>JAEQBH010001618.1:22500-695181 GCA_016808115.1 Tetrastigma voinierianum
GGCTTGAAGTCAAACGGGAAAGAATACTGTTGAGCTTGACTCTAAGTCGACTGTGAAATGACTTGAGAGGTGTAGGATAAGTAGAGGCCGGAAGCGGCGAAAGTGGCTCTATGCTGCGTTATTTTGCTTATTCCCTAGTGAATCGGAGCGAGACATCCTCCTTTTGGACCAATGGCTGTGGCGTCAGATCGAAGCGAAAGACATTGTCGGGGTGGGAGTTTGGTGAGAGTGGCACATACATTTAAAGATCTTGCGGTGTCTAGATGAGCTCAGCGAGAACAGAAATCTCGTGTGGAACAAAGGGTAAAAGCTGGACTGATTCGATTTCAGTGCAGTCCCGAGCAGGCGCGTGGCCTGTCGATCCTTTAGACCTTCGAATTTGAAGGCTAGAGGTGTCGAAAAGTTACCACAGGGGATAAGCGGCTTGTGGCGTGGCGCGTTGCCGCGTTAGCACGGTCAGCCGATGTCGACTCTTCCTATCATTGTGAAGCGAATTCACCAAGTGTTGGATTGTTCACCCACCGATAGGGAGCGTGGTGGGTTTAGGCGAATCGTGAGACGGAGTTAGTTTACCTGCGATGGCGGTGTCCTTGATAGTAATTGACCTAGTCACGAGAAGGCGGATTGATTCGCACAGTGGTGCGTCGCGGCAGTTTGAAAAGCGGTGGCGCGAAATGCCGTCTTGGATTATGGTGAACGCCTCTAAGTCGAGTCCGGGCTAGAAACTTGACAACGTCGCCCGTCGCCGTTCGCGGAGCCCTCATTAGAGTTTCGGCTGAGTACATGTCCTTGGTCGGGTCGCGGTGAATGGCCGTGTGGCGCCTTGAAGCTTATTATTAGGCCGGCGACGGGTAGAATCGCTGCGAGACGACTTAAATACAGCGACGGGAGTATTGTAAGTGGCGAGTGGCCTTCGCGCCACGATCCGCAGACCGACCCTATGCCGCTCGGAATTGATCCCTCCCCTCAGTAGAATCGCCAGCGTTTCTGCTTTTCGTCCTCCCGACCAGAGAGTTGGGCGTTACGGTGGTGGAAGCCCCGCCGACCGTTGAACAAATCTTCCACGATTCGACCGGATAAAGCATCGTATGGAATAAAAAAGCTAAGCAATGAGAAGCTGATTGGGTGGCGATTGCCTTGCGCGTAATCGAGACCAGCGTTCGGACCGACACGACTTGCGCGCGGCTTGCGCACGGGCGCTATGCCATGGTGCCCCGCCGGTGGGCGCTGCGTCCGTCGTAGACATGTTGCCTCCCGATCCGTGGTAGGCTGGTTCCGAGCATATTGTGGTATCCTTGTGCCCGAGCCATGCCATTATCTTTGCCTCCCCGCCCCATGATGGCCATGCGCGCGCGCCACGCGTGCTAATGGGCCATTGCTTGAACCACGGTGCCCTCATTTTAGTGCCATGGCTTGCATGCTAGTCCTTGTGCCCACAGCCTGGTCGTTGCCTAGGCAGCGTGCCTCTGGCCTAGTTAGTGACATGCCTGGTCTGTATAAACCTGGGCTAGTGCCATGGCATGCCTAGGCATGGTGATTGACTTTGGTGCCCCCACACATGCTGAGCACGGTGATTCGGCAGTGCCGTGACATGCTGAGCACGGTCGTGAGCTACCAGTGTACGCTAGGCACAGTGCCTCATTTGGTGCTTGCCTAGGCACGGTGCCTCGACCGAGTGCTTGCCTAGGCACGGTGCCTCGACAGTCTTGCCCGGAACTTGTGATTGCCTCGGCCTAGTGCCCTGACATGCCTAGGCACGGTGCCTCGACTTTAGTGCCATGACATGCCTAGGCCCGTTGATTGACCTTGTGCTTGCTGAGCGCGGCGCACGGGCCTAGTGCCGTGACATGCCTAGGCACGGTGATTCATGCTTGCCTAGACGCGGTGCTGGGCTAGTGCCGTGAGCATGCTGAGCCGCGGTGCACGGGCTGTGCCATAACATGCGGAGCGCGATTGCCTCGGCCCCAGTGCCATGACATGCTGAACACTGATTGCCCACCGACTTTAGTGCCATGACATGCAGGCGCGATTGCCTCGACCTAGTGCCGCTGACATGCACAGACGGTGCCTGCGACAGATGCCGTGACATGCGGAGCGCGATTGCTGGGCGGTGCTTTGGGCACGGTGCGGGCTTTAGTGCCGCGGCATGCCTAGGCGCGATGATTCAGCTAGTGCTTGCTAAACACGGTGCCTCGGCCGGTGCTTGCCTACTTGAGGTGCCTGAACAGTGCCATGACATGCCTGGGTGGTGATTGACTAGTGCTTGCTAAACGCGATTGCGCCGGCAGTGCTTGCTGGCGCGGTGCTGAGCTGGTGCCGTGACATGCGAACGCGGTGCCTTGGTGACTGGTGCCGCGACATTGCCTGAACGGGTTCCACGCTGGTGCCTTGCCTAGACAGGTGCCATGGCTAAATGAGCATGCCAGCCTGCCTACACGGTGCCTGCGACTGGCGAGGCATACGCCTTGGCGATGCCTGCGAGCTGGTGCCATGGCACAGCGCGGTGCGCCGATTACAGATGCCGCGGCGTGGGCGCGGTGCGCCGACCCTGAGTCTTGGTGCCGCGGCGGCGCTGGTAAAGCGTTGGCCTGAATGTCGCGGCACAGACGCGGTGCCACCGACGGTGCTTGCCTAAGCACGGGGCCTCGACTTTAGTGCCATGACATGCTGAAACACGGTGATTCGGCTAGTGCCATGGCATGCACAGGCGAAGGTAATTCGACCTAGTGTCATGGCACGGGCGCGATTGCCTCGGCCGGTGCTTGCTAAGCGCGGTGCCTGACCTGAATGCCATGACATGCCTAGGCTTGCGATGATTCGGCCTAGTGCCATGGCATGCTGAAAGCGGTGATTCGACTGGTCCGTGGCACGGGCGCGTTGCCTCGGCAGTGCTAAGCGCGGCGGTGCCTCGGCTGGTGCCATGGCGCGTGCCTGAACCGCGATTGATTCGGCCTAGTGCCATGGCATGCCTGGAGCGCGGTGATTCGACTAGTGCATGCCTCCTAGGAGCGGTGCCTGCGGCCCGAGTGCTTGCCAGGCGCGGTGGCGCGGTGGCATGATGGCGCGACTTAGTGCCTTGGCATGCCACCGACCGCGGCGTTGGCGCGGTGCCTGCGGCTTGTGCCGCGGTATGCTAGACACGGTGATTCGGCCTGGTGCATGCCTTGGCGGTGCACCGACCTAGTGCCATGCCATGTACCATGCCTAGATTAAATAAATACTAGTTTAAAAAACATTGTATTTTTAGGGTTGAGGTTTATTTCTATCATGAATGTGCCATTCCATGCCTAGACACGGTGCCTCGGTCTAGTGCTATGGCATGCCATGCCTAGACACACGGGGCCTCGGGCTAGTGCCATGGCATGCCTAGGCACGGTGATTCGGCCTAGTGCATGCCTCCTAGGAACGGTGCCTCGGCCAAGTGCTTGCCTAGGCACGGTGGCACGGCCTAGTGCCTTGGCATGCCTCGACACGGCGATTCGGCGCGGTGCCTCGGCCTTATTGCATGACATGCTAGACCGCGGTGATTCGGCCTAGTGCATGCGCTGCGCGGCGCGGTGCCTCGGCCTAGTGCCATGCCATGCCATGCCTAGATTAAAATCGCCTGGTTTAAAACATTGTTTTTAGGGTTGAGGTTTATTTCTATCGCCGGAATGTGCCATTCCATGCTAGACACGGTGCCTGGTCTAGTGCTATGGCATGCCATGCCTAAGTTTACGGGGCCTCGGGCTAGTGCCATGGCATGCCTAGGCGCGTGATTCGGCCTGTGCATGCCTCCTAGAGCGGTGCCTGTTGAAGTGCTTTACTTTGAAACGGTGTACGACTGAATGCTGGCATGCCTGGAAACCACGATTCGGCGCGGTCTTACCGGCCTTGGCCATGACATGCCTAGACACGGTGATTCGAGCTGGTGCATGCCTTGCGCGGTCCTTTCGACCTAGTGCCATGCCATGCCATGCCTAGATTAAAATCGCCTAGTTTAAAAACATTGTTTTTAGGGTTGAGGTTTATTTCTATCATGAATGTGCCATTCCATGCCTGAACCGCAGTGCCTCGGTCCTAGTGCTATGGCATGCCATGCCTAGACACACGGGGACTCGGGCTAGTGCTATGGCGTACCATGCCTGAACACAGTTCGGGCTAGTGCTGCCATGCCATGCCATGCTAGACACACGGGGCCTCGGCTGGTGCTATGCCATGCCATGCCTAGACACGCGATGCCTGGCGCTAGTCTTGTAAGCATGCCATGCCTATTTCTGAGACCTCGCTTTAGTGTATAGCATGCCATCACTGAACATACGGGGCCTCGGGCTGAGTGCTATGGCATGCCATGCCTGGGCTTACCGTGCCTCGGCGCCTGGTGCTATGGCATGCCATGCATAGACACCGGGGCCTCAGCGCCTAGTCTTTATGGCATGCCGTACCTAAACATGGGGCCTCGGGCTAGTGCTATGGCATGCCATGCCCACAGACACGGGGCCTCGGAGCTAGTGCTATGGCATGCCATGCCCCTGGAGCACACGGGGCATCGGGCTAGTCTTTATGGCATGCCATGCCTGGAGCACACGGGGCCTCGGGCTGAGTGCTATGGCATGCATGCCCTGGGCACACGGGGCCTCGGGCTGAGTCTTTATGGCATTCCGTGCAGACACACGGGGCCTCGGGGCCTCGGAGCTAGTGCTATGGCATGCCATGCCCCTGGGCCTGGGGCCTCGCGCCTAGTTCTATGGCATGCCATGCCTAGACACACGGGGCCTCGGGCTAGTGCTATGGCATGCCATGCCTAGACACACGGGGCCTCGGGCTAGTGCTATGGCATGCCATGCCTAGACACACGGGGCCTCGGCGCCTAGTGCTATGGCATGCCATGCCTAGACACACGGGGCCTCGGCGCCTAGTGCTATGGCATGCCATGCCATGCCTAGACACACGGGGCCTCGGCGCCTCGGGGTAGTGCTATGGCATGCCATGCTAGACACACGGGGCCTCGGGGCCTCGGGTGCAGTGCTATGGCATGCCATGCTAGGCTACACGGGGCCTCGGCGCTGGTCTTTATGGCATGTGCCTGGGCACACGGGGCCTCGGCGCCTAGTGCTATGGCTTGCTATGCATGGGACACACGGGACTGACTGGTATGGCTTGCTATGCATAGACACCTTCGGGGCCTCGGGGCCTCGGCCTAGTGCTATGCCATGCCTAGACATGGCTCGATGCAGCCTTTGTCATGCTAACACCACGAGACTCAGTAGCCTAGTGCCATGCCATGCCTAGACATAGGGCCTCGGTCTAGTGCTTTGTCATGCCTAGACACCACGGGGCCTCATCTAGTCTTGTGCTTGCCATGCCATGACACACGGTGACTCGGCCTAGTGCTTTGCCACGCCCGGTAACAGTTCCATCGTGCGAAATGCCAATTTGCAATATTGATAGGTGCCTCGGCAATATTGATGGTGCCACGACCCCTTGTTGTCCTCCATGCCATTGCACCAGAGCAATATTAGTGGCTTCACACCTATGCTATGTCGCTTCCCTAACCATGCTCGTTTTTCTATTCATTGTTCTTCCTCATTCATTGTTCAAAATATCATTTCTCATGACATAAAATGTTTTCAATACCTTTTCCCATGTTTCCCCTATATTCCTATATTTTTAGAGGAAAAAAAATTTAAAATTATCCTTTTCATTTAAAATGTTATCAAATATTAATATTTTATAGTGAAATATTGCATTTCAGTAGTCAAATCTTAAATCAATTCTTTTCCCCTATTTTCCCCTATTTTCTTTTTATTTTCCCTGTTTTCACCTATTTTAGCCTATTTTTCAGTAAATAAATTAAAATAAATAATATTTCCTCCACTTCAAATCCGATCTCAATTCTGGTCCCAAATATTTTTCCCATGTGAAAATGAATTTTAAAAATATTTTACTATTTTCTCTATTTTCCCTATTTTCCCTATTTTTCTAGTAAATAATAAAAAAATAATCATTTACGCGTCCAAATTTTTTCTTCTTTTTCTTGGCCATGTATAATTATAAAAAAGAGAATCTGCAAAAAACGGGGACTAAAATGCTCTGGTTAAAATTTGCCATTATGTCTCCTCAAATGTGTGATGTCTCCTCAGTTTTCCAAAGACACTATTGCTCTTTAAGGGGTGGTTGCCTCTATGGAGCTTGGCGCACCGGCCTAGGCTGCAACCTGCGTGCTGCCCCAGCGTGCACACACCCATGCCACTCGTGGCATGGCGTGCTCATATGCCACTGCGAAGCCCTCGACATTCGATTCTTGGTAGAAATTTAGACAATGACCTAGGTTGCTTGCTCTCCCACGCGGTCGTTATTCGACTTCGTTACCTAAGATACCATGCTGCTTGCCATGGCATGAAATATGGTGGGTTCCCCATGTTGCAAGCATGCCTCGTTCCCACGTTGCCTTCACGTTGTAGGCGTAGGCATGCCCTCGTTCCCCGTTGCCCCTCGCCTGGTGCATGCCTCCTAGGCACGGTGCTGAGTACCTTACTGGGCATGGTGCTCCGGCCTAGTGCCTTGCCTGAACGCGGTGCGCCGGCCTAGTGCATGCTTTGAGCGGGGTGCCTGCGGCTGGTACCTTGCTGGAGCATGGTGCGCTGGCCTGGTACCTTGCCTAGACATGGTGCCTGACCTCTAGTACCTTACCTAGACATGGTGCCTCGGCCTAGTACCTTGCTTGGGCATGGTGCCTCGGCCTAGTACCTTGCCTAGATACGGTGCGCAGTTGCTCCGCTGCACGGGCATGGTGCGCCGACTTAGTGCGTACGCCGACGGGGTACGCGCCGACTGGTGCATGCCTAGGCGGTGCCTTAAGCCTAGTGCCTTGCACGGGCATGGTGCGCCGACTGGTGCATGCCTCGACAAATTGCCGACTGGAGTACCTTGCACGGGCATGGTGCCTCGGCCCCTAGTGCATGCCACCGACGAGTGCGCCGACTACAGTGCATGCACAGGCGGTGCCTTGGCCGCAGTGCCTTGCACGGGCATGGTGCCTGCGACTGGGCATGCACCGACAGAGTTGCACCGACCTGGAGTGCCTTGCACAGGCATGGTGCCTCGACCCTGGTGCATGCCTCCGACGGTGCCTGCGACTGGTGCATGCCTAAACGGTGCCTGCGACACAGTGCGTGCCTGGAGCGAGGTGCCTCGGCGGTGCATGCTCGGCGAGGTCTTCGGCCTGGTGCCTTGCCTGGGCATGGTACTCGACCTATGCATGCCTCAAACGAGGTACCTCGACTAGTGCATGCCTTGACAGAGGTGTACCGACTGAGTGCATGGCCTGTCACGGTGCTGGCCTGGTTCATGCTAAAAACACGGGGCAGCCGCTTCGACACGGCGGTGCTTTCAGTTTAGTACATGCCTAGCCATGGTGCCTTCGCACAATTGCCTTGCTAGGCAAGGTGCCTTCACCTGGTACATGCCTGGCGCTGACTCTGCCGACACAGTGCATGCCTAGGCATGGTGCCTCGGCAGTGCCTTTGCTTAGGCATGGTGCCATGGCACAAACCTTATTTGCCTTCGTGCTACCCCGGCGTGCACACATGCCACTTGTGGCGTGGGTGTGCTCCTCTCTACCCCGAGTCACCGACATCCGATTGCTGTACAATTTAGACAATGATCCGTTGCTAGCTCTCCCATGCGTCTTGTCGACTGGTGCCCTAAGGCGCCATCTTTGCTTGCCCTTGGCCTCGAGCTGAGCGGATGTTCCCCACATTGCAAGCATGCCTCTCGTTCCCTATGGTGCCTCCGCTTCGTGCCTTGGCTAGGCACGGTTACTGCTGTCTAGTCAAGTGCCTGGGCATGACTCATTTTGGTGCATGCACAGGCATGGTCTTTAGTGCCGTGCTGGCGTGGTTCTGGTTTAGTGCCTTGCTGGGCGAGGTTCTTGGCTTAGTGCTGCGCAGGCAGGTTCCTTGACAGTGCCTTGCTAGGCAAGGTTCCTTGGCTTAGTGCCTTGCCTAGGCACGGTTCCTCTCCCTAGTGCCTTGCACCCAAGCACGGTGCTGGGATTTAGTGCATGACATGCCTAGGCACGGTGCCTGGCCGAGATGCATGCTAGACATGGTGCCTCGGCCTAGTGCCATGCCATGCCTAGACACGGTGCCTCGGCATAGTTCATTGCCTAGACATGGTGGCTTAGACCTGCTTAGACTTGCAATCTTGTTGTCTAGGCTTGTCTTTTGTTGCTTGACCAACTATTCGGTTGCTTGGAAATAGTATTATCATTCTTCTCATGCCTACAATGAATTTTCTGAGGCATCACTTGTTGCTTCAGGTATGCTTCTTAGGGAACAACTCCCAACTAGTCACGGTTCGGTGTGTGGTGCATCTTGAAGTCCAACTGATGTGTGTAGTGGTGTTTAGGTAATGTGGGTTGGTAGGCTCCTTGCTCGTTACTGTGACTATTGCCATCCTCCTCATTCTAGCTACAAAGCGCTTGAATCAAGCCTTGGGCATCGGCAATAATGGTTCTGTGTTGCCTTCCCCAATCGATGGAATTTCTCTCTCAGATCTTCTTTTCTCCATCTAGCTACGCTCATGGGGCGGTGGACCTTACTGGCGATCATCGTGCTCCGTACTCCCGCGTGTGATATGCGAAGGGGTTCACAATGAGCCATGATGATGGCTCGTGCTCTGAGATGCGGAACCTTAACACGGGCATGGGATCTAAGATCACACTATTTGCGGCTTAAGCGTTCATCGCTAGGCAGTATGTGCGACGATCGATACCTTTGCACTCGGGCACCCGTTGTGGTCTAGGGTGATTGCATGCGGTTGAGCGTTGCTAGAATGCTACCTGAGTTGATCACGCGACAGTCATATGCTTGTCACCGAAGATTAAGCCATGCGTAATGTAGTATGAACTAATTCGGAGTATTGAGAGAAAGCTGCGAATGGCTCATTAAATCGATTATAGTTTGTTTGATGGTGCCTTTACTCGGATAGTAGTAGTATTCTAGAGCTAATCGTTGCAACAAACCCGACTTACGGAAGGATGCATTTATTAGATAAAAGGTCGGCCCAATTTGCTTTGTTCTGCCTGATGATTCATGATAACTTCGGCGGATCGCCGCGGCCATGCGTGCGTGACCGCATCGTCAAATATCTGCCCCATCAGCTTTCGATGGTAGGATGGTGGCCCCTCTTGTTACACACTTGTGCGGTTTGACAGTAGGAACGGTGAGAGTAGTGTCACCGTGAGAAAATGTGTTGATTGGGGTTTGCGTGAGGAGAGTACGTGAGGCGTGAGGTCGGCGGATGGCTCTTGATGAGTGGTTTCAATGCTTGAAGTGCGAGGGTATGAGTAGGACCACCTTAGGAGCGAGGGGCGTAAAGTAGTCATGCACTAGGATAGGGTGTTGGCCTACACTGCGCTGGTGGAAGAGTGGCGCTTTCCCGATGTAGACGGCGGGGCGGCTCAGTCAACATAGCACATGAAAATTATCGGTTCATGCGAGAGGCGAGATGGGATTGGTGTTGAGATGCTCGCCCATGGTGAAACTCGGCCAGGGCAGTTAATCGAGCAATTGGATGTAATGTAATGCCTTGAGAGGCAATGAACTGCGCAATGGGTTCCTACCTTCCCGGTAGAGAGGGGCGCAAGGATGAGAGATGTCGGCAAGATGGGGGCTTTGGTGCTGTGTGCGGAGACATACTAAGTAGTGGTCTTAGAGTGATTAGAGATTTAGCAGGAGCATCCGCCTCATAATGAGTCTTGGTGGAAGGTAATGGCGTATGAGTGGCGGGCCTGATGCGTAGCGTGGGCTTAATGGCCTGATGGTAAAGACACCCTTGTGGAAGCGAGTGGTGGCGTAATGCGGGCGTCGCGGGCCTTGGTAGCCTCATGATGAGCATCTTTGGGGGCCGTTGAGATCTGGACAGCGAGCGATAAGAGAACATGTTGCTCGGGCCGGATGGTGTTCAGGGGTTGTGCGAGTCGAGTAGCAGGCACATTAGGCATTTGTTAAAAGAAGCGGTCGCGAGTCGATGCTGGCGCAAGAACGACTTACGGATGTGCGAGCAAGAGCGATTAATCGGAAGTCTGTTGTAGGGTTAGGCGAGTTGGTGCCTTGCGAGATCTAGGCGTTGACATGGTGATGAAGCGACTATAAGAAAATAGGACAATCAATGAAAAGTTGGACGGAGAAGGCACAATTAGCGGTGGCAGCGCGTTAGATTCGATAAGTGACCAGTTGGTATCAGAGCTAGGTCAGTAAGTGACCAGTTGGTATCAGAGCACGGTTGAGAGCCAGGGTTACGAGGTCGAGTTTGAGACCCGGGTTGAGAGCGAGTTTATGGCTGCAGGCCAGAGAGATGGGTATCAGGCGAAGATGGCTGCTATAGCAAAGAGTTTGCTATGTTGGGGCGTTAGGCCGGCGGGAGGGCGAAGGGCGAACTTCCGTTTGTGGGCTCGAGTGAGTCAGCGTCGAAGATTTAAAGGCGTCAGTGACGGCTTAGAGGATCCATTGATTGCGGGGGGCTAGGTGGAATTATTTCTGGGACGAGAAAGGGGAGTTACTGTGAGCAAGTACATGACCCGAAGGTAGAGTGCCTTCTTGCATGATTGAGAAACAGCGGGATGAAGCACCTTGTTGTAAGCGAGCCAGAGGGCCGAGGCAAGAGTGGCCCTACGGTATGTTGTGGTGAGACAAAGGTAGTTCTTTGTTGCAAAATAAAGAGGTATGAGATGAAAGCCTCGTGTGGAGTATAAGCAAAGAGTTAGGCGAGGAGTTAGCCACTTGCTTTGTCCTAGTGGGGGGAAACATTGGGTGTGGGACCTTAGGAGGCTGGCGGGATACTGTTGTGCATTGCCCTCATATTAGTGGTTGAGGGACAGGTAAATGGGACAGTATGGAATCTATGGTGCGGGGTTGCCACTGACACACCTAGCTTGACAAAGGAATAAGGTGGGACGAGAGATAGCGCTCATGGATGCTCGCAAAATGTGTGGGCTGGGGAAAGAGTTCCTTGAAAGATTAGTGTGGGTGACTGAATCGAGAGGCGACAAAAGAGATCCAGTTTTACCCTGACACTTGTTTCGTGGACCTGTAGAGGCAGGAGAAGTGAGTGGCCAGAAAAGGGGGTACCGTGAGTTGGTGTTCGTATCAGATTGGTTGTTGGGGATGATTATCAAAGGCAGTTCACTGGTAAAAGCATTGGAAGGAGTCGGGATTGAGGGATCGAAAGCTATGGGATGTAGAACCCTCTAGGAGGTATAGACTACTCAGGGAGAAATAAGCGGAGATGTCTTGGGGACTTGGATCCCGAATGTTGAGTGAGTTCCTAAAGCACATGGTGGCGGCGGATCGGTGATCGACACTTTGTAGTTGAAGAGATGTTATGCTTTGATAAAGTCAAGGCAGTGGAGGATGAAGAACGGGCTTTGATTGCATCGGGATAGTAAGAGGAAACCTTATAGATGGGATGGATAGTCAATCACATCTTTAGAATGGCATGAGAGTCTTTGAAGAATCGCGAGGGTTCTATCCAGAGAACAAATGAAGGATTCGCCATTGTAATAGTGGATATCAACGTGTTGAGGCGGACGGGTTGATGAACCGAAAGATAGCTGCGGGGGTAGGCGCAGGCGATGTTGAGTAGGTCATGGGTGGAATGAGCGCTGCGGTTTTGAGATAATGACTGGGCTGATGATTTGGGGAGGGCTGAAAATCATACAAGTCTTGAAGAAGGCGGAAGCTCTAAAGTCCTTCAGGGAGAATGGAGGCAATTGTGAGTGCGGATTGAGGCCCCGGACTTGAGTGGGGAAGATGGCTTCCCCGTGTGAGAGTGGGCCATCGAGGGGCTTCACGGGGAGGGCGTGGAGTTAGAGGATGTCTCTGAGAAGAACCTCGTTGATGGATGAGTGGATTATGATCTTAGTGTGGTCTTTGGGTCTTGCGGAGAGGAGATCCAACGAGACCATGAGGAGAAGTGGTGGTATCAGGTGCGAATCGCCGAGGAAATTGAGTGCGTTAAAGTGTCTGACTCCGGTATGTTAGTGGAGCCTCGGGAAGATTGGAGCCACAATAAGGAGGACCCGGGGTGTGGGTGTATCTTTAGGGTGTCATAGGATGTCGTTCTTGAACATTGGCGAGAAACGCAGCTAGAAGGTGAGAATAAGGCGCATGAGTTGGCGCATTACTCCGGGGGCTTAGCGCGGAGCGTGGTTGGGAAAGCCAGGAGTCTGTGGAGTTTAGGCGTCCGTGACCAGTTGAAGTATCGATTGAAGACATGGGATGATGCTTCTATTGTGAGAACAGTCGAAGAGGTGACACAGTGAGGAGCCTTGCACCAGAAGTGCGTGTTTGATATCGTCGAGCAAAAGCGGGGAGAGAAGCTGGTGAAGAAGATGTTTTGAATCTGTTGTGTAAGAATTACTGCACAGTAGCAAAAGGGTGTTTACGGGATAGCGGAAGTATATCACGGGCTGCGTACTTTTGGGATGCTTTAGAGTGGAGCATAGCATGGTTTCGTTCGGATCTCTTTGCGAGCGTCCCCTTTGGCTAGAACGATGGAACCTTAGTGGATGACGATGGAAGACGGGAAGACGGTAGCGCTTGTGGAAGACCTTGCGGCGTGCAAAGATTTGAGTGGGGAGAGTTTGTTACACTTGTGCGGTTGTGGCGGGCAGTGGGGATAGTGTGCCGTGAGAAATGTTGATTAAGGGTTTGCATTGAGGGAAGTGCGGCCCAGGAGACGATGAGGTGACAGAGATGAGCGCGTGAGTGGTTTCAATGCTTGAGTAGGGGTATGAGAGTAGGACCGCGCCCAGGAGCGGGGAGCTTGTCATTAGTCATGCACTGGATGGGGTGTTGGCTACGCACAAAGCGGTGGAAGCTGATAGCTTTCTGATGAGCCCGAGCGGCGAAACCGGTCGACATAACGTAGAAATTATCAGTTCCATCTGCGAGAAATGATCGGATTGGTGTTGAGATCTCTGTATATATCGTTGAGGCTTCGGCGAGGGCAAGTTAATCGACAGAGCGGATGTAATGTAATGCCTTGAGCAATGAGGAACAGCAATGGGTTCTACGCCAGTGAGAGACGCGGATGGAGATGTCAGGCAAGATGGGGCTTTGGTCTTTGTGTGCGAGAGACATGCCGTAGTGGTGAGTGATTGAGATTGCTTGGAGGCATCCGCTCATAATGAGTCTTGGTCGATAATGGCGTATGGTAGCGCGGGCCACGGTGCCTTAGCGTGGGCTTAAACACACGATAATAAAGACACCGCGGCTGACAGAGTGGTGGCGTAATGCAAGGCGGCGTCGTGACGCTGTGCTCATAATGAGCACTAGAGGGCCCAGTGAGATACGGACCTTCGGGACAATAAGAGAGAACATATTACTCAGACCGGATGTGTTAGAAGGTTGTGCTTGGGGAGTCGAGTAAGCGGGCTGATAGGCATTTGTTAAGAAGCTGATCTGCAGTGAGTCGATACTTGAGCGCAAGGCCTCTGCGAGACCGTGCCAAACAAGAAGCGTGGGGAATCTATTTGTAAGGGTTGAAGCGGAGTTGGTGCCTTGAGATCTAGGCGTTCGACATGTGATGCAGGCGCGTTCGAAAGTCCCGAGAGACAATCCAGTGAAAAGGACTGGATGGGAGGCTGGTCTAGCGGGGGCCTGACGCCCCGCGCCGCGTTAAGTCGAAAAAGTAGGCGTGTGGCACCTACCCATGGCCTTGACGGTGACGGAGGGAATTAGGGTTCGATTGGGAGGGAGCTGAGAAAGCGGCTACCACACGTCGAAGGCGGTAGTAGTACCCGATCGACGCGGGAGGTAGTGACCGATAAATAACAATGCCGGGCTCTTTGGAGTGCGGTAGCGGAATGAGTACAATCTAAATCCCTTAGCGAGGATCCATTGGAGGGCAGAGTCACGGTGCCGGCGGCGCGGTAATTCGGCTCGATAGCGTATATTTAAGTTGTTGGGTTAAAGCTCGTAGTTGGACTTTGGGATCGTCGGTCGGTCCGCCTTACGGTGTGCACCAGTCCTCTTGTCCCTTCTACGGCGATCGCTCTGGTCTTAGCGGCCCGGAGTCGTGCCTCGTCTTTGTTACTTTGAAGAAATTAGAGTGCTCAAAGCAAGCCTCGCTATGGATACATTAGCATGGGATAACATCATAGGATTCGGTCATATTGTGTGTTGTAGGATCAGATGTGATTGCGGGGACGGTCGGGGCATTCGTATTTCATAGTCGGAGGTGAAATTCTTGGATTTATGAAGGCGAACAAGCTGCGAAAGCATTTGCCAAGGATGTTTTCATTAATCAGAGCAGGTGGGGTTTCGAAGGCGATCGGGGATCGAGTCAAGTCTCGACCGTAGCGATGCGAGCCGAGGGGATCGGATGTTGCGCACCCCAGGACTCGTTGGCCTTGTATAATCAAAGTTTTGGGTTCGGGAGTATGGTCGCAAGGCTGAAACTTAAAGGAATTGACGGAAGGGCACCACGGGGTGGGCCGCAGCGGCTTAATTGACTCAACGGGAAACTTACGGGTGGACATAGTAAGGATTAGCGGTGAGAGCTCTTTCTTGATTCGGTGGTGCATGGCGTTCTTAATTGGTGGAAGCGATTTATGCGGTTAATTCCGTTAGCGAAGACGAGACCTCGGCCTATTAACTAGCTATCTTGGGATCCCTCACGTGCCCGACTTCTTCAGAGGGACTATGGCACAAAGCAGGCGAAGTTGAGCCCGATAGCAGTGCATGATGCCCTTAGATGTTAAGGCCGCCGCGCTACTGGCGATGTATTCAGCGAGTCTGGCCTTGGCGTGGTGGATAATCCTGAAATTTCATCGTGATGGGGATAGATCATTGCAATTGTTGGTCTTCAGGAATTCTAGTAGTGAGCGAGTCATCGATCGCGTTATTCGTCCACGCCGCTGTACGCACGCGTCGCTCCTACCGATTAGATGGTCGGTGAAGTGTTCGGTTCGTGGCGGCGTGAAGCGGTTCGCCGCTGCTGGCGTCGCGAGAGATCCGCGAACCTTATCATTAGAGGAAGGAAAGTAACAAGGTTTCCGTGGAATTGAACCTGCGGAAGGATCATTGTCGAATATCGGCGCAGGCGACCTAGTGAACCGGTTGGTGTTTAACAACCGTGGCGAGGGCGGGCGTGAGCCCTCCACTCGCTCGATGGATGGTGGGCCTCGCGAGCCTTTTCCCTTTGCCCGCGTGCATGGGTGTCTTGCGGGGACCTTCCACGATCCAACCGCCCGAACCCGGCGTGGAAAACGCCAAGGAAAATACAACGAAACAACGCCCTTCCGTCGCCCGGTCGCAGATCTTGGCGGGAAAGCGTGGTCGTTTAACTCACAAAAAGCGACTCGGCGGCGGATATAGGCTCACCGCGTAGTTGGGCGTTGCTTCAATCGATACTTAGATTGTGCGAATCCGTGAATCTCGAGTCTTTGAGCTAGCAGTTGCGCTGACGCCATTAGGTCGAACGCGCTGCTGGGCGTCACGCTACGTCGCCTCCACCCCTTCGCGATGGGGCACGGAGTTGGGGCGGACAGTAACCTCCCATGGAACATCGGCGTCAGGTGGTTGGTTAAAAAATACGTCGTGACGTGCACGCCTCGACAAGCGGTGGTTTAGAAGCAGACCTGATCCTTTCCCCTCGTCGAGGAGGAGGAGAATCTCCATGTCGGGCGCGGCCGCGTGGGGCTGCAGGCAGGAACCTCGACCGGCCCAGGTCGGGGCGGGAACACCCGGCGAGTTTAAGCATATCAATGGCGGAGGAGGGCCTGAGGATTCCCTTAGTAGGCGACGACAGGGAAAAGCCCGACGAAAGAATGGCGGTCCGCCCGAATCCAGATGTGTCTGAAGCGTCCTCGGTGGGCCAGGGCCCCGAGTCCCAGAGGCGGAGAGGTGAGAGCCCGTCGTGCGCGGACCTGTCGCACCCGCAGTATTTGTCGGCAACAGTCGGGTTGTTTAGGAATCACATTGTCAGGCCCATTAAATTCGTCGAAAGTAAAAACTCAGGCGAGACATTAACAAACAATCTGCGAGAAAGATGAAAAGGACACTGAAGAGTCGAAGTGCTTGAAATTGTGGAGGCGGATGGGGCGCGTCGCGCCTCGGTCGGATGTGGAGCGATCTGGCCGGTCCATGACTCGACCTTCGAGCGCGGACGGCGGGTTTAAGCACGCGACGGCCTGAAGCGAGGTTGTAGTCGCCCGTGAGGCAGTGTCGCCTCGATGATGAATCACGGCCTGCAGCGCCCGGGCGTGCTTGGCTATCGCTCATGGCGTCTGTTGGTAAGACCCAGTTGACCAGTCTTGAAACCACGGGACCAGAATTATGTGTGCAGAGTCCAGCGGGCTAGTAAGCCTGCGTGTAAGTGAAGTGATCGGCGGGATCCCCTCGAGGTGCCTGAGTCGTATTATGATCTTCGAGAAGGGGTTCGAGTGAGAGCATACTGTCGGGACCGAAGATGGTGGCCCATGCACGGCGGGAGGAGCGTGGAGAAACTGGTGCGGGGCTCCCCTTGTGATCTTCAGCATTACCATCGTTAAATCGACTTGGGTATAAGGGGCGAAAGACTAATCAGTGTTTCATACTAATGCATTTGGTTCCCTCAGTTTCCCTCGGAGGGATGGCTGGAGCCGGCGTTCTATCGGGTAAAGCGATGATTAGAGGCATCGAGCGCGCGCCCTCGGTAGCCTATTCTCAAACTTTAAATAAATGGACCAGCGGCTGCTCCATTAGTAGGGCCCGCGGAATCGAGCTCAGTGGGCCGACTTTGATGCGAGCTGGCGTGCGGGATGAGCCGGAAGCCGGGTGCGGTGCTGTGCTAGCCTCAGATGAAGATGTGTGATTAAGGCAATGAGGCCAGTGATCGCATGGAAATTAATCCAGCTAAGGAGTGTGTAACAACTCACTGCCCGAATCTTCAACCAGAAAATGGTTGTGTGGCCATGCGGGCCTATCTGACCGTCGAAGACCGGGGGCGGGTACTCGATGGAAAAGTGGAGGCGCGGCCCGGTCGCGCATAAAACACAGGCGAGCGGCGGGCTTGACGTCGGTCACGGATCTTGGTGGTAATGTAAATGTTAAATAGAACTTGCCGGTACGAAGAGAAGGTTCCATGTGAGCGGCGCTGCACATGGGTTGGTCGATCCCCAGAGACGGGGAAGCCCGTCCCAGATGCGTCACCGCCCTTGCGAGCATCGAGGAATCAGTTTAACGACTACAGGCGGAACGTGGCGGTGGCGGCAGCGTTAGAAGTCCGGAGGCGTCGTCGGGGGCCTCGGGAAGAGTTATCTTTTACGTTTGCGACCCGCCCACCACAGGAAGCGACTCGGTAGGAGGTAAGTCAGTAATTTGGAAGCGCGCCACGTCAGCGTGGTGTCGTGCGCCCTCGGCGGCCGCGAAGAAATCCGAGGACCGAGTGCCTCCGCATGGTCGTGCTCGCCGGCATCAGGTCTCGAGGTGAGCGACCTCTGGTCGATGGAACAATGCAGGCAAGGGAAGTGGCGAATGGATCGTAACCTCGGGAAAAGGATTAGCTCTGAGGGCTGGGCACGGGGTCCCGATCCGTTCCGCTCAAGCTGTCGGTGGACCGCTTTCGGCGCTCTCCCATGGCTGGCTTGAATACCAGCGTGCCCGGCAGAGAGACGGACTGGGAGGCGGCTCCCTCGAGGGCGCCCAGGGCGTCGGGCAATCGACTCGGGGCTGAGTACGGACAAGGGGTGACTGTTAAATTAAAACAAACGTTCACGATGAATTACTGCGGATGCTCACGCAATGATTTCTACTTGATGCTCACAGATATAGTGAAGAAATTCAAACTGCCGCATGGAGTAAGCAGCGGGAGTAACTATGACTCTCTTAAGGTAGTAAAATGCCACCAATCATCTAATTAGTAATGACATGAATGGTCTGAGATTCCCACTGTCTGTCTATCCATTGAAACCACAGCTAAGGGAGGCGAACGGCAGAATCAGCGGGGAAAGAAGACCCTGTTGAGCTTGACTCTAGTCCGACTTTGTGAAATGACTTGAGAGTGTAGGATAAGTGGGGCCAGGAAGCGGTGAATCTGCATTCACTAGCGTTATTTTGCTTGTTAGTGAATCGGAGGCGGGAACATCCACGGCACTGGACGAGGCGCTCGCGCGTCGATCCAGGCGGAAGACATTGTCGGGTGGGAGTTGTTGGGGCGGCACATGTTAAAGATAACGAGGTGTCTAAGATGAAATTTCAGCGAGAACAGAATCTCATTATGGAACAAAGGGTAAAAGCTCGTTTGATTCTGATTTCGAATGCGAATACGAACCGTGGCGTGGCCCCTGCTCGATCGCCCCCAGACCTTGAATTTGAAGCTAGAGTGTGGAAGTTACCGGATAACAAACGTGGCAGCCAAAGCGTTCATGGCGGCGTTGCTTTTGATCCTTGATGTCGGCTCTTCCTATCGTGTGAAGCAGAAATTCGCCCAGTGTTGGATTGTTCACCCACCAATAGGAGCGTGAGCTGGGTTTAGGCGATCGTGGGAACAGTTGGTTTACCTATTGATCGACGGTCTCCATGATAAGTAATTATTTTCAAATCACAGAGGGCAGTTGATTCACTTTGGTGGTGTGTGACTTGGTTGAAAAGCCCGATGTGTGGCTTCTACGTGCGCTGGATTATGACTGAAGCCTCTAAATTGAAATCAAGACTCGGCACCAACGTCGCGTGTGCCCGGTGCAGACCACGGTGGGGCCCTCGGCTACGAGAGAACACGTCATGATCAGTCACTCGCGGTGGAATAACCGTGTGGCGCGCTTGACGATGTCAAATAGAGCGCCAGGTGAATCGGCTGCAAGGCAGGCTTGAAATCTGTGACGGGGCGAAGTGGCAAGTGGTAGCCCTTCTGCGTCAGCTGGTCATTTTTTATGTGGCTCGTTGTCCCTCCACCTCAGAACCGATCCACGCGTTTCCCTTTACCGTCCCTCAGACCAAGAGGTTACGGGCGTTACGGTGGTACGAGGAAGCCCCGCCCGACCGTTGAACAAATATTTCCGATTCGACCGGATAAAGCTATCGTATGGAATAAAAAAAATGGCAAAATGGCGATTGGGTAGCCCGCGATTGCGCTGCTTCAAATCAAGACAAAGCGAATTCGGACCCGATACGACTTAACGCTTGCACGGAACTATGCCCGCTGTTGCCTCGATGCGTGCCGCGTCCGATCGTAGACATGTTGCACCGTTAGTGATGGGCCGTTCGAGGCATGGTGTGGTGTGCGTGCCCCCGACCATGCCATTACAATAACGCCTCTGCTTTATGATATTATGCCTCCCATTACTAAAATGGGCAGCTCTTAGGCAACGGTCTTTTCGGCTTTCCGTCTTGGCTAGCATCTTTGTCAGCTGCCCCCGCCTAGGGTGGTGCCCCTGAACCAGCGTGCCTCGGCTAGTCTTGTGGCATGCCCTAGTCACGGCGCCTCGGCTAGGCTGAGTGCCATGGCATGCTGGGCACGGTGATTCGGCCTGGTGCCATGCCACAAAACTGGTGGCCTCAGTGCCATGACATTTTTTAAGCCTTGATCTCGCTCAGGCTGGTCTTTACTGGCGCGATCACCTCAATGAAATCTTGCTGGCGTCATGAAGCCAAATCTTTTGAAGCCGAAGTGCACCGGCACAATCACGTGGCTTGTCTGCTGGCGCGGTCGCGGCTAGTCTTGAATGACATGCTAGGCACGGTGATTCGACCTTGTCTTTGGCGGCGCTGGGCTAGTCTTATGTTGCTGGCACGGTGATTCAGCCTTGTCTTGCACAGGCCGCGGTGATTCCGCCTTGTGCTTGCCTAGGCACGGTGCCTGGGCCTAGTCTTGTGCGTGCACCAGGCGCGGTCGCAGGCCTAGTGCCGTATTTATGCCTGGGCACGGTGCCTCGGCCTAGTGCCATGACATGCTGGCACGATGCGCCGGTTAGATCTTGTGGCGTGCACAGTAGCGGTCAGATGCGGTGCGCGAGGCACTGGCGGTCGCCATGACATGCCTAGGCGCGATTCAGCTGAGTGCTTTGCGCGGCACGGTCGCCGGCCGAAGTGCTTTTCTGCGCGTGCCAGGCTGGCGTCGCGTGACGTCTTTGGGCGGTGGTCCGGTACGGTAACTGCTGGCGCGGTGCACCGACCAGATCGCTTTGCCTGGCGCGGTGCCTGAGCCCGAGTCTTATGACATGCCAAGGCACGGTGCCTTGGTGGCGCAGTGCCATGGCGTACACAAACGAGGTTCCCCTGCCTAGTCATAAACGCGCAGGCGGTGCCATAGCTAGTGACATGCCATGCCTACGAGTGCATGACTGTCGAGGCATGCCTTGGCGCGTTAACACCGACGGTACCATGACATGCCAAGGCACGGTGCCTCGGCCTAGTGCCATGGCTGGAGCGATGCGCCGGTCACAAGTGCCATGGCATGGCGCGGTGCCCGCCGACTGATGCTAGTGCCATGACATGCTGAAGCGACGCGACCGACTAGTGTCATGGCGCCGGGCGCGGTCTGCCGACGGTCTTGCACAGCTGCGGTCAGCGCGGTACCGAATTATGCCATGACATTGCCTGAGCAGGTGATTGAAACGATCTTGTATGCTGAAAGCGGGTGATTCGGCCTAGTGTCATGGCCTGGAGCGCGTGCCTCGACCCGGGTAACGCCTAAACTGCTGGCTGGTGCCTCCGGCACAAGTGCCGCTGACATTACAGGCGCGATGAGATTTGTTTCTAGTCTTGGCTGGCATGCTGGGCGGTGAATTTCGGCCTAGTGTCATGGCACAGTGCTGTCGGTGCTCGTGAGTCTTTGCTGGCGCCGCTGGTGCCTCGACCTGATGCCATGACGTGCGCCGGCGCGGTGGTTCCGGCACGATCTTAGCGGCATGCTGGGCGCGGTGATTCGGCCTAGTGCATGCCTCCTAGGAGGCGGTGCCTCGGCCGTCAGCTTGCGCAGAGCCGCGGTGGCGACCTGGTGCGCCAACGTGCCTGCGACCGCGAGGTCGTGCGGTGCACCGGCCAACTTGTGCCATGGCGTCGCAGACGCGGTGATTCGACTGTGCGTGCCTTGGCGCGCGGTGCCTCGGCACAGTGTATGCCCATTACCGTGCGCCACAGATTAAAATCGCCTGGATTTAAAGCGCCGTTGTTTTTTAGGGTTGAGGTTTATTTCTATCATGAATGTGCCATTAAATTACCTGGTCGCGGTCTTATCGAATTACGTCTTTATGGCATACCATCGCACCTGAACACCGCGGGGCCTCGGGCTAGTGCTATGGCATGCCATGCCTAGACACGGGGCCTGAAATTTAGTCTTTATGCAATGCCATGCCCCAGACACCGCGGGCCTCGGCCTAATGCTATGCCATGCCATGCCTAGACACACGATGCCTCGGCGCTGAGTCTTTATGGCGTCTGAAGTGCCCTGAAGCAGCGCGGGCGCCGTAGCCTAGTCTTTATGGCATGCAGTACCCTGTTTATCTGGGGCTGGGCTAGTCTTTATGGCATGCCGTACCTAAGGCTGCGATGCCTCGGCGCCTAGTGCTATGGCATGCATGCCTAGACACGGGGCCTCGCGCCTAGTGCTATGGCATGCCATGCCCTGAACATACGGGGCCTCGGGCTAGTGCTATGGCGCGCCATGCACAAACTGTACTGAGCGCCGGGTAGATGTATGGCATGCCATGCCTGAACACCTGAGGGCATCGGGCTAGTGCTGTAATGCCATGCCTGAACACCGCGAGTACCGGGCTGAGTGCTATGGCATGCCATGCCTGAACACCGCGGGGGCCTCGGGCTAGTGCTATGGCTTTCCATGCCTAGACACACGGGGCACCCGGGGCCTCGAATAGTGCTATGGCATGCCATGTGCCTGGGCCTGCAGGGCCTCCGCGCCTAGTGCTATGGCATTCCATGCCTAGACACACGGGGCCTCGGGGCCTCGGGCTAGTGCTATGGCATGCCATGCCTAGACACACGGGGCCTCCGCGCCTAGTGCTATGGCATGCCGTGCACAGGCGCCACTGAGGGCCTCGAGGCCTAGTGCTATGGCATGCCATGCCTAGACACACAGGGCCTCGGCGCCTAGTGCTATGGCATGCCATGCCTAGACACACGGGGCCTCGGCGCCTAGTGCTATGGCATGCCATGCCTAGACACACGGGGCCTCGGCGCCTCGGGGTAGTGCTATGGCATGCCATGCCTAGACACACGGGGCCTCGGCGCCTCGGGAGTAGTCTCTTATGTCGTACCTAGACACACGGGGCCTCGGCGCCTAGTGCTATGGCATGCCATGCCATGCCTAGACACACGGGGCCTCGGCGCCTAGTGCTATGGCTTGCTATGCATAGACACACGGGGCCTCGGGGCCTCGGCCTAGTGCTATGCCATGCCTAGACATATGGCCTCGGTCTAGCGCTTTGTCATGCCTAGACACACGGGGCCTCGGCGCTCAAATGCCCATGCCATGCCCTAGACATAGGGCCTCGGTCTAGTGGCATGTACTGGGCTGCAGGGGCCTCGCCCCAGTCTTGTCTTGCCATCTGCTGACACGCGGTCTTATCGGCTGTCAGCAACGCCACGGTAACCCAGTTATGTCGTCTTGAAATGTAGTTGCAATATTGATAGAGTGCCTCGCAATATTGATGGTGCCACAACCCTTGTTGTCCTCCATGCCATTGCGGAACAATATTGGTGGCTCGCACCTATGCATGTCCTTCCCACACTAACCATGCTCGTTTCTATTCCATTGTTTCTTATCATTGTTATTTCAAAATAATAATTCTCATGACAAAATGTTTTCAATACCTTTTCCCATGTTTTCCCCTATATTCCTATATTTTT
The DNA here is from genome assembly GCA_016808115.1 of Tetrastigma voinierianum. Classification (NCBI taxonomy): domain Eukaryota; kingdom Viridiplantae; phylum Streptophyta; class Magnoliopsida; order Vitales; family Vitaceae; genus Tetrastigma; species Tetrastigma voinierianum. Next base: position 45,333 of record JAEQBH010001618.1, read on the forward strand.
AGAGAAAACAAAAAATTTAAAATTATCACTTTTCATTTAAATATTATCAAATATTAATATTTTATAGTAAAATATTGCATTCCATTAGTCAAATCTTAAATCAATTATTTTCCCTATTTTCCCTATTTTCCCTATTTTTCCCTGTTTTCCACCTATTTTTGCCTCATTTTTCAGTAAATAAATTAAAATAAAATATTTCCTCCACTTCAAATCAGTCAATTCTGGTCCCAAATATTTTTCCCATGTGAAAAATAGATTTTTTAAAAATATTTTTACTATTTTTCTCCTATTTTTCCTATTTTCCCCTATTTTCTAAAGTAAATAAATAAAAATAAATATTTTACGCGTCCAAATTTTTTTTCTTCTTTTTTTCTTGGCCATGTATAATTATTATAAAGAGAATGCCATGAGTAAAATCATTTCTGGTTAAAATTTGCCATTATGTCTCCTTTTTTATCCGATACAACTAGTAAAAATTATAAGTTTTTTTTTATTGAATATGATATTATAGTATATTATTACTATGTTTAACATGTAAATGATTAAAAAAAAATGTAGTTCATAGGATTAGAACAACTAAGTCTAAGACTTATTGTAATTACTAGTGTCGTAACATAAACATTAATTGAAATTGGAGTAGGAGTAGATGGATCACAATGGTGTACTTTTTAGAAAACATTATTCTATATGACAAAGGTTGATGGATCACAACTGCGTACTTTTTTAAAACACTATTTTATATTGCATGTAGCTTTTTCACAACTACTACTCGTAAACTGTAACTAAAGTTTGTATTAGATGGATCACAACTACAACAAAGATATTACAAAGATATTGTAATTCATTCATACCCAATTTTAACTATCAAAACTACAACTAAGATCAACGTACATTTTGGAAAACACTATTATATATAATATGTAGTTGATATGATTACAACCACCACTCCTAAGACTTGTTGTCATTCATTCATAGACATTTTTAACTATAACTAAACTTTGATTAGATTGATCAGAGTACAATTTTGAAAACATTAGTATATATTGCATGTAGTTGATATGATTACAACTGCCACTCCGACGACTTATTGTAATTCATTCTTAGCAAATTTTAAACTATAAAACTACAACTAAACTTGGAGTAGATTGATCAGAACTACAACTAATATCAACATACATTTTGGAAAACACTATTGTGTGTTGCATGTAGTTGATATGATTACAACCACCACTCCTAAGTCTTATTGTGATTCATTCATAGCCATTTTTAACTATAAAACTACAACTATTGTGTGTTGCATGTATTTGATATGATTACAACCACCACTCCTAAGACTTGTTGTAATTCATTCATAGCCGTTTTTAACTATAAAACTACAACTAAACTTGGAGTAGATTGATTAGAACTACAACAAATATCAACATACATTTTCGAAAACACTATTGTGTATTGCATGTAGTTGCATGTAGTTGCATGTAGTTGATATGATTACAACCACCACTCCTACGACTTATTGTGATTCATTCATAGCCGTTTTTAAGTATAAAACTACACCTATTTGTGTTTTGCATGTAGTTGATATGATTACAACAACCACCACTCCTAAGACTTATTGTGATTCATTCATAGTCGTTTTTAACTATAAAACTACAGCTATTGTGTGTTGCATGTAGTTGATATGATTACAACAACCACCACTCCTAAGACTTATTGTGATTCATTCATAGCCGTTTTTGACTATAAATCTACAGCTATTGTGTGTTGCATGTAGTTGATATGATTACAACAACCACCAATACTAAGACTTATTGTGATTCATTCATAGCCGTTTTTAACTATAAAACTACAACTATTGTGTGTGTGCATGTAGTTGATATGATTACAACAACCACCAATCCTAAGACTTATTGTGATTCATTCATAGCCGTTTTTAACTATAAAACTACAACTATTGTGTATTGCATGTAGTTGTAGTTGATATGATTACAACCACCACCACTCCTAAGACTTATTGATCAGAACTACAACTAACATCAACATACATTTTCCAAAACACTATTGTGTATTGCATGTAGTTGATATGATTACAACCACCACTCCTAAGACTTAGTGTAATTCATTCATAGCCATTGTTAACTATAAACTAAAATTAAACTTTTACATGTACTATATAAAAAAAAAATGTGTTATCCATAAAAGCAGCAAAGTGAGCATGTTTTTATATATATAACTATAAACATATACATTTCTGAATAACCTTAGCCCCTACGCACCTAATGTGACTTTTCACCTTCCCGGAACATCAGAATGAGGGTGGGCCATGCTAGATGGATAAAGTCCTCGACCTCAGGATCGATACTTGATTCGTTTTGGGTCATGATTCTAAGCCGTTATAAAGTTATGCCTTAAAAACCGATAAAATACGACTCGTGTACCTAAAGTTCTAAGGGATCCCACCATCCGATCGATCGGGAATTGCACAAGCGGCGAAACCACTTGTCCACCCCTAGACACACCCCTTCCCATTTCCATCCGCGCCGTCCGATCGTCCGTTCGATACCCCCATCGTTCGATATCGGCCCTCCAAATCGTCCCACACCGATCTTCCCCGTTTTCTTCCACGTCAAAGCCCACCCCATTTTATGGCCATCCGTCCGGGCCGATCGTCGTTTCGACCTCAGTGCCGTTTATGTGCGATTCTCGATCGTTCCCACGATCCACTTTTTGCCGTTAAATTCCCTCGAAATGTCATCTGACCCCACCGTTGCGATCCTTGCGTCGAGACTCGTGGTTTTAAAAAAAAAAAAGCCCAAAAACTCCACCCGGAGCCCTCGAAAAACCCTCCGAAAGATTCCATTTCCGCCGTTTTTTATTATCCCTACTAAACTCGCGATATAATCCCAAAACGTTCGTCTAAAAGCCGTTCCGACCGTACGGATCGAAAGAATACGTCCATTTTAGGGGGGGTTCACCCTCCGATCCCGATGACCGATCCCCGATTTTCCGATTATAGTACATCTATCCAAACTATCTATCCTTTCAACCATTTCCTCCCTTCCTTCCAATATTCCATGTGCCGCACCTCCATCATGCAACCATACTCCTCCAACTTCTAATGTGGCGCCACCATCCCATTTGTTTCTGACTCATTAATGCATCTACAAAAGATTCTTTAAATAAAACAACCATCCCTTCCCGGGCAATCTTCCCGCCCGCCCCCAATTACACTAAAATTCTGACTTCCAAAAACGTTTGGACTTTTAGTCATCTTCATCTTCTTAGTTTTTCTTCTCCTCTTCTTCAAGAAAAATGGTAGACGCCGCTTTCAGTCATCCCGGGAGCCATTCTCCTCTCTGTTTCTTTCACATCTCAGTCCTTTCCATCAAATATGATACGTCTAAGGTATATATTTATTCATTCGCCATTGTTTTAGTTTTCCGTCTGTAAACTTTGTTTGGACTCGTTTGTTGGTTTTTGTTTTATGCTTTTCTTCCTTTTTCGTTTATGGTTTAGTATGAATCGTCTTATTTTTCATACTGATAAAAAAAACTAACAGTTTTTATTGGCTTAAAGTTTTTTTAATCTAATCCTGCACAAAATCTAGGGAGACAGATGTTGAATTCCATTTTAACGTCACAACCCTAAACTTTCATATCATTTCTGCAATTTTTATTCGGAAAAAAATGTGAATGATGATAAGTTATGAGATGATATGAGATATTCCCAGATTCAGATTTCACATGACACACGGAATATCATTTTGCTGGAGTTGGTTCTTCTCCGGCCAAATAAATAGCGCAATCTGCATTTTCCATATCATTAATCATGTTTGAATTCAGATTTCGGGTGGACATATTTTTCTTTCTTTCTAAAAATATGATTTCTCTATTAACACCCCAAATCTAATTCGTCCATGAAACTACTATATGGGAAAGAAATATTGATGGTCATATCTTCTGTGTCCATTAATATTCTATTACAGTAAATTAAATTGAAAACTCTTGATAAATTGTTTTCCAAAAATATTGAGGTTCATATCTCCTGTGGGCCAGCCGCTAGAGCACTTCATGGCGGTTGAGGATTATACACTGAAAATGAGATCCTTACCACACGAATTTATGCTTATTGGTCAGCAGGTTTCTGATGATGATTTGGGTGGCTTGGGACCCGAATTTCAGATAGTGCTAGAGAATAGAATCTGTCAAACATGAACAAAGACTTGGGTAGTTTTAATACTTCACCAAATTAGAATCTCACTCCTTTCACATGATAATATCGGTTTTAATACTTGCATTCAAAATCCTATTCTCCATTCCACATGGCACTTGTTATGGTGATCATGGCCGAGGTGGTTGTAACGGTCCAGGCTCTCTTGGTGGTCATGGTCCAAGACTATTTTGCCAGATTTCTGCTGCAGTTAAATGTAATCATTGGTTTGCAAACTACAAAACCGATGTTATCATTGGTTGTAACGATCCAGATTTCTTTTGCAAACTACAAAAAAGGGATCCATGGCGGTTGAGACCCGAATTAATGCTTGCTGTCAACAAGTTTCTGATGATAATTTGGGTGGCTTGGGACCCGAATCTGACAATCTTAGTGCTGCAGAATCTATCTGTTAATCTTGCACATGAACAAAGAATTGCTATTTTAATACTTCACCAAATGACATCTCGCTCATACATTTAATATTACTCAGCGACATCATGTCTTCGGTTTCATTCCTCCTCGCATTCAAAATCATCAAATCACATCATAATATTACTCTCTTATTTCTTCCTTCCTCGGAATATAAATGTGGAATATAAATGTGTTACATTATTGTTACAAAAATTATACGTTAGTATTCCAAAGAGATATTAATATGAATATTTGTCGCATAGGATATAGATAATCATCAAATAAAACAAAGGTGCTCCTTTGAAATGTTTGTGTATTAAGATAAAACAAGAGTAAAGCATTTTGAGCCTCACTAAATATTTGTTCTTGTTACACTTTTTTAAAATTTGAGCTTTATTTGTCCATATAAATCAAATCATAGAGCGAGAAGTTTAGAATTCCTATTCGAATACCCGTTCGATGAGATAGGGATAAGTCCCTTATTCAAATATGACTATAAGTCCTTTATCAATTAATCTTTCAAAAGTACAATTCATGCTTCAAGTCAAGCACATGAACAAATACTTGCTAATTTTAATACTTCACCAAATGAGCATCTCACTCCTTCTGTTAATATTACTCTCAATGACATCATAATATATGTTTTCATTCCTCCTCGCATTCAAATCCTATTCGTGGTGCAGTATTAGAAAGAGATTATATGAATATTTTAGGAGCGAAAAAATCATCAAATCATATATCTCTATTCTTTCTTCCTCGGAATTTAAATGTGTTACATTAGTGTTACAACAATTATACGTTAGTCTTCTCATGCAATTTATACATTGCATAAGACCTGTAATGCCCCCGATACTCATGCAATTTTTCATGTACCGTAAATCATTTCCACATTAAACACTCAAATCATTTAAAACACTTCAATAAGCAGTTTATTGAAAATCATTAAACCCCAAAACCCTAATTCCAAAACCCTAAGCCTAAATTGAAACACTAAACCCAAAAACATATGCTTTAAACCCTTAACCTCAAATATTAAAACCTCAATACCTCAAACCCTATAACCATAAACCTTAGAACTCTAAACCCTAAAACCTAAATCCTAACAAAAAACCCTAAGCCTAAAAAACCAAATCCTAATATAACCGTAAACCTTAGAACCGTAAACCCTAAATCTGAAACCTTAACAAAAAAAAAAACCATAAACCCAAATGCCCAAACCCTAAACACAAACCCAAAACCCTAAACACAAAACCCTAAACCCTAAATTATAAAACCCCAAACCATAAATTGTAAACACCGAAAACCTTAAACCCCAAATCTTAAATAGTAAACCCCGAAAAAATTAAACCCTAAACCCTAAAGCTTAATAACAAAACATAGAGCCCTAAACACCCTTATTACTTGTATGACTTGTGTACTTGTAGTCATCTAGACCAAACCAATTTCCAAATGAAGCATTTCACAAACAAGGCAGAAAACATCAAACTATATGTGCTAATAATGGAATGATCTTTAACAATCCATGCAGAAAGTGAGTGTAAACAAGTTTTGGCATACGTTGCGGGAATTTAGTTAGTTCTTATTAGCAGTGTTTTTGGTCTATGTTAAAAATTTGTCTTAACAATAATATCAAGAACCAGTTGTTTTTGGTCTATGTTAAAAATCAATCAAACAATAAGGCTCTCTCGAATATCGATTTCCTTGTCTTACATGGGATTGTAAAACTACTTGCATCAGCCGGCACGCAGTAGTTTCCTTTGAAGAATAACCTTGCATTCCTCGTTAAGGTTCCCCTTTGTCTCAAAAATTTATTAACCTTCTTTTCCTCATGGTACTATCTTTCATAAATTTGGCGTCATTTGTGCATCCGTTCACTTAGCGTCGCAAGCCCGGAATATTGATATGTAGCTTCTTAAACACTTCCATTAATTTGGTAAATTGCTTGTCCAATTTATTCTTCTTCAAACGCTGAGGATACGGGACTAGTTTTGTAGTGGGATCATCGATACCTGTTTCTCAGTCTATTTCATTTCATTCGATCTCTCTACAGACTTCTTCTCTTGGGGTTGCTCCCTTTCCATATGATCTTTCGGCCTCAACTAGTCTACCTCCTCAGTTTCCACTTCTCTTACCACTGGTGGTTGCCCCTGGTATTGCTAGTTCTCTACCACTTCTTAAGGTGATAGCCTTAACATGTTCTTTGCCTTCACCTCTCGAGTTTATCTTTGAATTGCTTGGCAAATAACATTACTACCACTTATTCAACAGAGTGGCCATTTGGCCCATTTGCGCTTCAAGTTTCTCAACTAGTTGTGTGATATTTGAGACTGGGAACAATCTTAATCGAAGCGCTTCTTCTGCTACTCCATTGTATTTGACTTATCGCATACTTCAATGAAGTTCGTCAGATGCATGTTCGAATTCTCACTTGCCAGCCCATTAAATAGAATGTTCTGAAGCATCTACAGTATTATTGTTTTCAACTCGAAGTTGTTCGCTTGTATGGGTCGTCTTCGTAAAGCAAACTCTTCGAGCAACATATAAGGATCATAATCATCTGGCTATATGATTGTCCCGGGAGCATAATTCCTACCATGATTTCCATTATGTCCCCCATTCGGCTCATTCCTTTGCTCTTTGCGTAATCGGTTTAAGGTTCTCTTTGGCTCAGGATTTAATGAAAGTACTTCACCTTGACCCCGCCTTTCGCATGCACACAAATCAACCTTTATTGAAATCACACAAAAAAAGAAGCAATAGGGACCAAGTTAAAATCACTTCTATAAACAAAATAATAATAATAATAATAATAATAATAATAATAATAATAATAATAATAATAATAATAATAATAATAATAATAATAATAATAATAATAATAAATCGAGAGTAATATCTAGTACGCTATTGTCAATGTCAACCTTAAAATTACTATATGAAATGAACCGAAAACATGATAAAACGCGGGTATATGATGAGTGTTTTAGGCACTCATCGAAGACCCTTAATGCTAAAACATTTACACAAATCCCAATACCCTAAACCTTAAATCACATATCAAACCCTAAATTGCAAACCCTAAACATAAAATACTTCAACCCTAAAACCGTAAACCCGAAACTATAACTACAAACCCAAACCCTACCCTAAAATGGAAACTCTAAACCCAAACCCAAAACCTTTAACTCAAAACCTAAATCCTAAATCCAAAAACCCAATCAAAAGTCGGAAACCCTGAAAACCCTAAACCTTAAATAGTCACCACGTCGTGACGTCAGCACGAAAATCTGCTCTCATCATTAAAAGCACATTAGGGTTCAGAAATCGAGGAGATGGGAGGCACACGAACAGAGGCACAGGTTTCGAGAGCAGAGTGACACTGACTTCGAGGAAGTGCCCGGGAATTGTAACGCTTTTGACTTTTCGTATATTTCGGATTTTAGAACAACAAGCTTTTCATTATTAAATAGTTTCATCTTCTTCCATTATGTTCTAGATCTTTTTCTGTGGTTACATCAAACTCCTGGTCATACGATACTGGATTAAGGATTGATCTTTATGTTATTCAATTGTTTATAAATTGTCGAATCTACTCTATACTGTATTTAAATTATATGATAATGTTCGTCATGATTAGTGTTACCGCATCAAGATCCGAGATCTGAGAGATGAGGGTATTCAGGATCTCGTAGAGTAGTCAAATGATTCTGGCCAATGAGATAATTTAATCAAGGTGGTATTTAGGGGTAGAACATTTAAGCATTTCGGAATACCGAGTCGAGATAGAGATATACTCGATTCTATTTGCGAGATAGGCGGATATACCTCGATTCTATTTAAGCATCTCGTAGGCAAGATCACCTCACCATAGGCAGATTATAAATGTATTGAATAACAATCTCTTTAGAAAAACAATCCATTGAACGTGACAGGGGGAGATATAACCCTAGGTTTTAAAACAACACTTTAATTAAATCAACAGTTAAGTTAGTTTTTACATAATTGAACTCCCTTAAAGTCATTCTTCCATATCAGTTCGAAAAGGCACTTATAGTCAATTTACTCTTTCCCCGTGGATCGTATTATCTCATCGCTAAGTACAATTATATTACTAGCTGCACTTACACTTAGGCATTCATTTTATACACCGCGCTCGCCTAATGTGCAGGCTAGGCATACTAAGCACAAGAAGAAGTCAAGTAAGAATAAGGAAGAAAAGGAAGCTAGGTGGAGATTTCAAGAAGATCAAGGTTAGGAAACTATCCTAACTCTTTCTTTGGTGATGTTTGTGTTAGGAAAACCCTAACTCATTATAAAGGTGGTTTTGGCCGGTTTGCTAGTTTGAATGGATTTTGTTTCGGGAAGGAAGCTTCGCGGAAATAGGCAAAAGCCATAATTTCTATACAAGCCCGATCTCGTTACGCCTAGGTGAAGGTCTTCGCCTAGGCAAACTCGAATCCCCAAAATTGTCAGTTTCTACCTCGCCTAGGCAAAGGTTCGCGAACCTGAAGTCCTGTTTTTGTCCTTGTCTTCTGTTAATTCTAAAAACCATCAATTAGAGTAATGTAAGATCCTAACAAGTGAATGAAAGGGTCCATACATGTACACAAGTTATATGAAAAATGTTCTTAACCTCGCCACCGATGCGAAGCGATGCTTCTAGGCACACTTTGTTTCTACTCTTTATTTGCTAACAAAGGTATAAATATAAGAATGTGATTAAGAACAATATAACAAGCTCGGTAATACATATAATTATATGCCTGCCTAAGACCAAATAGTGAATGAATAGGCACCTCTAATCAGTGCTACGACACTCCTACTAGTATTACGACACTTTTGTTAATTGGGAAAACACGTCTCTGTTTAGTGCTTCTAAGACTCTCTCGCTCCGCTACGACACACTTATGTTACGTGGTAGGCATCGCCTTTGTTTCAGGCTTCCAGCACCTCCTGCTCATTACTATACCGCACCTTCTGGTACCTATTCCGCTGAGGTCCCTCATTCATTGTTACCGGTCTATGCAGGAAAATACTTATAAGTTTTGTACATGAATAGTATGATATATGAGATATGAAATTGAAAGTAATCAGTTTTGTTCTATTGTGTACCTACGGGTACTTTATGTTACAAGATTTCTGTTATGTACTCCTACGGGGGATGTGAAAACTCTATATGAATTTAGTTATATGTATATTGTGATTGAGGACCATTGCATGTGGTCATTTATGTTATCTGTTTTCCCACTAAGCTATAAACTTAACACAAATGTTTCATCCGTTGCAGACAAGAGGCGTCGTCAGAGATATTTCGCATTCACAGTACAATAAAGACATTTAATTTTTCGATGTAGTCTTTGATTTTGTTTTTGTAATGTAAATGTAATATTTTAGTAATAGTGGAACTTGTGTAAGTACAAGAAAATGAGACTCCAATATATGTAAATTGACAATTTAAACAACATTATGGTGTTACTTTTACAAGTTTTAAAAAATTATGATATCATGCTTTTTAATTGGGCCCACCAATGTCAGAAAATCAGCTTAAGAATTCTCATTCCCGTGTGGCGTCCCCTCTCTTGCCTCAGCTAAGGGGAAGGGGCGTTACAAAAACCCTAAACAATAGAACCCTAAATTTAAAATCCTAATCCCTAAACCTTAAAACCTAAAAAACCTTAACTCTAAACTCCCTAAACCTTAAACCCTATACTTAAATCGAAAACCCTCAATGCTAAAACATTTACACAAATCCCAATACCTTAAACCTTAAATCACGTATCAAACCCTAAATTGCAAACCCTAAACATCAAATAATTCAACCCTAAACAAGTAAATCTGAAACTATAACTACAAACCCTAAACCTAAAATTTAAAACCCTAAACCCAAACCTAAAACCTTAAACTCAAAAACCTAAATCCTAAATCCAAAAACCCTAAACCATAAATTGGAAACCCCGAAAACCCTAAACCTTAAAATTTAAATAGTAAACCTCGAAAACATAAACCCTAAACCCAAACCTATATACCCCAAACCCTAAACCCTAACAAAAAAACACAAAGTCCTAAAAATCCAACTGAAAAGCTTAAGCCCTAATTCGTAAACCCTAAACATAAATCGAAAAACTAAAACCTAAAACATAAACTCAAAATCCCTATACCCTAAGCGTCAAATCACAAACTCAAACCTGAACCGCAAACCTTAAACCTCAAATAATAAAACTCTAAAAAACCTAAATCTGAAACCATAAATCTAACCCTAAACCCTAAAGTTATCCTAAAAACCTAAAACCCTAAACCCCAAACCACAAACACAAAACCCTAAACAATATACGTCAACCCTAAGTCCTAAACCTTAAACCTGAAATGAAAACCAAGACCCAAAGGACAAACCCAAACCCTAAACAAAAAAACCCTAAAGCTAAAATATTAAAACCCTAACATTCGAAACAGTAGAACCCAAGACCTTAAAACACCAAACACAAAAACACTAAACCCTAAAAAATCCTAACCCTAACCTAATCCCCCTAAACCCTAAAATCTTAAACCCTAAGCCTTAAACCCTCAAACCTTAAACTATAAATATAAACCCCAAACCCCAAACCCTAAACCTAAATCAAAACCCTAAACCTAAAATATTAAAACCCCAATACCCCAAAACCTATAACCGTAAACCCTAGAACCATAATAAAAAAATTGAAACCTTAAAACCTAACCCCCCCAAACCCTAAACACGAAACCTAAAAACCTAAACCCTAAACCTAATATCCTAAACCCTAGACAATAAACCCTAAACCCAAATCCCTAAACCTTAAACCCTAAACCCTAAACCATAAACACAAAACCCTAAACAATGAACATCCAACCCTAATTTCTAAACCATTAACCTAAATTGAAAACCCTATACCCAAGACCCAAAACCACAAACACAAATCCTAAACAAAAAAAAACATTGAAACTTAAATATTAAAACCCTAACATCCATAATTGTAAAACCCTAAACCTTAAAACCCTAAACGCTAGAACCCTAAATTCAAAATCCTAAACCCCAAACCCCAAAACGGAAAATACCCCTAACTCTAAACTCCCTAAACATCAAAACCCCAAACCGCCTAAACCTTAAACCCTATATTTAAATCGAAAACCCTTAATGCTAAAACAAACACACAAATCTCCAAACCCTAAACCTTAAATCACATATCAAACCCTAAATCCCAAACCCCAAACATCAAATAATACAACCTTAAAAACGTAAACCTGAAACCATAAACCCTAACCCTAAACCTTAAATCCCAACCTTAAACCCTAAACCCCAACCCTAAACTTAAACCCAAAACCTAAAATGTAAACCCTAAATCCAAAGTTGAAACCCTAAACCTTAAAATGCTAAACCCTAAACCCCAAAACACTTAACATTATACCCTTAACCTTACAACCTCAAACCCTAACCACAAAACCTCACAAAACACCACACCTTAACCATAAAACCCCAAACCCTAAACATGAAACACAAAACCCTAAACCCCAATCCCAACATCCTAAACCCTAAACAATAAACCCCGAATCTGAATCACCAAACCTCAAACCATAAACACAAAACACTAAATAATAAACCGTCAACCCCAATTCCTAAACCTTAAACCTAAATTGAAAACCCTAAACCCAAGACTCTAAAGTACAAACCCAAACCCTAAAACTGAAATATTAAAACCCTAACATAAAAAATCGTAGAACCCAAGACCTTAAAACCCTAAAATCTAAAAAACTCTAACCCATTCTCCCTAAACCCTAAAACCTTAATCCTTAAACCCTAAACCCCAAAACCCAAAACCATACACCCTAAATTATATCTATAAACCCTAAAATCCAAACCTTAATTCTAAAACCCTAAACATAAATTGAAACCCCAAACTTGAAACCTTAAACCTCAAATATTAAAACCCTAATACCCTAATACCTATAATCGTGAACCCTAGAACTGTAAATCCTAAACCCGAAACCCTAAAACCTAAACCCTAAAAAAAACCTTAAACCCAAAAAATCGTGACCCAAACCCTAAACCTTATAACCGTAAACCCTGAACCGTAAACCCTAGCAAAAAACCCCAATCCTAAAAACCCTAACTCAAACCCTAAACCTTAAAATGAAAACCCTAAACCTAAACCCAAAACCCTAAATCAAAAACCTAAATCCAAAATCCTAAAACCCTAAGCCTTAAACCATAAAATGTAAACCTCGAAAACCCTAAACCCTAAAATTTAAATAGTAAACCTTGAAAATATAAACCCTAAACCAAAACCTATAAACCCCAAACCTTAAACCGTAATAACAAAGCATAAAGCCCTAAACACCCAATCGAAAATCCTAACCCCTAATTCGTAAACCCTAAACTTAAATCGAAAAAACTAAAACCTAAAACATAAATTCAAACCCTAAATCTCAAATACTAAAACTCTAAACAACCTAAATCCGAAACCATAAACCTAACCCTAAACCTTAAACTTAACCCCAAATCCTAAAACCCTAAACCCTAAAATGCTAACCTCAAAACCTTAACCCTAAACACCAAAACACCAAAAACTATACCCTTAACCTTAAAACCTCAAACCCTAAACACAAAATCGAAAAAAATAAACCTCGAATCGCAAACCCTAAACCTTAAAACACAAAACATCATACGTAGAACAACAAAACCTTAAACATGATGCCCAAAAACCTAAACCCTAAATTTAATATCCTAAACCAAAACATTAAACCCTAAACCCAAATCCCTAAACCTGAAACCCTAAACCCCAAACCATAAACACAAAACCCAAAACAATAAACCGCCAACACTAATTTCTAAACATTAAACCTACATTGACAACCCTACACCCAAGACCAAAAACCACAAACCCAAATCCTAAACAAAAACCCTTAAAATAAAATATTAAAACCCTAACATCCATAATTGTAAGACCCTAGACCTTAAACCCTAAACACTAGAACCCTAAACCATAAAACCTATAACTGAAACATAAAAACATAAACCCTAAACCTAAAAACTCTAATCAAAACCTTATAACCATAAATCCTAGAACCCCATACCCTTAAATTGAAAACCTGAAGCCTAAACCCTAACAAAAAAACCCAAGCCTAAACCCTAAAAAGGAAACCATAAACCCGAACCAAAAACCCTAAACTCTAAAACCTAAAACCCAAAAACCAAAATAATAAATTGTGAACCCTGAAAACTCTAAACACCAAACCTTAAAAAATAAACCTCGAAAACCGTAAACCTTAAACCCAAAACCAAAAACCCGAAACCCTAAACCCTAAACCCTAATAACAAAACACATAGCCCCAAACACTCAATTTAAAAGCCTAAGCCCTAAGTTAGAAACCCTCAACCCTCAACCCCTCAACCCTAAACATAAATTAAAAAAACTAAAACCTAAAACATAAACCAAAATCCCTAAACCCTAAACCTCATGTCACAAATAAAAATCCTAAACCGCAAACCCTAAACCTCAAATACTAAAACTCTAAAGAACCTAAACCCGAAACCATAAACCTTAACCCTAAACCCTAAACTTAACCCTAAAACCTAATACCCTAAACCGTAAACTTGAACCTAAAACCATAAACCCTAAACCCTATACACTAAAACACTTAACACCTAACAATATACCCTTAACCTTATAACCTGAAACCCTAATCGCAAAATCGAAAACCCCAAACCTCAAATCGCAAAACCTAAACCTTGAAAAACAAAACATTATACCCATAATCATAAAACCCTAAACCCTAAACAAGAAACCCAAAAACTTAAACCCCAAACCTAATATCCTAAACCCTAAACAATAAACCCCAAACCCGAATCCCTAAACATTAAACCCTAAAACCCAAATCAAAAACACAAAACCTTATATAATAGACCGCCAACCCTAGTTTCTAAACCTTAAACCTAAATTGAAAACCCTAAAACCAAAACCACAAACCCAAAACCTAAATAAAAAACCTTGAAACTTAAATATTAAAACCCTAACATCCATAACTATAAAACCCTAAACGCTACAACCCTAAACTCAAAATCCTAAACCCAAAACCCTAAAAAAAAAAAAAAAAAAAACCTTAACCTTAACCCTCATAAACCTAAACCTTAAACCCTATACTCAAATCGAAAACCCTAAACCCTAAAACAAATACCCAAATCCCTAAACCCAAAACCTTAAATCACATATCAAACCATAACCGCAAACCCTAAACATCAAATATTACAACCCTAAGAACCTAAACTCGAAACCATAAACCATAACCCTAAACCCTAAACTTAACCCTAAAACCTAAAACCATAAACCCTGAACCCAAACTTGAAACCCTAAACTCTAATCTCGAAAATGCTAAACCATAAACCCTAAACCCTAAACCCTAAAACACTTAACACTATACCCTTAACCTTAAAACCTCAATCCCTAAACACAAAAAATAAAACTCTAAACCTCAAACCCAAAATCCTAAACCCCAATCCTTAAAACACAAAACACTATACCCTTAACCATAAAACCCAAAACCCTAAACATGAAACACAAAAACCTAAACCCTAAACACAATATCCTAAACCCTAAACAATAAACCTTGAACCATAATCCCTGAACCCTAAAACATAAACACAAAACCCTAAACAATAAACTGTAAACCCAAATTCCTAAACCTTAAACCTAAATTGAAAACCCTAAACCCAAGACCCTAAAGCACAAAAACCAAACCCTAAACAAAAAACCTTAAAACTAAAATATTAAAACCCTAACATCCAAAACCTTAGAAACCTAGACCTTAAAACCCGAAACCCTAAAACCTAAAAAACATTAACCCTCAAAACACCTAAACCCTAAACAATAAACCCCAAAACCGAATCCTTAAACATTGAACCCTAAAACCCAAACCATAAACACAAAACCCTATACAATAAACTGCCAACCCTAATTTCTAACCTTTAAACCTAAATTGAAAACCCTAAACCAAAAACCACAAACCCAAACCCTAAACAAAAAATCATGAAACTTAAATATTAAAACCCTAACATCCATAACTGTAAAACCCTAAACGCTAGAACCTTAAACTCAAAATCCTAAACCCCAAACCCTAAAACAAATTAAAAAAACCCTAACCTTAACCCTCCCAAATCCTAAACCCCTAACACTAAACCCTATACTTAAATCGAAAACCCTAAACCTTAAATCACATATTAAACCCTAAACATCAAATACTACAACCCTAAGAACCTAAACCCGAAACCATAAACCCTAACTCTAAACCCTAAACCTTAAATCATTAAACCCTAAACCCAAACTTGAAACCTTAAACCCTAAAACCTAAAATGCTAAACCATAAACCCTAAACCCAAAACACTAAAACACTCAACACTATACCCTTAACCTTAAAACCTCAAACCCTAAACACAAAATCAAAAACCCTAAACCTCAAACCCAAAATCCTAAACCCTAAACACAAAACACCATACCCTTAACCATAAAACCCTAAACCCTAAACATGAAACACAAACCTAAACCCCCAACAAAATATCCTAAACCCTAAACAATAAACCACGAACTAGAATCCCTGAACCTCATACCCCAAACACAAAACCCTAAACAATAAACCGTGAACCCGAATTCCTAAACCTTAAACTTAAATTGAAAACTCTAAACCCAAGACCCTAAAGCACAAACCCAAACCCTAAATAAAAAACCTTAAAACTAAAATATTAAAACCCTAACATCTAAAACCGTAGAACCCTAGACCTTAAAACCCAATACCCTAAAACCTAAAAAACCTCAACCCTAAAACACCTAAACACTAAACAATAAACCCCAAACCCGAATCCCTAAACATTGAACCCTAAAACCCAAACCATAAACACAAAACCCTATATAATAAACCGCCAACCCTAATTTGCAATCCTTAAACCTAAATTGAAAACCCTAAACCTAAATCCACAAACCCAAACCCTTAACAAAAAACCTTGAAACTTAAATATTAAAACCCTAACATCCATAACTATAAAACCCTAAACCTTAAAAACCTAAACACTAGAAACTTTAATTCAAAATCCTAAACCCCAAACTTTAAACAAAAAAAAAAACCCTAACCTTAACCCTCCCAAACCCTAAACCCCAAACCCCAAACCTTAAACCCTATACTTAAATCAAAAACCCTAAACCCTAAATCGTAAAGCCTAAACATCAAATACGACAACCCTAAGAACCTAAACCTGAAACCATAAACCCCAACCCTGAACCTTAAACTTGACCTTAAAACCTAAAACCCTGAACCCAAACTTAAAACCCTAAACCCTAAACCCTAAACCCTAAAATGCTAAACCATAAACCCTAAACCCTAAACTCTAAACAATAAACCCTAAACCCGAATCCCTAAACATTAAACCCTAAAACCCAAACCATAAACACAAAACCTTATACAATAAATCTCCAACCCTAATTTCTAAACCTTAAACCTAAATTGAAAACCCGAAACCCAAAACCATAAACACAAACCCTTAACAAAAAACTATGAAACTTAAATATTAAAACCCTAACACCCATAACTATAAAACCCTAGACCTTAAAACCCCAAACGCTAGAACCCTAAACTCAAAATCCTAAACTCGAAAGCAATAAAAAAACCCATAACCTTAACTCTCCAAAACCTTAAACCCTAAACCCTAAACCTTAAGCCTTAAATCCTATACTTAAATCGAAAACCCTAAACCCTAAAACATATACCCAAACCCCTAAGCCCTAAACCCTAAATCACATATCAAACCTTAAATCGCAAACCCTAAACATCAAATACTACAACCCTAAGAACAAAAACCCGAAACCATAAACCCCAACCCTAAACCCTAAACTTAACCCCACAACCAAAAACCATAAACCCTGAACCCAAACTTGAAACTTTAAAACCTAAACCCTAAAATGCTAAACTATAAACCTTAAACCCTTAACTCTAAAACACTTAACACTATACCCTTAACCTTAAAACCTCAAACCCTAAGCACAAAAAAGAAAACCCTAAACCCTAATCCCTAAAACACAAAACACCACACCCTTAACCATAAAACCCTAAACCTTAAACACGAAACACAAAAACCTAAACCCTAAACACAATATCCTCAACCCTAAACAATAAACCTTGAACCTGAATCCCTAAACCCTGAACCACAAATACAAAACCCTAAACCCAAGACCATAAAGCACAAACCCAAACCCGAAACAAAAAGCCTTAAAACTAAAATATTAAAACCCTAACATCCAAAATTGTATAACCTTAGACCTTAAAACCTTAAATCCTCAAACCTAAAAAATCGTAACCTTAAAACCCCTATACCCTAAAACCCTAAACCTTAAACCCTATACTTAAATAAAAAAACCCTAAAACCTAAAACATATACCCAAACCCCAAACCTTAAATCACATATCCAACCCTAAATCGCAAACCTTGCACATCAAGTACTAAGACCTTACAAATGTAAACTAGAAACCATAAACCTTAACCCTAAACCCTAACCCAAAACCTGAAACCGTAAACCCCAAAATGCTAAAACCTAAACTCTAAAACACTTAACACTATACCCTTAACCTTAAAACCTCATACCCTAAACACAAAATCGAAAACCTTAAACCTCAAACCCCAAATACTGAACCTTAAATCCTAAACTCAAAACCTTAAATCCTAAACCCTAAAACCCCAAACCCTAAACTATAAATTATAAACCTTGAAAACCCTAAACCCTAAACCTTAAATAGTAAACCTCGAAAACCATAAACCCTAAACCCAAAACCCCAATAACAAAATACAAAGCCCAAAACACCCAATCGAAAAGCCTGAGCCCTCATTCATAAACCCTACACTCTAAACCCTAAACATAAATTGAAAACATTAAAACCTAAAACCTAAACCCAAATCCTTAAACCCTAAACCTCAAATCATAAACTCAGAATCTAAACCGCTAACCCTAAACGTCAAATACTAACACTATAAATAACCTAAACCCAAAACCATTAACACTAACCTTAAACCCTAAACTAAACCACAAAACCTAATATCTTAAACCCTAAACCCAAACTTGAAACCCTAAACTTTGAAATGCTAAACTCTAAACCATAAACCCTAAACACTAAAACACATAACACTATACCCTAAATCTTAAAACCTAAAACCCTAATCACAAAATCTAAAACCCTAAACCTCAATCCACAAAGCCTAAACCCTAATCCCTAAACCATAAAAAACCACATCCATAATCATAAAACCCTAAACAAGAAACCCAAAAACCTAACATCCTAAACCCTAAACCCTAAACCATAAACACAAAATCCTAAACAATAAACCACCAACCCTAATTTCTAAACCTTAAACCTAAATTGAAAACCCTAAAGCCAAGAAACAAAACCATAAACCTAAATCCTAAACTAAAAACCCTAAAAATTAAATATTAAAACCATAACATCCATAACTGTAAAACCTTAGACCTTAAAGCCCAAAAGCTAGAACCCTAAAGCCCAAACCCTAAACCCTAACAAAACCCTAACCCTAACCCTAAAACCTTAAACCTTAAACCCTATACTTAAATTGAAAACCCTAAAACCTAAAACATATACCTAAATCCCAAAACCCTAAACCTTAAATCACATATTAAACCCTAAATCCCAAACCCAAAACATCAAATTCTATAACCCTAAAAACCTAAACCCCAAACCATAAACCCTAAACCTATACCCTAAACTTTACCCTAAAACATAAAACCCTAAACCCCAAACCCAAACCCTAGACCCTAAACCCTAAAATGCTAAACCACATAACATCATACCCTTAACTTTAAAACCTCAAACCCTAAACATAAAAACGAAAACCCTAAACCTCAAACCCCAAATCCTAAACCTTAATCCCTAAAACACAAAACATCATACCTTTAAGCATAAAACCCCAAACCCTAAACAATAAACCTCGAACCTAAATCCCTAAACCCCAAACCACAAACACAAACCCCTAAACAAGAAACCGTCAACCCTAAATTGAAAACCCTAAACCTAAGACCCTAAAACACAAACCCAGACCCTAAAAAAAAAAAGCCTTAAAACTAAAACATTAAAACCCTAACATCCAAAACTATAGAACCCTAGACCTTAAAACCCGAAACCCTCAAACCTAAAAAATTGTAACCCTAAAACCCTAAACCCTTTTAACCTCTATACTTAAATAAAAAACCCTAAGACCTAAAACATGTACCCAAACCCTAAACCTTAAATCACATATCCAACCCTAAATCGCAAACCCTAAACATCAAATACTATGACCCTAAAAATGTAAACTAGAAACCATAAACCCCAACCCTAAACCCTAAACCCTACCTCGAAACTTAGCCATAAAATCTAAATCCCTAAACCCAAACTTGAAACCCTAAACCCCAAAACGCTTAACTGTACTGGCCATACACAGACGACTCGACCCGCAGGCCGAACCCGACCAAAGATTTTCTAGGTCACAACATCACCAAGACCAGTTAATGAGGTTGCGACTAAGAAAGTGTGGTTGATACGAAAGAAATTATTCAAGGCAGAAACTGAGGTCACGACGCCAATCTGAGGTCGCGACTGATCCGCTGGATTTAGCCACAAAGGAAGTCATGATAGAGAAATGAGGTTGCAAACTAAGGCTTCCAATGAAACCTTATTCTAGGTCGTAACGTGTATTTCAGGTCACGACATGGAACTGAATTGGGAGTCACAACAAGGAGATATGAGGTTGCAACTACAAGAGAGTTGGAGAATAAGAAATGAGGTCGCAACTTAATATCGAGGTCGCGACAGGAAACCTGAAGCTGAGCCAAGCAAAGTCCCGCTAGTGGAAATTGGAAGGTAACCACTTTGTTATTCAAGGCTGACCCCATGGAGGTCGCGACTCAATCACCGAGGTCGCAACCTAAAGAAACACGAACATTACAGCTACGTATAAACCTAATATTGAGGTCGAACATGAAACCTCGCTAATGAAGTCCTTACTAAGCAAATGGAAGTTACGAATTACTTAATCACCAAGAACTCAAAGGAGGTCGCTGACCAATCACCGAGGTCGGACCGAACAATACAATAATCGAAAGCATCAACATCCAAGTCGCACTATGTTTAAAGCACCGAGACAACCCGCAACCGCAGTTGAGTAACGCGAGGTCGCGACGCCATATCGAGGTCACGACCGTTTAAAGGCAGGCATCAAAGCGCCGCGACCAATTATTGAGGTCGCGAACCTAAATTTCAATATATCACAAGCAAAAAGACCAGTATGAGGTCGTGAACCTAAAAAGAAAGTCACGACCGAGGTGAGCAAGAGGAAACAGAATGTGGTCGCAACCCAAAACTAAGGTCGATGTGCGCGGCAGCAAGGAAAGGAAGTCCTAACTCATAACTAAAGTAGACAACTAAAGGAGGTTGCAACCTAAAATTGAAGTCGTGACTCGTAATTGCAGCGTAAGGAACCGACAACCAGGTCAGCGACGTGAGACTAAGGGGTCGACATCACCTCGAGAACAACTCGAATAAAGAGGTCACAATTACTAATCAACGGTCGCAAGAAACCCGGTCAAAACTTAACCGAGTAGATAAGGGAATCCGTGTCGCGATACATCAACCCGAGGTAGCGACTCGAGATAGTAACATGCTTTTTTTCGGGGAATTCTCTACCTGGATCTGCGGCATTCTACCCATTTTCGACAAATATAAATAGACAAAGGTTAGAATGGTAAAGTACTTAACTTTTTTCACTTCTATAGAACTCCGAGAGAAGAAGGTTCATTGTATAGCTTAGGAGTAGATTTTCTTTTCTTTCTTTTCTTTTCTCTTTTATTTTCTTTTCTTTCGATCTCGACCTGAACTGCAAGTAAACCATTGAAGTAGATTTTTATTTATGTTATTTTCTTTCTAAAAATTACCGTCGAAAATCTGAAATCTAGACAATTTTTTAGAATCTATTTCTACTTCAATAATTGCGACACGGTGGATGTACTTGATCGATGGTCCATTGTTAATGTGATAAAAGCAATTAGAACGCGTCATTGATTCGACATCGTTACAAATTTTTCGCAAAAATTCGAGAGAATTATTTGGTCAGTGGATTTATTTACTTGGTGTTGTTTTTTAATCTATAAGTTCCCAATGGAGTACCGAATACCGCTTAAGGGAGTGTATCTGCTCTGATTTCCAAAAGATGCCCTCTCACAAGGGATACGTAGTCGAGATTCCCGAGAGCCGAGAGCATTCACTTTATGGGTATGTTAGACTACCATCGGATGGATTCTCGAAGCTTTAAAGTTCATTCGATAAACTTCATTCGCCATAATTGAAGTCGAGGGGAGTATTTAATTAAATATAAATAATCGTGAGAGTTCACCTCAATCTAAAGGAAGCTCCCAACCCCGTTAGCCGAGATCTAATCAAGGGAAAGTAAGAACCAATAGATCTCACAATGAGCCACCAATTGCGGTAGAACCTTGCAAAATCCCGAGAAGGAAAGTGTAAGATTCGTTAGCCATCAAGAAATGGGTGTGAAGTATTGAGAAAGAATACCGCATCTTGCAAGAAGATCATAAATACAAGTAACTAGTTCGATTCGACTCGAGAGAAGTGCGGCTTCTAACCAAAGGAATATGGAGAAATTCAACCGCAAATATTTAGGCAATTCTGACAAATTCAGAGATCCATCAATAAAACAGAAAGCAATGTATTTTCGTAGGAATTGACTGCTTCATTGTAATTCTTTGATAGTTTTCGCTTCTCATGGAATGATTCCTATTTAGTATTTTGTTCTTTATATTATTGGTTATTTTCTATGTTATTTCGCTTATATTTTTAAGTTAATAGTCTATGATCTTT
This sequence comes from Tetrastigma voinierianum, assembly GCA_016808115.1. NCBI lineage: Eukaryota > Viridiplantae > Streptophyta > Magnoliopsida > Vitales > Vitaceae > Tetrastigma > Tetrastigma voinierianum. The sequence goes on from JAEQBH010001618.1 coordinate 67,859, forward strand.
ATTTTTCTAGATAAAACTTTCACTATCGCTTTAGTAGTCCAAATAGCATAGAACTTCGCAGTCGGGTAGTTGATTTCAAATTCCGCTGGACCGGGAATGATACCCGAACTTACATCTCATTTTACTACTAGATGACCCGTGCACTCTCGCAGTGTCATGCATCAGGACTCATTTTAAAAATCCAACACCAAGAAAGGTTTATTTAATCAAGCAAGTTTATCCAAAGTGACATGGCTGCAAGAGAAGTGTAAGGCTCTTGTAACTATGTGAATTTGAGGGGTTTTTAGTCTATATGGAAAAAGGCAAACACTATCAGATATATAAAATCTCCCTTTTCCTTTTTCCATAAACTAATCTTCCACTCCAATATTATTGTGTTCTATTAAAGATAAATGTGTTACATTAGTGTTAAAACACTGATACATTACTTTGGGAAAAAGAGAATAAGAAGATTATGGGCCCCATATATTTACCACCTGTGCGCTATAGATAAATTAATTAATCAAAATGCCCCTCTTCTTTCTTTCCTGTGACACGTATCTCACTATCAGAACAATGTGCCACATTAATGATAAATGTGTCACATTAGTGTTATAATAGTGGTACATTAGTTTAGGGAAGAGAGAATAGGAAAATTTTAAAACCCATATATTTGGCACATAGGAGAGAGAAAATCATCAAATAAAATCTCCCTCCATTTTGGAACATCGAACATTAGTCTACAAAGAAAGAAGTTAAGGAGATCGATATTAAGATTTTCTCTCTCCTATTTGGTGAATATATGGTGCCTAGAATCTTCCTATTATTTATTCCCTAGACTCTAATGTACCATTGTTATAACACTAATGAAACACATTTATCCTTAATATAACAAAATTATAATAGTGGTACATTAGTCGAGGGAAGAAAGAAGAGGGAGATTTTATTTGATGATTTTCTTTCTCCTATGTGGCAAAAATATGAGGCCTAAAATATTCATATTCTCTTTTTCCAAAAGTAATGTACCACATTTACAACAATAATGTAATACATTTATCCTTAATGTAACACATTTATAGCAGTGGTACATTAGTCTGAGGGAAGAAAGAAGATAGAGATTTAGTTTAATTTGATTATTTTCTCACCCCTATGTGGCAAATACATGGGGCCCACTGGTCAACTCATTAAGGGCAAATTGGTCTTGGGGGGGAGTGTCTGTTTACATTAATATGATGTATAAACTGCAACTTAACATAATATGAGTCAGTTGGGTTTCATTTTCACCATTGCAAGAAAATTGCAATTAAACAACTTATGCTGCCCATTTCGTCCCTCCCCAACCTATCCACACTCACATTTCCTTTACCCTTCCTTTTTCGTGTTAATGATTAAGAGGTTCTAGAACGTTCCTCGAGGTGGTACCCGAGAAGCTCCCTCGACCATTGAACACATATTCTAGTAGATGGCAAAGGAATATGGAATAAAAATATAAATGAAATGACAATCGATTGGGTGAAGCAAAGGAGCTGCACATCACCGATCAGACTTGCACACCCGGCTATGCCATGAAAGGCTACCATTCGTAGACATGGCGATCACGTGGTAGACCGTTCCAAGGCATGATGTCGTGTCCTCGTGCCCGACCATGTCATTACATGCTGCCTCCCCCCCATGGTAGGCCATGCTTAGACATGGTGCTTCGGCCTTCTGCTATCACCTATAAGGGAACCTTGAAGTTAGAGGTTATAATATCACCAATGATTTATCAAAGTGATATTTAGAGTATATTAGCTCTACATATATCAATCTAACATACTCTCAAGGCTACTGCTCTATGCTCTTAGGTAATCCATCTCTATATCACTCAGAGGGATCCTGGAAATCAGAACACAGATACAACTCCTTTTTGGGTACAGTCTACTGATACTTACAACAGTTCACTGCTGGAACAATATCAATTAAATCAACCCATAACATTCATTTAAAATACTACAAAATCATAACCAAACAACCATTCCTTCCTAGAGGGAGCTTAGCCTTCCATAACTGGATCACAAGTTACAAATGATTATTGATCAAACAATTCATCAATAGTAACCAAACTCGACAAAATTGTTCCTAGAAATTCTTCGCATTCCACTATCTAGGTTGCAAATCCATTGAGTGTAGAAGATGAAGACAAAACCCTATTTTTCATTAATTGGTTTAATAAACAATTTAGGATTAGTTTTTATTTATTTATTTATTTTATCGTAATTCATTACAATTCTATGTCCAGATAATATTTAAGATGTTAGTACAGTAATTAACACACTTCTCCTTGTGGGACGACACTTGACTAGCCATTCTACTACATAAACTCGACGCGTATACTTGCACAAAAGGGCTTATATTTTCACATCACTTTATTATTTTGCTCCTGTCAAGTTTGGCGCCGTTTCCGGGGATAAGCATTTGTGTTGATATTGACAACATTGCACTTAGATATTACTCTTGACCATTAATTTTCTTTTATTCATCTTTGTTTATTCTACGCTAGTGCTTGTGGCTTAGTCTTTTCTTGCTGTTTGTTTATGTATGTTTCAGGAGGTTAATCTACGTGCATGCAAGGATTGGGTCAAGGCGAGCTAGTTAATTTTGATCCCAAGCCAGAGATAACCATAAATAGAAGACGTAAAGAGGAAAAAGAAGCATAAGTAAGACATCAAGTAACCATGCAGAATCAAGAAGAGCGGTGTCACAGCCAACCATCTGACTCCATCATCGAAAGTGACAAGCTAAGCATTGGTTGACAAGCCAACCACCGGACTCAATCACTTCATGGTATGATTTGGTGCAGAAGTTTTTGACCAAGTTCTTTCCCCTATAAAAAATTGCATAGCTAGTGTAGGAGATTAACACATTCAGGCATATGGAAGGAGAGAATTTAGCTGAAACTTGGGAGAGGTTCCATGAGTTGTTGAGGAGATTTCCACACCACAGGTTGACTAGGTGGATGCAAGTGCATAAGTTATAGATGCTTCAGTTAGGGGTACATTGATGAAGAAGACCACATATCAAGCCTACGGAATCTTAGAGGACATAAACAATAATTAATGGCCTAAGGACATGTTACACTAAGGAAAAATGTATGGAAGCTCGATTGGACATGTTTCACAATTTGGCTACCCAAGTCTCTTTGCTCACTAAATAGCTACAAAAACATGGGGAGTATATCAAAACGGGATGAGTAGCCTTTGCAAGTCATCCTAGAAGTGGAGTTATCTCTCATTATATGGGAATGGACTTCATGGGACCTTTCCCATCCTTATTCAACCACAAGTACATCCTTTTGGCAGTAGACTATGTATCAAAATGGGTGGAAGCAATGCCAACCCATACAAATGATGCTAAAGTAGTAGCAAATTTCCTCCACATGCTTGTTAATAATGTGCTAAGGAAATACGATGTTTAGCATTGCACATCACTAGCCTACCATTTGCAGACTAACGAGCAAGTCGAGGTGTCCAATAGGGACATAAAGTCTATCTTGGACAAGACTGTGAATAGTTCCAAAAAGAACCGGGCTAGAAAGATATATGATGACTTTTAGTTTATCAACTACGCGAAGATACCTTGGAATGTCTCCATTCAGATTGCTTATGGGAAGGCTTACGCTACCCGAGTTATAACATAAAGCATATCGGGTTTACTCAGTAAACAATACGGATAGCAAAGCAACCGGGTGAGAAATGACTATTGCACTGAGTGTTAAGGTTCCGCACGAAGCTTATGAGAATGCAAGGATCTACAAAGAAAAGACAAAAGCTGGGCATGATAAGCACATTACGTAGAGGAAAGATTTATTTCCGGTCAACAAGTTCTTTTGGTTTGAATCTAAACTCTTTCCCCGAAATCAAGTCAACATGGTCGGGACCTTACAAATACTCAGGTTTTTCCATATGGCGAGCGGAGATCGCGCATCACGAGAAAGGACGCTTTTAAGGTGAATGCAAAGCCTAAAGCAAGTAATCCATCACATTGAGCACACCGCGATCTCGATAATAAGCAAGTAAAGTAGGTCGAGTAACAGATTCATGGAGATGGTCGCGAGCTAACGACAAGAACAAAGCCATAAAGCGCTATCAGAGGTGACCTGCTGAGGTGAAGTATCTTCACCTAATTCACTTGCATTTTATTTCTTCTTATTTTATTTTACTCGTATTTTATTTCCATTTTTAGAGTAGAAAAAAAAACACTGCCATATACTTTATTGTAGGTTGAAAAGTAACAAAGTTATGAAAATACGTAACAGAGGCTAAGAAACCTGCGTAGTTAAGTACTCGCTACAACGGACACATAATGCGTTGTAGTGAGCAGCCATCCAAATACTCAACTCTAGAGTTCAATGAAGACAAGAACTCAACGTAGCGGGCAAGAGAGGCCAAAATGCCAAAGACTCTTAACAATTGTAGTAGAGTATACCATTAGTTAGACATCGCTATAGTGGATCCCATGCCCACTACAGCAAGTTGCTAAACCTACTGCCATGTCATTTAAGTTCTCCACTCCAGTGGGCAACACACTCGCTGTAGCCAAAGTGGGACCTTCAAACACCCATGCCCGCGGATCTGGCCTATATTTTCAAATTTTCCCTCTCCTCTACATCTCTAACTTATTTCCCATACCTAAACATCGCCTCTTGCCTTTCCAAAATAAAACTCTCCATATTCCTCATTTATTTCACCTTCCTTCCCCATAAAACTTTCACCTTTCCATATTCTCCACATTCTTATATAAACCCTAGTCCATTACCTTTTCATCCACACCAAAGTTTTCAACTTTCTTTCCATCATCTCAGAAAGGCTAGCATCCAGCAGTAGAATGACATCAAGGAAGCCCGAGGGACAGTCTCGGGGTGCATGATCGTCAAAGGAACAATACGATGATAGAAGCAAATTTGTTAGCTTCTATGATATGGCTTTGTTCAATAAAAGTTTTCAATCAAGGAGAGTTATTTTAATCACTAGAATCCCAAACGCCCACCTGGAAGAGTAATTCAAAAAAAGGGATGGGGAAAAGTTCAGAAGTCAATTCACAGCTATAGGATGCGCCAGAGTTTTACACCAACATCCTTCATCACCATGAACCACTTGTTTGATGAGGGGAAAGTGGGTGCCTTTTGGTTTCGAAAACAACAACACCTTTAATGGGCTTGGAGAAGTGGACGAGTCTCAGTTCCGAGCACTGAGAGAAAATATCAACTGGCACAAGATTTGCAAAGATTTGACTGACAATCAAGCACATTTGAACACTATAAGGAATGGTGAGCTCACTTGGTTCCCTACCTCACTTCTACACTAGCTGAAAATATTTGGTTTTACTTTGTGATTACAAGACTGTGTCCCAATCTAAATGCCTCTGAGGTTACCATGGAGAAGGCATTATATTTATACGCCATTTTTCATGATATTCCCTTTGACATCGGAAGGGTTATCAATGAGGACATTTTGGAACGAATGGAAAGGGCCACAAACACTGCCCTAGGATTCCTATCCTTGATCATAGAGCTATGCTACTGCAGCCAATCACAAATGAAGAAAATGAAGAAAAAGATGTTTGAGAGACATGCTCTTTCTCCCAAATGTCCGAAACCGAAACTAAGCCAAGGAAGTCGAGAAGACGTCCGCCAAGGACATGCTAGGGCTATGATTCGGTTCTAGGATGGAAGCCCCGATGAAGGAGGCGACGGGCAGAGGCGAGAACAAGAGGAACCGGGCCAGATGAGATTTAAGATGAGGAGCGATGAGATGCCACCCTTATGGCACGAGCAGCCGGCCATTCAAAACGTTAGTGACATGCTTTGTGATCACCATCAGGCTGTATATGAAAGAATGGAAAGCAAAATGAATGGCATAAAAACATGTATGAGAAGCTAGGCCAATAACATCATCCATCTCAGCCTAGGTGACATATTGTGGTGCGTTGACAGTCTTCAAGTGATACACGAGACTTGCTTGCTCATCCCTCTATGCAGAAAAGACACAAAGGCTCTATTCCACCAACAGTAGTAAGAGAAATGCCACCTTGGGAGGAGTTCCCATACATCCCACCGCTCTACACACCATCGCAAGGAAATGGTGGTTAAGATTGACCACTTGCAAGGAAGTGCCCCGTTCCTTACTAGCAATTTTATACTTATCATATCATTAAGGACAATGCTAGGTTTAAGTTAGGGGAGGGGGCAAAATTTTGAAAATTTTCAGTTTTTTTCAGTCGTCGTAGGTATGAGTCCTTTTGTTTAAGTTGGCTTCATTTATGTTTAAGTTGTTCAGTTCTTTAGTAGTGATTTATAATTCAATGGCAATGTTTTTTTTTTTTTTTTTTGTTATTGCACTCTAACCTAATTAATGCACAATTGAGATATAGAGGAACTAGACTAGGTTGTGTGGTAGCAAATAAGGGTTGTTGTTGAATTTTAAAAAAAAATGGTAATAAAGAATAGAACTGATGGCCACCAAGAACGGAAATGAGAATTTAGACAAAAAGAATCAAGCCATTGTATGGGACTTTAGCAAAATAATGAGGTTAAAGAAGTTGAATAAGACCCTTGCATTTGGGAGCCTAAAGGTTAAAAGGACCAAGCAACTGAGGGAAGAGCTTTAGATCTTTCAATGAACTATTTCCCATAGGGACCCATTAGCACATACACACTAGGGCCCTCCTATATACATAGGACTACCGGCACTCCTCCAAAAAGAATAAAGTAATCTACCACTCCGTACGTATCGAGACACTCACAAAAGAGGATGGCCATTGAGCCCCAACTTGAAAATAAAGAGTGTGAGATCAATGATCATAAGAGGTTAAACCCAATCAAAATCTTGAGCATAGTTTGAAGGGCATGTCAAAGCCTATTGCCCTAAGCCAACTGGTCGAGAGTCGCTGACTTCATTGCTCGCTAAAAGGGACAGAAGATGGGTTTGAACTTAATATAGGTGGTTTGACCTTTAGGGTGATGTCCGGGGTGAAGTTTCACACCAATGCCCGGTGCCCTTAACCAACCGGGTAGGAGTCACCAATGGATCCCTACTATAGGGACACCACACTAAACTTAACTTTCTTCTCCTTTCTCTTTCTCACCGGTTTATGTTCGCACAATAAGCTCCACTCTCTTTTTCAATCACCTCTAAATGGTACCATATGTCGATTAGTTCTTCGCCTATGAAATCTTCACAGCATTGCTCGTTCCACATGATGGTGAACGCTCTATCTTACACAAACTCATCATTTTTGTCTTTTTCAACTTGCTCTGTTTCTGTCTCTTGTGCATTCCTCTTCCACTTTCTTCATTCTTCAAAATGGTCGTTTCGCCTCTATGTTCTTCTTCGTGCCTTTCCCTCTGCTTGGTTATCACTAGGTCGACCAAGCCACATCTCAATGGGTGGGTAACACGAAAAGATTCCATTCTACTCTTCAAATGAATCGCTTGAAAGCATTCCCGATTCGCACGTAAGCATGTAGCTAGGCGCCTTCCCGGCAACCAACAAATTTATAAACCTAAACCTCATCAAGCAGCCTAGCTATCATGCAGATAAATGCGCCTAGTGGTCGAACCTGTGGACGGGTTTTCGCACAAATGACTTACAAAGGAGGTTCAAAATGGTGAATTCAATTTGGATTTTGGGATTTTGTAAAAACAATGGAGTATGGTGGTTTGCAGGCTGAAAATAAATTGAAGAAAATAAGAAAAAAAACTCCTTGAAGCATCGGGCTACTGGGTCGAGGTCCTAAGGTAAATGAGGTTCTCAGTCCCTTTCTCGCTGTGGAGGATGGGACCTATAGTCATTTCCTGAACTGGATCTTCATTTGGCTTTTTAAATCTGAACCCTAACAATTTTCCCTTTGAAACAAAGCATTTATTTAGCATAAATGCTCCCGGACAGTGAAAACATGTCCCCTGATCTACCTTACAGTGACTTATAGAAGACAACTAACCGAATCTCAGTGAATCTAGCAATAAGCATCCACTGAACAAAAAAGATTGCCAAATACTCGTCAATCAAGGCATCTCAAGAGGATTTAAACCTAGATTGAAAGATAGAAACATAAATGCTAATAACTACTTGGCGTTTAAAATAGAGAAACCAAAATTTTACCAAAATCGCTGCTTCGAAATTCTCCTTTCAAGGATGGAGGGGTTTTAGCCAACCATCCCTTGAGTTGTCATCCTCAAGGGGTGTTTGGCAGCCGAGAAAATAAAAGAAAAGGAAAGAAAATGGGAGAAAAGGAAAGCAGAGGGAAAACTCTCGCCCATAATTTTATTATTGCCAAAAAATGTCTCCTGGTTACAATATGTACAAATGGCTTATATAGCCACCAAGACAAGCAAAATTACCAAATTACATGAACTATCACTATTACATAAGGGGTAATTTGGGAAGCAAACCAAAAAGTGACAAAAGAGTCAAAAAGGGCAAAAGCGCAGAAAGGTGAACAAGGGGCAGGAGGTGATTTTCAACCCGCGAAAATTCGAAGTAGGTTATGTAATTACAAATTCTCGTCAAACTTCCCCTTCATAGCCCAATTTCTGCATTTTCGCTTCTTCTCTTTCCTTCTCGCTTTTTGATCCGTGAATAGTCAGTTTGACTCGAATTCTTCGTGCTTGGATCGACTCAACAATTTTGGCACAAATAGCTTGCAAAAACTACAAAATTAGCCACAAAAATGCAATCAGTAGAATAGCAGGGACCTTAATGTGAAAATCGGGTTAATTACGCTGATTCGTACACAAAAAGTGCTCAAAACCTGCAATAAATAGGGCTCAAAATAGCACTTTTTGAGCACTAATCAGTTCATTTCCAATGTAATGCTTGAGATGTGGCCCATTCACTTTGAATTCTTGCCTATTGTTAGATCTCAAACCGATAGCACCATAAGGAGTGACTGAGATCACTGCAAATGGTCCTATCCATTGGGACTTAAGTTTGCCCAGAAACAATCTCAATCTGTAATTGAAGAGAAGTACTCTATCTCTCTACTTAAATTCTTTTCGGATCAACTAATTGTCATGCAATTTCTTCATTTTATCCTTGTAAATCCAAGCATTCTCATAGGAGTCATTTATGATTTCTTCTAGCTTATTGAGTTGGAGTAGCCTCTTTTCTCCCACAGCTTGAAAGTCAAAATTTAACTTCTTGATTGCCCATAATGCTTGATGCTCAAGTTCAATCGGCAAGTGACATGATTTACTAAAGACCAAACGATATGGAGACATTCTAATCGGTTTGTGATACCGCTCATTAACGCGAATCATCCAATCTTGATGACCAATCTCTTATATTCATGTTCACTGTCTTCTCAAGAATACTTTTCAACTCACAGTTACAGATTTCAGCTTAACTATTTTCATGTGGATGATATACCAAACTCTTTTTATGCTTGACTCCATACTTGGCCATTAGTGTAGCAAACACCTTGTTGCAAAAATGAGATCCTTCATCACTGATTATGACTCTTAGTGTACCAAACCAGGTTAACATGTTCTTATGCAGAAATTTTGTCACACTCTCGTGATCCTTCTTTTGGAGTTGCAATTTCTTTGACCCACTTCGATACATAATCGATGACAAGGAGAATAAACAAATTACAAAAGGACGAGGGAAACGGGCCTATGAATTCAATGCCCCATATATAAAAAATATCAACCTCAAGTATATTGTTCAATGGCATTTCATTTCTCCTCAAGAGATTGCTAACCCTTTGACAATGGCCAAGCATCTTCTTCACAAAGGCAAACAATCTTTTAAATAAACTGGCCAATAAAACCGTGATCAGAAAGCACCTTTTTGAGATGTTTTTGTTGCACCAAAATGGCCTCCATAATGTGAAGAGTGACAATGAGTTAGAATCGCTTCATATTCATCTTCTCGAACACATCTTCACACTACTTTATCTGCACATCTTCGAAACAAAAGTGAGTCATCCCATTGATAGAATACGATCATGAAGAATTTTTCCTTGTCGAACTCAACTCCTGAGGTAACATCGTAAGACCCGGTGAAATTCCACTTCGAATAAGGGCAAAATCGTACTCGACATAAAATTGTGATTTCTTAAAATCTGAAATTAATTCTCTAGATTCTGGATGACAAAACGGATTTCACCGTCGACCGTCTCGCAAAATCTAGCTAGCAAGTAAAATTTCGTAATATTCTGAGACAGTCGGAGTTGACACGTTTTTCGAGGCATCGTTGCCAAAAGTCAGAAACGATTTTGGTTGTGACGAAAAGTCACATATAACATGTACTCATGAGCCATAAGTGGTATGAGTAGAGAGAAATGATGAAAATGGGACGGCCGAGATAGTTTCTAATATCGAACTGGGAAAGAGGGACATATTGGTCATTTTGAATTCTGTTAATGATAATAGGACAAAAAGGAATAGTTGTCTTCTCAAATTGAAAAGGAGCCAAAACCAAAAACGTGGAGGGGAGATGCAGTAGGGTGAGATCTGATTTTCTAGAGAGAGAACGTCCACCTTCTCTCTAGAAGTGTAGGAGATCCGACCGTCGGCAGTCTTCGAGACAAGAAGGAGAACCGTCGACGCAGAGGGGTCACTGCGGTACCTGCATTTATGGAGCTCAAACTTCTTTGAGGTGGGTTTCTCCTACTTGGGCTCTTATTCCCTTTTGGAGTACTTTACTTAATGTTACGATTAAGGCCGCTAGGTCATTGGATCTGCTCAAGCAAAACCTTATAACCGAACTAATGACTTTGAACTGAGTATGGTGCAAATTGACTCGACTACCTACGGCTCGGGCGTGAAATTATTTATTTATTTGTTAAATCATGTAGTGATTGAAATTAGCCTGAATGGCTATGAGGCCATGTTCACAAGGTGAACCGATGAATTAGACTTTCCTCGAATAGTAACCGAGGGTTTCACTATTCCTAAACTGGTTCTTAAAATATATTTTTGTGAAAATATGTGTTTGGCTTTCCATGATTTTAAATTAAATTGCTTTGTTTGATCATTAGCCCAAGTGAGCTAATTCTTGATGTATGAATTAATTAATTTATACGATATTGATCATGTGAATTAAATTTTTGTAAATATATGCATGTTTATATATTTACCTGTGATTAGACTGTGTTGGAAATGGCATACATGCATTCCATATGCACTGGAATATCCTAGGACTATAGGAGTTAGTGCATGGGACGAGTCTAGAGAAAATGGTCTCTGTGAGGGCTGTCTAAAAAACATTAATTATCTGAGGGAGTAGTCCAATTTAAAAATATCAATCGCTGAGCGGCCCAATCTTTGATATCTGCTACTCCGAGGGTAGTCCTCACAAACAAATAATATATCAATCGTCTGAGCTACTTCACCCGATATATATATACATCGGAGGGTTGTCCACTAATAAAACAATAAATTCTCATACAAGGCTTAGCGAGTGGAGAGAGTCGCGAGGACTCTGATCCGAAGCGAGTAATGTAGACATTCAAGTAGATCATGCATTTTCTTGAATGTGCTAAATGTGAACATCAAGAGACAAAGACTTAGGGTGGTGAGTAGCCCACTTAGGCGCATTCCTCCCTACCGAGCTTTTTAGCTCTACTCCCGGGTCGCGGACCCTCTTTTGCAGTACAAGGAGCGTAAGTGAGGAGACGGCTCACATAGAGGCCGTGTTCTAGAAGAAAGCCTTGATTGCGGGTTTTGATGACTCCCATACATGTATTAGAATTCACTAATTTTAATATACGGTTGTATAAGAGTAAATATTTAAAACTCTTAGAACTATTGGATATAGTTGATTCATAGTGGTATATTGTGATGAGTATTGTTTATGGCCCAAGTGGCCGTTTTACTCATGTCAGGATTATATTGACCCGTTTGGGATGTATATGCAGTATCGATTCGTAGAGCTCTCCGCATAAAGGACTATGCCCCGATTTTTCTGCGGCGTCGGGTAACCCGACATCCATTTGTATTCCGCGGGTTGACGGGTAGTCAACCCACCCCCGTGCTCGGGGCCACAAATCTTGGTATCGCAGCCTAGGTATACAAATACCTAGGAGCGGTTCGTATCCATCACCACTAGTGGTTCGGCTGTGGAGTATAGGTGTGTGGAAACCTAGAGAATGAGGGTCAGCTTAGGCCATAGTCGTAAGAACATCGCCACTAGGTGTGGTTCGTTGATAAGTATAGGTATGAGATCACCTAGGAAATCACTTGACAAACTAAAGACACTACTTGCACATGTGTCAAGTGTTTTTGGCATATTTGACGAAATATCATACGACTACATGCCATGTTGTATGTGTGTTAGAAATGTTTGTGTGCTTAAGTGATTAGCACATAGGAAAACATGATGTAAGTTGGGAAATTTTTGAAGTTTTTAATAAAGGTGTAAAAACTCGAACAAAAGAAAAAATAAAATAAATTTTATAAATTTATTTGGTTTATAAAGAAGTGAAAATAAATTTCACAAAATTTTTGGTTATAAGGAGAGAAAATAATTTTCTAAGATTTTACAAGTAGTAAAATTTAGAAGAAACGGAAGAAAATAAGTTTTCATAAATTTATTTGAGGGAGAAAATTTTCAGTTGAAAATCATTAGGAAAAAGAAAATAAATTTTATAAATTTATTTGGTTAAGAGGAGCAAAATACTTTTCTTAATATCATATGGTAAAATTAGAAGTATGTAAAATAATTTTATAAATTTATTTGAGTGTTAAAGAGAATGGAAAAAAAATGATTTTATTGATTTTTATGATTTTTTTCAATTGCTGGAAATAATGGAAAATAATAATAATAATTATAATGAAAAGAAAAAAAAAAAATTTTGTGCAGAAAATTTGGAAGGGCTACTGCCCAAATTATATTGCAAGGGAAGGCTTTGTATCGTGACATAACAGCAGGTTTAGGAGTTTAAGTGGCTGTGGAGTTATATTGCAATACAAAATTTTGTATTGTGACTTAGAGGCTGCAGGGTGCTAGAAGTGTATTGCAATACATTGTCCGTATCACAGAGGGGATTGTATTGTAGAAAGGGAAATCAGGTCGCAATACGCTTGATAGTTCGCGGGGTTGTGGCTATGTGGATCAAGTTAGGAGGCGGTCACGATACAAAATTTTGTATCATGGACAGCGGATCGGGCACGTCGGGCGCAATGACCGGGCGTGGCTGGAGCGCGGTAGGCATGAGGCGCCAAAGGCAGTGGGCAAAGCGCCGGGCGCGCAGCGCACGCGGGCGACGCGCGGCCCGGGCGCGCAGCGGCAAAGTGCTAGGCGAAACGCACTAAGTGGCATAGCGCGGCGCGCGGCAAGGAGGCTGGCAGCTGGCGCTCCGCCGGGCGCGCGGCCCGGCTGCCGCTTGGCCGGGCTGGGGTCGTGCACTCTGCACCTACCGCTTGGGCCCTGCTCGACTCCAGATTTTCTTGAGTCACCAAATGAACACTGTTCATTGTAAAATAAATTTTGAAAAAATATATATATATTTTAAATTAAAATTAAAATAAAATAAAATCAAATAAAATTTGATAAAATTTTTGAAAAATAAAATTTTCAAAAATAAAATTTTCAAAATAAAATTTTGCTGGAAAACAATATTTTAAATGCAAAATTATATGATACACCGAGTTATGTGGTATGATTAGTGTCTCTGTAATGTATTTATGCCTTGTAGACACTCAGATTGGATTTAACTACCATTTGAAATCATGATCGCGCTGAGTTGCGTGAGGGAAATTATACATGCATGGTGTAATGCGATAGAAAAAGTGGTGAATGCTAAGGTTATGAACTATGACCTAGGATTTGAATACTGAAATGAACAAGAGAACTTAGAACCTTATTGAAATAAATAAATTGAGGGTTAAATTCTACGCCACTTAGAAGATGAACTGTCACTATGGTTGTCAAGTCTATTAGTAATCAAAGATATGCATTACTAGTTAGGATCAAATGAAAAGCAATGATTTTGTACATGTTAATTGTGTAAATGTAATAGTAGAGGACGAGGACATAGAGGACGCCCACTGGCACTCGGGGTCGCACCACCCCGACAATTGACCAAATGGCCAAGATTTGATCGCCGGGCCTGGAGAGGCCGTAGGTGTTGCAGAGGCCAAGTATCGCACAAAGCAGCATAGCGGTAGTCAGGGAGATCCTAGTAACCCCCAGAGGTTTAGGACGTATCATCCTCCGACATTCACAGGGGGAGGAGATCCGATGGTGGCCGACCATTGGTTCATGCAGATCTAGAAGGTGTTAGAGGCCATGGAGATTACCTCTGACACGACCAGGATTAGACTAGCTGCGTACTAGCTAGAGAATGAGGCCCAAATAGGGTGGAAATGGGCAAGGACCTCTTGAGACCTTAGAGGAGCCATTGTTGGGAGTTCTCCCTTGTGGATTAGTGGCGAGAATAGGTACGATATGTCGAGGCTGTGAGTTGAGATCCCCTGGGACTCTACTCACAGTGGACCTGAGCATCATGGACATGTCAAAGCTCGATGTCATCCTAGGGATGAACTGGCTGATAGCTTATAGGATCGTTATCGATTGTGAGCGTAGGAAGATTACCGCCTATACGCAGGACGGTACTCGTATGGTAGTTCAGGGGGACAAATATCACATTTTGCCCCGGACAGTATACGAGTCCAAGGGTCAGGGACATTTACCGGTCAAGCAATGTAGCCTTACCCTGTGAGGACTATGAGAGACCTGACTTAGATCTATCCTCGAGCAGTGTGCGAGTATGCAATGTTTTTCCGCATGAATCCACCGACTACCCACATGGTGGTAGACTTCGCACGAAAGTTACACCCTCGGTACTTCACCCATCTCTATGACTCCACACAGATGGCACCGGCTGAGTCAGCAGAACTCCGAACCAATTACGTGAGCCATTGAACAGCAGTCTATTAGACCTGCGCACTTCACCATGGGACGCTCCGCCCGCATTTTGCGAAGAAGAAGGGACAAGACCCTTCGACCGTGCATTTATTACCGACAAATAACAGGTTACGATCAGCAACTGCACTCCATTACCGAGATCGACGATTTGTTCGACACGAGAGGAGCGCCAGTCTACTCTAAGATAGACCTTCGTGACCGTTACCATCAATCGAGGGTTAGGATACTCTGGATATCCCCAAGACAACATGATGCGTTATGGGCACTAGAGTTTTCTATGATGCCCTTTCATCAACACGCACCAAGAAGATTCACGGATCTCATGCATAGGATATTCCAACCCTATCTAGATCGCTTTGTCGTGAGTCTTCGCGGACGATATCTTGGATCTACTCCTACGAGTGGAGCATGAGTATCACTGAGGATTGTTTTACAATTAAGAGACCATCACCGACGCTAAGTTCAATAAGTGCGAGTTTTAGCTTACCGAGGGGAGATTTTTGGGATACATGGTGTCAGCACCAGGAGTGTCAGTCGACCTAGAGAAGGTTGAGGCAAAGATGAGCTGGGAGGAGACCGAATGTCAATCTCGAGACATGTGAGTTTCTCGATCGAATTGTATTACGTAGACACCTAGAACGGGTCAGGCCGCCCATTCGAGACAGATCATAGGACTTCGCCACTGACATGGACTCATGGTCGACAAATTCGACCATAGAGAGAGATCGAGGATGCTCGGAGCACTCGGGATGCGGGTGTTGGTAGCAAGAGGGAGGATCAGCTTTCTTCTAGTTCGGGGAAGAAGACTTACGTCACACTAGTTTCCGTGACTAAAAATGATCGAGCATGAGGATGGATTGCCCTGCAGATAGGGGATCCCAAGACTTTGAGACAATGCACCCTGGGGCTTAGCCTTAGGACAGAGAGTATACACCATTCTTCCACACCCTAGTAAGGGTCGAGGAATCAGCTTTCGCTGGTGCTATACAAGCACCCATCAACACGATAAAGCCGTAGGCCAGTGTGGGTCGAAGTCGAAATGTGATAAGAGATGCGCAGCGGAAGCGTGGTGGACCTTAGGGTGGTAGACCTAATGGCTGTTGATTATCGCTTGACATGGATGAGCCGACAACCACTCCAAGTCAAGCCGCACTGAGACCTTGAGCCTGCTGTCATACCTCGACACCTAGCATTGGATTCGGGCTTAGAGGTTAAGGCCTTTAGAGAAGCTGTGTATAGATGTTCTTCCCTAGGATGTAGGTGAGTTGACTCGAGAGGTCGGGATTATGAGTGAGAGATCTCCGGATCGCCTCACTAAGGGACCCCGAGATGTGTCACAAGATGGCATTATCAAGGCTCACAAGTACCTGCAATCGCGTCGAGCCCAGTGTGGGTGCACTCAGAGGTCATTCACCACTCGTGGTGAATGTGGGGTGAGTTTGTCTTTAGGACTACGTCCAACGAAGACTCATAGTTGAATCAGAAATGTAAGAGGCTCAAGTGTAAGCCGAAGAGTTAGCGTAATCGAGATGAAAACACACGACATGGTCACAATGCCAGATCGAGTCGAGTGATGTGAGCCTGGTGACTCGAGGTTTGGATACCCTTGGAAATTGCATTGGGTGTTGTTGAGCCGGCAAGGGCTCGGTAAATGGATGTCATGCATGGCATGGATTGAGCTGACACCCATTGGATTGTCGTTGATCGTGACCTTGGAGAGGTTAGCGGTTACACACCAAGCAAGGGTTGTGTAGGGTTACGTGTTGTGCGAATTATATACATGTGTTAGAGGACACGCTGTGAGCATGTGTCCTGGGTCATAAGGGTAGAGGAGCAATTGCCCTTAGTGGAACTCGCCGACAACAATAGTTATCAGGCGAGTGTACGAATGGCACCATAGGAGGCATTGTATGGGAGGCCATGTAGTCATCGTTGGGGGATGGACCGAAAGGGAGAGATCCATCACGGTCCTGGGATTTGATTAGAGACACTCTCGAAGGTGAGCTTGATATTTAATAAATGCCTTCACCCGCCAGCCTGCAGAAGAGCCATGCTGATGTGCGAAGTCGACCCTTAGAGTTCGAGGTCAAGTGATCACGTTTCCTCAAGGTGATTCCTAAGAGAGGAGGGTCGTTCCTATAAGCGTGAAGCTATCGCCAAGGTTTATTGGACCCTTCAAGATACGCGAGAGGGTGGGCAATCGCTATGCACTCTAAGAAGGGTATCGCCAACATGTCAAGTGTCCACGAGGTGTTTCACGCCTCCATGCTTCGAAATATACTCCGCATCCAAACACGGGTGGATCGGGGATAGATCGAGGTCGACACCGACGACCTTTAAGGAGTGGACCAAGCAGTATTTTGATAGCCGCGGATCGCTCTTGCGACGAAGACCGCTGAGGCAGCGAGAGTGCTATGGCGGTAATCGCGGGAGTGGAGGAGTCAACGCTGAGCGAGACACGGCGCGCGCCACCTATCCCTTCGCTTAGGATGAAAGTAATGCGGCTTTTACTGCTTAATAATTAAATGACGAGTTTATATGTACGGTAAATGCATGTTGCATATGCATGTGAGTGATTGTGATTGTCCGTAATCTCGACGAAATTCCTTTAAGGAGGGGATAAATGTAAGACCCAGAAATCTTGGGCAATTTCTGGAATAAGGGGAAAATCGTAATTTCGATTACAAAATTGTGATTTCGGTTAAAAATCCGAAATTAATTCTCTAGATCTCGGATGACTAAACGGATTTCACCGTCGGAATCGTCTCGCGAAATCTAGTTAGCATGTAAAATTCGTAGAATATTCGAGAGACGCTCTAGTTGACATCGCCGAGGCATCGCGTTTCGGGTGCCGTAAAACGATTTTGGTTGTGACAAAAGTCACATATAACATGTACTCATGTGCCATAAGTGGTATGAGTAAAGAAATGATGAAAATGGACGGCCGAGATAGTGCCGAATATCGAATCTGGGAAAAGAGGGACATATTGGTCATTTTGGAATTTGTTAATGATAATAGGACAAAAAGGAATAGTTGTCTTCAAATTGAAAAGGAGCCAAAACCAAAAACGTAGGGAGAGACGCACAGGTGAGATCCTGATTCTGGGGAGAGAACGTCCACCTTCTCTCTAGAAGTGTAGGAGATCCGACCGTCGGCAGTCTTCTAGACAAGAAGGAGAACTGTTCTATGCGGAGAGGGCTTCGCGTGGGTACCAGATTTATGGAGTTTCTTCAAACTCCTTGAGGTAGGGGTTTCTCCCTACTTGGGTTTTATTCCCTTTTTGAGTACTTTACGAATGTTTGAGTCGATTAAGGCCGCTAGGGGCCGTTGGATCGGTTCAAAACCTTATAACCGAATTAATACGAATTTTTGGAATCCATATGGTGCAGCCGTGACTGACCACAGCTGCTTGGGCGTGAAATTATATATTTATTTGTTAAATCATGTATTGATTGAAATTAGGCCGGGAATGGCCGTGAAATGCGGGTTCACGAGGTGAACCGATGAATTGTGACTTTCCGGGAATAGTAACCGAGGGTTTCACTATTCCCGAAACAGTGTTCTAAAAATATATTTTTGTGAAAATATGTGTTTGGTCAAGTGATTTAAATTAAATTGCTCGTGTTTGATCATTAGCCCAAGTGAGCTAATTTTGATGTATGAATTAATTAATTTACATGACATGATTGTGTGAATTAAATTTTTGTAAATATATGCATGTTTATGGTATTTAATTGGGTGATTAGACTGCTGGAAATGGCCTACATGCATTCCATATGCACTGAATATCCTAGACTATGTGGAGTTAGTGTACGGGACTAGTCTAGAGAAAATGGTTCTGGAGGGTTGTCTAAAAACATTAATTATCTGGAGGGTAGTCTGAAATTTAAAATATCAATCGGCCGGAGGGCCCAATTGATATCTAATGGAGGGTGTCTACAAACAAATAATATATCAATCAGCTCTGAGCGGCCCAATTGATATATATATACATCTGAGGGTTGTCCACTAATAAAACACAAATTCTCATACAAGGCTTGGGGCGAGTGTGAGAGAGCCTATGGAGGACTCCTGATCCAGCTCGGGTCATGTAGACATCAAGTAGGATCATGCATTTGCTTGAATGTGTGTTTAAATTGGAACATTGCACAAGACTTAGATGGTGAGTAGCCCACTTAGGGCGATTCTCCCATCGAAGCTTAAACACCCCGTCAGGACCCTTTTACAAGTACAAGGAGCATAGCAGGAGACGGCTCGGCCATAGAGGCCGTGTTCTGTAAGAAAGCCTGACAGGGCTTTGATGACTTCATACATGTATTAGAATTCACTAATTTTAATATGGGCCAGATAAGAGTAAATATTTAAACTCTAGAACTATCGATATAGCTCGGATTCATAGTGGTATAATGTGATGAGTATTGTTTATGGGCCCAAGTGGCCGTTCGACCTATGTTTGGATTATATCGACTCGTTGGGGATGTGTATGCATCAGATTCGGGTAGAGCCTCCGCATGTGAGACTCTGCCCGATTTTCAAGTGGCGTCTCTGCAACCCGACATCCACTTGTATTCCGAGGGTTGACGGGTAGTCAACGGACCCCCGGGTTTGGGGCGTCCCAAATACTTTGCAAACAAGAAAATTTACAATATTCGCATTCCACGTCAACGAAGTATCAACCACCATCAATTGTTCATAAGGAAAATATTCTTCAAATTCTCTATGTTCTTCAACTTCATTTTCCCTTTCAAAACAAGATAAATGGTCCGCAACTACATTCTCCACTCCTCGTTTATCCCGGATCTCCATGTCAAACTCTAGAAGGAGCAATACCCAGTGAATGAGTCTTGGTGTGGCATCCTTCTTTTGCATCAAGTATCGTATGGTCGCATTATCCATGTGCACAATTACCTTGGGCCCAATAATATATGATCTGAATTTGTCACAAGAATAAACTATTGCTAACATCTTCTTTTTAGTGTTGGTGTAGTTTTCTTGGGCCTCATTGAGGGTCTAACTAACATAGTAAATAGCCCGAAAAATCTTCTCATGACATTGCCCCAAGACGGCCCTAATAGAAAAATCATTAGCGTCGCACATAATTTCAAAGGGGATGTTCCAATCCAGTGCAATCATAATTGGGATGAAATAAGCCTCTTCTTAATCTCAATAAATACACCAAGGCAAGCTTCATCAAACACAAAGGATACATCTTTAAGAAATCTACACAATGGTCTCACAATTTTAGAGAAGTCCTTAATGACTTTCTATAGAAACCCACATGACCAAGAAAACTCCTCACCACTTTTACATTCATTAGTGGTGCAAAATTTTCTATGGTGGAGATTCGCTTTGCTCACCCTCTCTAGTCCCTCCTTAGATACATAATGCCTAAGCACAATACCTTCACATACCATAAAGTGACATTTTTCCCAATTTCATACCAAATTTTATGCTTTACACCTTTCCATGACTGTACTCAAATTGTGAAGACAATGATCAAATGAGTCGCAACAATTAAAAAGTCATCCATGAAATTTATATTATATTTCTCAACAATCTACAAAATTGCCATCATGCAACACTGAAAAGTGGCTGGTGCATTGCAAAGATCGAACGACATTCTTCGGAAAGCATAGGTCCCATATAGACATGTGAACATGGTCTTCTCTTGATCTTCTAGAGTAATGATGATCTGGTTATAACCTGAATACCCATAAAAAAAAAAAGCAATAGAATGCATTTCCCTGCTAATCTATCAAGAATTTGATCTATGAAAGGCAGTGGGAAATGATATTTCTCGCGCTCGCTGAGCTTACGATAATCAACACACACTCATCTATCTTGTAACCATGCGAGTAGAAATGGATCTTCATCTTTTCATTCTTTCTTCTGGCCTCTATTTCACCAAATTTCTTCAAATTCCTACTTCCTTGCAACCAAATAATCCCATGAAGTGATGGAGTCCTGGTCGGGCTTATCAACCAATGCGTAGCTTTGTCACTCAATCACAATGGGAACAACCTCAACCTAAGAGCTTTGTCTGTTACTCCATTATATTTGACCATGTCACATACCTCTATGAAATTGGTCAAATGTGTATTTGGGTTCTCACTTGCTAACCCGTGAAATTGAATATTTTGAAGCATCAAAAGAGTCACTAGCTTCAACTCAAAATTATTGGCTTGAATGGGTGGTCTTCCTATAACAGACTGAACAACTGTTGGCAATAGAGCAAACTCCTCAATCAACATATTTGGATCATCTAGCTATATAAATGGTCTGGGGGCATTGTTCCTACCATTATTTCCATTGTTCCTCAGGGCTCATTCTCGCTTCAAGGACCTTGATTATGCTCTTCTTGATTCTGCATGGTTGCTTGATGTCTTGCTTATGCTTTTTTTTGCTCTCTATGTAGTCTATTTACGATTCTCTCTAGCTCGAGATTGAAAAGAACTAGCTCGCCTTGACCCAGTCCTTGCATGAATGTAGATTAACCTCCTAAAACACACAAACAAACAACAAGAAAAGACTAAATCACAAGCACTAGCGTAGAATAAACAAAGATGAATAAAAGAAAAAGAATGGTCAAAAGTAATATCTAAATGGGATGTTGTCATTATCAACACAAATACTGCTCCCTAGAAACGACGCTAAAAACTTGACGGGCGCCAAATAGGTATATAAAGTGATGTGAAAATATAAGCCCGTTTGCGCAAAATATCGTGTCGAGTTGAAAATATGATCTGATAATTTAGTCAAGTATAGTCATGAAGCATGTTAGTAGTGAACTAACATCTTAAATATTATACGGACCTAAGTCGTGAATTACAATAAAAAAAAAAAAAAAAAAACTAATCCTAAATTTGTTTACTAAGCAATTAATGAAAACTGGGGTTTTGCCTTACTTTTACTACGCTAAATGGATTTGCAACCTAGATAGTGGGAGATAAAATTTTCTAGAAACCATTTTTGTTACAGTTTTGATTACAATTTCAATGGTTTGTTTGATCAACTAGTCGTGTAATATTTTAAATGAATGTTATGAGTTTTAGTATTGGATTGATTTAATTGATATTGTTTCATTGGTGACGGAGTTCTAAATGTCGATAAACTATACCTAAAAATAGAAGCGTGTATTACGATTTCGGATCCCTCTAAGTGACATAGAGACGGACTACCTGAGAGCATAGAGTTGTAGCCTTGAGGGTATGCTAGATTGATATCTATAGAGATAATATACTCTAAATATCACTTTGATAAATCACTTGTGATATTCTAACCTCTGAGTTCAAGGCTCCCTTCTCGGTGACAACAAAAGTGTGTTCCCGAGGAATAAGAACCATTTGATGATTTATCAGTTTAATAATTAGAGGTTTCATCTCAGTTTGAGAGAATGTTTATGCCCTTGTAAGATGGGAGTGATTATTCATACCAAATTGCAGATTGAGATCTCAATTAAATTGAAGAAGGCTTGTGTTATCTACGTACATGGGAGACGAAGCAAACTTGATCTAAGAAAATGGTTATGAAGTACTGGTTTAGGAAAAACAACTAGATCTTAGAAGGAGGATCAAATCCTAAAAGTAGGCATTTAGACCTATTGACCTGGTTTAGGAATATGGTATTCTAAATAGTGAAATGTATAGTGTTAGGAGGTATTCCAAGGGTATACTATCATGGTCTTGGACAAGTCCATGATTCAAAGCATTAGTTGAATTTGTATTAAAACCTGAGGTAAAGTAATAGTCATAACACTGGTCACAATGATCTCATCTTTATCATTCTTCACTACTGTCATGATCGGTAAGACAAGTCGTAAATCGACACATTTCACTTCCACCCATCCTACTTTATTCTGAGGAATGACCTCTTCTTTCGTGGTTGTTCATCATGTTCATGATTGTATCTAGCTTAGCTTCAATTGATGACATCTTGTTCAGCTCAATTACTGCACCTCTTAGCCTGCTACTGCTCCCTGAATCTTCAGATGGAACTATGTAGTTGCTCTTTGCTAGTTCCTCTATCAACTGAGTAGCTTCCTTAGCACTTTTCCCTCTGAATGCTCCTCCAAAGGTTGTATCCATAGTTCCTTTCAAAGTGTAATTCATAGCATGGTAGAAGATGTCAATTTGAGTCATTTTGTCAATCCCATGCATGGGACATCTCCTCAACAACTATTTGAATCTTTCCTAAGCATTGAATAAAGATACATCCTCCTTCTGTTTAAAATAAATCATCTCTTCTCTCCTCTCAGAAGTTAGAGCAAGAGGGAAAAATCTTCCTAGATAAGATTCAACAAGATCTTCCCAGTTGTCCACTGATCCATAGGGTGGGGACTCAAACCAAATTGCTGAGGTATCCCTTAAGCTAAAAGGAATCAGTTGAAGTTTGATCGCATCTAGATTGACTCCATTCAGCTTCACTGTGTTGGCCATTCTCAAGAATCTACCCAGGTGCTAATTTGGATCTTCATTGGGGTGCCCATTGAACTAGTTCTGCTACACCATAGTAATGAGGGCAGGTTTGAACTCAAAGTTGTTGGCCTCTATAGTTGGCTACCTCACTGTAAAGTATTCCTCTTTGATAATTGGTCTCCAGAAGTCTTCCATTGTCCTTTGTCTCTATTGAGGTCTATTAGCTACAACAATCGGTATATTCTGATTAGCTTCTCCTTGTTTTACTATGCTTGATGCTTGTATTGTTGCACTTTCTTTCTTAAGATTTTTTATTGTCTTCTCTAGCTCATTGTCTAATGGCAATAAATCAGCTCCAGTCCTTCTATGCATGTAAAAATCACCTGAAATTATAGCACACTGAAATCAAAGTATGTGCTTATCCCTGTGGTGTACTCAATTTGCTCCCAAGCGTAGGAACTCAATATCGCCAAGCATAATAATTATATGGGAAGTCCACAGGTCATCTCCATAGAGAGTGGGGCTCTAAAAGGATCCTTAGGTATTGATATCCAATGAATGTGCAAATAAAGTAAATCATGGGTGGGGGAGCTGTGACGCCCCAAAACCGGGGTGTCCGTTGACTACCCGTCAACCCGCGGAATCTACATGTCTCACGTCATGAGACCCATACCTTAGTAAAAATAGCCACATGGGCCTACACATCATACTCACAAAATGTATATTTTATACAAAAAGAATTTGTTTACAATTGTATTTATTACAATTTATACAAAATAAAATGGGTCTCTTGCCCAGAATTTTACATAATACAAGATAAGGCCATCTTGGCCGTTTCTTCGCCTTTAAGGCCCCGGATGCGTCCCATCCCCAGGTGCGTCTTGATTTCTAAAAATATATTCCTCGACGGGGTTAGCAATGCCATTCTGGTGAATTTTCCGCAGGTTACTCCCGCTAAGTGCAATGCAATGGCACACCAAAACATTCAACACATGCTAATATATCACTCATGCATATATTAACAAAAATTAATTCCATAAATCATGTTATTCTGTTTACAACAATAGCATAAGATTAGCTCACGTATGGGCTAGAGGCTGTCGTGGGTTCATCTTGGGCGAATCCACAACATACAAACATGTTATTTTCTCATGGCAATAAGACAACACCACACAAATCAAGCAAATAAATCATGGATCAGTTTAAACCATTCCAGGATTTATTCACCCGATCCAAATCCTTTGAATCGAAACTCACGCCATCCAGCCCCAAACAAACTCCCATCCACATAGCCCTTAAACGAAAAGTAAAACAAGTAGGAGAAAAACCCCTACCTTTTTGGAGTTTGTCGAAACTCCCCGAAACTAGTCTTGACGCGAAGCTCTCGCCGTGAGGATCAACTCTCCCTCTTGCTCCGCTTCCGGACACCGGTCCGATCGTCGGGAAACTTAGAGAGAAGTGAGAGCTTCTCTCTCTAAAAAGATCTCTCTCTCTCTCTCCGTTGGCCTCCCTCTCCCCTTCCTCTCCCAACCGACGGTCAAGGTTGGTCAAGAGAATTGTCCCCACTCTGCCAAGTGTCAAGCTTCCATTGGCTCATGGGATTACACCCTTATCCTTATCCATCTACCTTGAGAATTTCACCCAATGGCATGATGCCATGTGTCTCAAGTGAGCCCCACTTGAGCTTAATGTTTGACTCTCCCATAGCTTGACACGTGGTGCCTCTTGGGCCACTCATAAAGTGCCAAGTGTCCCGCACTCCTCTATGTGCCTCGAAAAACGTGAAATTCCGACTGTCTCCGAATTCGACGAAATCCAACGGTGAAGTCCGTTTCGTCATCCGAGAGATCTAGAAAAATTCTCGATTTTGACCGAAATTACCATTTTATCCTTCCTTAGAAATTCGATTTTCCTGTGGTCTCATGTGGGTTGATTGTTTGATTTGGTAACCGGTTGATTTAAGATTATATTATCCACAAGAAAGACGAGTGATAGGACTCTAGGGTTTCCACTTATCCACTACTAGGTAACAAGCATCTCTCACTTATATTCTCATCTAGGATCCATTAAGGAATGGTCTTTGATGGAAGATATGACTTTAAAAGCTTTTTACAAAATGAAGGATAGGAGAATGATGTCAAATGCTCACTTATAAAATTTATACAAACACTTAGCATGCATTTAGGTTGAAGCACAATGTGTACCAAGATTCTCTTGTTCACACATTGTCAAGAATATGCCAAACTGAGCATTTAGAGAGAATGTAGTAAGTACTTGATATCATACAACTTCCATTGAAGCAATAAGGTGAGAGAGTGTTGTTACCTTTGTTGGTGATGAGTTTCCACCGTTTGAATCCTATCTTAGAGGTTTAGAACTCCATTAAAGCTAGGAAATGACTAATAAATGCAAGAACGTCCAACATAAATGCAAGTAGAAGAAAAATAAATGCTATAGAATGATGTAAAACTGAATGAAACAAGTTTAGAGATGAAACTATAGATTAAAAGACTTAGACTAAGTATTAAAGTGATTAACTACAAGAACAAACAAAGATCTAAGCTTGCAAAATAGAAATTGCAAGAAACCCTAGAAAAAAAAAAGAGAAAATCCTAACTAAAACTAAGAAATCTTTAACTTAGGAGCTGTGTGTCCTCAACTCAATTGCCAAAGAGGTTTAAATACACCCCCCATCCCCTAAATAGCTACATGAAAGGGGGAGCAAAAAACCACCGTGCCCTTGCACAAATATCGTAATTTCGGATACACCTAGTTGAATCTCTAGCACTAGGATCGGTACTCACTTTTTAGTACCGGTACTCCACATCCATTGGGCCTTTAACAACTTTGAGTACCGGTACTCACCTTCAATTTCTGCAGAATTTCACTCCTTAGATGCATGGAACCTCCCGTTGGTGCATAAAACCTTGAGTGACCATCCCCACAACTTTGAAAGTCCTCAATCAAATTGGGGGACTATTCCTTAGGTTGAGGAGAGAGGAAGAACAAGGTTTGAGTAGGCTTTGGCGAATTGATTCGAAATTTGGCTCCGCTTGGAAGTGGAAACGTGCATAAGTGCTTCCTTCAAAACATGGTTGTCCTCTAAGCATCCAAAGACACTTCAAAAAGGTGCAAGGAACTTTGAAAAACCTTCAAGAGCATCAAAACAGAAAAGAAAGTCAAAAGTACCTATTCTACACAAACTAAGGGTAAAATACGATCTACAAAGGCTAAAATAAAGTATAAATATTATACTTATTGTGTTAAACACACCCCCAACCTGTATCCTGCTAGCCCCTAGCAATATTTGAACTAAAAAGAACTAAAACAACTAAGAGGCACAACAGCGCCAAAAAGAAACCGCTACATTGAAAATTCCAAAATAAGCAGACACCAACATAGTACTACAACTTTACAAAATATTCCAACATTTGAACTCAATAAGCACCGACAATTCCAAGTATAGTGATAATCCAACGAGAACTTTCACAAAACCAACAACACTCATACAGAGGAACAAAGGCACTGAAAATGGAATAGAATGAAGTCACCTAAAGGGAATAAAACTTCATTGATGAAAGAAGCATTTAATAATACCTGCTATTAAGCATACATAGTTTCTCGTTGTTGCAAACAAACTCCAACAAAATTAAAATAAAAAAGGACTTCTAGGCTTGTAATGATCACGGCTTACACAAAAGGGCTTTCAATAAACAAAATGGGTGTTGGCATGACATGGCTGAGGTTGCTACCCTATTGCCAACACCACCTTATGATAACCTAAGAACTCCAACTACTCTTCTTCATAATCCTCTTCATCAATCGAGAATGCATCTTCATCCACATAATCATCAAGCTCGTCAGAATCCCCTTCCAAGTTAGGAGGGGGTCCTTCAACAGCAAAAGGCTCTCCTCGCAGGATATTAACCTCTCTCTCAAGCACGGAGAGCCTGCGATCAATCTGTTTCTATTTTTTCAGGATGCACTTAAACCACCCTTTTATCCTACGCTCCATCCTCTTCAAAGGAGATGTACTCTTTGGTTCAGGAGCTGATGATGAAGATGCTCTTGAAGTGGATGATTAGTGCTCAAAAAGTGCTATTTTGAACCCTATTTATTATAGGTTTTGAGTGCTTTTTGTGTACTAATCATTCTAATTAACCCGATTTGCACATTAAGGTCCTTACTATTCTACTGATCGCATTTTGTGGCTGTTTTTGTAGTTTTTACAGGAATTGGAAGCCAAATCGTCGTGTCAATCCAATCATAACAAAGTTGGGTTGATTTCCATTAATTTCATACGGCTTATCAATTCTCAGTAGTTTCAGAATGAAGAATATCAAAGCAAGAAGAAATGGAATAGTGCAAATAGGGAATAGTAGCAGCAGGGAGTAATGGAACACACAGCTAACATTGATGAACAAAGGCTGGTCAAAGGAAAATTCTCACATAACTAGAAATTTTCGCTATATAGCGACTTTCTATATAAATAAATTCACCACCGTAGCGAAACTGCTTTGTGTTTAAACGACCCCTGGTGCTGTGGTTTCCTTTTCCTTTCACCCTCAATGTAATAGTTTTGAAGTTAGGTTAGTTTGGTAATTCACTTTGATCAGAAGTGCCATATAAGCCATTGTAAATACACTGGTTGACCTAAGTTTTATTTCATTGACGAAGCAAATTACGGGTCCCTTGGCCCTAATATTCTCTCTTCTTCTCTCTCCTCTTTCTTCCCGACCGCTAAACACTCCTTCGAGGATGACAACTCAATGGATGTTCGCTAAGGTCTCGTATCCTCAAGAAGAGGGTTGCTAGGGCTTGGGAAGTAAGGTTTGCATTTTGTTCTCCTGCTTTTCACGCTGTTGTGTTTTGACATTTTGGTTCTAAATTTACAACCTTAGGTTTAAAGCTCTTTGATACTTTGTTCGCCGATACTAAGTAAGTTTTTGTGTGGTTCATGGTATTCTTAGCTTTAGAGTTAATCGATATCCATTAGTCAAGCATTTACGAGCCACATCGAGGTAGGTTAAGGTTATATTTTCACCGTAGATGCATCCTCATTGATCAATACTTGGTAATCTTTAGGGTTCAAAGGATGCTTTGCCAGTTAGATCCAATTTTAGGATCCATTAGTTTCCTTACGAATCATCAGATGGGTCAAGGTGATAGATTTCACCGTATGAACTATAAATGCTAAATAAATGCTTTCATCAAAAGGAAAATTATTAGGGTTTAGTTTTTAAATTTAAAATGAAGATCCGGTTCGAATTGACTATAGGTCATCCTCCCTAACGCGAGTGTTCTGAACCCCTGGGCCTCTCAGAATCCTATCAACCCAACTTAGCACCCAACATTTCCGCTGATTTCTTTACACTTATTTTAGTTTATTTCACCTTATTTTCAGTTTGCAAACCATCAACTCCCCTGTTTTTATCACCACCTTAAAATCCAAACTGAAATTCACCATTTTTGAGCTTAACAGTAAATCATTTGTGCAAAGAAAACCCATCCCTGTGTTCGACCCTAGAGCTGCTTATATCGTAATAGCTTTGCTACTTGCAAAGAGAGGAGGAATTTTAGGGGTTACAAATATTGTTGATTCCGGCACCCTATTGTGGCACGAATAAAATGGTGTTTGTCGGATGGTGCCTCTAAGTGCGATCGATGACTGGTTGCCACACCCCGACCCCACGGTGTGATTTATGTTACTATACTCACCTGATTTTTTTCACAACTTGAGTCTAAACTCCACTTGAGTAATCACCTAGAAACATAAATAAAACACTACCTGTGTCTCCAAACATATTACATATCTAAGACAGAAGTTAATTCCTCAATGTACCCAAAAACTATACACTTACACTTGATCAAAATAACATTTTACACAAAGTTCCAAAACTAGTGGCCACACAAGCCAAATATACAATGATCCACAAAAGATAATTAACTCGGGTCTAAATATACGCTGGGTGAATATCCACATAACACTAAATATTCATCAAAATGTATGCTCAACCACCAACAAGCTAAGGTTGGCATACAAACTTCCCATCCTCAAAAACCCTGCAGGTCCAACTTTCATGTCACGCAGCGGGTCTCGTACCTGCATCTAAGGTGGAGGGAAATAATGGGGGTGAGTTCGACAACTCAGTAGTGAATCCCATAACAAGCCATGCTCATAAAAACATTTCAATTTATACATAATTCAAAGTATCTCAAAACATGAGACATTTTACAATAATAGGTTGATGATGAAACACATGAATGCAATACGCCACCATCTCAACCCTCATCGCTGGAGACTTCTTCGGGGGCTTTCACCGTGGACTTGCCGCATCAGTCCTTGCAACAACGCATAAAATTGGTCGACTTACCACCTGATATGCCCACATCCCGTATATCTGTGACCTTTCTGGGACTACAACCTAGGGACTAGTCATCGTCTCGTGTCCACTACACCAATCCGGACTCTCACACAGTCTCATACCCATGTCATGCTTTAAAACAATTTCACAGAGCATTCAACCACATGGATATTTAAAATATCATGTAAATTTCAAGATCAAAGATTTATATATAAAATATACATTTATATATCACTAGAAAATCACACAATCAAAGCACTGAACGGTGCATGCACTCCTAATAAATATCAAACCACGCATAAGCAGTGAGTATGTTATAAGATCCCATACTCTCGATTCAAAACTGGCAAGTCTCCTAAGGAAGTCAAACCCGAGGCTACTCCAAAGGATCTACAACAACAAGTCATAAGATTCCTTAGCCTCTCACAATCCGTGTCACATAAAATTACTCAAGTGGTCTACTACTTTATACACTCACCACATATATTCTTATATCTTCCAACATAAACCTTGATCCCCCAAGTGCACTCTCTCTTACACTTACTAGATCACATTTAACACCCCTATTAGGGTAACACAAAATGAAGACACAACACTTCTTGCAAAATCTCTTCTTTTCAGCCTATCTCAAGACCATTTTTTTTTTCTCAACTACAATTTTTGACCAGCCATACATGCTTTTTGTTCACTGTTGTCTTCTGACCAAAAGTTCCCCTATCTCTTAGCTTGCCACAGCCTCTTAAATCAGGTCATTCGGACCTCAAAATCAAAAAGTTATGGTTTCTACACTCTGGACCTCCCGAGAGTATTTCCTAGATTTAATCGTGTCCTCTCTTCACCCTTACTTTGACGAAATTATGGGAACAAATGAGCCATAATTTGGCCATTCTTTCTTCATGAAGTTACTCCCCTAAGTGGCTACTTTGAGAAGGATTTTGAATCACTCCAGTTGGATCAATCTAACTCAACTTATGACTCAAAATAGAGAAACCCTGCAACATGGACTAACCGATTCGACTTTCAACCTCAACCAAGAGTCTTATGGTGTGGTTTAGTTCGCTTGCTTCTGCACATCTGAAGGGCTAGGTCTTGGGCTTCTTCTCCAACTAGAATCATCCAGTTCGAGTTCTTGGCCAACTTATACAATACATCGTCATGGGGTCAAGGGGAAAGTCGACAAGACCTCCCTCGACACACACACACACATGCCATCTTCACAAACCGGTCTTTTACAATTTGGGGTTCCAAATTAAACTCACCTTCATCAAATCTAGGTTAGGATGAAATCCCAACAAACCCTAGTGTAATATAACCAAAGTCCAATAGAAATACAAAAGGCCTCAAAGATCATGTTTACATACCTTAGTGAACTTTTTTCCACCAAAACCAAGCTTCCTTTCTTCAAGCCTTTCTCCTCCTTCTCTAGCTTCTCTCTAACTCTCTCTCACTTTCTAAAATTCCGCACTTTCCACTTCCTAGCAAGAAGTTGGTCTTAGCATCCAAAACCAAGAGGAATTGGTTTGTTTGGCACATGGCAAGCTCTTCTCATGCACTTTGCCAGCTGTGCCAAGTGAGCTCCTACCTTGTATATATGAGGTGTCATGCCCTCATGATGCCACATAGCTCACAAGCATGACTGCACTCATCCTCTCCACTAACAAGTTTTTCAAAGTGGTCCTTCAAGACATACTTAATTACAAATCCTAACAAAACCACTCGCTAAACTTACCTAACTCCATAATCAATCTTTCACATGCCATAAAAAAATGCAATCTAACACACTTTTGCTAATCCTCTAATTAAACCCAACCATTAAGATTGCTAATCTTAATCTACAATATAAAATATCATAGGGGCATAAGTTGCATTTGCTCCCCTGTAAAAATCCCACTCGAATATAACAAAACATATATTAATATACCTGTTACATTCCTCCTACATGTAGAATTTCGTCCCCGAAATTAAACCGTACTAACCTGTGAAGAGTTCCGGATACTTCTTCTTCACATCTGCTTCTAGCTCCCACGTAGCTTCTTCCACTCCATGGTGTTCCCATAACACTTTCACTAGGGGAATAACTTTATTCCGCAACACGCGTTCCTGCACATCTAGAATCTCCCTTGGCCGCTCTTCATATTTCATATTCTCTTGCAAATTCAGCTCTTGCTAATCTAGTATGTGTGGAAACATCCGGCCTATACTTCCCTCAATAATCAAACAATAAGAACACATCCCAAATAATCATGGGCGGAAGAGCTAACTGGTAAGCTACCTCTCCAACTCTTTGGAGAATCTCAAACGGACCAATGTACCTAGGGGCCAGTTTCCCCTTTTTACCAAAACGAAATACTCCCTTGTGAGGTGACACTCTCAAAAACACATGGTCCCCAACCTGAAACTCTAAGGGTCTTCTCCTATGGTCGCAAGATAATCCTTCTCGCTTGCTCAGACCGCCAAGAGCCCGGGTCATACTGGATCACCCTAATCTTCTCCTCACTGCTTCTCGCACCAACTCTAGACTAATCAAATTAGCCTCTCCCGATTCGCCAAAGACATAGGCGCGATCTACATGGCTCCTTCCATAAAGAGCTTCATACGGTGCCATCCTATCATCAAGCCTGAAACTCATTATTATACGCAAACTCAATCAGAGGCAAATGTTCCATCCAACTCCCTTGGAAGTCTAACACACATGCTCTAAGCATAATCTTCTAGAATCGACCGGCCTCGCATTGCCCATCGGGCTCCGAGGGTGAAATGTCGTGACCTAATCTCACCTGCCTCAAAGCTTCAAGAAGACGCGTGACCTGACGCAAACCTCGAGTCCTATCCGACACAATGGAGAGAGGTATACCATGCAACCTCACAATCTCCCTCACATACAATCCTGTCAGCAAGAATGTAGTCAGCAAGGGTCCTATTTCGCTAAGAAATGTGTTGATTTAGTCAACCGGTCAACAACCACCCAAACACCATCTTTACCCTAGTGAGTCTTGGGCAAACCAGTCACGAAGTCCATCGTCACATGATCCCATTTCCATTCTCAAGGATCGGTAACGGGCCGCACGTACCCGTTGGTATCCTCCGCTGTGCTCAACTTCTTCACTCTGTTGGCACGCTGTACTCGAGACGAAACTCGCTACTTCTCTTCATCCCATGCCACCAAAATTGGCGCCAAGTCGTGGTAATATCTTTGTCTCACTCAGATGTACCGTGAACCGTAGAGTGATGAGCTTCCTCATCACCTCCCTCTCTCAACTCATCATCCGGCACAACAACTGGCCGAGGGAAATGATTCCTCCATTTCGCATGAATTCTCCACCTTCGTGTGCATCAACGGCCACCACTAATGAGCCGCGGTGCCCTCAAGCTTCTTATCACTCCTCCGAGCGTCGATTAATTTAGTAAACTGCTATCGAGCTACCAATGTATAAACATGCCTTAGGCTCATCCCTATCAAAAGCACGAGTGGAACCTCAATACGAATCATACATCTTCCACTCAAGCCATCAAACCCGGAAAGCGATGCCCTTTGATTTTCTACTCAAGGCATCTGACCACATTTGTTTTTACCCGGATGGTATTGCAAAGAAAAGTCAAAGTCTTCAAGTGTCTCCATCCACCTTCTCTGCCTGGCATTCAAATCTCTCTGCGTAAATATATACTTCAAACTCTTGTGGTTAGAAAACACTTCCAAACTTTCACCATACAAGTAGTGCCGCCATAACTTTAGGGCAAACACTACTGCAGCAAGCTCTAAATCATGTGTGGGGTAATTCTCTTCATGTTTCTTCAATTGCCTAGAGGCATAGGCAACCACTCTACCTTTTCACATAAGCACACACCCTAAGCCAACCCTCACAGGTGCATCACAAAAACCTTGAAATTTTTCCCCACTCACCTGAGTAATCAACACCCGACAGAGGTCAATCTTTTTTCAGCTCCCCGAAAGACTCCTCACACTTCGTCATTCCGCCAAAGCTCACTCCTTTACGTGTCGGGCCCAAATGCATCGATTACGCAATCCCGGGAGAGTTCTCAATAAATCGGGGCGTAATAACCCACCAATCCAAGAAAGTCAAGCAGATCTCAAAGACACTCTTTGGGTCGCCCCACCTCATCACGGCCTTAACCTTTGCCTGATCCACCGAAATACCTTCCTAGACACCACGCGCTCTAGGAATCGGATTTCAGAACAAGAAATCACACTTCTTAGTTTGGCATACAACCGCATTCTCTCGCACCCGTAGCGCCAATTGCAAATGCTACTCATGTTCAAACACCTCGAATATATCAGATGTCAAACACAACAATACCACAAACTGATCCAGATACGGACGATATATCCTATTCATCATATCCATAAAGGCAGCTGGAGCATTAGTCAATCCAAAAGGCATGACAACAAACTCGAAGTGTCCATACCTCGTGCGAAAAGCGTCACATATCCGGAAGTCCCGCACTTCAACCCGATGATACCCAGATCTTAGATCAATCTCCGAAGTAACAAGCCCCGCTCAACTCGATCAAACAAATCCTCAATCCAGGAAGTGGGTGCCTTATTCTTCACCGTTATCGGGTTTAACTTCCGTAATCCACACATGTCGTAGCGTTCCGCCTTTCTTTTTCACGAACAAATACCGAGCACCCCAAGGCGAGGTAATTTCTACGATGAATCCCTTACTCCCGCAATTCGCACCGTAGCGTTCAACTCTTAAGCTCAACCGGAGCCATCCCGAATGGTTTATCAACAGGATCTGCAGATCGATACAAATCGATGGAGAATCTCCATCCTCTCTATGGGAGGTAATCCTCGCAACTCATCGTGAAATACATCGCAAAGTCACACACTTTGCGGGATACAATTCACTTCTACCTTCCTGCATTTCTCCCGCATAGTAAAAGGAAGCGCCGCCCCCATTCTTTTTCAACCACTTTTTCCCCATCTCTATCAACGATCGAAGCTCCATTTCAATTTCTAGATCTCGTGATAGTAGTCGACATCGACCACAAATCCAACTGAAGGTCACCCTTCTTTGAAAAATGGGGCCTAGATCACATGATGGGGCTAACCAATCCATTCCCACAATCACGTCAAACACTGCCATATGTAAGAGTACTAAGTCAATCACGACTCAGATCCCCCAACATTCAACACATAACCACCGCATCCCCACTTACTTCCACTTCCCTCATGCCACCCATAGGTGTCTCAACAAACAAAGGACAAGAGAGTGGTGCAATCTCTAAGTCCAAAATGGAAGCAAAAGAAGTAGATATAAATGAACGTGATGCACCCGAATCAAACAACACATGTGCCCAAGTGCTATAACACAAAACCATACCTTCCACTAGCACATTAGGCTCTGGATCCCGAGCTGTCACAGCGAAGACTCTGCTCTGAGACCCTTGGCCCGGGCGCAGATGCGCCTTCCCTTCTCGAATCTCCTCCTCTCGAGGCCGTCCCCGAACACGTGAGGGTTCACTAGTCGAAATCGCCTCTGAGGAGGCCGGGTGTTCACTGGCCGTAAACTTGGGGGCAACACCTCCTCAAGTGTCCTGTCGCACCACACTCATAACACATACGGGGCCCCATGTCCCCAGCTATGCCCCCACTAGCTTGTCCCTGTTGCATGGGCAACTGCCATGGACTGTTCATCTTTGGGCGCTTAACCCTCTTATCCCTTGACCTGAAGTCACCAAACCTGGAATTCTTGTTTCTTTCCTTCTGTACCTCGTCGCCCTCTCAATAATTATGGCTCGTGCCACCACCTCACCTAGGTGCGGTTGAAGGAGCCACCAGCCGTAATGTTCAAATCTCAAACCTCCCGAACCGTCGGCCTCATTTGCTCGTCACTACATGCCGTGCATACCCCGACAACAGAGTGCAAACCGGAGGCATACTTACTGGCAGCCATAGCCCCCCGGCAGGTGCACAAACTCCGATCTCTTCTCGTCTCTCATGGCCTCGTGAGGTACTCGCCGTGAGTACCAATTGAGTCCACCCCATACGTGGCACATCATGGGTGTTCTTAACTATATCCCACCAACTGTCAGCCTCGTCCCTCAACATAAAGGAGGCTAGAGATACTCTCCGCTCCTCAAGGACTTCCAAGACATCCAGAATCTTCTTCACTTCGTTTAGCCAATGCTCAGCCTCAAGGAAATTAACACCACCCCCGAAACATCGTAAATGCTGCCTCGTGAAATCCTTGATCAACAGCCGACATCCATCTTCTCAGAATGACGCCGGAGGTAACGCCAGTTCTCCAAATTTATATCCTCTTGAACTGGTGAAGCAGGATCTCACAGTCGTCAATTCTCACGCCCACCTTCTTCTTCCCCTATTCATTGTCTGGGTATATAAGAAAATAGACAATCATTTATCACGATGTCATGGTACAAGAACCATTATTAACTCTAGGGTTCTCAACATCAATGATATAGTCAGGCAATCTTTACCGCTATCGACCTAACTGCCTTACCCGATTCATAACAATTGCACATGGTATGTTGTATTACACACTAGCTAATACTATGAGAAAATCCATACAAAGTACGAAATATTCAATCCATTATATCATGTTTCTGCACTCACACCAACATGTTATCACATAACTTCTCAAAAAACATGTTACTCATAAAATACCCTTCACTAGTTGTCGTCAAGCATTTAAGCCTTATGCCATGCCATCTATGAAAATCATATCATCACCCAATAGCACAATCCTAGCACTAAAAACCAAAGCTCTCATCATCGTAGCTTAAAGTGTGCTTAGGAATCCTAT
The DNA here is from genome assembly GCA_016808115.1 of Tetrastigma voinierianum. Classification (NCBI taxonomy): domain Eukaryota; kingdom Viridiplantae; phylum Streptophyta; class Magnoliopsida; order Vitales; family Vitaceae; genus Tetrastigma; species Tetrastigma voinierianum. Next base: position 104,315 of record JAEQBH010001618.1, read on the forward strand.
GTGTACTTATTGAATTTTCCTTTAATCTCCCAAGGATTTATCCATTTACTTCCGATACCAACTCATTACACCCGACCCACCCCCCCGGTGATTTATGTTACTATTTTACCACTCAACGATTTTTTTTTTCACAACTTGAGTCTAAACTCCACTTACACCACCTGAACGTAAATAAACACTACCTGTGTCTCCAAACATACACACATATATGTACAGAGTTAATTCCTCAATGTACCCAAAACTATACACTTACACTTGATCAAAATAACATTTTACATGTAAAGTTCCAAAACTAAGGGATACACAAGCCAAATACAATGATCCACAAAAGATACTAATCATTCAAATATACAAAGGTGAATATCAACATAACACCGAATATCTATTAAAATGTATGCGCTCAACCACCAACAAGCCAAGGTTGGCATACAAACTTCCCATCCTCAAAACCCCCGCAGTCCAACTTTCATGTCACGCAAATGGGTCTCGTGACCGATCTAAGGTGGAGGGAAACAATGGGGGTGAGTTCGACAACCCGCAGGGCCATACAAGCCATGCTCATAAAAACATTTCAATTTATACATAATTCAAAATATCTCAAAACATGAGCATTTTACAAATAATAGGTCAAGGGATGGAAACATGAATGCAATACTACCACCATCTCAACCCCTCATAAGTGTCTCTTTTGGGCTTTCACCCAAGGACTAGCCGATCATCCCAGAACAACGACAAATTGCTGGGACTTACCACCTAGGGATATGCCCACATCCCGTATATATGCATCTTTATAGACTATGTAACTCCAGTGACTAGTCATCGTCTCTTGTCCACTACATCAATTCGACTATTTTCATACGCCTCATACTCCATGTCATGCTTTAAAACAATTTCACAAAGCATTCAACCACATGGCTATTTAAAAACATCATGTACTGCTTAACTAAAGATTTCCATATATATAAAAATATACATTTATATATCAGCTAGAAAATCACACAATCAAAGCACCTGAATGGTATGGACTCCCACAACATCAAACCACGCATAAGGTGTGAAGGTTATAAGATCCCCTACCTTCCTTGGATTCAAAATCTGCAAGTCTCCCAAGGAAGTCAAAACCCGAGGCTACTCCAAAGGATCTGCAAATAACAAGTCATAAGGACTTCTTAGCCTCCTGCCAACCGTGTCACATAAAATTACTCAAGTGGCCCATTACTTATAACCACGACTCACATATATACTCTTATACCTTCCAACATAAACCTTGATCCCCAAGTGCACTCTCACTTACACTAACTAGGATCAACATTTAACACCCTCTTATTAGGTAACACAAACAAAGACACACAACACTTGTAAATTTTTTTCAACCTATCTCAAGACCCCCTCTTTTTTTTTTTTCTCAACTACAATTTTGACCAGCCATACATGCTTTTTGTTCACTGTGGTCTTCTGACCAAAGTTCCCTATCTCTTAGCTTTCCTAACAAATTTCTTAAATCCGTGTAATTCGACCTCAAAATCAAAAGTTATGGTTTTTACACTCTGACCTCCCCGAGAGTATTTCCTAGGGACAGTGTAATCTCGTGCCCCTCTCTTCACCCCATTGACAAAATTAGGAACAATGAGCCATAATTCTGGTCATCCTCTTCATGAAGTTACTCCCTATGTGGCTACTTTGAGAAGGATTTTGAATCACTCCATTTGACTAATCTAACTCAACTTATGACTCAAAATGAACTCGCCTCCGTAACATGGGACAGAATATGTATCTGACTTTCAACTTCAAATTCAAGGGTCTTATGGTAGGGTTTAGTTCTTGGTTGCTTCTAGACATTTGAAGGGCTAGGTCTTGGGCTTCTTCTCCAACTGGAATCATCCAGTTCGGAGTTCTTTAGGCCAACTTATGGCCAAAACACTGTCATGGGGTCAAGGGGAAAGATGGACAGCACCTCCCTTGGACACACACACACACATGCCATCTTCACAAAACCGGTCTTTTACAATTTGGGGTTCCACCAAACTCACCTTTCATCAAATCTAGGGTTAGGATGAAATCCCAACAAAACCCTAGAATATAACCAAAGTTCAATAGAAATACAAAAAGGCCTCAAAGATCATGTTTACATATCTTAAAGTGAACTTTTTCCACCAAAACCAAGCTTCTTCAAGCCTTTTCTCCTCCTTCTCTCTAGCTTCTCTCTCTAGAACTCTTCCCACTTTCTAAAATTCCGCACTTTCCACCTCCCAGCGCTAGAAGTTGGTCTAGCATCCAAACCAAGAGACTTGGTTTGCTTGGCACATGGCAAGTTTCTTTTCTCATGCACTTGCCATGTGTCAAGAGCTCCTACCTTGCATATATGAGGTGTCATGCCCTCATGATGCCACATAGCTCACAAGCATGACTTGTACCTTTACTCCTCTCCACTAACAAGTTTTTCAAAGTGGTCCTTCAAGACATACTTAATTACAAATCCTTAAACAAAACCACTAAACTTTACCTAATTCGCATAATCGACCCACACATGCCATAAAAATGCAACTAACACACTTTGCTAATCCTCTAATTAAACCAACCATTAAGATTGCTAATCTTAATCACAATATAAAATATCATAGGGCATAAGTTGCATTTGCTCCCAAAATCCTTACTCCGAATATAACAAAACATATATTAATATACCTGCAGCAGCATTCCGTTGAACACTTGTGATCCTCATCACAAGTTCTAGTGAATTTTCTTGTATATATATCTTTTAGTGTTTTCAGCAGTTTTAATTTTTGTTTCATTTTATTTTGTCTTTATCTAACTCTTACCCTTTTGGTAGAGTTGCTTTTTTTTTTCCTTGTTTGCGTTCGTTTTGTTCTTCACATAGGGGGTCGCCTAGTGGGTTAGAGATTGTAAATCAAGGTTGAATTTGAACCCAATAGAACAGGGACAGTACAGTCAGCATGTGGCAGGGGGTAACCCTAGTTCATATATATCCATGAGGGATTACAAAAACCAGCCATGGCAAAGTCAAGAACCCGTGAGAGGAACTAAAATGAATATAGGTCCACGAGGGAATTAAGTAGAAACCAATGGATGAGTTCACCATATGGTAGTACTTACAACCATAGTTGGGGAAATCACACAAATTTCTCATGGAAACCAAGACCTCCACAGTATGCACTTCTTGAACCTCCATATTATGCTTCAACTCCCCCACACCTCAAATACCATAGTCACAATCCTCTCCATTTGAATAAGCTTATTTCGACCTTACCCTGATAGTGGACGACTTCAGGGCGTGAGCGTAGGATTAATACCCATTCGAATCGTAGAATTGTCACTATAAGACAATTAACAAGAAATTAGATTTGGTCAAAATGATTTTGAGCATAAATGGGACAACCTGCAAGACTCCATTGAAACCTAATCGATCAGCAGCAATGTCCACTAGAGGAAGAGTGCCAAAGTGACACCATGGCAGAGGAGCAGTGTCAACAACAGCCACACCAGGGGCTTATAGAGGATTTTATTGAATTGTCTGAAGGGTTGTCTGAATCCTCAGATATGTGTGTTTTTGTTTTTCCAAGGGAGAAGAAAGAAGAAATCCTTCCCTTTATAACTGAGGAGGGTAGTGGAAAAGAAATAGTGGAAGAGCCCCAAGAGCTTGTTTCGAAACCATTTCCACGGGGACCAACCTCAAACGCTGCAGCCCTCCACTCGACCAAGTGTATATTCTCGTCTACACTCAAGCACCTACAACCCTCATACCCAAAGTTAAGGCTACCATCATCAATGACCGTATATTAATATATGTTCATATATTCAGGTAAGGATTTTTGGGGAGCAAATGCAACGGCTCCCATTTCTATGATATTTTATATTGTGATTAAGATTTAGCAATCTTAATGGTTGGTTTAATTAGAGGATTAGAAAAGTGTGTTAGATTGCATTTTTTATGGCATGTGGGTCAATTAAGCAATTAGGTAATTTTATTGGTTTTGTTAGAATTTGTAATTAAGTATGTCTTGAAGGACCACTTTGAAAAACTTGTTAGTGGAGAGGGAGTAAAGTGCAAGTCATGCTTGTGAGCTATGTGGCATCATGAGGGCATGACACCTCATATATGCAAGGTAGGAGCTCGACACATGGCAGTGCATGAGAAGAGCTGCCATGTGCCAAGCAAACCACCTCTCTTTGGTTTTGGATGCTAGACCAACTTGCTAGGACGGAAAATTCTGGAATTTTAGAAAGTGAGAGAGAGTTCTAGAGAAGCTAGAGAGAAGGAGGAGAAAAAGGCTTGGAAGGAAAGCTTGGTTTTGGTGGAAAAAGTTCACTAAGGTATGCAAACATGATTCGAGGCCTTGTATTTCTATCGACTTTGGTTATATTCTAAGGTTTTGTTTGATTTCATCCTAACCCTAGATTTGGATGAAAGGTGAGTTTGGTGGAACCCTAAATTGTAAAAGACCGGGTTTTGTGAAGATGGCATGTGTGTGTGTGTGTCCAAGGAGGTGCTGTCCAAATTTTCCTCGACCCCAATGACAATGTTTTGGCCATAAGCTACCTAAAGAACCTGAACTGGATGATTCTAGTTGGAGAAGAAGCCCGAAGCCCTAGCTCCTTCGAATGTCTAGAAGCAACCAAGCAAATACCTCAAACCCTACCAGAAGACCCTTGAATTTGAGGTTGAAAGTCAAATACATTCTGTCCCTTTTTTTTTTTTGGCGCTCGCCCTGGCAGCCCCCTGCTGAGTCATAAGTTGAGTTAGATTGATCCAAATGGAGTGATTCAAAATCCTTCTCAAAGTAGCCACATAGGGGAGTAACTTCATGAAGAAAGGATGGCCAAATTATGGCTCATTTGTTCCCATAATTTCGTCAAAGTAAGGGTGAAGAGAGAGGGCAATGCATTCCCAATCCCTAGGAAATACTGGAGGTCGCAGTGTAAAAACCATAACTTTTGATTTTGAGGTCCGAATGACCTGATTTAAGAGGCTGTGGAAAGCTAAGAGATAGGGGAACTTTGGTCATAAGACAACAGTGAACAAAAAGCATGTATGGCTGGTCAAAAATTATTGTTGAGAAAAAAAAAAAAAGGGGTCTTGAGATAGGCTGAAAAAGGGTACAAGTGTTGTGTGTGCTGTTTGTGTTACCCTAATAAGGGGTGTTAAATGTTGATCCTAGTAAGTGTAAGAGAGAGTGCACTTAGGGGATCAAGGTTTACGTTGAAGGTATAAGAATATATGTGAGTTGGAGTGGTTATAAAGTAACAGACCACTTGAGTACTTTATGTGACACGTATCAGAGAGGCTATGGAATCTCATGACTTGTTATTTATGCATCCTCGTGGAGGTAGCCCCTGCTTCGAATTTCCTCGAGACTTGCGGGATTTTTTGAATCCAAGGAAGGTAGATCTTATAACCTTCTCCCGCTTGTACTGTGGTTTGGATGTTGTGTGGAATTCCTATAATGCCATTCCGTGCTTTGACTCGTGTGATTTTCTAAAGGATATATATAAATGTATATTTTTATATATATGGAAATATTTGAATTAACCTGGTACATGATGTTTTTAAATATCCATGTGGTCAATGCTTTGTGAAATTGTTTTAAAGCATGACATGGGTAAGGAGACTGTAGTGAGAGTCCGGATTGATGTAGTGGACACGGACGATGACTAGTCCCCGGGTCAGAAGTCCCGTAAAGGTCGCGCATATACTCGGATGTGGGCATATCCCTGCGGTAAGTCCCAAAGAATTTGTCATTGTTCCGGGATGATCAAGAACCCCCGGGGTGAAAGCCCAAAAGAGTCATTCCGATGAGGCTGAGATGGTGGTAGTATTGCATCTACGTGTCGCCATCATCAACCTATTATTTGTAAAATGCTCATGTTTTGAGATATTTTGAATTATGTATAAATTGACATGTTTTTATGAGCATGGCTTGTTATGGGATTCACTAAACAAAGGCTCTAACTCACCCCCATTATTTCCTCCACCTTAGATGCGTACGAGACTCACGTTGACATGAAAGTTTGGACCAAGCAGGTTCGAGATGTGGAAGTTTGTATGCCAACCTTAGCTTCGCTGTGGCTTGTTATACATTTTGATGGATATTCAGTGTTATGTGGATATTCACACTTCAGATATTTGGACAACAGTATTTTAGATCATTGTATATTTGGCTTGTGTAGCCACTAGTTTTGGGAACTTTGTGTAAAATGTTATTTTGATCAAGTGTAAGAGTTTTTGGGTACATTGAGAATTAACTGCAACTGGCGTGTGTATAAGTATGTGTGTGTGTGTGTGTGTGTGTGTGTGTGTGTGTGTGTGTGTGTGTGTGTGTGTGGGTGTGTGGGTGTGTGTGTGTGTGTGTGTGTGTGTGTGTGTGTGTGTGTGTGTGTGTGTGTGTGTGTGTGTGTGTGTGTGTGTGTGTGTGTGTGTGGTGTGTGTGTGTGTGTGTGTGTGTGTGTGTGTGTGTGTGTGTGTGTGTGTGTGTGTGTGTGTGTGTGTGTGTGTGTGTGTGTGTGTATGTTTGGAGACCTGGTGCAATGTTTTATTTATGTTTCCAGGTGATTACTCCAAGTGGAGTTTAGACTCAAGTTGTGAAAAAAAATATTAGGGTGGTAAAATAGTAAATACAAATCACACTGTGGAATTCGTGTGATACACCGCTTGCCATGCAAAAACTCAAGAGATTAGCAGTGACCACCCGTATTTAATTTCGCCACTACATCAAAAACAATGACAGCTGCTCACATCGCATGGCACAGTGGATGGTTCGGGTGCTAGTTCGAATTTGGAGCACTAGAACCTCGGCATTTCTAAGCTCTCGCTTAGTTCCAAAGAAATTCTCCAAAGGCTTAAGGAAGGGTTCGGGGAGCACAGTCTCCCCCACTTTTTGTTTTAATTTTTCTTGTTTTATTTCATTTTATTTTATTTTTTTTGGATTTCAATAATTTTTCTTCTTAGATTTTCCCTAATTTTTAAGTTAATCTTTGTTCTAGCTTGTTTTTCACTTTTCTGCAATTTTTCTTAATTTTTCTTATTAATTTTGCAGCCTAGTGAAAATTTTGAGCTGCACGAAGACTTCATGAGCAACTGAGAAACAGTGAAATTTCCTCACAATTATAGCGAAATTTTCGCTTATATAGCGACACTTTCTACATAGCAAAAATTGCTATGTAGCAAAATGTGTACGATGGTCCCTCAAAGATAAGACAAAAACAGGGAATAAAGAAGTGAAGTTTTTTTTTTTTTTTTAAAAGCATATTTTTATTTTTATTTTTATTTAAAAAAAAATTTTTCGTTTCACACAGAAATATTAAAAAAAAATTTTATTTTATTTTATTTTATTTTATATTTTTATTTTTATTTATTAAAAAAAAATTATTTTTATTTTATTTTTATAAAAAAAAAAAATTTTTGTCTCTAAAAAAAATGTTTTTATTTTTATTTTTATTTTTATTATTTTATTATTTTATTTTATTTTTATTAATTATTTTATTTTATTTTTCAAAAAAAAAAAAAATTCGCTATAATTATAGCAAATTTTTCGTTATGTGCAAAATTTTCGCTACTCCCCATTGTTTTGCCTCCTGATTTTGTTTCGCTCATAATGTTTTCATCCGAACTCCGTTTTAGGCATTTTTGGTTCCGTTGGAAAGCTTAGAGAGTGTAGAATCCAAAAATAGCCAGAAAGAGAACTTTTGAAATTTTTATGAAGATGAAATTTTCAAAATGCTCCAACTGGTCACTTTTTTTTTCTCTTTTTTCTTCTTCTAACTTGTTCATTTGAAACCCAAACGGAGTGAATAAGGTGTCGATGGAAAGCTTGCGAAGTCTCCTATCCAACAATGATCACATCTCATCTAGGAGGTAACACTTACTTCCCTAACTTTCCAATCCGAGCCCCATTGCGGACAATGAGACATTTGGTTGGGGGGGTGGGGGGAAGTTAGTGAAGAAAGTGGCTTTTGCATTTATGTTTTGATACATTATTTTGGAGCTTGACCCATTTGTGATGTTAGGTGGCTAGCTGGTTTTCTTTTTGTGAAAGGTATTATACTTATACAACTTATTTTTGTTCAAAAAGTACACCGGATTTTTTGTGTTTTATGTGGTTTAGAAAAAAGTCCGAAACTTTGACTCCAATTCTTATGATGTTAGATTGGTTTCCATGCCTAGTTGGTGGGAATGATCAGTTGAACTCTTGAAATTGCTCGACCTTTTTCATTCACCTTTAGCTAACACCCACTCACTTTATCAGTTTTCAAATAACACGAAAAGCCCTCTAGCCTCCTGGCCTTTGCAGCCCCAACCTACAGTTTCGTTGACCACCTTTATTGGGTTGGGGAATTTATGAAAGAGCCAGTAATAATATTCAAAATAAAAGAGAAGAAAAAAGAAAAAAGAGAAAAGAAAAAAAAGAAAAGAAAGAAAGAAGAAAAATTGAGCAGCTTTGCTTACTAAAGCAGAGCATGATCCAGAGGTATATAGTAGCATGAAAATGATGCCTAAGCGAAACTGGATTTGGGAGAGCACACCGACAAGTGCTCTTCACATGGGTGGATAGGTGGAGTTAGAGCAAAGTTGTGATGGCAGGTTTTCGAAATCATTCGGTCAGGGTGAGGCTTTACGAAGAGTTAGTGGTCGAAAGATCCTCATGACTTGGTGCCACTGAAAGCCTTAATTGGTTGGGAGTCATCGGTGATCCCGTTACATGGACTTTAGTGGTCGATTCCTGGCATTCACCCCTATAACACCTAAAAAAGTTATTGGAATAAGAGTGGGTCCGATCTATTTGGGTTGGTTAGCATGCTAGATTGTGGCAATAGCTTGGTTGGGGGAGAGTTGGTTGCAGGTTTATTGTTGAGGCGATCAAACAAACACTTAGGTGATTTTGTTGGAAGTCTACGGTTGATTCGACAAGAAGGGGGCTAACTTTTGGTACTTGAATTTGTATGGCATTCATTCTCTGAATAGTTATTGAATGAGGCTTTGATGATTCTTACTTAGGGTTAGAGCGACCTCATTCACGACCTTTTTGAAATATAATAATTTTTTACTTGATACCATCATTTTTGTTATCGTTTTGTATGCTCTCTCTTTATTTCTTTCTTTCATTTGCTAGGGACTAGCGATGGCGTGTAGGTTAAGAAATTGTGATTAGTGCTCAAAAGTGCTATTTTGAACCCCATTTATTATAGGTTTTGAGTGCTTTTGTGTACTAATCGTTCCTAGTCTTTCCGATTTGCACATTAAGATCCCCTACTGTTATCTTACGATCATCATTGCAGACTTTGTTATCTGATTTTGCACCTTTAAGTGAGAATAAATCGGGTCAGTGTTAAATCAATCTGATAAATCAGGGTTGATTTCCCGTGTTTCATGGTTTTCTATCAATTTGACAGCGGGAATGAAGAATATCAAAGCGAAGAAATGGAATAGTGCGGTGTGAATAGTAGCGAGGACAGTGGGCAGTATTTATGCTTTGTTGATGAGCAGTGCTGCAACAATGAAAATTTCGCTACAATTGGAAATTTATTTATATAAAGAATTTTAAGCCTCTGTAATTTTTAAGCTATATAGCGAATTTTTAAGCTATATGGCAAAATTTCACCACGTAAGCGAAATCTTTGTTTTGTGTTTAAATGACCAGTTTTTGGTTTTTCTCTTTCTACCCTCATTGTAATAGTTTTTAGTTGGAGTTAGTTTGGTAATTCACTTTGATTGTAAGGCTATATAAGCCATTGTAGCCTGCTTTGTTGACCTAAGTTTTATTTTATTGGACGGAAGCAAATACGAGGCCACTGTTTTAGCCTCATATTCTCTTTTTCTCTACCTCCTCTTTCTCTCCTTTTCTCGGGCTTGAACACTCCTTTAAGGATGGCATTGACTCAAAGGATGTTTGGCTAAGGTCCTAAGTATCCTTGAAGAAGAGGGTTCTTTAGGCTTGGGAAGTAAGGTTGCATTTGTTCCCCTTTGTTTTCCACCCACGGCGAGTTTGACATTTTGGTTCCCAAATTTACAACTCTAGGATTAAAGCTCTTTGATGTACTTTCTTTGGCCAATACTTGGCTTGAAGCTTTTAGAGGTTCGTGTATTCTTAGCTTTAGATACAACGATATCTATGTTTACTATTCACGAGCCCTTTGGAGGTAGGTTAAGGGTTATATTTTCATTGTAGATATCTCATTGATCAATACTTAGCAGTAATCTTTTAGGGTTCGAGTGGATGCTTATTATTAGATCCACTTGAGATTCATTAGTTTCCCTTCTGAATCATTGTAGGATGGGTTAAGGTGATACTCTATTTTCCCTTTAGTAGGAACCATAAATGCTTTCTATCTTGAGGAAAATTATTAGGGTTTAGTTTTAAAGTTAAATGAAGATCCGGTTGGGGTGTATGGTCGTCCTCCCCAACGAGGAAATGAACCACACAGGGCCTCTTTGTAACCATATCACACAACCTAGTAGCCCATTACTTGAGGATTTCTTTTACACTTTATTTTAGTTTATTTCACCTTGTTTTAGGTTTAGAACCATCGACTCCCACTGTTTTTATCACCGCATAAAATCTGGCCCCGAAATTCACCATTTTGAGCTTAACGTTAAATCATTTGTGCAAAAGAAAACCCATCCATGAGTTCGACCCTGATACTTTATACTGCGGTAGCTTTGCTATATGACGGTGGAGGAGGAATTTTAAGGTTCTGAATATTGTTGATTTTGGCACCACTATTGTGTAGCCTGTGAATGTGGTGGGGAGCTAGTGAAAGCGACTTTGCTTTGGCTTATTACTGCAACAATGGGCTGACGAGAGGGGAACTACCTTTTCCCTGCTTGGGCTCTTTATCCCTGCAGCTTCCACTAATTTGGTAAACAATGCTGGATATGAATGTAACTCTTTTCACTCGTGGGCTTAATGAAGTCTCTCATGATGCACCATATCACAACACCATAGTCAATAAGCCTCCCATTCATCACTTTAAGCAGGCGTTTGTTCCTGAGCCGTTTCTTTCCCCTTAGGCATGATCATATTATGAATGATGTTGTTCATTAATGCATGCTCGGGTTTTTAGCTCCCGGGGATGAGCTCATTCCATAAAAGCTCCTCCCCCGCATAGGCACCTAGGTAGTGCACATGACATTTGGCAAACAACGTGTGGGCTTCGTTTGTTACCTGGCATGGGTGATAGATCTGTCCTGTACTGGACAATTGTATCCCAAGATATGGAGAGTGATTCTAGGTTGGTGATAAGTGCATACTAGAAAATGGCCTCGAGGAATTTATATCAAGATTTTCACACTCGAGTTAGAGTAGAGATTTTAAGCGAGAGATAACAGCACTACCTCTGCAAATAAGCTATAACTGCCTTCTCTGATTGCACGAATGGGGTGATAAAATAAGTTCAATTTTCATGCCTTTCACGGGTGAAACCTCTTTGCAGTTAATTTGGGCCCACTTTCTCATGCTGACTTTAGAAGATTAATCAAATATTTCCTCAATCTCCTCATCTTCACTTTCTTCCTCATTTTCTGATGATTGATTCTTATGCTTTCCCTTGCTCTTTCTTACCACTTGAGAAGTGTCAACATTTCTCTTTTTCACGGCTCACTCCACAGAAGAGCTGGAAGCCTTTCCTTTCCCAGTATTTTTAGTCCTTGCCATAGATACGACAATGAGAGATAACACTGCCAAGATTGCCCACACACACAAAAAAACACTCCCACAAGCCCATTTCGATAAGCAACGGACTTCCGCCCATTTTTAAAATTTCCGACCTAACCTTTGTAGAAACCACGCTCAACGAGAAAAGCACCACAACCAGTAAAGTTATGAGTCCATACCAAGACAACAGTACAAACCACAATATAAGGCTCAAAATGTGAGAGAGAAGCTCACTTACCCACAAAACGCTCCAAAATATCCAAATTTTAGGTGAGAACTCAATTTAAACCGCAATAAACATGACCCTTCTCGAACACAACTCTCATGATGAAATGGTTAGGAAGAGACTTTGAAGGTTAAGAATGATGAGGATGGGGTGATGGTGTGATGACAGGGTGTTTGGATGGAAAATAATGTAGAACTAGGGTTTTGATGGTGAGGGTGTGAGAAAAATGGGGTAATAGTGAAGATAAAGAGGGTGTTTTGGATGATGGAAATTAATTTAGGGTTAGGGTTTTGATGAGGAAAATATGAGTGGGGATAGCTTGGGGTTTCCGATGGGGAGAGAGAGAGAAGGAGAGAGGTTTTAATTCGCAAATGGGAGGGTGGGGGAATCTGCATAGGCCAGGGCGAATCGCACTTGAGATGCGGTGCGGGCTTTGGAGTACCGATGTTGAACCACCACTTGCACCTCCCATTCAACGAGTACCGATCTGCGAGTTTTGAGTACGATGCGGGCTTGCGAAGAAAATTCAAAATTCACAATTTTCCTCCATTGCATACTCAAACTTTACATAATGCTTCAATTTCACCATTACTTGCACATCTCGAATGAATATTCAAAGCTTCCTCGGCACCTTCACACTCGCATTGAAACAAGCAATAAACGCCATGGATCCTAAGGTTTTGTGAACTTTGGCAACTTTTAACAGTCTCAACAAGGGTCAAATGGTGACATAGCATGTTTATTTAAATAACATGAGGCCTAAAATCATCTTCCCGATTATGTACAGATGTTCCAAAATGAATAAAATGTGAAAATGTAAATTTAAAGCAAAATGTACAAAATCCGTAAAATAAGAAGATTTGAGCGACAGAAATCAATGACTTGTATTACATTTTAAAAGGTGTTTCAAGATGAACATAAATGGTATAAGCCACTGATTAAAAATGAGAAAAGACAAGAAAATGATGAAAATGATCCCAAATATGGCGGAGTGGTGTTCAGAAACTTTGTTGGTTTTGCATTTGCGATCTGAATGTACAAAGTTCACTTAGCATGGGATTTCAAGGAAGCATAGTTCAAAGTTCAAGTTCCATTCTTATGTCGAAAAGTTTTATGCAATTAACTTTTAAAAATAACGAATTAGACCCATGCTCCTTAAACAAAAAGAAGCTGCCCTACGAGTATGGTATGAACACTATATTATCTCGACTCTCCCTCTACGACAACTAAAATGGGACATTTGTTTCTTAATGCAAGAAAAGATAAACACTAAGGGTGGGTGTGAGGAGGGGACAAAGTAAAAAAACTACACATGGGTTAGAGTATCCACAATTCAGAAGAATGATTAGGAACCAAAGACTATATTACATGAGTTAAGAAATTTACTATGATGGGGCATCCTGGTAGACGGGATCTACCAACTCCTCAATACTCTCCTGATAGTCAAAGTTCTTAAGAAATGGCTTTAGGTGCTGATCATTGACTTTAATGATTTTTCCATTCTCTGGATTCTCAATTTTGACTGCTCCATAGGGATGAACTGTCTTGACCATGAAAGGGCTAGTCCACCTAGAATGAAGTTTGTCTAGGAAAATGTGCAAATGAAGCGTAAGGAAGTACATACATTGAGGCTCAAAGGTCTTCCTCTGAGTGATATGTTTGTCATGGAAAAGCAGACCTTCTCTTTACAGTAAGTGCAGACTCTCATAAAGTTAACTCCTCTGTTTTAAGATCAAGCTCTGTTTCATTTGCAACATCATTGTTGACATGCTTTAACCAAATTAAATTGAGAGTTTAATGGCTAATGGCCTTATTAGCTCCCATTTCCATCGACCAGTGACATGCTTTGCCGTAAACCAACCTATTAGGAGCATTACCAAAATGGTTTTAAAGCGGTGCGAGTGGCCAAGAGCATCGATTAGTGAAGGGGCAATCCTTACAATAGGTTAACCATCTTTTCTCAGGAATTTGTGTTTTATCTCACCAGCCAGCTCAGTTCATCTTTGACATTGTTATGGGTGATGAGAAAATTCTCATTTATCTGTGTGACTCATACTTTTCAAACTTAAATTCTCAAGGACTGTGTAGACCCCACATCATGTGTGATCACAGGGCATTTAAGAAGAAAATGTATGTTCTTTGAAGAATTTCGAAACCACTTTATGGTCATTAGTTCTTATTGAATAGCCTCTTTATCGAGCCATAATCATGCTAATAAAGTATAAAGATACCCACAAGAAGGGGAAAAGGCCCGTGAGTCTCACGTGGTAAGAAATTTCAATCATTGAAGATTGGGGGTAGAGGCATCATGTTTCTTTGTAACACACCTCCTACAATTGTTGGCACCCTACCTTATGATTTCACGATATTCATTTGTCTTTAGCAAGTGTCTGAGCGATAAGAAGCATTTACCAAGAATCTTTATCTCCTTCAGCCTTCCTTGAGAAAAATGCACACCACAATCCTTCCAATGACAGAGGTGAGCACCCCCAATTTGGTCGCCGTTAGGTACCATCTCATCAAACTTATCGGGGCAATATTTAAAATTGTAGATTAATCAAATTAGTACATCTTTGTATTGAAATTTCATCTTTTTCAGGGTCATGATTGAGTTTGTCTGCATTAACTGAAATCAATTCATTATGTTCAGGGACAATGGTTGAGACCGTGGTTTCCTGTCGAGGAGAGTGTCACTCATGGTGGGGCCATCATATTGTGACGGCGCTGGGCCAGGATAGTTATTGTGGGCTGTTGGAGAAGAAACCCTACATGTGTACCATCTCATTGGCGGGGACTCATGTGAGACTAAGATGACAGGACCCATCTGTCATGCCTAATCATCTGGTTTGAGCCAATACCGTTCTGTGGGTTCAGGGTTGACCTGTCACTCTTATTACAAATATATTAAAACGATTTTGCTCTAGCCACCATACCAAACATGAATTAAATTTACAGTTGGCAAAACTGCCCAAATCTGGGCACTCTGGGACATGGCAAGTGCACTTTATCACATCTGCTGCCCGGAAGGGGATTCATGGCGGAGGTGAGCAAAGCCCAAATAGTTATAATCTCCTGGGGTTATACACTAAATTGCTCTGTCACAATGAAAACACACATTCCAGTGATTCATGATTGCTACTGGGAATGTCATGTTATATAGTTAGTCTTGACTCTTCCCACTTCCCCACCTGGAGCTCGCTAACTTTTCACATTGCATGCTAAAATAATTGTGAAAATATTGTCTTTAAGCAAGGTTTTGTTCTTTGAAAACTTGTACACGATTTTTTTAGATAAATTCTATTGGACAACCTGGGGTAAATTCTTTGGATAATTCTCCAAAGAGTCATGGGTGTCTCCCGAGATGAGCGTGGATACTCTCCCAAAGGCAATTCATGAAAAAATCTTCCATGAATTCATACCATGTTTTCATGTCATGCACTCATACCTACTGTTCTAGGTTGCCCGAGTGCATATGAAATGCAATATGTCATTTCACAATAATTCATGTTAATATATCAAGCATGCATACATATATTAACGAAATTCACACTGCATGTTATTCATACAAGCAATAACACACAACCAGGTCACAATCTTAGACCCATCCTATAAGAATTTCCGACGCTACGAAATATGAACCGGTTTGGTTCCGATCATCCGATACAACATCAAAAAAACTAGAAAACCTAAAAACTTTTAGTTTCGGTTCAAACCAAACCCGCGTAGTCTTGGGTACATGTGGCTTGGAGTCATAAAGAAACCCTCTATCCATAACTAAATTTTGGAACTAAAGCATGGCCTCTCACTTGCCACACTCATGAACATAATCTTACCATTTCCCAATACAATAGCCTACAACATGCCATGCGATGGTCATGTCATATCCCGGTTATTCACCTCGACACAACCATGCAACCTGCACACTTGGTGCAAAACATAGATTTTCAGCAGGGTTATGATCACCTACTACGTACATGGCTGGAATCTTGACTCAATGGGATTTCCATAGAGTCTAAGAACATGAGAGCAGGTCGGACCCGAAAAAAGTTATGACCATCGAGTTGGAGGCCACGGCGGAAGTAGCAGCTCACCCGATGACCTACCCGACCTGCCACGATGGCACGCCCCTTTCTAGCCAGCTCCAGTACCTCCTCACAGGCATATGGCTGGAATCTTGACTCAAATAGAATCTTTACTTGAAGTCTAAGAACACCAGAAACGGAGTTCGGACGAAGAAGTTATGACCTTCCGATGTTAGAGGTCATACATGACTAACCAATCCTAGCTGACCAACACTAACCGGCCAACCCTAACCGGCCAGCACTAACCGGCCAACCCTAGTTGGCCTGATTGCCCAATGTCTTCTATAGGAACATGGCTATAATCTTGACTCAATAAACACCGCAAGTCAGAACACTGCAGAAAGCGAAGTTCGGAAGAAAAGTTATGACCTTAGGAGGTTGAGACTCACTGCATGGGCTGGCGGGCCGGACCCGGGACCCGGAGACCATCTGGGCGACCTGGCGGGGCTGACCAATCCGGGCGAACCATCAGGCGAGACCATCCGGCGGCCCTTCCACTATGCATTCGGGAGTAAGCGGACCATGGCAGGCTACATAGGTAGATTTGAGAAATTCAGCTAACAATCTCAAAGTTTCATGATGTAGCTACAATTTACAATAGGACTCACCACCAAATTCCTTTATTTACTGCCAAAAACCAAGTCCTAAAAGTCCTGACTAATGGTATGATCAAAATAGGGTAACTTCCTTGGTTCAAATGCAACTTAAACACCTCCCTTGGGGCAGAGACACCACCCATGACCATAGGGTGAAATAAACAAAGTAGAAGAGACTGCGGGTTTATTCGAAACTCCGGTTTATCAGGAGTCTCACATGACCTCTTTGCAGCGAGGGAAACACTTTTTTCTTCTTGATTACTTTGGGCATTTGAGGTCCATGCGCCCAGAAAACTAGAGAAGGTGTTTGCTTTCCTCCACATTCTTTACATCCTTTTCCTCTCTCCCGACGGTTGGGAGAAGATAGGCGTCGAGAGTGAGATGTCCTCTTACTTGCCACTTGTCCAATTCTAAGTGGCTCCTTGGATTACCCTTATCACCTTATCCATCTACCTTGAATTTTCCTCCAATCATGTGTTGCCACATGTCTCTTCTGGGTCCCACTTAAGCTATTTGTTTGAATTACCCTACACATAACCGTAGCTATAGTAGACCACTCAACATGTGCGAGTGTCTGTACTACCCTCGGTGCCCAGAAGGCGTGAATTAGATTGTCACGGGTTGTGAGGGTCGACACATGTTAACTAGATTTTGAGGGCGATTCAGCGGTGAAGTGGCCGAGGACCCGGCAGGATACCCTTCCGGGGTACCGGGTAGTCAGCCTAGTGGAGTCCCATTGTCACGATCTCTGGGAACTACCTGAAGGGGCCCACGCCTAAAGAGGAAATGCAATACACTGTGCTTATAATACCTCAAATATAAGATAAATCCACGTAGGCCCTCAGGGTAGGTCATAACCTATCATACATAAAAGGAACTCCAATGAGTTTAATACTAATGTGAGCTTCTAAGAGTATTTCTGCGAATTTAGGGTTACAAATGGTCAGCAGGATTAACAAAACAAGGACATACTTGGGGTGGGATAGAAATCTTTGCGGTTCTTAAGTAGATAAGCGGTGTTGAATGCACATTGCCGAGGTGGAAGCCCTACGATGCATGCGAACCTAGGGAGATTTAAAACAATAATGTGAGATAATAAATCTCAGTGAGTGGCATAGTTTATAAGGAAATTAACATTTTTTAAATTTCAAAGATTTCTTCTCTCAAAACTATTCCGTTCACTCTTTTGTAAAGTTCCCGGGTTTAAAACATTTCAAAAAACCCAACTTTACCCAAGTAACATATACGAGATCATTCTCATTAAATTGGCAAACACAATGTTAAGGAAAACATAATCTGAACTGTTCACAACACAAAGCCAAGCACAAAACATGTATAGTCATCAAGTAATAAAATAACCATGAAATGCACCATAATTAACCATGAGTATAAAAAAAATAGTTATACCATATTTAGAAAATCAACAATGTCCATACCACATACACCATAAGCCATTCGATAAAGCGGAGCCTCCCACGACAACTGTGACAGCTAATGAACTGTGGTTTTACCGGCCATCCGCATTGGCGAAGTAGCGAGCCTCGGTGGGCGGCGTCACGTGGCATTCAACAAACCTCCGTAGACCGACCATCCGCATTGGCAATGCGCAAACTCCGAGGCGAGCCGACCATCCGCGTGGCACCTGGCAAACCTCAGGAATGAAACACGGCCCATCCACGTGGCACCTAAATAACCTCCCGGGTAAACTTGGCCATCCAGCGGCACTATCAAACCTAAGATTGAAGCACGGCCATCACGTGGCAGCTAACAAACCTCAGTGAACACGTCCATCAATTGTCCTCTAATGAAATCCCCCGTTTAAACCCGGCCATCCAGCGGCAACTAATAAACCTCCAGGGTAGACTTAGGCCATCACGTGTTAACCAATATAGTGGATTCCTTTCTCTGTACCTTTCGACAATGCCAGTATTGAAGTGGGTCCACAAAAATCTCAAGATCCACTTTTCTTTTAACAATAATTTTCAAGATAGTTTGCAACTTCAATCCATGTACTCAAAATATCAAACACCACCCGACGCTCATCCCACGAACCGCAGTAAAACTTGCAAATAATTGAAATGTTGACAAAAATTCACATATGAAATAATAACTTGTTTTATACGAAACCGAGAAATCATGTTTGAATCGTAACCATCGATCAAAGCGTTATATAGGTAAAGTATTTTATCACAATGATATATCCAACATAATACCCCAAATCATTTAAAAGCATATAAACCACTTTCAGTGATATAGAAGCGCTCGATCCACGCTCCTCTGCGGGATCGTCTCCGGCCGGCGTGAGTGCACGTAATATAGATAAAACTCCACTTGAGCTCTAATAGCGAACCAACAACATTGGGATACCACAGAAGGCCTTAGAATAGCCCAGAACTATGAAACCATCCCGATTGGACTCAGACGGGTCGATTACACAGTGTGCCCTATGGGCGATACCAAAATTGGGGCTTTTCACGAGAACTAATTTCTCAAAATTGGCAGATCCGATAATTCCTAAAAACATCAATTTCACTAATCCAGCTTCAATTTTCCAATTTGACCAATTGGTACTCTATTTCGAGTCAACTTCTCGGTAGTGCAGAAACAACTAAAAATGAAGCTAACCAAGCGGCGTCCAAAAATTTACAAACCGCATATCAATGAAGCGAAGACCAGGGCATGTCGGTAGCCTCACCTTGGTCCAAAGGTTGCTGTGTTAGTAGGAAAACTGATCCAGCGATCGGCGAATTTGTTTTTGTCGTATCTTTCAAGCGTTTGATGAATGCGGAGAAAAGGACCACGAGAAATGAGTTGAGGAGGGTCAAAAATGGTGGAAAGGAGCTATGGGGGTGGCAGGCTGGCCCGAGTGGCGAAGTCAAAGAAGATCTGTTGACACGGTGGCCGCGCCCGCCGCCATGTGACCCGATCCCAGCGTGGCGGTGGTTAACCGTGAAATTTTACAGCGGCCAGGAAGCTTCATACGGATGTCCTCTCCCACATGTCGGCGTGTACGAGTGAAAGTGGCGAGATGGCTCCTTTGGTTGAAAGCTGAGCGGCTTTACAAATGGGTTAAAAGCGACCCATTTTTGGTGCTCACGCGGGTTTTGAGGAGTTTTCTAGGGGTTTTTGGAGCTCAAAGTGAGTGTTTGGGGCTAGGGTTTCCTTTGGCACACAAATCTATGTATATATATATAGGGCTTAAGGGGCAGCTTTCGGGTAAAACAACGAAAGCGACTTGGACAACTGCTAAAACAACTGCAGTTTGAGGGCTTCACAGGTCATAACTTTTTATCCGTAAGTCGGATTTTGACGTTCAACCAGTCTATGAACTCGTATTGACGTGCCCTACGAAATGGTGTCTTAGTAAACCCAAAACTATTCATCCTTGAAAAAGTCAACTTTGGTCCACATATTAAGTGTTGAGTGAGCCTAGTCAACTCCCGGTCAAACTTAGTCAAACTTGGTCAAAAGCGTGTTACAAACTTGTATTGTTTGGTGCGGGTCATTACATGATCTTGTTTCATCATCGAGATCTAAGAAAATTTCTGATTTTATTGAAATTACCATTTTACTCTTTCTTGAAAAAGTATAATTTTATGGTTTTTACAAGCATCCTGCAAAACTAAACAAGAAAGGTGGTTAGCCCACACATTCACTCGACTCCTTTCTTATCTTTAATGTGGTAAAGTGAACTCTTGACAAAGTAGGATCCACCCTAATGTCACGAGGCTTAATATCTTGCTTAGATAACCCAAGTCTTGATCTTTGTATGGTTAGTGAAGAAGACATTATGGGCGCTCTACAATGTAAGACCCTAAACTTATACAGGGCAGACTACAACTAAGAACTCTTTTCCATAGTTAACATAATTGGATTAGGTGGAATCTACAGAGTCTTTAGCATAATAGATCTAAGGTTTTTCATCTTCTCTTTGCCACTAGGCGACTCCTATAATCACCCCAGCATACTTTACATGATTTCGAAGGAGGTCCCAAATAGGAAGTGGCGTGATGGGAGGTGGGGGCCCAACATGCTTTTCAACTTTTCAAAAGCCTCCTCATGGCTTGTGACCATTCAAAAATGACATCCTTTGTAAGAAAACCGCCTGAGGACGAGCGCTATGTAGCTGTTTTTTTGAACCTCACATAAAACCTTGCATGACCTAGGAAGGACTGTGTCATCTTTAACACATTTAGGAGTAGGTAAATTAGAGATCAACTCAACTTTGGCTGTATGCATTATTCACTTCCTTTGACTTTATGTCCCTAACACAATCCCCTTGTGTCACCATGTGACACTTCTCATTAAAACTAGATTTTCTCCCTATACATCTAAAACTCTCCTCAAATTTTCTAGAAACATCCCTCATATGATCTAGAAGATGGAGGAATCATCAATGAATATCTCCATAATCTTTATACTATCATATCATTTGAAAATACCCATTAATAGGTGGAGGCTATGGATTATGATCAGACTTATGAGACAGCGATGAAGGACATGTGAAAGTGGTTTTCTTAAAGTCACTCTAATTCTATCTCAAGTTTGAATTTGTACGGCAGGAGTAACCATCAAGAAAGCAATGAAACTCATGTAATGAATCTCTCCAACATTTAGTACAAAGGAGTAGTGGGGGAAAGTGATCTTTTCCTCGTGCTAGCATTAAAGTTTCTATGTCTGTGCACCTCAACTGTAGTGACCACTGAGTGGGGTATCAGGCTCATGCTGTTCATATTTCACCATAATGACCTCGGACTTCTTTGGCTACTTGGCAGTTTGGGCTTTACCCACTTGCGCATCTGCAATAGAATTAGTGACACTACATCTGGAGTTCATGAAACACCTCTTTCATGTAGCAGCTTCTTTCATGATGGTTCCCAGCCTACGATGTGGTTGCCTAGATAGTTTAACATCCTCTTCCAAGTGAATCCTATGATCTGAATCAAAGGCTAGTACCTTGTGTCCCCAATGGTCATCTCATGCAGCGGTTTGGCGGGCCTTCAGAATTTCTAAATGTTTTTGTCTCTTCATCGAGATTTAGAGAGGAAGATGTAGTCCGCAGGAAGAATCTCTTCACCTAAGACTGGATATTTGAGATGAGGAGCCTTGATGGGTTTTAATTTAAGCTTAAGGTGAAAGCTACTATTTTTATGTGTGAAACTCTCTCTCCATCAAATTGGAGCAGTTCAATGTTCAAATCTAGATTGTCCCTACCATTGGTTTCCATTACCTCCATTTGTGCTTTCAGTATAGATATGAAACCATTTCGGTGTGGTTACTTCCTCTGACACATAGGGCTCACTAGGTGAGTCTTGAGAGGAGGGGGTCGTCACATAAAAAAATGAATCTACATATTCTTGCACAACATATTCTGTCACATTCACCTGTAAAATATCTTCATGATCCCTACTTCCTTGATAACAGTGAAAATGTCTTCAGGAGTTCTGATCATATTGCCAAAGACGAGGTCATTATACATAAGGTGTACATCTGTGGCATTAGCGTTATTTACGAGAAAGGCTGCCAAGAATCCTTCAGAAGCCGACTCCCTTGAATCACCACGGGGAATTTGAGGTATCAAGTGACAAGAGTCCTGGGAGAAAATGGGAACCTATCACCAGCATCTTTCATATACCTCTAGAATCTTTCACACTCACAGATTGATGTGGAAGAGGCCCAATGTTAGTAGGCTCACAACTCTCTAACCACAGCTGACACTTACACATGAGTATGTGGCTCAAGTTTACTGGCTCCCCAGTCTACTGAGAAGTACGTTCCAACTTCCAGGTTTCTGCACTATGGAAATGGTGGGGCATCCTGGTGCTTTGTATTTAGGGGCAAATTATTCCTAATGTCGGAGAGGTGGATTGTTGGAAGGTGTGAGCACATCCATTGTGGACACTAACACTCTTCACGATGTGAGTCTTTCAAAAATTTAGCATATGAAGGATTTGTTTTATGGCATCAATGAGGAATATTTCACTTTAACTGCTTGAAAAGCTCATAAATTTCAACATGATTGGCTAGTACTTTGGAATTCTTAACCTATATGGGGATATGGAGTGGAGCATGTTTAAGCTTTATCTTATCCGGGCTCTACATCAACAACATCAGCTTTAGGGACATTAGGCTCATCAATCACATCATCATCCCTTTTTGATTCATTTTGAAAATCTTTTGAAATCTCTTTAGGATGATCCTTGGGATGGATGGTTTTATCAATTGTTTTCCCACTTCGAAGAGTGGTGATAGCCTTACATTGTTCAAAGGTCTCATCAATTTGACTTGAGGTCCCAACACTATTTTGACCTTGGGGGTTTTGAATGGGTTGAAAAGGGAATTTCTTTTTCTTATTGAGAACTCCCCATAGAGGCGGTCAGAGATTTGTAATTTGAGGACTTCATCATTTATAGTCAGATTCGGAATTCAATGTTAGTTATTTGTTGAGATTGGACAAAGCGTGCTACAATGTCTCTTAAATTCTTATGAACAACATGGTTGTGTTTGTTTTCCTTAGGGAAAATAGTGAAAGCTTTGGCTAGGATTCGTGAAAATCATATGGCCATGATTTTGGAAATAGGAGCTTGATTTTAGAAAACCCTTGGTTTTAATTTTTGACAATGAAAATTTGGTTTGGAAAACTGAGTTGCTTTGAAAGGATTTTGAGGTGGAGTTGCCTTGACTCGGGGAAGCATGTCTCCATCACTCTTCCCTTCAGTGAGGGTGTTTACTTTCCACCGGATTATAAGTTACGGAATATGTATATGTGATTGAAGGGCTTCCTTGAGTGAAAGTGAGCATTTCTTTTTCGATTTGGATAGGCTGTCACTCAAACTTGGAAGATTAAATTGATGGTTGAATGGGAGTAGGGTCGCATCACAAATGAGAGTGCATAAGTCTTCCATCCACAGGTCTTGTAGGTGCGAGGCGCTGGATCAGTGGTCACCTCATTCACTTTTTCATTTCAATGGCCTTTAACTTCTAGTCGAGGTGGCTATTTTGGCTGGAAGGTCGTAATTCTCTTTCACATGATGTTTCTTTCCTCTAGTGGCATGCTGTACATCTGATGGCAGTGAGTAAATCTCCCGATTTTGGCGTTTTAAGCTGTTGTGTATCAAAACATTGCACTGACCTCTTTAAAGGGATTTTCTCATTGAGCGTCCCAGCAAATACGTTTGGATGATATATTGGCACTTTATAAAGAGAGTCCTTGATGAAAATAAGTAACAATTTGGCCAATATCCAAACCATGATGAGGAATAGCATGGAGAAGTTCTTTGTATCTTTCCCATACAGTGGCAAAAGATTCACCCAGCTTTTCAGAAAAGTTTTGGATATCTCACATGAGTGCATTAGTGCGTCCCGGAGGGATGAATTTGTTTAAAAATACACTTCGCATGTCCTCCAAATTAGAGATTGAATTAGGAGTAAGAGAATGAAACCATATTTTAGCCTTTTCCTTTAGAGAGAAAGGAAACAAGGCTTAGACATATATGTATTATGTGGAGGGGTTGATCCACATAGAAGGAAAGGAGCAAGCGTCCTGAGTCTCTCATGTATGAGTAGGGGTTCTTAGAATAGAACTGATATTTAGGGAGAAGACGAATCATCTCCGGTTTCACAGGAAAACGGTTACCCTCTTCAGGAAGGCAAATACATGAGCCTGTTATGGTTCTTTGAGGTCTCAAAATCTCTCTAAGGGTTCTACCAACATTAGGAAAAGGGGTAGGGGGAGCTAGATATTGATTATGTTGAGGATTGACATTCTCCCCCCTCACTGCCGAGGTTGCCGATGGTACAACACCATCTCCTTGTCTTGGAAGATCATAAGATCTTTGTGGGTCAAAAGGTAACCCTTGCTCATTTGGATTAAAAGGAATTTGTTGATTTTATGTGTGCTCCATTGGAGGAGTGGAAGGTAAATGAAACAAACGTCTTACAATTGAGTTTCGAGGACTTTGTTAAGGTGTGGTTCTTACAAGTCGGTGTTGCTCATCACGAGTCCGCACCGACATGCACCAATACCACCCCAACAAGAATGGTATTCACAGATGTTATATACATAAAGAATTTTTGCACAATTTAAGAGAATGAAAAAGACTTACGGGATTTGCAATGCAATTGAAAATTACCACTATCTCTCTTTGGATAAACTAGAATGCTCGCTACTCCTTGGCAACAACGCCTGCTTATCCCTCTACGGTTTACTCAATATGTTCCCAAGAGTAGGGCTCAATATCGCCAGAAGCATAATAATTCTAATAGAGTCACAGGTCATCTCCATAGTTAGTGGGAGTTCTAAAAAAAGGATCCTTAGGTAGTGATATCAATAATGAATGTGCAAATAAAGTAAATCATGGGGAGTTGTTTTTGATTTGGTAACCAATTGATTTAAGATTATATTTATCCTAAAAAACAAATGATAGGATTCTGGGGTTTCCAACATCCACGAGCTAGGTAACAAGCATCTCTCACTTATATATTCTCATCTGGATCTGGTGAGGAATGGTCTTTAGTGGGGAATATGACCTTAATAGCTTTTTAAAAAATGAAGGATAGAGGAGAATGATGTCAATTGCTCATAGAAAATTTATACAAACACTTAACATGCATTTCGGTTGAAGCACAATGTGTACTAAGAAGAACCGATATGTTAGTGTACGAGGAAAACACTTAGCATGCACTTAGTTTCAAATCACGTGCTTATTGTGTTAGACGGTATGTTTACTAGAAAGACTTGATTATAACGATTTAGCACAAAGAAAGACATGCATTGAATCAACTTCTTTAGTTAAAACTATTTTTTTGTATTTTTTCTAAAAAATTTGAATAAAGAAGATAAAAATCTAAATTAGCAATATTCTTTTTTGGTACGGAATATTGATCTTAGCTCTTCAATCCTTGGAAACAACGCCATAAAGTTGATTATGTTCTTTATTTAAACAGACCAAATATGCTGACAAATTTCCTGCCACTACTAACATTAACTAAATTCATTCCCCAGTAGCAATGCCATAAAACTTATTTATTATGATTATCTTGTTTTTCTATTGTTTGCTATGATAATATATTTAAAATTCAATTTGGTCTAAATCAATGCAAGTGCACAAATCATGCAAGTAATAAAATGGATTGTAAGTCTAGATATCATTTCCATGGGAATTGATGAGAAAATTTAAAGATCAACTACCCCTACTACTCAAGATCATCACTATTTGAAATTCCAACTTCATGGATGAATTAACTAACATAATTTGAATGAAAAATTTTTTGTCTAATGTTTTGTAATGAAAAATAAAGAAAACAAATAAAAACAAAATAAAGATTAAACTAGTTAAAGTTACTGATTTTCAGCCAACACTTTGAGAATGGGACCCCAGTGTTATGACTAGTACTTTGCATCAGGTTCTAAAACAAATTACCTTTACTACTTTGAATCCATGGATTGTCAAAGAGCATGTATAGCCTTGGAAATACCTCCGACACTATACATTTCACTATTTAAGAATACCATATTCTAAACCATGTCGATAGGTCTAAATAGCTAGCACCCAGGATTTGATCACTCCTTCACAAAGATCAGGTTGTTTTTTCCTAAACCGATTACTTCACAACCATTTCTTAGAATTTGATTTACTTGTCTCCATGAACATGAAATAACTGAAGCTTCCTTTAATTTAATTGATATCTCAATTTGCAGTTTGGTTTGAATAATCACTCCCATCTTAAAAGAGAAAAATCATTCTCTTAAATTGAGAGGAAACCTCCAATTATTAAACTAATAAATCATCAAATGGTTCTTATTCCTCAGGAACACACTTCTTTTGTCACCCAGAAGGGAACCTTGAAGTCAGAGGTTAGAACATCACCAGTGATTTATCAAAGTGATATTTAGAGTATATTAGTTCTACAGGATCAATCTAGCATAACCTCAAGGCTAATGTCCCATGCTCTCAAGTAGTCCATCTCTATGTCATTTAGAGGGGATCCTGGAAATCAGAACACAAATACAACTCCTTTCTGGGTATAGTCTACTGATACTTAGAACAGTTCACTGCTGGAACAATATCAATTAAATCAATCAAATACTCAAACCCATAACATTCATTTAAAATGCTACAAAATGATAACCAAAAACCTATTCCTTCCCAGAGGGAGCTTAGCCTTCCATAACTGGATCACAAGTTACAATAACTAGTTGATCAAACAAATTCATTGAAATAGTAATCAAAACTAAATAAAATGGTTTCTAGAAAAATTTCCAGATTCCAATCAAGTTCAGACATAAATGAAGCTTGATTTACAATGATCACATCTCAATATTGCAGCTCAGATTAACCTTTCTAATCTAAAATATGAAAAATGAAAATAAGAAAAGAAAAACTCAGTCTATCTCTGAGTTCTCTCTTGAAGATGCTGCCCTCGATTCTCTATATTCGCTGCCCTATCTCTTTCTATTTATAAGACACATAAATGCTAGGCCGAAATTCTAGGTAGATTTGATGGGTTTCTGTGCAAGCCCAGCTAGGTTCATTGTCGCGATAAAAGAAACAATGTCATGACGTTATAGCATTTGTCTTTGTCTTCACGCTGCATGTGCTCTTATCGCGACAATGGTTGGTATAATGCTGAGTCACAATGCTTTGGGTGTGTTCATTTGTGCAGCATAAAAGTTCATAAATCCTGACTCATATGTAGCATTCCTTATCTCATCTTGTTGTAGATTTGCCACTTTACAGCATTTTATTAAAATTTCTTCAAGTGATTGTTAAAACCAACTAATATTAATAACTAACAAACTTGTTTGCCTTTTCCTTAAATTATGTCCTGGAAAACTTTGGAAATGTCGTGACAAAGTTCAACTGACTCCATCTCATAATTGTTGCGACAAAGTTTCAAATGTTGCGACATTCTTTCCTTGCCATGTACTACTGATCTCGGGAGGTTTTGTCTGCGACATAAAAACAATTATCTTGACAAACTTTTGTGAACTCTTGCCTACTTTTGTTGTGCCAAACTTTTCTATGTAGTGACATTCCTCCTTCAGTCTGCCCTTTGATTTTGTAGCGACAATCATTTCTATGTTGCGACATAAGTCCAGTGTTTCTTTAAGAACTCTGCCCATCTTTTGTTGTGACATATTTTCATTGTTGCGACAATGTTCTACTGCCATTTGCTTTGTTCTTTGTCACGAAAAAATTTCTAGATGTCGCGACATACTCTTCTACTCTCTTCACATAATGAGTCGAGATAAACATTGGAATGTTGCAACATTCTTTAAGTTATCTTCTGCCTTGACTATGTCGCAACAAATTTGTGAAATGTCGCGACAAAGTTTCTGCTACTTCCTTAAGGATTTCTTTTATGTTTATCATGACAAGGCTCCGATTCTTTTGCAACATTTCTTCTGTTTGCGTGCGTGAGTTTTGTCGACAAAGAAACCTTCAATGAGGAGCAAATTGACTTCATAAAGAAATTTGCATGTTTTTATTAATTTAATGTCTAAAGTGCAAGTTATAATAATATGAGTGAGTTAGGTTTCTTTTTCATTCATATTGATCTAACAATGCACTTAAACTAGAATAGTAGAGGTGGATAAGGATGATAATGATGTCTCATTCATTTCTTTCACGATTAGATTGAATTTATAGGATGATAAAACGTAATGGAATTAAAGTTGGGATTAATTAAAATATGGTTGTTAAATTGCACTTTTTTCATCAAATTAATGAAAACATGCACTCTCTCCCTATGAAGACCAATTTTCCATTAATGAGTTTAAAAGTGGGCACCATATATTTGCCACACATGAAAGAAAAAATCATCAAATCTTCCTCTTCTATCTTCCCACACTAATGTATCACTGTTATAACACTAATGTAACACATTTATCCTTAATATAACACAGTTATAGTAGTGGTACATTGGTTTGGGGAAGAGAGAAGAGGGAGATTTTATTTCAAGATTTTCTCTCTCCTATGTGGCAAATATATGGGGCCCAAAATCTTCCCATTCTCTCTTCCCTAGACTAATATGTCACAATTATAACACTAATGTAACACATTTATCCTTAATGTAACATAGTTATAGTAGTGGTACATTAGTCTAGGGGAAGAATGAAGAGGAAGATTTGATTTGATTTGATTATTTTCTCTCTCCTATGTAGCAAATACATAGGGCCCACTGGTTAAATCATAAAGGAAAAATTGGTCTTCATAGGGGTGGGGGGTGTGCATGTTTATACTAATTTGATGTCTAAAGTGCAACATAACATAATATGAGTGAGTCGGGTTTCATTTTCATTCATATTGGTCCAACAATGTAGCTAAATCGTAACTAAATAAGAGGATGATGATGATGTCTCAATCATTTCCTTCATAATCGGATTGAATTTATAGGATGATAAAACGAAACGAAATTAAAGCTAGAATTAATTAAAAATATAGTTGTTAAGTTGCATTTTATACATCAAATTAATGAAAACAAATACGCTCTCCCTATGAAGACCAATTTCCCATTAAAGAGTTGACCAGTGGGCTCCATATATTTGCTACATAGGAGAGAGAAAATGATCAAATCTCCCTCTTCTCTATTCCCCACACTTATGTACCACTATTATAATATTAATGTAACATATTTATCGTAATGTAACCACACCCCGATTATAGCAACGGTACATTAGTCTAGGGAAGATAGAAGAGGGAGATTTTATATTATGATTCTCTCTCCTATTTGGCAAATATATAGGGCCCAAAATCTATCTATTCTCTTTTCCTAAGACTAATGTACCACTATTATTACACTAATATAACACACTTATCCTTAATGTAACACCATTATAGCAATGGTACATTAGTCTAGGGAACAAGGAAGATTTGATTTGATTTGATTATTCTCTCTCTCTTTTGTGGTGAATATATAGGGCCCACTGGTCAACTCATTAAGGGAAAATTGGCTTTCAAATGGGGGAGTGCCATTTTTTTATTAATTTAATGTCTAAAGTGAGGAAACTTAACATAATATATAAATGAGTTGGAGTTTCTAACAATGGATGATGTCTCATTAGATTTCCTTCTGTCAGTTGAATTTATAGGGAGTGCGGAATTAAAGCTAGGATTAATTAAAAATATGGTTGTTAAGTTGTAATTTTTTTATCAAATTAATGAAAACATGCACTCTCTCCCTATGAAGATCAATTTTCCATTAATGAGTGGAAAAGTGGGCTCCATATATTTGGCACACATGAAAGAAAAAATCATCAAATCTTCCTCTTCTCTCTTCCCCTCACTAATGTACCACTATTATGACACTAATGTATCACATTTATTCTTTATGTAACTTAGTTATAGGAGTGGTACATTAGTTCGAATGAAAGAGGAAAGATGATGACTCTCCCACCTATCTCTCCTATGTAGCAAATATATGGGTCCCAAGCTCTTCCTATTCTCTCTTCCCAAGAACTATTGTACCACTATTTTTAACATTAATGCTCCTAGCTAACACATTTTATCCTTAATAAAAAAACAGTTTATAATCTTGATACATTAGTCTGGAAGAAAGAAAGAGGAGATTTATTTGATATGATTCTACTCTCTCCTATGTAGCGGAAATATATATGGGGCCCAAAATATTCTTATATATAACAACTTCCCCAGCAGATAGCCTGCATAGTTATAGTACTAATGTAACACATTTATCCTTAATGTAACACAGTTATAGCAATGGTACATTAGTTTAGAGGAAGAAAGAGGATGCAAATTTAGTTTAATTTTATTAGTTTTTCTCTCCTATGTAGCAAATGCTTGGGGCCCATTAGTAAACTCATTAAAGGAAAATTGGTCTTCATAGAGGGAGAGTGGATGTTTACATTAATATGATGTTTATAGTGCAACTTAACATAATATGAGTGAGTTAGGTTTCTTTTTTCATTCATTGGTCCAAAAATGCAGTTAAATAGTAACAACAAAGGAGGACGAGGATGATGATGATGTCTCATTCATTTCCTTCACAATCAGATTGAATTTATAGCAGTGGGTCCCATATATTTGCCACATAGGAGAGAGAAAATCATCAAATCTCCTTCTTCTCTCTTCCCCACATTAATGTACCACTGTTATAACACAAATGTAACACATTTATAGTAGTGGTACATTAGTTTGAGGAAGAAAGAAGAGGGAGATTTGATATTATGATTCTCTCTCCTATTTGGCTAATATATGGGGCCCAAATTCTTTCTATTCTCTCTTCCTAAGACTAATGTACCACTGTTATAACACTAATGTAACACAATTTTATCCATGTCACAGCACAGTTATAAGCGGTGGTACATTAGTCAGAAGAGGCGAAGAGAGAAGATTTGATTTGATTTGATTTGATTATTCTCATAAACCTATGTGAAAAATATATTAGGACCCAACGGTTAACTCATTAAGGAGAAATTGATCTTCATGAGGTGAGTGCCATTTTTATTTAATTTAATATCTAAGAGCAATAACTTAACATAATACGAGTGAGTTGAGTTTCTATTTCATTCATATTGGTCCGTGATGCACTAAATTTAGAAACATTAGAGAAGAACGAGGATGATAATGATGTCTCATTCATTTCCTTTACAATCATATTGAATTTATAGGATTATAAACCTAATAGAATTAAAGTTGGGATTAATTAAAAATATGGTTGTTGGTGAAGGATTCCGTAGTACTGAAAACCGAAACACATCGGATTAAAACAAAAATATGTGTAGGAGAATCGAATCCCTTGGACTTTCTTAGCGCATCAAAAGATATCACAAACCAAAAACAAGAGTTTAAAGCATCATATACCTTTGAAGATCTGCTCTTGGAAAATGTTTGCATCTTGACTAGAAACAAACCAAGTTCTAGGTTTGTCTCCAACAATATCCACTCGAAATAAGACTCGAGAACCTCCAAGGAAATGGAGTTGAGAAGCGAGCTAGGTGCTAGTGAGGTTGGTCACGTGAGGGGAGGAGGAAGAAGGGAACTAAGGTGAATGCTTACAAATCTCTCTTCTTCTTTCTTGTTCTTCTCAAGAACAAGAGAACCCAAGAACCACTCTCTAGATTTTAGAGACTAGGGTTTCCCTTTCCCATTTCTCATTCATTAGGGTTAGGGTTTCTCCCATAGAAACATTGTTTTAGGGCTTCACCCCACTCAAAGACAAATCCCTCATTCTGAGGAAGGGATATGCTATATGCATCTCTATGCATAGTAGCATGCTCCCTCATGGGCCTTAAGTCCTTAAGCAAGCTTATGCCTATCCCATTCTCTAAATGAGCCCTTTTAGTTCCAGGATTCCACTAATCCTTAAGCGGTCTAATCCCTGAAATTAAGTCCCCCATGATTGGATAACATCCAAGTCCATTTTATATCAAGTCTTCATCTCTAAGCGTGTGACCCATTAGGTTCTCAATTATGTTGACCGCTTAATTCAACTATTGAATTAAGCAAGTAATGACTAGCGTCTAGCAACACATCATTACTCCCAATTGACTGGAGAGTCAATGGTTTGACTACTAACCCTTCTATAGAAAATTACTACGCAATTCGTCCTTTCACCAATCTATACCCCCACTCGGTTTAGAGCATGGACAATGTGTAGCTCCCACTAGACTAGCTACGCCATATCTAGCCCAAGTGATATTATATCTTTTCTCACAGCCTTGTACCACAGATTTATGCACCTAAAGACATTCTTCATGGAATTTCCACTTTAGCCAGAGATTCCTAAGTAATGATCCCGACAAGAGGCCATAGGTATACTCTCCCTCTATTGGGAGCGGTGAATCCTTTATTGGCTACTCAATTACCTTTGAACACACCTGGTACCACCCGACCATCGCAAAGAGCAATCTCCGAGGCGACATGGTGATTGAATTGCTTGAAGTTCTATTTTGAACCACATTTTTAACTGAGTTTTGGCGCTTTTTGTGTACTAATTGTTATAATTAACAATTGACATGTTCGAGGTCCCTAATAACCCGGTGGATTGCATTAGAAATTTATTTTTGTAGTTTTACGAATTGGAAAGCCAAATTATCGTGTCAATCAATCATAACAAAGTCGGGTTGATTTCCATCAATTTCATATGGTTTTATCAATTCCATTAATGGAATGAAGAATATCAAAGCTTGAAGAAATGGAGCAATTTGATGGGAATAGTAGCGGAAGCAATGGAATAGTAGCCGGGAATAGTGCAGGGAGTCGCTATCTTTGGGCGTTTTCGTATGATGGCGAGGAATTTAGCTATCATAGCGAAATTCGCGTATAGCGAAAATTTCAATTTTGCTGGCCTTTCTGACCCCAAGCTATGATAGCGAAGATTTATATCATAGAGGAAAATCATATACATACGAAAATTATGCGCTTGTTTTTGTGTTTAAGCGACTACATTTTGGTTTTCTCCTTTCTCTACTCATTTTGTAATTTTGTTGTTTCGTATTGTTTGTAATTTCATTTTACGGCGAGCATATAAGCCTCGGTCTACGTAACAAATGGACATCAATCGCCATGAATAAATTTTTCGGAGGAAGCTTTCAACTCTCCAGTTTTCTGCGCTGTTTTATTCCTACTTTCTTTTTTCCATTTCTCGGCTATAAACACTCCTGGGGATGACAACTCGAGAGGAACAGCGTAGACCTCTTTCCCTCATGAAGAGGAGGGCTCTTCAGCTAGGATTTGAGAGGTAGGCGACGGAGTCCCTCTGTTTTTGCACCACACATTTATGGGTATTTATGTTCTATTTTCTCACCTTAGATTCAAATCACCTGGCACACCCCTCCTTTAACGTGTATTTGCCCAACTTAAGCTTTTTGGTTCACGATGAATTAACTTATCACTGATCCTTGGTATTATCAGGTTAGTTGTTACCTATTGAATTCTTTGTAGGGTAGGTTTTTGATATCGCGTTAGGAATATTTTGCCAGGTTAAATGCTATGCTCAAGGGAAAATCATAGGGTCTAGGTTTTAAATTTAAATGAAGATGATTTAGGAAATGACTATATGTCATGCTCTGATACGAGAAAAGACCAGGGACATGTTAGTTGCCTTAAAACCCTAAACCAGTGGCCTGAAACTTCAAGGGGTTCTATTTTACATTTTTCTTATTTTTGTTTTAGCACATTGAACAACGTCCCTGTTTTTATCACACCTTAAAATCGAATCAAATTCACTGTTTTTGAATTCATGCGTCATTTGTCTGAGAAGAAAACTTCCATCCTTGTATTTAGACCCTAGACCGTTATCTGCGGGTAAACGACTACGGAGTGGGAGGAGAAGGCAGGGATACAAATATTTATTTTGATTTAGGCGTATCACCTTCTTGTGCACCCCAGATCAAATAGCGCGGATTGCGGGGATGGATGGTGCACCTAAGTGCATATGATGACTTGTTGAACACTTGTGATCCTCATCACAAGTTCTGGTGAATTTTCTTGTATATATATATTTTTAGTGTTTTTAGTGTGT
Organism: Tetrastigma voinierianum; assembly: GCA_016808115.1. NCBI lineage: Eukaryota > Viridiplantae > Streptophyta > Magnoliopsida > Vitales > Vitaceae > Tetrastigma > Tetrastigma voinierianum. Next base: position 138,372 of record JAEQBH010001618.1, read on the forward strand.
TTAAGTTTGTTTTAATTTATTTTTGTTTTTATATTTACCCCTTTTTAGGTAGAGTTGTTTTTTTCACTTGTTTGGTGTTTTTGGTTTTGTTCTTCTTTGTAGGGGTCGGTTCAGGTGGGTTAGAGATTGTAAATCAAGGTTGAATTTGAACCCGATGGAAGGACGACATGGTCGGCATGAGCGAGGGGTAACCACAGAACATACTTTAATGATGAGGTAATAAAGAAACTAGCATGGCAAAGAATCGGCAACACTGTAGAGAGAAATCCAACCCATGTGGAGTACATGAGGGAGTATAGAGACCCGACAGTGGGCGAGTCACACCCTCACATGTTACGATTTATCACGCCTCCTCCACATCCCGCAGTATCGTCTTAAATGCTTAGCCTCGACCACCACGAGATAATCTCCCCGAGTTGAGCAGAAAAAGCAATTCCAGACTTTACCAAGAGCGGTGGGTGATCTTTGTGGAAGAACAAAAGAAATTCAATACCCCGATTGAGCGAAAAATCCGTGCGTAGAGAACCATTGGACCCAGATTAGATGGGCTTGAAGTGAAATGGATAAGAAAATTGATGATGATAACTTTGCATTACTCCATTTCAAGGCCTACCCAGCAGCTTGTTCATTAGGAGGAGGAGAATTTGGAGGAAGAGTGCGGCGAGCACTATTTTGGGTGAAGCTGAGCTGACTTGGCCGACGGGAGGGATTACGGGAAGAACCCCGGCCAGAAGATCTGAGGAACTACGGGATGCCGCTGGGTATCTTTGGCATATGGGCCATGGAAAAAAGAAGAAGAAGCATCAGCTACTTGTTGAGTGAGGAAAGTAATGGGGAAAGGAAACGAGGGAGAGCCCAGTCCAACGCAGCAAAGAATAGCCTTACCGTGTATATTCTACCTTCCTAGCGGCAAGCCAACCTGGAGCACCTTTGGAAAGCCACATCCCGATTGCTGCTGTCTACAAAATTCAAGAATTAGTAGCCTTTGGCCACAAGCCTTTGCCACTACATCAAGCGATGGCGGTTGCGCACATCGCATAGCGCGATGGATGGTTTTGGGTCTGGTTCGGATTTGGAGCACGAACCCGAAACATTTCTAGCTCATGATTAAGCGACCCTCCCGAGGCTGAGGAAGTGGTTTGGGAATCTGATTAGCTTTTGTTTAATTTTCTTGTCTTATTTTATTTTATTTTTATTTTATTTTTATTTCTTTAATTTTTCTTTTTTTAGATTTTTCACTAATTTTTAAGTTGTCTTTGTTCTAACTTGTTTTTCACTTTTAATTTTTCATAATTTTGTAATTTTTGCGGTTTGGTGAATTTTGAAGCAAAGCGTGAAGATCAACGGGACGGGAGAAAAGCAGAGAAAAATTTGCAATCACAGCGAAATTTTCGCAATTGTAGCGAAAATGGGGCAAGTTGAATTTTAAGCTACATAGTGGGAATTTCGCTATATATAGCCAGTATCCCCACCGACGAACAAGCGGACAAGAGCAGTAAGTAAAAAAATTGTTTGTTTTTTTAATTATTTATTTTTATTTAAAATTTTTTAAAATTTTTTTTAAATTTTTATTTTTAATTTATATTAAAATTCTCTAAAAAAAATAGTTTTTATCATTATTATTAATATTTATTTTTTGTTTTAGAAAAAGTGTCTCTAAAAAAATAGTTTTATTTTATTTTTATTATTATAATTTTATTTTATTTTATTTTTAAAAATGTTTTAAGCATAGCCAATTTGCACACATAGCATTTGGCCATGACAAATTCCATTATCATAGCGAATTTTAGTATGGCCCATTTGGTTTGCATAGATTTTGTTTCACTCAAGAGAGCTTTTCATCCGAACTCGTTTAGGCGTTTTGGTACCGTTAAGGCTTAAGAGAGTGCTTAGAGAATCCAAATATGGCCAGAAGAACACTTTTGAAATTATTATGAAGGTGTAATTTCAAGTAGTAACTGGTCACTTTTTTCTCTCTTTTCACTTCTCTCCTAACTTGTTCATTTGAGCCTAAGCGAGATTGAATAAATGTCGATGGAAGCTTGCAAGTATCCTATCAAATAATGATCATCATCAAGGAAGTGCTGCTACTCCCAAATTTCCAATCCAAAGCCACTAATTTGGGACTTGTGAGATGTTGGGTTGAGAGGATTAGCGAAGGAAGTGGCTTTTGTATTTATGTTTTGTTACTATTTTAGAGTAGCCCATTTTGCGATGTTCGGTGGCTTGTTGTGTTCCCTTTCTATAAAAATTTGTTATACTATACAACCCACTTTTCAAAGGTGGATTGTTTACGACCCGAAGAATTTTTATGTGTTTTTAACAACTCATAGTTTACGAAAATTGAAACTTTGTTAATTCTATTGATGTTAGATTGGTTCCATGTACACCTAGTGAGTGGATGATCGGTTGAATTCTTGTTGCTTCGACCCTTTTTCTTCCTTGTACCTTCACTTTTGGGTGTGGGAGGTTTCTTCAGATAACTTTGAAAATGCCTAATATCTGGCCTTGCAATAACCACTAGTTTCGTTGACCACCTTTAATAGGTTGGGGACCCCCCCCCCGGACTGGGGGCAGATGCTGTCTTAAAGAGAATAAAAAGAAAAGAAAGAAAAGAGGAAAAGAGAAAATTGCAGCTTTGTGTGAGGAAACAGAGCACCGGTCCGAGGGTACGTATATAGCCCAAAAACTTTAAAGCCCCGATGCCACTGGCCTTCTTTGGTTAAGGAGTCGCCCAGAGCAGTGTTCATTTCTGCTTTGGGTGGATGGAGTAGAGTTTAACCAAGTTGTAGGTGCTGGAGTCTCAGGAATCATTTACGAGTCCGGGGTGAAACGAAGAGTTTGTGGTCAAGATCCTTATGACTTGGTGCATAAAGCCTTAAGTGGTTGGGTCATGGTGATCCGGATGGCTGGACTTTGGTGGGGTCGATTCCTCGATTGCACCTAGCATGGGTATTTGGAATAAAGATTGGGTCCACAGGTCATATTTGGAGTTGAGTTAGCATGCTAGGTGATCGTGGTAGTAGCTAGGTTGGGGGAGAGTGGGTTTAGCGGTTTATTGTTGAGGGCTGGATGGGCTTGGGCGGCTTCCGTTTGAGGTGGGAGTTCTGGGTTTGATTCACCAAGAAGGAGGCTCTTTTAATACTCAATTTTCTTGTAACAGTATTCTCTCATGATAATTGTGCTGGACATGGCTTTTGATGATTTTTACTTAGGGATGGGCATTACTCATTCATTTTTGGCTCTTGTTTTTGTGGAAATTGTTTTTGTTATAATTTTATATGTTTTTAATATTTTTCTTCTTGCATTGCTAAAGGGACTAATGTGTGGGTTAGGGTGATTAACAGTGCCCAAAAGTGCTATTTTGAACCTATTTTGACAATGGGTTGAGCCTTTTTGTGTCTTAGTGTTTATAATTAACCCAGATTGACATGTCGGGTCCCTATTGCACTTACGATTGTAGTTAGAATTTGTTTTCCTTGTAGTTTTTGTAGGAATTGGGCGGATATCGTGTCAATGTTGATAGCGACATAAAGTCGGATTGATTTCCATCAATTTTCATATATGGTTTTTTTATCAGGTTTGATAATGGAATGAAGAATATCAAAGGCTTGAAAGAAATGGAGCGGTCTGATGGGAATGTGACGACGGCAACCTTTATGGAGCGTTGGCAGAGCGGGTGGCAAAATTGCGCTATGATGGCGAAATTGTATCATAGTAAAAATCATAGCGAAAATTATGCCGCTCACATTTTTGTGTTTAAAACGACTCCGTTTTGGTTTTTCTCCTTTCTACCCTCACTTTGTAATTTTTGTTGTTTCTTCTGTATTGTTTTGTAATTTCCCTTTTTAAGCGCACGTGTGACTGCCGGGCATATGAGTCTCGGTCTGTAACAAAATGGACATCAATCGCGCAATAGAACTTGGAGCTTTCGACTCTCCGTTTTCTATATTTTGATACTAACCATTTTTCTGGCTCTAAACACTCCTCTGAGGATGACAGCTGGGGAGGATGGCAGCTAGACCTCTTCCTCCTTGAAGAGAGGAGGCTGCGCTTCAGGATTTGAGGAGTGATAGAGGCACCCAGTGGTCCCTCTATTTTTACTTGCTTATTAGGGTATTTATGTTCTATTTGTTGACACCTTCTTTCATTGGGTTCAAAATCTTCTAGGCACACCCCTCACTAACGTGTATTTAGCAAGCTTTGTTCTGATGGATCACATCACTAGATCCCTTGTTAATCTAGTTAGTTTGTTCCTATTAGTTGCTGCGGGGGTGAGTTTTGGGGATGTGGTGATATCCTTTATTTTGGAGATATTTTTGATTCAAATGCTATGTGTTTCAAATAGGGTCTAGGTTTTTAAAGCTAGCCAGAAGAGATCCGGTTCGAGGAAATGACTATATGCGTACTCCCTAATCAAAGGGAAAATGACTCGAGGACATATTGGGTGCCTTAAAACCACCACTACTTAAACCGGTGGTGAAACTTCAGGGTTCTATTTTACATTTTTTCTTATTTTATTTTTAACTGTGAACAACCAATCCCTTGTTTTTATCACCACGGCGGGAATCGAATCAGTTGCTTCCATTTGCCCCCTTTGCGTCATTTGTCGCGAAGAAAACCGTCCACCCCGTGTTAGGCCACTGAACCCATTATACGAGTAGCTGCTTCTGGCGATTAGGAGGAAATTTAGGACCTGATATTGTTGATTCATTATCACCCTCTTTGTGTACAGTCATGGATGGTCAATGTAAGAAATCAACATCCAAGATATCCTTGAGCACCTCAAGTCTAAGGATACATGCACCATTTCTATGATGAGACAATCATCTACATCTACACAGATAATCCATATGATTATCTCATTGCAGGTCTCCCATGTACTTAGCTACTCTTGGCAAGCATCAACATGTCAACTCTAATCAACTCATGATCACAATTTATAAGATCCACCACTTGATCTAATCAAGGAGTATGACATGTTCTAGTTGTCCGGATCAACAATGTCTAGTCTCATTGATCCTATGTCTAGGGATATTTTAAATACTAACATAATTTCACATGATAGGATTCTTATTATCATGATTTCCTTCATGCTATGTTATGTATCATGGATTTCAATAATCTGATTAAAGGTCTGAATCAATTCAATGTATGAATACCAAATTAATGAAGATGCCTTTAAAGGTAACAAAAAGATATCTGAAATAAGTGCTAAAGCGATTGCTTTTAGAGCACTTCTAACAAATTCAACATAGCCAAAAACAAACCTCCTTTGTATCTCATACCTTAGGCGAGAACATAAGATTCATAATTCTTTTGGGGAAGTGGCTTAGTCAAAGGATTAACAATATTCTTATACGTGGGCACTTTCTCAATCTTTACATCATTCCTGCCAATGATCTCTCTAATCAAATGGTATCTCCTACGTACGTGTTTGAACCATTGATGAGATTGTGGTTACTTTGCTTGCGTTATGGCTCCATTGTTATCACAATACAAATGTATCAGATCAACAATGCTAGGTACCACTCCTAGTTCAGCAATGAACTTCCTTTTCTAAACCGCTTCCTTAGCTGCTTCAGAAGTTGCAATGTACTGATTAGGTTAGCCAGAATCCATAACGTTTCTTGTTTGGAACTCTTCCAACTGACTACGCCACCATTCATTATGAACACATAACTTGATTGAGATTTAGAGTCATCTATATCAGATTGGAAGCTATCATCAATATACTCGCTAACAATAAGATCCTCATCTCCATACATCCTTTGTCCTTCTCAAATACTTAAGGATATTCATGACAACCACTAATAGGGGTGAATCGTATTAGCATTTAGAGCGTGTTTCTCATATTTATATACTTAACTAAATGCTAGATTCACACCCATATTTGTAATTAATACAATAATCCCTCATATGTGTGAGTTTTCAAGTATTGAAAGTAAAGTAAAAACAAAGAAAATGGGCAAAAGTTTAAAGGCCGGAACCTGCACCCGAGGCCTTTACTTCATTGGGGTGAAGGGCTTTTATATAGCGGTAAAGCGGAGTTCCTGAGGCGAAGAGAAAGCTATTTACTACAAAGCCAAAGTCTGCAAAAAGGAAGCCTCGAGTTAGCCGAGGTGAAGCTACAAAGGAGATCCCTCGTTGAGGCGAAGAAGAAGGCTATGACATACAAGACCCCTCGAGTTCAGCAAGGCGAAGAGGACAATTATGGACAGATTGTTTGACACACTGTCCCTATGAGTAGAGGATTTCCATACCAAGGTAAAGAACTTCAGGTTAGGACAAGAATGTCCATTCTCAGCCCCATTTGGACCATCTTCCATATGATATAAAATACCATATTTGTAACACTTCGAGTAGCAAGGAGGATTTTTAGAGGTTTGTATATTTTCTTAGATTTCTGGCATTTTTAGGCTGGTGCGATCGACTGCTGGGGCTTCTTGTGAGTGGTGGAGTAGGGTTTTGGTGGACTTCTACCTCCCTTATTTATTTTGTATCCTAAACTCTTCTCTCTCTCTTGTCTTTCCCAGCATTATGTTTGTTTGTAAACATGATTTTGTTGGGTTTAGCATTTCTTTATGGAGTGGTAGATCCTCTCTGAGGCTGGTTGTTGACATTGTTAGTTGGTTTATATGTGATATTAAATGACTTTGTGAATATAATATTGTGTTGAGGTTTTTGATTAGTGCCCAAAAAGTGCTATTTTGAGCACTATTCAAGATAGGTTTTGAGTGCTTTTTGTGCACTAATCATATGAATTAAGCCAATTGTCATGTGCATGTCCACTTAGTGCTTACACGATTTGTTTCGATTGTTTTGGATAGTTTTGTGAGTCTCTTGAGAACTTAGTGACAAGCTTGGCTTCTTATTGGTGCTGAATGCGAGAATCCTCGGTAATTTCACCAAGATGAGGAGATGAAATGTCAAGATAGGTTGAAGAATTGAAGGCAAAGTGATGAATAAAAAGTGCAGGAAGTGATGCAGTAGCAAGCAGAGCAATCCAGGGATTTTCGCTATGATTGCGGCTTTATTTGGGATTGCGAAAATTTCGCAATCATGTAAAAAAATTGCAATCTAGCGAGGAATTTTAGGCTATGTGAAATTTAAGCTAGCTAGCTGAATTTCGCTAGTAGCGAGTCTTGTTCATAGCGAAATTTCTTTGCATAAGCGAGTGCTCGGCTTTGTGTTTAGCATATTTTGGAGTTCCCAAGCGACCACGTTTTGATAAATTCATTTGTCCTATTGTAATTTTATATTTTAGGCATTTTTGTCATTTCACACATTAGGGTTGACTATGTAAGTCCCCTACTACTTTGTAACCCTAACTATTCCATTTCTATGCAAGTTCCCGCAGCTTTTCATTTTAGGTTTATTTTGCTCTCTTCTCTCTCCTCTTTCCCTCATTTCTGGTACATGAAACACCCCCGCAGGGGATGACAGCTCAAGGGATGCTGCGACTAGGCCTCATAGCCTTGAAGAGGAGGGTGCTAGCTTGGTTTTTAGGGCCTGCGAGGTTGTCCTCATGCTTTAAATATTCACGAATGCATTTATGGTTCCATACTTTCCAAACTAGGGTTTAATGCTATTTAATGTCTTTCTTTTGGTCAATACTTTTATACTTTAGGGTTTAGTGCATTCTTAATGGTAAGATGCAGACATTCTTCTATAGATGTCATTCACGAGCAATGGAAATGAGGTTGATACTAGGGTTTCAAGCTGAATGGGACTTTGAATGCTTAGTACTTGGTTTGCGACTCAAATAGGAGTGGTTTAGGGTTGGGTTTTTATAGCTAAACGTGATCCGGTTTTGGCTTTGACTATATGTCATTTGCCTTTAATCTTTGAGAAATAACCGGAGGACACTTCAATAGCCCATATTATCGGCTAGTGACCCCGAGCCTTCAAGGTTACCATTTACACTTTCATTTAAGCTATTGCGGTAACATTGAACAAACAACTTCCCATGTTTTTAAACAATCCAGAATCAAACAAAGTCTCACCATTTTTCAAACATTTGATGCGAATCATTAGTGGGATGAAAACCCATCCACAGTGTTTGACCCTAGACCGCTATCTTTGCGGTAGCTTGACTACCGGCGTAGGAGGAAGGGCTATAGGAAACAAATTTTTGTTGATTAGATCCTTACTGCAGTGGCAAAGAATCAAATGGCGCGGATTCTACGTGGATAGTGCCCAAGCTTCGTATGATGAGTTGATGTGGACTTGTAATCCACGGCCAAGTGTTGGTGACGCTAGTCCTTTTTTGAATTAAATTAATGCGAGCTGCGAAGTTTTCTTTACTTGGCCGATTCACGCACGGTTTTTATTTTTACGATCGGTTTTTATTACGGCTAACACTTCCCGCATTTCTTCGGCAGCTTTGTTTGTGTTCTTTGTTTTGTTTCATTTTGTGTAGGTGTTTATGCGACCCTTTGGGACGGATATCGGAGTAGATTACAAGAGTGGGTACACCGTTAGCGAGGCTGAGAGAAATCAGTGTGCACGGTGAGCGAATGGATCCTGCACGAGGAGCGACCAAGAGTCAACAAGCACCTATGAATCCCGACAACATACGGGTCGATGGGGATCACATACACCCTCCACAGAGTTAGTGCTCCTTCACGCATCATACCTCTGCTTTGAGGATGTAGCGGTGAGACCTACCTAGTGCCCCTGCTCCCACATTCCATGGAATGGAGGAATGAGAATCATATACTCATATCCCAGGGAGGTCGAGAAATATGCACAACTTTTAAGGAAGGGGAGTGTCGAGCATGGATTTGCTCAAGAAATTTGGCTTATTCCCACAGCTCTTCGAAGATAAGGCCAAAATATGGCTCAATTCCGGTGAGGCCAAGGACAATTAGGAATTGGGCCGAACTCCAAGCCGAGTTTTGAAGAAATTTGCTTGATCTGACAAAGACCCAGCCGAGTTTGAGAAGGAACGGATCTACACCTACTCAGCCCTTGACAATGAGAAGTTTTATCAGTGTTGGGAAAGATTCATGGAGACCATCAATGCATGCCCACACCATGGTTTTGATACATGGATGCTAGTGAATCATTTTTATGATGGTATGTCTCCAGCCATGAAGCAGCTATTGGAAACCATGTGTGTGGAGGTGACTTTCACGAGCAAAAACCCGGATGAGGCCATGGACTTTTTTTTGAACTATGTGGCGGAAACCTCAAAGGCATGGGATGAGCGAATCAAGGGAAACCGAAAGATCAAGGCCTTGAACCACCCAGAGGCATTTATGCACTTTCGAAGAATACTGAGAGATGAAAGTAAAGCCCGACCACTTTGACTCGAAAGGTTGGAGGGGCCCAAAATGCAAAGGAAAGCAAGCCGCAGCGAAATACAGCGATAACAAAGTTACACGCATCTCATCCATCTTATTTTCTTTATTAGACAAATAGTATCTGGGCATTATTCAAGAGCATGCCCGTATCTGAATCAAAATAAGCCACCCACAAATGCTCCCATACCAGCAACACTATAACCCACTAATTGGAGAAATCATCAAACTTTGTCATGGGAAGCCAAAACCCCTGTATATATTCAGGGAGGCACGGCCAGTAAGTTTGGCTCCACTTCAACACAACGTGGCCTCACCTTCCTCTGTTGAGAAGCGGGCAATCTGGGTAAGTAAAGTGGTAGGCACGTTTGTAGAGAACGAGAAGGTGTTGAATGTGCGAGACTAATCGGGAGAAAATTAGAGCGGTCGAGCTCACTCAACGGGAAGGCGGGCCAGTGTGCACTACGGGATTTCGAGGTTGTGCGACCCGACCTTGAGGTTAGAAAGGAGAAATTTCCTCCCGAGTCACGGCAAAGGGAATGCATGAAATAAGGCTCAACCAATGATCAAATGTGGGGTGATGAAGTCGAGGCGGTGGTGACATTAAGAGTGGTAAGGCGGACCAGCGAGTCAGCTCTAGTCAAGTTAGCCCCCACAGTAGCTAACCCGCCACAAGTGGAGTCAAAAATAGGGAAGAGGTGAAGACAGGTGTACCCGCTGCCATTCCCACGAGGCTCTCGAAAAAGAAAATTCAGTAACCAAAGCGAAATGCTAGAGGTTTTCTGACAAGTTAAAGTTAACATTCCTCTCCTGACAGTCAAACAAGTCCCCACCTATGTACAAAATTTTTGAAGGACTTATGCACGGTAAAGAGGGTCTCCAATGTAAATAAAAGGGCCTTTTTAATTTGAGAAAGTGAGTGCTATCATTAAAGTACAGAACTCAGGTGATATAAGAGACCCGGGATGTCCTCTGATCTCGAGTTAATGTGGAGGCATTAGTGTGGAGAGAAACAGCTATTAGACTTGGGAGCTAGTGTGAACCTTTTGTCGTATTCCATGTACAAGCAACTTGGTTTGGGTGAGGCTGAAACCCCGTCCATCCTGCGTCACTAGCCGATGGTGCATTAAATACCGAGAAAGGGACCATGGGATGTTTTAATACAAGTAGACAGATTTTACTATCCAATAGATTTTGTCGTACTTGCGACCGCAGGCGGTTGCGATGGAGCGATCATGTGCCCATCATATTGGGGAACCATTCTTGGCTACTTGAATCACCATAATAAACTGTGGCGGAATGGGTCAATAAACTCACATTTGGGAATATGACATAGAACTCAATATCATTCATTTGAGTAAAGGCATGTATGCACTCGAGGAGGAAGATAATGGCTATGAAGGGATACGTATAATAGATGCAATTCTTGAGAGCATGCTAATGGGCGGCCGGGTGCAAGAGATGTATTAACCCGGGGAGTTATCTCGAGGTGCCTTGGAGAACAACAAGGAACACTCAATGCATGAGCTTAGTGCGGTACTAGAGGAAAGAAAAATAGAAATCCTACCTCATTAGCTGGTGACGAACGAGGAGCCTCGTGGGTTAGGAAGCAAACCCTCCGGTTGAAAGGTTAAAGGTATATTGTTCCTGGAAGAAAATGGGCAATGTCAGGTTGTGATTTCATCACTTTGTTGACCACTTCTAGAGCATAACTAGCTGCGTCTTCCAGCACAGAAGCAAGCAAGCATTGGGGTGGAAAATTTCTGATTTAAAAGGCATAAACCCGACAATGCGCACCCATCACATTTACCTGAAGAATTCTGCTGGCTGTTAGGCTGACCACAGGAGGTTGAACCCCCACTTGCAGGAAGTAGTTCGCGTGGGAGTCCCCAAATTGCTCCGAGACGGTATCATTTACCAGATTTCGATAGCACTTGGGTGCCCGACCCGGTGGTGCCCAGTCGGGGGTGTATTTGTGAAAAATGAAGGGTGAAGAAATTGTCTGCCCACGACTTACTACGGGTTGAGTGTGCATAGATTATAGGAGGCTGTGAGAGGTAACAAGAAAAGATCTGCACTTCCGTTGCCGTTCATCGATCGGCTCAGCAGAGAGTTTACGGACGGTTACCGATACATTGCTTTTGGATGGTTATTCGAGGGTACTGGATAGAGATTGCACGGAGGATTAGGGAAAAGACTACCTTTACTTGTCCATTTAGCCACGCATTATTAGCGCCAGAATGCCTTTTGGTCTTTGCAATGCCCGACCACTTTTCGAGGAGATGTATGCTTAGTATGTTTTAGCGATGTAATTGGAGCGCATAATGGAAGTATACATGGATGATATCACTTTTATATGGAGCGATTTTGAAGAATGTCGACTAATCTGGAGGCCATCCACAGCCAGAGGTGCATAGAAGAACACGGTACTCAGCGGGAGAAGTGCCATTTCACTTGGATTAACAAAATTATCTTTCATTTTATTATTTCCAGTAGAGAATAGAAGTTGACAAGGCGAGTGAACTTATTTCCAAAGCGCCATCCCGACAAATGTAACGATTAAGAGCAATTGTAGTCATCACGAGGCTTCCTAGAGATTCATTAAAGACTTCGAAAGATTGCTAAACTACGTACAAGCTCTAGAAAGATGCCAAATTTGTTTGGGAGAAAGAATGCGGGAGAACTTTGAAGAATTTGGGAAGTCCCGTTTGGCATTTCTTTGCCCCAAATGGTACGAGCACCCTAGCGGCGTTGCCTTTTTTGAGTGATGTGTGATGCAAGTGATCTTTACTATCGGAGTACTCGGCCAAAGGGAAGGGGATGGGAAACCTCCATGTAGCGGTCTATTGATGCAAGCAAGGCAGGCTGGAAGCACAGAAAGAGATTATACTACTATAGAGAAGGAATTGTTGGTAGTAGTCTACGCCTTAGATAATTTTCAAGCATACTTGGTCGGGGCTGATATAGTCATTTTTATAGACCATTCCGCTTTGAAATATCTCCTGACCAAGCAAAATGCCAAAGCAAGGCTTATCCGATGGAGTTCTATTAGCAGGAGTTTAACTTGCAAATTAAAGACTGAGAAGGGGGTAGAGAATGTTGTGTGAAGACCATCTTTCTGGGTTAACGATAATGAACGACACTCATAGAATTCCACCCATCGATGATGAATTTCTGAAGAGTCTGGAAATGCGGTGGAAGCTCACTGAGCCTTGCTCATTTGCCAATTTCATAGCAGGAGAAATCCATACGATTGGAAAGAAACGAGGGATAGGAAGTATTTCTTTGCTAAGATATTCATATTATTGGGAGAAGAGCCTTCACTTGTTTTAAAATCTTTTGTGGATGTGGATAATCGAGAAGTGTGTGAGGAAGAGCAGACGAGGGGAATTCTAAGTCAACGCCACGAGAGTGCACAGTGGTGAGGTCACTTTGCGTCCCCCGAGAGCGACAATGAAGGTCACTGCTGATCCCGGTTTCTACTTGCCTTCCTTGTTTAAAGAAGCACACCAAATGTGTCGTGTATGCGATAGATGCCAAAGACTCGGGAAATTGTCTCGCCATCATATGATGCCCCTGAACCCAATCTTAGTGGTCGAGCTATTCGATGTTTGGGGCATCGATTTCATGGGACCGTTCCCCACATCTTATGGTCATACATACATTTTGGTGGGAGTGGACTGTGTCCCCGAAATGGGTTGAGGCTGCAATCCTGCTTGAAAACCAGCCGACTACCCGAGGGGTGGTGCTTAAATTCTTGAAAGCAAGCATCTTTTCTAGGTTAGAGTCCCCAAAAGCCATTATTAGTGATGGAGGTTCACATTTACGCCAACAAACCTTTGAAAACCTCATGGCTAAATACGATTGTGAAGCATGGAGTGGCCGCCTTGCAATCGCCGAACAGAGTGGTGGTAGAACTGCGCGGAGAGATCAAGACCATTTTAATGGGGAGTGAGTGCTTGACAATATGTGAGAAAGGCGGTCCATCAAGCGCTTACGGTTCGGCTGGGCCTACAGGAGGCGGCTTTCAAAACAATCTGCAGATGTCCCTTATCGGTTGGTCTATGGTAAGGCACTGTCACCTTCCGGTGGAGATGAGCTGCGCATGAGCATGGTGGGCGACCAAGAAGCTGGTGGCTGGGATCTAAAGTAGGGGCGGAGTCGAGATTCATGATCTCAATGAGTTTGTAGGAAGGGCTCAGAAATGGTGCATAGCTTGGATGGGAGGACACTGAATGAGAGATCGGCAAATAGCATGATCAGGCTGTGCCCAGAAGAATTTCAGCGAGAAGGGGGCCAGAGTCCTCTGTATGACTCAACTGCATATTTAAGGCCGAGGAAGCTCAAGTGCGATCAGGTGGGTCATCGTTTGATTCGTGAGCGCACCCCAATGGTTTCAGTGGACCTACTCAATCCAAATGATAGCAGGTGATCAGAGTCAATGGGCTGAGAGGTGTGAAGCCCCAGCATGTTGTACGGCCAGGTACGGGGAGGAAATTCTCCTTACAGCGGACTCCACTGAATCCGCGATCCACACGTTCAAGGCCACCATGTTTGAGGAGTGGTTCATCCTTTGGTTTTGCATTCCCATGCCAAGCCAATTAGAGTAATTTCATATTTTAGATTTAGTTTTTCTTGGTAATACATGTCTGCGGTGTGAGTCGTTTTCTTTAATTTTAGGTAACATGCAAAGTGATCTTAGTGGCTGCATCCTAAATCTTGAACAGAAGGTGATCTGTATGTTACCTTAATGTTAGAACAATTCCATGCATGATTTTAGTTTTTGGTCAGTGAGGTTTCGACATATTCAACCTTGAACATTCCCAGCAGCTGGTCACACCTTTGCACCGGGTTGTACGATGGAGTGAAGCTATATACCTCTTTCGCTTTGCAAGCCGATATACCATTTGTTGATGACCCATAATAGGTTTGTGTTACCCATGTATGAAGACCAATGTAGTCTTCAAATGAAAAAAAAGAAAGAAAAAAGCAAAAAGAAAAAAGAAAAGAAAAGAAGAAAAAAAGAAGAATAAAAGTGGTGGCGGCTTTGCCTTGAAACATTACGTGGGGGTATATAGTGAAAGCCTTTAAAGAAACTCGACCCCCTAAACCTTAGTGGTTGGGGAATTAAAGTGACTTAGTGGTGTTAGCTACACGAATTGGATGATTGAGTTTAGCTTGTTGTGGGTGCCAATTCGAGTCATTCGGTCGAGGTGTGAGCTTTCGTGAGTTTGTGGAGTCGAGTTGATCCCTTTTTGGCTTGGTAGCACTGAGCACTGGTGGTTGGGAGTCATCGGTGGACCCTTTGCAGGACTTTGGTGAAGTGAAGTTTTTTAGCATTGCACTTTACATTTGCAAATCAGGAAGAAGCCAGAAGTGCCTTCCCCAGTCTGTTTGGAGTTGGTGCAGGTTTAAGGCCATAGCGGTAGCTGAGTTGGGGAGGGGCCAGCTTTGCAATTTGTTGGCTTCCAGTGATTCCAGCAGGAACAATTAGATTTTGGTGGAAGTTCGAGGTTGCATTTCCTTGGATCAATGCCGACCTAAAACTAGTTTTTATATGGTTTTGTTCTTTCACAGTATCGGTATTGTTGAGGGTGTAAATTGTTCATTTAAATAAAGCACTACATTTGTACATACAACTTTTGAACTATATACTTTTTGTAAAAAGCTTACAACATGCATGTACTTTTATTGTTTTATTTGCTAAAGGGATTTAACTTGCTTCCATGTCGGGTTAGAGTGTGATTAGTACCCAAAATTGCTGTTTGAGAGCCTCATTCACAAGATAGGTTTTGAGTGCTTTTTTGTGCATAATCATGTATAGTTAAGCCAGTGTCATGTGCGATCCATGGTACTTGATTTTGTTGTTTTCAGATTGTTTGGATGGTTTTAGGTCTTTTTGAGGCTTGGTCAAACTAGCTTGACTTCTTGTTGGTCTTTGAATGCCCCAGAGATCTGGAGCCAATTTCACCGGGTGAGGAGATGGGGCTGTCAGATGGTTGAAGAGTTGAGCCCAGTGAATAAAAGTAGGAGTATGTGCGGTAGAAGCGGAACAATGCGAGGGTTTTGTTATGATTCACGAGAAATTTATTTGAGTTACTTTGAAAATTTACAGCAATCATAGCTATCTAATCTAACAGAAGGCCCCCAGAATCCTATGAAATTTAAACTATCATGTTTTCCCACTAAGCTAATAATTTCTCAGTTTAAATATATCTCTTGTAAATTTAGGCTGGGTTGTGAGAATTTATTCTTGCTCTGTAAATTTCAGCTATACTCAGAGGAAATTTCTTTTATAGCGAAGTTACCTTTCATTTGTGTTTTTGATATTTTTTTTGATTCAACGACACGTTTTGATAAATTACCATTTTGTCCTATTGTAATTTTTATGTTTTGTGTTTTTGTCATTTCTACATTAGGATTGACCTGAGTCCCTACTACTTTATAAACCTAACTATTCATTTCTGTCACACGAGTTTCAGGCTTCATTTTGAGTTCATTTTGCTCTCTTCTATATATACTTTCCTCATTTCTTGGCTGCAAACTACCATGGCGGGATGACCTTCAGCGAGGATGCTAAACTAGGCCTCATAATAGCCTTCGAAGGAGGGGTGCTGCTAGCAACCCAGTTTGGGGCTTCTATGAGGTTGTCCTCATGCTTTAAATCATTCACGATGTCTTTTTATGGTTCCCTTGCTTTTAAACTGGGTTTAATGCTATTTAATGTATGCTTCTTTTTATGATTAATGCTTGCCATGCTTTGAGTTGATTAGAATTCTTAATGGTAGATGGCATTATTCTTTAGATGTCATTCACGAGCAATGGAAATGAGGTTAAATGCTAGGGTTTCAAACTGAATGGGACTTTAAATGCTTAGTACTTGGGTTGACTCAAATAGGAGTGGTTTAAGGGTTAGGTTTTATAGCTAAACAATGATCCGTTTTGGCTTTGACTATATGTCATTTGCCCTAATGCGAGGAAATAACCCGAGGACACTTCAATACCCCCATGTTATCAAGCTGTGACCCGACCTTCAAGGTTACCATTTCACACTTTTTGTTTAAGCTATTATTTGTTAACCGGTGAACAAACAACTTCCTGATTTTTTAAACAAATCGAAATCCAAACAAAAAGTCTCACCATTTTCAAACATTGATGCGATCTCATTCGGGGGATGAAAACCCATCCGTGTTTGACCTTCGGAGCATGCTCCTGAGTAGCTTGACTACGGATGGGAGGTATAGGGGCTCTGTTTGTTGAGATTCCGATCACCTTCTGAGTGGCAGATCCAGTTTTATGGATGTGATTTTATGAATTCTAGTTTATAATTTGTTGTTGCTACTTCAGATAAAGATTGAGACTGGGAAGCTCAAAAGGTTTTCAAAGTGACGGTTGGAAATGTAGTACATACCATAAGGGCTTAGTTTCCATTTAATATCTTCTTATTGATAAGTAATTAACTTAATGTAAAGAAGTCTAGAAATTATGAATACTAGTACTAAGATGAATTTTATTAGGAGGGACATCATTTAACCTTATGTGATGGGTAAGTATGGACCGAGGGTGATTGATCGAGGCATGAACCGATATCATATTTCATGGATTAAAGAGAGGTGACCAATGAAATTTCCCTAAGGACTGGATTTACCTTAGAACAGAGTATCACGTGTTTATGACCTAAGATTGGACAAGAAAGGAAAATAGGGATTAGGTGTGAGGAAGTGAGGGAGTCTCAGAAGGTAGGCCTAAATACAGGAGTTCATAGGTAAGCACAAGAGTATTTTAAAAATACTTAATGGAGACAACCTGTGTAAGTGTTCTGTTACTTAAAGTTTTTCTTACAATTTAAATCCAATCATTTTACATAATCTTTTAGGTAGATTTCTGGTTAGCTTAGTTTCAATTTTAATTAACAAACAACCTGATGAGTTTATTGACCAAATGATAAAAATGAAGTGAGTGGGGTGCCATGAGTCGCCCAAGTATATCTTCCTGTGGTTGACATATGAGGTTTTTTGAGGTGAAAGCCACTATATGCTGCTACTTGTGACCATGCATGAGATTTTTTGGTTGGTTTTACCAAATTTTATAACAAAGACAATGGAGCAACCACCTGATGGCCTTACCCGAGGTGATTAATCTCACCATGCTCGTGTTTACTTAGAGCATATGATGTAGAGACAGTATAGCATGTGTATAGGTTGATTCTGGCCCAGAAGCATATGGGAGTTGCCTCGTATGTGTCCTCTCATCTTGTGTCTTTGGACACATAGACTTCGAAGGGTGATCCTGCTGAACCATGGGCTTCTTGGTGTGCATGTGCTTTTATCATGTCTCTACTGTGCTCAGGCTGTGAAAGACAAAACTTGTTAGATCTTTTCTATAGATCTTAATCCCCAGTATATAATTAAGCCTCCACAAATTCTTTCATGGAGGGGTATTGGATATATTAGGTGACACATGTTGTATTTAAGTGATTAGTGCTCAAGAAAATGTACTATTGAACTGTTTTAAAAATGGGATTTTAGAGCACTTTTTGGCCAGTACTAAATCACGGCTTAATAGCTTGAATTGGGCATTAAGGTGTGACTTTTACTACTAATTGCATTTGCAGCCTGCAGACTTTACTGAGCTAAATTAGGCCCAGTCTTTAAAGGAAATTCAGCGCAAAGAATCGAGGCGAACTGGGCGCCTTCAAAGGGTGGAAAGGAAAATGGAGCAAAAGGGAGTGGTAAGAATTTTACCACGCGACCGGCTTTTTGACTTTTTTCCTAGACAACTACCATCATGTTTTGGTACTTCATACATTTTGTAATTTCCCTTGTTCTGACGATATAGCCTGATGAGACACAGCATCTGAGACAGCTTTTGATGCAATAAACTTTTGGTGGGAATATTTAAGTTTTCCCTTTTCTTATTTTCTCTCATTTCTCTTCCTTTCTTTCTTACCTACCAAACCTCCTTGAGGATGACAACTAAGGGATGTGGCTAAACCTCATCGCGAAGAGGGAAGGCACTAAGGTAAGGGTTTGAGAATTAAGCGTATCTTCCTGTTTCGCGCATATAATTATTATGTCATTTATGTCTCATATCTGCCTCGGAGTTAAATCGCATTGTACCACGATTAGCAAATGCCGGCAAGCTTTTTAGTTTCATTGGTTAACTTCTTCAGATCTGCGGAGCTCACTTAGATGCCATTTATTTTGCCTACTACTGAGATTAGATAAAAGAATCGATTTTTTACTACTTTGAAATATAGACTGACAATAAATGTAGTATCTCGAGAAAAACTTTTAGGGTTCATTGCATACTACTTTGAGATCGGTTCGGGGAGCGCGGCTATAGGTCATCTCCGATGCGAGAAAGGACCCGAAAACCTCTCAATCGCCCTAGAACCTCAAACCCAATGGCATGAGACTTTAAGGAGTTCTTTTTACATTCTATTTCATTTTGTTTGCAGTTTTCAAACCATCAATCACACTGTTTTTACAAAAACCCCAAATCCAAAGTGAAAACACCATTTTACATCAACTGTAAATCTCATTTTAACGTGAAGAAAACCTATCTAAGTTCAACCTTAGAGCATTTATACTACAGGTAGCTAGGCTACAGTGGTAGGAAAGGTATAGATTGAAATTTTGTTGGTTCGGAGCTGCGCTACGTTCACGATGTGAATCCAATAGGCGTCATTGCCAGGGATGAATTGCCTTAGAGCAAGTGAGAAGCTGTTGAACTTGTAATCGTCATCACAAGTGTTGGTGAATGCTAATCCCTTTTTGTCTTTACTTTGATCTCTCATAGCAGCTCACTGTTGGGTTGATTTAATTTTTTTTTTATTATATACTGTCCATACATAGAATTTTCATTTCTATTTCTAGCTAACATTAACCTTTTTGGTAGCCTTTCTTTTGGTTGTGCATGCGTGTTGCTTACTTAGCGACTTTATCATGTATCATTAACGGGACAAGAAACTACGGGTAGATTAGAAAGGGTCGGGTGCTCCATGACAAAGTTTGGCGAAGTAGGTTTACGAGGTGGGCGGATGGAACCTCCACTGAGGGCGACAAAGCCAGCCGAGGGGGAGTACGGAGAGCCCCAATGCCTCTCTGGTCAATAGGGACCATATATGCACCCTGAGGGTAGGTGCACCCTCATGTATTATACCTCCTGCGAGGATGTGAGGTGTGGGGTGGCCTTATCTCTAGTGCCTGCTCCCCCGACCTTCCATGGTATGGAAAATGAAAATCCCTTTTTGATAGGGTTTTGAGAAAGTTTGCACGACTTTCAAGGAGGAATTGAAAGCCGATATGGAATCGCTGAAGTTGAAAGCCTTCCTTAACCCTGAAGATAAGGCCCGAGATTTGGCTTAACCCAATTCTCTAAGGCGAGGGTATCGAAAAGTGGACGAGAGATGAGAGGAATTTGAATTTTAGGAAAGGAAGGGAAATTTTTTTAGTGCACATAAAACCAACACTCTAAAGAGGCAGATTTATTCCTTTGCAGCCTATGACAACGAGAAGTTTTACCAATGCTGGGAGAGGTATTTAGACGACCAATTAACCCCATCCTCACCATGGTTTTGATAACGGATCTTACAGTCGACCATTTTTATGATGGGATGTCCCAGCTATGAAGCAAATATTAGAGACCATGTGTGGAGGACTTCTAAGCAGAATCCAGATGAAGCCATGGATTTCCTCAATTGTAATGGCTGAAAGCAAATCATGGGATAAGAACAACCACAGGGAGGCGGGGATAGGATGGAAACTCCACCAGCGAATTAAAGGGAGGCATGTACTCAGCGGCGGGAGGATGTAGGCGAGGCGAAACATCTCACCTTGAAGCTAAAGGTTGGAAGAATTGGGGCGAGAGAGATCACGCGAGGTACGGGCAGTGAAGGTGCACAGCCGGCTTGCATCCGGCTTTGCTTCAGGCGCGGTCCAGCGACTGCAGTGAACTCAACGCCACCATGGACAGGGTTTCCTTTAAGTTAGAATATGGTAATGAGGGCTTTGCATGCCAATGTCGTTGACTAAAACAAGCCACCACCCAATGCCTCAGGTAACCACATGAACCCTAATTGGAGGAACCACCTAATCTCTCTTGCAAGCCAAACCATGACAGCATATTTTACTAATTACACGACTAACATAGTGGTTTTGTCTGTTGCATGCTTGCATCCTCATCCCAGTTAAACGAGTACATCTCATGAATTTGAGCTAAGTGGTAGGTAACTTTGTGGAGGAACATAAGAGCGGTGAATGCGGACTAATCGGAGGATCGAAGCACGAGTGGAAAGCTTACGCACTCAGCAAAAGAAATTCAGATAGCCCTACAGGTCTGAGTTTCCATAAATGCGACCGGCCTGTGGGTGAATTCGATCACGGGTTAACCATCAGGCGGCGGGTCTGCGAAAGGGAAATTTCATCTCGGACTTATAACCCAATCCTAGGGAGTGCATGAGTGAGCTCTTCTAGTGAGCCCAAATCCCGGGATGGATGAGTTAAAGCGATTATCACATTGAGAAGTGGTAAAGAGCTTAGAAAGCAGCCAAGTGCAAACCAACAGAAGAAGGCTAGGAGGCTAAAGAGGTTGAACCAGATGAGGTGGTGACCCAAGAAAATGCAGTGAAAAATAGCACACCCCCACCTTTTCCACAAGCACTAAAAGCTAAGAAAAAGGCCATCAACCAGGCTGAAATATTTGAAGTACTAAGAGCGAGTGAAAGTGTCAAAAAATTCCTGCTTGACATGATTAAACAAGTCCCCACATATGCCAAATTTTTGAAGGACCTGTGCACAGTGAAGAGAGGGTTGAATGTTGACAAAAAGGCCTTCTTGACTGAACAAGTTAGCGCCATCATTCAATGCAAGACTCTAGTAAAATACAAAGATCTGGGTTACCCTACTATCTCGGTGAACATTGGAGGCACTTGTGTAGAAAAAGACATTTATGGAATTTGGGAGCAGTGTCAACTTTCTTTGCCTTGTCGAGTGTATAAGCAACTAGGTTTGGGTGGTTAGCCAACTTCCATCACATTCCCTTGCGAGATAGATCCATAAAATTCCAAAGGGCATTGTGGAGGATGTTTTTGATCTGATGGACAAATTCTACTATCCTGTAGACTTTGTGGTGCTTGATACGGGAACCGGTTACGATGGGGGCCCCAACATATGTGCCCATCGTCACGGGAGACCATTCTTTGCTACTTCTAATGCGATTATCAATTGCCGAAATGGATTTATGTAACTCACATTTAGGAACATGACTTTGGAACTCATTATCTTCCACTTGAGTAAAAGCATAGGCAACCAGCGGAAGAGGGTCCGGAGGAAATTTTCATAATTGATACAATCCTGGAGGAACAAAGTGTCGGCGAAACAAGGCATGATGTGCTCCCGAGGAGGCGCCCCGGTGTCTGAGAAGAGCGCCCGGAAAACTGAGAGCATGAATATGTTGTACGGAGAATTGGAGAAAAAAGGAAGAAATTCTACCTCTACTAACAATGGGAGAAGGATGAGCCTCGGCTGAATCTGAGCTTTACCATTGGAATTAAAGTATGCATACTTGGAAGAACATGAGCAGTGCCATTTACCTGCAATCTCTCACCTTTCACAGTAACCAACGGGGGAAAATGATGCATTTGGACATCCTTAGGGAGAGCAAGCGGTACATTAGGTGGAAAATCGCATCTAGGGGTATTAGCTGGCTTGGTTTTGCACCCATCACATCTGCTTGGAGGAGGAGGCAAAACCCGGTGAGCGGCCACGGGGAGGGGCGAGATCCTCATGCGGGGGGAGGCAGTGCGTGAAGAAGTCACAAAAGGCTTTGCTTTACAAGATGAGTATTGTTACCCCGTAGGCAACACTTGGAGTTGGTCCAGCTTCGGGTTGTGGCTAAGAAATCAGGGGTAACTACTATGAGTAATGAAAAGGGAGAGGAAATACCCACCTGCCTTACTACAAGTTAGAAGGTATGCATTGATTATAGAAGACTAAATGAGGTAACAAGGAAGGATCACTTCCCTCTACCCTTCATGGACCAGCTTCTCGAAAGATTTCGGCACGCTACATTGCTTCACGGATGGCTATTGTTTATTTTCAGTGAGATTCTTTGCGAGAGGCGAGAAGACCACCTTCACTGCCCATTTGGCACATATGCTTGCGGAGGATGCCCACGTGGCTTGTGTAATGCCCTTTGCCACATTCAGCTTTTGCATGCTCGGTATCTTGATTTGGTGGAAGCGCGTTATGAGTTTACATGGATGATGTTACAGTTTATGGAGGGAGCTTTGAAGAATGCTTGATCAACTTAGAAATTGTCCTGCATAGGTGTATAGAGAAGAACTTGGTATTGAATAGGGAAAAATGCCATTTTATGGTCAACCAAGGAATTGTGCTGGGACATATTATTTCAGAAGATTTAGATTTAACAGAATGCCAAAATTGAGATATTTCAAAGCGCCCTCTCCCTCTTAATGTAGCTGTGAGGGCAATTCTTGAGGCATGCGGGGTTCTCACAGGGGTTCATTATGGACTTCCTCAAAAAGTGATAAACCACTTTATGGCTTTTACAGAGAGAAAGATGCCAAATTGTGGCTGGGACCGAGGCTACTTGGAAGAGTTTTGAGGAGCTTAAGGCTTGCTTTTGACCGCTGCAACGGGCGGGGCCCCAGCTATGTTACACCTTTCGGTGATGTGTGATGTAAAGCAGCCTCGCCGTGAAACTGATTCATAGGGCAAGGGAAGGAGGAAAGACTATGTGATCTTGCTTCACCGCGAGACATTGAGCGAGTCATAGAGAAATTACACCACCCACCAGAGAAGAGGTACGCTGCTTGGGTGGTCTATGCCTTAGATAAGTTTCGAGCTTATTTGGTTGGGTTGGACATAATCATATTCACATATCACTCAACTTTGAAGTACCTACTCACCAAATAGAATGCTAAGGCTAGGCTTATTAGATGGGTTCTCTAACATGAGAGTTACGACGACACATGAATCAGGGACGGGTGTAAAAAGATATTTATTGCAAATCATCTCGAGATTTAACAATAGCACATAACACTCACAACCCTCCGATTAATGACGAGTTCCCTGAAGAGTCCTTGCTCTTGGTTGAAAACACACCGCCGGTATGCCCTATTGCCCGGTGCGAGAGCAACGAGGTGAGTTACCGTGGTGGAAGGCCTGAGCGCGGGGAAGTTTTCTTTGCAAAATTCACTCCTATTGGGAAGAACCCAGCCTTCTTGTACAAATATTGTCTTGTCCAGGATAATAAGAAGATGTGTGCTTGAGACGAACACAATAAAGGGATACTGACCACTACAGCGGGAATGCATGTGGAGCCGTGCTTCCATAAAGCGCCCGAATGCTTACAATATGGATTTAATTGGCCTTCCCTTTTTAAGGATGCCCATACCATGTGCAGAGAATGTGAAAAATGCCAAAGATTAGGGAAAATCTCTCGTTGTCACATGATGCCTTTGAACCCGATTTTGGTAGTTGATCTGAAGCTACGATGTTTGGGGCATCGGTTCATAGAACCATTCCTTCCTCCTTTGGATACATCTACATTTTGGTGGGGAGTTGACTATGTGTCAAAATGTAGGTTGAAACCGATACCTTACAAGCCTTGGCCGGACAACAAGGTGGTGTTGAAATTCTGAAGGGGAGAACATCTTCTCCGGATTGGGCTCCCGAAGCCATAATCATTGATGGAGGGTGCGCATTTGCGCAGCAAGCCTTTTGAGAACCTCTAACTAAATATGGTGTCGAGCATAAAGTGGCCACCCAGTACCATCCTGATTGATGTCAAGTTAAGGCTAGCCAATAGGGAAATCAAGACAATGCGATAGAGAGTAGAGGTGAACTCTAACCGAGGCGGGGTCTCTAGCATTGGTTCATATGGGCATAGGAACAGCACTCTGAAAACCAATCATGGCATGTCCTTATCGCTGGTTTATGGCCAGGGCATGTCTTTGCCTATGAATTGGTATGGGCATGAGGTGGCGTGAAGATTTGAACTGGATATGGGCGGAGGCGGCCTTAAAGGCTCCTTATTATCAATGAGGCATTTTGGAAAGATTTGAGGAATGATACTTTATTTCAACTCGATAATTGCAAAAGATAAGATTAAAGAGAGTGGCATAACTAATCATGCTTCGTAAGAACAAACAAAAGGGAGACCAAGTGTTGCTTTATGACTCAAACTCCACCTTTTTCCAAGCAAGCAAGTCGAGATGGGTGGGCCATTTACCATCCGAGATTACATCTCAATGGATGGGTAGACTTCAACTTGATCTAAAAACGATGGTGTTAATTCCCGATGGGCAAAGTGAACCACACATGCGCCACAAACACTCGAGCCCGAATGGAGATTCCCCTCCTTGACCCCATGGAATTCAAAGACTAGTGGGGTAAGCCTGTAGTATCTCGAAGTCACTAAATTTTGTTGGAATTTTGTGTGCTTTATTTTTGAGTTTAGTTGTGTTTCTTAATTTCTTTGTTTTAGTTTGTTTTCCTTTGCAATTTTTCTCACTTACTGTGTGTTTTTCTCACATAATTTTTGGTTTTCTTTTTGCGGGTGTTGCGAGAGGCGAGAGAGTTTTTGAGTAGGGTTGATTTCTGGGTTTTGGAAATTTTTGCTTACGGTTGCAAAATTTCTCACGCGCCTTTGTTCATCTTCTTCACGCTTTTCTTCCCTGACCTTTTCGTTTCCTTCACTCCATTAATTTTCGGATTTTTGGCGGGCCACAACCACCTAACAACCTATTTGCTGGATGATAGTGGGCAACCTCTTCAGCTGCCCTAAACCATCTATTT
The DNA here is from genome assembly GCA_016808115.1 of Tetrastigma voinierianum. Lineage (NCBI taxonomy): Eukaryota > Viridiplantae > Streptophyta > Magnoliopsida > Vitales > Vitaceae > Tetrastigma > Tetrastigma voinierianum. Next base: position 163,501 of record JAEQBH010001618.1, read on the forward strand.
AAACCTCACCCCTTTCTCTTCTTTTCATTCCAAAATCATTTATGAAAACCCTCCTCCTCCCATCCTCTCTATCTCGTCTCCTTCTCATTGACATGGTGAACATTGGAGACAATGATTCCAGGCCAGTGAGGCGGAGTCTTCTCCCTCCCTTGCAAAAGCTGGCTCAACCTAGCAGCCTTGCCTTACTACCGCCGCTCTCTTGCACCTCAGGCCACCAGTTTCGCCGTGCGCCTGGCTCCCTCCCGCCACCAGCTACTTGCATTTGCCAGGGAGGTAGTCTTTGCCGTGGGTCTGGCGAGGCTATTCACCAGCTCCGGAGCCTCTGATTCTTTGCTTCTCCCCTACCCCACACGGGTACATGGCTTACCAGGAGGTTGGCCCTATTCCGCCCTCTCCCATCCCTGGGTGCGACCGGAGGCCAGCCTCGAGGGCCGGACCTCCTTGGAGGAGTCTTCAGGTTCAGGGTCCTAGGCGCAGTCTGCCACTTGGGGCCTGTTTGGAGATCTCCCTTTGGACTGTCCCAGCTTCAATCATCGGGCGACCTAAAGCACTTCTTGACTCTATTCACAGAATCTTGATTCTGTGAGGAGGGTTGCAGCATGGATTTATTATGATCTCTGCGACCGCTGTCGTGGCGGATCTTGGGCTGGGATTCAATGCGACTAGTCTGGAGGGGTACTCCACTGGGCCATTCATGACCGCGTCGGTTCTACCCTCGAATGGTCATAGAGAGTTCTACCATCTGATGACCTCAGCCGAGAGCCTTGTCAAACTGACCATTCACTTCTACATAGATGGCCGTACGGGGATACTTGAGACCCTGAATAGCAACCACGTTCAATCCTCCTGGGGCGGGGGGGGGGGGTGGGTGCCCGGCTCGGCGGATTATGGCGGTGACCCTATCCCTCGGCAAGGGAGATGATTAGTCACTATCTGGGATGCGTGATTGCAAGGATGATAATTTGTAAAAACATGAATTTATATTTATGTTTTATGAAATTAATAAAAGTATAATATTTATTACATTTAACTATTTTATTGCATAATGTATGAATGACGTCGAAAATCCAAGATTTATTAATGTAACCATAACTTGAGTGTATACGAGTTATACAGAAGAGATCAAAGATTGGATTATAAATCACTCTTAATACGTAATAAATTAATTGAAATTTAGGGGATCTTCAATTCAATATTCTTTGGCGATCATATCATTGAGAATGAAGTGACCTAAATCGGTCACTAATGTGGCGACATTAAAGTGGAGAGCTCCATATATAATAAGATTATATAGGACGAGGGACTAAGGCGCGGAGTTTAAATTCTTTTAAATATTAGTTTGTCTCGAGAATTCCAAGCAGTAGCGTAGTCGATCATATCGGATCATTCTCAATCTGAGTAATTAAATGGGCTCTTGCTTTTATGTCATTGACCTTGCCCAGTCGCTGGGTTCAAGCTGACTATGAAATCAGACTGATATTTGTGTCTTGGGGCTGTTGATGTATGCGTGGGAATGTGAACTGGACATGGAGATCGGCCCTTCCTATGGAAGGCTGGGCAGCGGATTGATTCCTTAAGTGTTGGTTGCAGGCTGAGCAGTTTGAGCGCTCTAATTTATAGGTTTATCTGATGTACTTGTTCACTAATTAGTTAATGGAACTTAACGATCAAGATATAATTGAGGCTAAGCAGATGGTACAAGACTCTGGTTATGAACCACTTCTTGGAGGATAGGCTTGCATGTAATGATTAAATCAATGGACCTCTAATTTAAGGGTAAATCGATACTATAAGGACAAGAGTTCGATTTCAAGTTTTGGCGATGGAATAACTAAATCAATAAATTAAAATAATTGATTAAAAGAGTTTAATTAATTATTAATTTATTGGAGCTTGAAATTCTGGTCCATGGGTCCCAAATTCTCTATATTTACTACAATGAGCGATTAAATGATTAGGAATAAAATTAGACCTATCATATTAATAAATTTAATGATGAGATTATTTTAAATTACAAATAACTATTAGTTGTTATTTATTAATTTAATTAACAAATGAATCAGGAAATAATGTAAAGAGGAGTAATAATATTTGGTGTTTATTACTAAATTAATTTGTTTTATATCGATAAGGATTTGAATTAAATTTTAAATATTATTAATTCATTTCCATATCGATCAGGATTTGAATTTAAAATATTAAATATTATTAATTAGTTTTTTGTATCGATAGGATTTGAATTTAAGAATATTAAATATAATTCAATTGTTTCTTACGATGGGATTTGAAGCGTCATAAAAACCCGAAGCGGTATATTTCGTGGTGTTAGTCAGGAAAATTAGCCAAAAGGAAAAGTTTTTTTTTCAAACCCTAATAGTTTCTGAGTCTCTTCCCCTTGAGGATCCACTTTCCATGTGTTGAGGTACGCAAGGTAGATCCCCAGAGCGAAAAGCTTGGTGTATTGTTCCAGTACGAATCGTTGGTGCCCTTTGTTAAGGAAGGAGGCGGGATTGGGACCCTAGTGTAGAGGTTGTTTGACCATACTAGCCAACAAATCTCTATATGATGGCAGGGTATAGATTTGATCTTCACCTTTTGATATTAATATGCGTTTGCATGGGTTCCTATGAAAATAAGATTTTATGGTAAATTTTTAAAACCTATTTCCGCTGCGTTTTGATTTTATTTCCATCAATTGGTATGATGGTCTATGTAGTATGTTAATATCTTACAATGTGATTTAGAAAATTGTTTTTGTGAATTCATGCATAGTGGAGCATTCTTGCATATTTTCTTTGTGATTATTTGTGTTTGTGTATGGATGGATGAGGGTCGTTAATTATATGGTGTTTTTGGGTTAGGTTTTCTTATTTTCCCTAGATCTTGTGTAAGCCATTAATGGCATAGGATTTTTTGTAATTTTTTTTATATTATTGGGGGACCGGAAATTACACAACGGGCTTGGACATGAAGATGGAGCAGCTTTGAGAATTATGATGCGAGAAGCCCATTGTATAATTTAAATATTTTTTTTTTCCATTCTTTTTTTCGAAGGTTGTAATTATTAGAAATACCCAAAACACGGCCCAGCGTTTATTTATTTATTACTTTATGTTATCAAATGTATGAGATGCAATTCGAATAACATGCCCATGCATATAACATGTCACACATGAATGCCCACCATATTATCAGCCGCGTGCCATCCTTTAGAAACATGTTCTATTAGGAATGTTTGTTTATTTGCCCATTTGAATAATAAATTAAATAATGGATATAGTTTAATAGTTAAACTTGGTAATTTCAATTTAATATTAATTTGGGCTTCTTGTGATTTAATAGTTAGGCCCGTTTAACCTAGATTATTCAATTTTAATAAAATGATTGATTTTGTTAAAAAGATGGTAAATAAACAATAGGCCCAAATAAGTTTGGACTTAAAGTTAGTTAATTAGGCCCTTTTCACTATAGAGCTAGGTTTACCTAAACTAGTTAGGCCTAATTAGATTGGATTAGTTTTAATTAATAAACCTAGGCCCAATTAGATTGAACTCTATACGTCTATTTAATTTAATAGAATTAGATTCTTATCACTTAGTGGTTAATTATATAGGATATAATAATTTGCTAGGATTATAAAACATATGATGTTTTATAACTAGAAAACACATAAGTCTAAAATATTGGAGTGGGAGGAAGGGCATGTGACAATGTGCCCTACGGTCTCCATCGTTGGTCCAACACCGTGGGTTTTGGGTGGGCGCCTAGTGGCCGCCTTGATTACGTCCTCCTCGGAGGTGTCCACACAGGCTAATATCGCCGTTGTACTTCCTTTGCGATAGGGTTTGGATGATGTATTCCCGAGAGATTGACCTACCTTGCGCGTGATCTTGGGTTAAGTTCAATTAGAACTGGCTGATGTCACACTTAAGAAGATACAATTAAACGGTTAATTGTATCTTGACCGAAATAAAGGTAGTTAATAAATGAGGAAAAATATGAGATATTTTGAGTCTCATTTATTAATTTGAGATAGTCTCAAATTTAATTTATAACCTACGACGGCATATTAATTGTAGGTTAACTTACCTTGGATTAGTATTTTTGTTTTATGTGTTTTCATTTCTATGCATTCATGCATCACGTTTACTATTCCAAAATATATTTGATGTTTCTTATGCTACATGTAATAAATACGTTTTTATTTAATTAATTTCGCGATAATGTGCGCCTCGAACCCATGGTAGCTACTAGCGAATGAATCATAGCAAGCGATAATTTTGTAAAGTGGAAAAGTAATGTTAATATCATCTTTGATCTGCGAGGAACAATAGATTTGTTCTCAGGAATATCTGCGAGAACCTACTTGACGATGCCGCTTCCGTGGTGTGCGAACCATATGAGCGATTAGATTCAAACGATAACGCAAAGCACAGGCTTATATCTTGCTTGACATGTCGGGCGATGCTTAGGCTAAAACATGAAAGGATGAAGCGCCATTGAGATTATGGATTCCCTCAAACATGTTCGGAAACAATCGAACGATCGCGTCGTGAAGCTACTAAAAGTACATGAACGAAGATGAAGTAAGAGTACTCTGACCGTGATAATATTACGAACATGGCTAATTATATAAATGAGGCGGTGCACGGGGCCATAATAGTAAGGCGCACCCAAGTGAGTATATCTTTTGGGTCCACTCACTCTGATTTCCTTCAATTCACCAGCAACTATGTTATGAACAAGTTGGACTACAATGTAACCAGTTTCTTGAATGAATTCTGAAACCTTGAGGCCATCTCGAAGGCAAGGACTAAAAGTGAAGCAAATGTTGCGAAACCAAGGCCTCATCCTCTTCTAACAATAAGAAGAAGAGGAAGAGCGATAAAATTACTCTAGCGAGGAAGACCGAAGAAAGCGGTACACTCCTAAAGCAGCGATAAGAAGAAGGGCTCGAAAGAAAGAAACCCAGGAAAATGTTCCATTCTTGAGTCGTTGGGCATTGGAAGAGAAAGCGTAACAAAATATCTTTCAGTGAAGGACAAAGAAGATGATTTGATTCTTGGTTTTAGAAAGCCAATTTAGTGGAAGTTGATAGTCAATCACGGATGGTCAGTTCGAGGGTCACTAACCATATTTATTCTTCTTTCGGATGCTTAGTTCTTCCCGAGGGGAGCTTAGCGTGGAAATTTTTCGATGGTAGTCGATAGAGTGAAGCGATGTCGGCGATTACGATGGGAGCTGTTCGTTTAGAATTAGGGATTAAATTTCTTTTTTGAACAATGTTTATTTGCATTCTACGGATTCGGGAGAAATTTGATTTCGAGTTTCGTTGTATGAACAATTGTTCTTGTTCATTTGATATGTCAGTTATTGTTCGGAAATGGTTTTAAACATTTGTCATGCAAATAATGAATGGAGCTTTATTTAGGCCAAACAAGCGAGCGGCTCCTTAACGCTCCTTAACTAAAAGTTGGCAATCTTCCGATCGTGAATCTCACATGCGGAAGGCAAAATGACTAAGAGATCTTTCTCAGCAAGGGCTTTAGGGCAAGACACTTGAACTTGTACATTCGGATATGCAACGGACCTCACGGATGTCGAAGCTAGGGCGATTCTGAATGCCCGTCCACTTTCATTGACGACTATTCAAGGTATGAGTACGTTTACCTAATGCAAAGGAAATCTGAAACTTTTGGAAAGTTTAAAGAATTCCTAGCAGAAGCTGAAAGACAGCTAGTTAAATCATTATTGTGCCTTCGATCGGATCGAGAAGGTGAATACCTTGATCACGAGTTCGAGGATCACTGGTGAGCATGGCGTGTATTCCATTTCCACGACACCTCAGGCATACAATAGAGCGATGGCGAGAAAGAAGAAATCGGAACAATGCTTGACATGGTTGGAGTGCATGATGAGCTACTCCTCATTGCCACTATCATTACGGGGATATACTGTGCAAAGCTGAGTCTACATTTTGAATGTAGTTCCCTCTAAGTCTATCCAACACACACCCTTAGAGTTATGGAGTGGTCGCAAACCCAGTTTACGTCATATCCGTATATGGGGGTGTACGACACATGTGTTGAAAGGAAAGACTGGGAAGCTAGAACCTCGAATAGAAGTATGTCTGTTTGTTGGATACCCCCAAAGAGGCACGAGGAGGTTGTTCTACGATCCCTCGAGATAAGAAGTATTTGTATCGTAGATACTACCTTTCTTGAAAATGACTACATGGCAAACTTCAAACCTCGAAGTAGGTTGTACTAGAGGAATTACAATGCGATCGAGGATGGACCACGACCGATAGATTCTTGGGGGAACATATGAAAATTCTGAGGATCCTATCTGGGATGTCATTGCACCTCGACGTAGTGGGAGGGTTTCTAAACAACCAATTCGCTGCATAGGGCGGTGGAAACAAATGTTGTTGCTTAGATACTAGTGATGACGATCCATTGTCATACAAGAAGCATGCGATGGATGATCTGATAAGGACGAAATATTTGCTGACCGGAGCGAAAATGGAATCTATGTATTCCAATTATGCAGGAACTTGTAGATCTTCTGGTCGGTCGGGCCAAATTGGAGTGCAAATGGATCTATAAGAAAAGAGAGTGTGGATGGGAAAGTGGAGACTTTCAAAGCACGGCTAGTAGCAGAAAAGTATACCTGAGGAGAGTCGATTATGAAGAGACTTTCTCCCCGGGAAGATAATATCTTAAATCCATTCATCCCTTCTTTCCATTCTTGTTGCTCTTGATTATGAGATATATGGCAAAATGGAGCGTCGAAACTGACCTTTTTGAATGGTTATCTTGATAGAAAGCATTTATGATGCAACCGGGGAGGTTTCATAGTTGAAGGCGAGAGCGAGAAAGTCTGCTATTTGCTTAGGAGTCCATTTATGGGCTTAAAGCGAGCAGTCTTGGAACTGGAGTTTGATGAGAGGATCGAAACCTTCGATTTGAGACAAAATGTGATGAACCTTGTGACTACAAGTACATGAGAACCAAAGTAGTCTTTTTGGTCTTTGTACATAGATGATATCCTACTCATTGGGAATGATATAGGATTATTATGCGGCAGTAAAAGGAATGCATTTAGTCGAAAAGTTTCAAATGAAAGATTTGGAATGACGAGTTATGTACTTGGGATCTAAATCATAAGGGATCGTAGACGGACTCCTGCCTTTGTCTCAAGAAGCATCTTATATTGATAAGGTGCTAGCTCGGTTTTACCCGATCACGAGAATTCCAAGAAGGGTCAGCTTCTGGGCAGGCAAGATTTATCCTCTCTAAGGAGGCGGTGTCTCGACACCTCGGGGAAGAGAAGAGGGGCGTGGGACGGGTTCCTTACGCCTCGGCCGGTGGGCGACCTCATGTATGCCATCTTTGTGCCACCAAGACCCGGACATCTGTATGCGATAGAAGTGTGTGGGTTGCCAATCCAACCACAGGTTGAAGCTAGGGTGCGGTAAAGCACATTCGAGTACCTTAAGAGAGCGAGAAACTATATGTTGATTTATTCGGTCTTGACACGAATCATGGGGATATCTTGATTCGACTTCATGTCGGACAAGAGCGATCGAAAGTCGGCGTTTGGTCATTCACTCTTGGTGGTGGGTATGGTATGGAGAAGTGTCGAACAATCCGGCATCGCAGTTACACCGTAGGCTGAGATATATAGCGGCAGGCGGTAGAAAGCGGTCGCTCGAAGTTCATTACGGTCTGGAAGTTGTTCCAAATGGATAAACCAATAGTACTTTTCTTTGGCCAGACAACGGTGGGTACATGGAAGTAAAGAACAAGGAGTCACAAGAGGTATATAGAGGAAGTATAATGCGATTAGAGATCGTGCCAGGTGGCCGTGGGTATTATGAAGATAGCATCGCAAGACAACCTAGCGGATCTTGGATTCCACCCAAGGCGTTACACCTGCAAAATCGTTTGAGGGTCACTTATCTGGGATGGGTTTAAAAGACATGTCTCACATGCTTTAGAGCAAGTGGGAAATTGTTAGGGATAGTGCCCTGTAAAGCATGAATTTATATTTATGTTTTATGAAATTAATAAAAGTGTCGTATTTATTACATTTAGCTATTTTGTGCATAATGTATGAATGAAGCGTCGAGAAAATCGGATTTATTAATGTAACCATAACTTGAGTGTATAACGATTATACGAAGTTGAAGGTTATGGATTATAAATCGTATTAATAAAGTAATAAATTAATTGAAGTTTGGATCTTAATTAAATGTCTACTTGGGGCGGTCGCTATCATTGAGAATGAAGTGACCTTAATCCGGTCACTAATGTGGCGACACATTAAAAGTGGAATCCATATATAATAAGATTATAGGACAAGACCAAGGCGCGATTTCGAGATTCTTTTAAATACGGATTTATATGAGAATTCAAATAGCGCCGCTAGATGATCATATCTTAGTCCGATTACCGATCTGAGTAGTCATAGACTCTACATTTATGTCATTGGGCCTTTGAGTCATGGGTTAAAGCCCGTTATAGAAATGGGCCCAATACTTGTGTCTTGGAGGCCCATTGATGTATGCGGCTGGGGAATGTGAACTATGGACATGGAATCGACCCTTACATGGAAGGTACAGACGAGTTGGTTCCTTAAGTGTTAGTTCACAGGCCCGGAAACAGTTTAGGCGCTCTAATTTATAACGAGGTTTATAAATTAGCGTTCACTAGTGGATTAATGGAACTTAAGGATCGAGATATATAGTGGAAGGCAGCAGTGATGAGTTTCACTGGAGCTCACAGTTATGAACCACTTCTTGGAGGATAGAACTGCATGTAATGATTAAATCAATGGACACTCTAAATTTTCGAGTAAAATCGATACTATAAGGACAAGAGTTCAATTTCAAGTTTTTAGTGGAATAACTCTGAAATTAATAAATTAAAATAATTGATTAAAGAGTTTAATTAATTGTGAATTTAATGGAGCTTGAGTGCAATTACATGGGTCCCAAATTCCACCTCGCATATTACTACAATGAGCGATTCATGATTGGAATAAATTGCACTCTGTAGTAATTTAAAATGATAAGTGTTTTAAATTGCAAATAACAATTAGTTGTTATTTAAATTCGAATTTAATTCGTTTGCTCATTGAATAAGGAAATAATCATGGGGTAATAATATTTGAATTGTTATTATATAATTAATTTGTTTCCTTATCGATAAAATTTGAACAAATTTTAAATATTATTAATTCATTTCCTTATGCGATAAGGTTGAATTTAAGAATATTAAATATTGGTCGTTCCTTATCGATGGGATTTGAATTTAAGAATATTAAATATAATTAATTCGTTTCCTTATCGATAAGGATTTTAACGACCTATAAAAACCAGACAGAGGTATATTTCCGTGGTGAATTAAGTCTTTGGGGAGAAAGAGAGCGAAAGAAAAGAAAAAAAAGTTTTTCAAACCCCAGTTTCTAAGAGAGTCTTCCCCTTAGAGATCCCTTGCCTCATGTGTTGAGTACGCAAGGTAGATCTAAGCAGAAAAAACTTGGAGTGTATTGTTGTTCGGTCCCGAATCGTTGAATTTACACACCTCAAGGAAGGAGAATTCGAGATTGAAGACCACAGTGCGAGGAGTTGTTTTCAACCTGCTTGTGACAAATCTCTATATGATGTAGGTATATATCGATCTTCACCTTTTGATATTAATATACGTTTGCATGGGTTCCTGCGAAAATAAGATTTTCTGGAAAAATTTTAAAACCTAATTCCGCTGCATTTTGATTTTATTTCCATCACGACAGGCGGGTCTATTTTGTTCAGGAGGTTGCTTCCTCCGAGTATGCTCCTCATAGACCACATACTAGGGTCTAATATTTTTCCACTCTAGCATATAGTATAGAGGAGAGGAGCCATTCTAGGGCGCTCACATCTGTATTCCCGGAGGGTTCTGGTTCGGCCAGCCAAGGCTCATCATGACATCCTTGTTCCACTTCGAGGGACAGGTTCATCGCGAGGAACGACCCGGAGAGTGAGTCCTCCTCCTATTCCTGAGACTTTTATGCCAGGTTTTAGAGCACATCGACTTTCCTGCTGAGCCTGGGCTAGAGCGCCTTCTAGACTACGAGGTCGTCCTTACAGTTGACCGGTGGCAGACTAGGCCTCGCTCTTTTCACCTCCCTCCCGAGGCTAGCGAGGACCGGCCGACGGTTGACCTTCACAACGGAAGACGACCACCTCCAGCAGTGCATATTAGGGCCTGGGTTCTAGCATCCTCAGTCTTAGCTCCAACCTCCACTGCTCCATTACCCACGACTCATCCATCCTCACACCTCTAGAGCCCTCGGCCCCTAGTACCACAGCTCCTACAAATGTTGCTAGATCGAGCACCACAACATCGCCACCATAGTATATTTCTATATCCACTCGGGATTTCCTAGTCATCATGGATGCAGTTCGCACATTCTTTTCCACGTTTGCATCATTTGGGACTGCCCATGCAGCCTTAGCAGAGAGGATGACTCACATTGAGGCTGCCATGACTTAGGGTATTGGGGCCATCTTCATGCGGATTAGGTCACCTGAGCTGCTCGATTTCCCAAATCGATTATGCGCCGGGGCCTCTTTAAGTTCCTCCTCCTAGTAAAGTCGGCCCTGCGACCTCTCTTGACTTGCCTAGCAGCGGCGACAGTGTGACCACTCCACGCGACACCTCGGCTTAGCAGGATGAGGATGACCTGCCGTAGCCCATTGATGAGGTAGCACTTCAGCCTGCAGCTTTACGTCCGGAGCCCCATTGCGGACAATGTGACATTTGGTTGGGGAGAGTTAAGCGAAGAGTGACTTTTACACAATTTCTTGTCATTTGAGCAAAGTCGAGTTTATATGTTTAGTGGCTTCTTCGATTTATTTAGTTTGTGAAGCTATTTGTTTGTTTTGTAAGTGAAAACATAGTGATATATATTCTTATACATACCATACAACTCAGTTTTTTTCTCAATTCAAAAATTGCACCCATTTTTTTTATGGTTTTGCCTAACCTGCAAGTTGGAAAATTGAAGCACTGCTCAATGCTATTGATGTTAGTTTAGTTCCATGCATGGTCAATTAGGTGATCAGTTGAAGTCTCATGGTTTTCAGCCTTCTTCTTCCACCTTTAGCTAACCACACCTTTGTTCACTTCGGAGTTTCCTCGATAAGTTGAAAAACTACCTAACCTCTAAACTTTGCAAAACCTACCTAGTTTTGTTGACTACGCTAATATGTTAAGGAACCCTATGAAAAGAAGGCCAATGTGTCTTCCAAAATAAAAAGAAGAGAAAAAGAAAAGCAAAAGGAAAAAGAAAAGAAAAAGACAAAGAAGAAAGTTGCAATGCTTTGCCTTGAAACTCGAGCATGGTATGAGGGGTATATGGCGAAAGTCTTTGGCGATTGCCTAAGCTAAGCGGTTGGGAATGCTTGACTTCTGCTCGCTACATGGGTGGATGGGTGAGGTTTAGCAAGTTGTAGGTCTTTGGAGTCTTGAAATCGGTCGAAGTCGGGGTGAAACTGAAATTTAGTGGTCAGATCCTTATGACTTGGTGCCCTATGCCTTAATTGGTTGGGAGTCACGATTAGATCCGGGTCACATGGAATTTGGTGAGGTCGATTCCTCGACGTTGCCCCTACAACCTGAGAGTTGTGGAATAAGAGTGGGTCCTGATTTATTTAGGTTGGTTAGTGTCCTAGGTGGAGGCAGTAGCTCGGTTGGGGGGAGAGTGCAGTTTGGTAGTTCATTGTTGAAACCTAATCATATAAACACTTAGATCTTGGTGGAAGTTTCAAGTTGATTCTCGTAAGTTGGATACTTTTCCAAACTTGATTATGTATGGCATTCATTCTCCAAAGATAGTTATTGGGCGAGTGTTGGTGTTTCGTCTGCGAGGTTAGACATTACTCGTTTACACTCTTTTTGAAATGCTGATTTTTATGATCATGATTTATGCAACTCTCTCTTTCTTTGCATCTCATTGCTAAGGGACTAGCAATGTATGTCGGTTAAAATTGATTAGTGCTCGAATAGTCTTATTTTGAACCACATTTATAGTAGGTTTTGAGCACTTTTTGTGTACTAATCAGCTTAAATAACCCAATTGGTACATTAAGGTCCCGACTTTACTACTAATCGCAGTTTGTGGCTATTTTTGTAGACTTGCAAGCTAAATTAGGCCAAAATCTTCAAGGCAATTTGAACACGAAGAATCCAAGCTGAACTCGGAACTACATGTCAAAAGTCAAAAGGAAAATGGAGCAAAAAGGGTTAAAATTTGGAACACTGCAGAAATTTTGCAGGGTTGTGAAAATTTCGCAACCTGTAGAATTTCGCGAGGTTCGCGAATTTCATAACTGCTCTGTGTCGATCTGACCCACCTTAACAAAGTTTTTATGACTTTTTCCTAAACTACCCTCACATGTAATTTTGGTACTTCATACACTTTTGTATTTCCCTTGTGCGAGCGATTATATAAGCCCTCGATCAGGGCACATGCGGGATAACTTTTGATGCAATAAACTTTTGGCAGGAATCTTTCAGTTTTCCCGCTTTTCTTATTTTCTCTCCTTTTATCTTACTTTCTCTACCTACGAGCCTCGCCCAGGGATGACGAAATTTCCAGGGATCTTGTTAAGCCACCTCATCCTTGAAGGGAAGACCAACAGGCGAGTTTTGAGGTAAAATGTTGTCCTCTCTATTTTCAACGCATGCAGTTATTGTCATTTATGTCTCTGTATCTCGCCTCAGGTTTAAATCCTTTTGATGTACCCTGATTAGCAAGTACTTGGCAAGCTTTTAGGGCTTAGTGGATGCTTACTGCAAGATCCACTGAGGCTCGCTTAGTTACCATTTCTTTGCCTCTGCAGTTTAGGTCAAAGAATCGATTTTTACTACTTTGAAACATGAATGACCAATAAATGTTGTATCTCAAGAGAAAAAATTTTAGGGTTCAGTTTTTATAGCTAAACGAAGATCCGGTTCGGGAAATGGGTACATGGGTCGTCCCTCCTGACGAGGAAAAGGACTCGAGGACCTCGGTCGCCACAGAGACCTCGAGCAGGTGGTCAGGGACTTAGGAGTTCTTTTTACATTCTATTTCATTTGTTTGCGGTTTGAGCCATCGATCACACTTTTTACAAAACCCCGAATCAGTGAAATCACTATTTTACATCAGCCCCATAAATCATTTTGCGTGAAGAAAACCCATCCACGAGTTTGTGCTAGACCGTATCTTTGCGGTAGCTAGGCTACGGCCGGTAGAAGGTATAGGTTTACAAATTTTGTTGGTTCGGAGTTGCCTAGCTATTAGGAGTATGTCATCCACATACAACACTAGGTATACGACTGCACTCCCACTTGTCTTTTTGTACACACAAGGCTCATCCAGATTTTGTGAGAAACCTAACTCTTTGATTGTCTCATCAAATCGGGATATTCCAACTCCTAGACGCTTGCTTCAATCCATAAATGGATATGTGAAGTTTGCATACTTTACTACCATTTCAAGGTATGAAGCCTTCAAGTTGTATCATGTACACATCCTCATATAGGTTTCCAATGAGGAAAGTCATCTACACATTCATTTTCCATATCTCATAATCATAATGAGCAGCAATGGATAGGAGTATTCTTATGGATTTAAGCATGGCTATTGGACTAAAAGTCTCATCATAGTCAATTCCTTATCTTTGATGATAACCTTTAGCTATAAGCCTAGCCCTATAGGTAATCACATTACCTTCCATGTCCGTCTTCTTTTTGAAGATCCACTTTCCCCTTATGGGTTTTATCCCCTCAGGTGGATCAACCAAAGTCCATACTTGGTTTGTATACATGTAATCCATCTCTGACTTCATGGCTAAGAGCCATTTGTCAGACTCTAAACTATTCAGAGATTCTTTGTAGGTATTCAGCTCATCATTTTCTATGAGCAATACGTCCTTCTATTCGCTAATTAGAAATTTATATCTCTCTGGAATAGCATGTATCTTACTTGTCCTATGAAGAGCTTGTGTTTTAGAAGAGTCAACTGTTAATTCTTTATCATGAATTATAGCTTCGGGTTCAATCAGATGAGACGTATCTATAAGAACATCTTGAACTTCCTCAAGCTCGACTTTGCTCCCACTGTCTTCTCTTTGAAGAAATCATTTCTCTAAGAAGACAACATGTTTTGAAACAAACAACCTTTGTTCCAAAGTAATGTAGAATTGATATTCAATAGTTTCTTTAGGATATCCTACAAACAGACACTTGTTAGACTTAGCTTCAAGCTTATTTGACACCTTCCGCTTCACATAAGCAAGATAACCTCATACTTTCACGTGAGAAGATAGGGCTTCTTGTTAGTCCATATCTCATATGGAGTAACCTCAACTAACTTGGATGAGACTCTGTTTAAGATATAAACAATAGTCTCAAGTGCATAACCCTAAGAGCATTTAGGTAGATCTACCTTGCCCATCATAGACCTCACCATGTCTAACAAGGTTCGGGTTCTCCTCTCAGCCACACCATTGTGTTATGGCATGTGAGGTGGAGTCCATTAGGACGAGATCCCATTCTCCTTGAGATAATGCAGAAACTCTTGGTTTATGTATTCACCACCTTGATATGATCTAAGTGATTTAATACTTCTCCCAAGTTGTTTCTCTATTTCACTTCTAAATTCTTTGAATTTTGCAAAAACTCATATTTGTATGTCATAAGGTACAAGTACCCATATCGTGAATAGTCATCGATAAAGGTTATGAAGTAGATGAAGCCACCTCTGGCATGTATGGACATTAAACCACATGCTCATTCATCATTTCCTTTGAAGGATAACTTGGTCATCTTTCCTAACAAGCATTATTCACATGTGTCAAATGATTCATAATCAAATGACCCCAAGCTTCCACTATTATGTAACTTAGTCATGAGCCTCTCACTTATATGGCAAAGACGACAATGCCATAAAAACGATGATTTCAAATTATCTCTCTTTTGTCTTTTATTGTCATTAACATTTAAAATTGGATTTGACATATTTAATATGTAAATCCCATTGCTTAAAGTACCACCAGCATAAAATACATTATTTAACATAATATAACAACCATTGTTACTAAAATTTAAATGAAACCCTTTCTTATTCAAATAGGAAACATAAATAATGTTCTTCATCAAAGATGGCGCATAAAAGCAATTGTCCAAATTTAAACAAATTCCACTGGGGAAGTTCTAAACATAAAGTGTAGCGCTGACTCGGCATAAGTGTCAAGTGAGGAGTCATTTTTTTTTCCTTCATTATAAACTTTAAATAGTTCATTCATATAATGTTAAACAATTAACATATTATAATGTAGCGTAGTTACAAAATATATATCTGACTCCGTATATGGAAGTGTTCAGCATTCCTGATATTTACATTGGTTTACAAAATTTCATATACAAAATAGACCTAAAGGTCTTCCGGTGGGCACCTATTGATGTGTGGCCTTTGACTGCTGATGTGGATTGCGGAATATCTGGTCCTCTTACGTACCTACACGGATTGAACACGTGCTAAACTGCGCTTGAGTGGGAATTAATACACATGGATGACCTCTATTAAGGGTCCACCCACACTTCTATACAAATGCATATAACACAGATAACATTTACAGATTCTTATCATTTCTCATATATATATACTTTTCATAACAAGTTTCATTTCTTATCATCTTGCATATACTTTTCATGTCATCTTGTACTTTACTTTTTGTTCTTGTAACTGTATACTATCATCGCATAGCAGTGCTATGCTTCTCATATCATGTCATATATTCTCTACATTTCATTTGCATATACACATCATTTTTCTTTTTATGTTTCATGCGTAAACCTTAGAAGTGGATCTGAGGAAACTATAAGGGCACGGCCATTTATACTCACTGTCTGAAATAGTGAGTGAGGGCCAGTGTCTCTCCTTTGTACAAAGCAGTGGTCCATGAGGGCCGAATGCTGTTATCATTATGCGAGACAATGATGACCATCTATAAGGGCCCGAGGTGCTAGGGTGACCTTTCGGGTATGTGTGATCGGCGAGATGCATGTCGTCGATGTGACGGGGCCTCAATACTCCGGAACTTATGCTACATACTTGTTTTTCCCTAATAGGCATGCCCATCTATCCCTTTACCAGGTTCTAAGCAGACAATCAATATGTGTTTTATGTTCAGTATATATCTCATATTCCTGAATAATTATTGTTATTCGGTACTCATATGTGATATATATATACAATCATTTATTCATATCTTTACATTTTCCATATCTCATTATATGCATAAATAAATGCTGCTTACTGTAGTGCCCTCACATTTTTCATGTTTTAGGAACTAATATGAGTTCAATCTTATCAAGCTATCTATTGAGTGAATTCTTGACTCAATGGGCTTTCATAGAGTCGAGAACACTTCGAATCAGTTCGGACCCGGAGAGTTATGACCTTCCGAAGTTGGAGGTCATACGTAGTAAACCCAGACGAGATGACCTGACCTCGGTAAACTCGGTCTAACACCTAGGTCTGACACCTTCTATCTTCCTCAAGCATATGAATGGATTCTTGACTCAATGGGATTTCCATAGAGTCTAAGAACACCCGAATCGAAGTTCGGATGAAGGAGTTATGACCTTCCGAAGTTGGAGGTCATACGTAGTCAAATCCTGAACTGGATGAGCGGACCTGACCTCGGTTAGCTCGGTCTAAAACCTTGGTCTGACACCTTCTATCTTCTTCAGGAATATGAATGGATTCTTGACTCAATGGGCTTTCCATAGAGTCCAAGAACACCCGAATCGGAGTTCGGACGAAGGAGTTATGACCTTTCGAAGTTGGAGGTCATACGTAGTCAAATCTGACCCCATGGACTAGTGACCTGGCCTCGGTAAACTCCGTCACAAGACCTCAGTCCTGACACCTTCTATCTTCCTCAGGCATGTGGATTCTTGACTTAATGGGATTTCCATAGAGTCCGAGAACACCGGAGTGGAGTTCGGACGAAGGGTTATGATCTTCGAGTTGGAGGTCATGCGTAGTAAACCAGGACAGCGACTGCAGGGCGACGGCGTCTGTGACCTGTGCATGAGGTTTCAGCGACCTCTCTTTGTATGAGGTCTGCGACCTATTTACATGAGGGTTCTTGACCTCTATTGTATGAGGTCTACTAATCTCTGTTGTATGAGGTATGCTGACCTTTGTTGTATGAGACCTGGCCGACCTCTCTTAGAGCTATGCGGGATGAGGTTTCTTGACCTCTTGCATGAGATCACAACCTCTCTTTGCATGAGGTCTGCGGCCTCTCTTTGCATGGTCTCTTTGACCTCTATTGCATGACCTCTATGGGCTGACCTCTCGCCCATTAGGCATTCGGAGTAAAGATCATAACTTAGTCTGAGGGTCAATTGAAATTCGAAGCTAACATCAAGTTCATTGATGTGGCTACAATTTACTAGAAGGACTTACTACCAAATTCTCTTTATTTCTGACCCAAAAACTCGTTCTAAGGTCCGGCTACTGCATATGATAAAAAATATGGAATTTTTTGGGTTCAACTTACAACTAGACCCTTCCCAAAACACATATCTAGGAGCCTTATAACTCTTCTCAACTCAACCCTACACGAAATGAATTTAGTAGTTCCCAAACCCAAACCATACACAAGATAGAGGGTTCTAAACCAAGTATCTAAACTTTCTAGACTAAACTAGACTTCCATACTCCCATAGTTTCCATACAAAACTATACTCAAATTCCATACCATTACTCATAATTCCATACAACCCAAGACATGTATCCATACCTGTGATCTTCTTCTTCTTCTTCTTCTTCCTTTCTTCTCTCTTCTCTCTTATCCGTGTTTGCTCTCCCTTTCTCCAAGACCAAAATGAGATATTTCTTTTGGTCTTATCATATTGATCTTATCCCTTTTCATTTCCCTTTGGTCCTCCAACTCTTCTAATATTTGCAAATCAATTTATGATATTTTTACAATAGCCTCAAATCTTCTCTATTATTTGTAATTTAACTTATGCATATTCCTACTTTGGCATATGAACTTATTAAATTATGACCCTTAGGTCATGAATTGGTAATTTATTAATTTACCCTTAACTGTTGTATTAATTCCAAGTTCTTTCTTATTTTATTTTTATCTTTAATTTATTTCGGATAAATATACTTTTACTTTTATTATACCCTAAACATGTCCGAAAACTGCTGGGTATATTTTGGGGTGTTACAATAAGTCTTAATAGCAACAACCAAAATTCTTGCACCATTGCCCACTTGTAGATCGGAGTCTCTATTCGTGAGCTTTCCTCGCATTCCTTAGATACGCATATCATTGCATGTGAGCCCTGACCGGTATCATACCCAAGGTTGTCATGATAAATAGTATTAACCTCAATGACATAAATACCTGAAGATGATGGTGCATCACATGCCACCTTCTTCTTTGACTCCAAGTAGGCCTTGCAAATTTTCTTCCAATGGCCTTCTTTTCCATAATGGAAGCATGTACGCTTTGAGGACGTCTCCTTGGCCTTTTTCTTGGCTGCCCCTCCCTTTCTCTTGGTGATTTTTCTCTTCTTGTTGTTCTTAGAACTCGGCTTAGAACTAGAAGAGTCCACAAGCATCACAATTTTACCTTTCTTCTTCAAGGTGGGTTCAACTGTTTTAAGCAAGTTGATAAACTCAGGTATGGAAGACTCTTTATTGTTCATCCTATAGTTGAGCATAAACTATGCAAAATTGTCGAGTAAACTAGCCAAAATCAAGTCTATACTTAATTCATGATCCATACCAAAACCTAACTGATCCAACCTCATTATATATCCATTCATCTTTATTTCATACTATACTAGAGATGTCCCCTCTTGCATCTTTGAGCGAAAAATTAGTTTAAAGACCTTGAACCTTTAAGATCTCGCTTGCTCATGAAACAACTCCATTAGATGGACAATTATGTCATACACTGTCATAGCCTCATATTGTTTCTAAAGCTCCAATGACATTGATGCATGAGGCAATGACATTGTCATCCAGGTGCTTATGATATTCCTTCTGATATTCATCAGATGCATTAACATCAGGGGATTCCGGGAGTGGGACATCAAAGACATAAGCAATCCTTTCTACCTTGAGAACAATTCTCAAGTTCCTTAGCCAGTCCATGAAGTTGGCCTCGGTCAATCTATTGGCATCCAATATGGAACGCAAGTTTACGATGGTTGACATGTTATGATTCTAACAACCTAGATATAAAAGAGATTATGTTAGATTGTACTTTTAAAATGCATGATTATTACGGCTTGATAATTGCACATTATACCTCCCACTATTTTATTACGAATCGATAGCCTTCACTATGGATCCAAGAGAACCTATATGGAGGTTCTCCTAGTGGGTCGATATCCTATATCATTAAGAATGACCTTGGGTTTTCCTAACAAGCCACCTTGGGTCAATAGGTAGGTATCTTGTCCATACCAATTGCAACTATCAAAACCAGTGCTATCAACTATTGATTTGTGCACTATCATTAGGTTATCAACTCATGATACGTGTACATCTCATGTACTACCCAAATGCTTCTCTATCCAACATTAACCTTGGGTTTTCCTAACAATCTAATGAGTCGAGTTAAGGCCAGCCCACTAATCAGGAAAACTCATTTCCATGGATAGAACATGTCTTTATATAGAGGGTTTGGGTTTACCCAACAATCTCAATTCTAGAAGAACTCAGGTTCACAACATATTAGTGGAAAATGTTGGCCTTAATATTTATAATTGAGGGGTTTCTTTATATTAGTCTCATCACCGTATTAGCATGCTTTATATATGGCTTGATTATGGACATTCTAAAATCAATTCCATGAGCCAAAATGGAATTGACTAGGTCAAACCTAGGGACTTGAATGATTATTACAACCCATGAAAATAAATCAAATTTACATTTGAAGGTCTCCATTCTTGGATCCTCCTCCATGCTCCTTTCTCCTTTGTATCTTCACCAACTAATCCTAATCCTATCTAATCTAATTACATACATTCAAAAGAACACCAAGTTACATTTGAGGGGGATTTAGATGAGAAGAGAAACACATAGAGAAATTATAGAGAGAAGCAGGGACATGCAGGCTCTATTTACCCAAAAAAAAATTAATAATCAAATGCAATATGCTCAATCACCATTGGGCAAAGTCCATAATCATCCATCATGCCAACATACACCTTAAATATGCATTCTCTAATGCAACTCATCGAAAGTTAAAGATAATGGCATCCCAAGATTCCAATTTAACAAATGAAGGTTTCAACCCTCCATTCCAAAACTAATTCCACTCATGAACCTCAACTAATTCAACTCATGAATCAAAATTGCCAAAAGAGATGTATTAGTCCAAAATCTATTATAGAAAATTTCAATATGGTTTTTCGAACTCTAATAATTTAAAATCCATGATTCCAAAATTTTTAAGTCTGAACAATTTAATCTTAGTTTGCATATTTCACCCTAAGTCAAACATAGAGTGTGCTCCAAAATATGTAAACCCGTAAGAGAAAATGACAAAACAAACCACACTGTGGGTGTTCACATCGCGACGTGAGCAGTAGGAGATGAAGAACACTACAGTCCATGGGTCAACGTCGCAACGTGGTCGCTATGTTTCAAACACTGCCTGGTGATCAAGCATGGCATCGCAATGTGGGGAACCCACATTGCGATGTGAAGAGCCCACGTCACAACATCGCGAGTTGACTCGACAACAAAGAATTGAGAATTCCCGACTTTGGAATGTTTGAGATCTCATCGAGCCATTTTTCTTACATAATAACCATCATTGATCATCACATGACCAAATTACATGAAGGAACAACATAGGATGGAACTTTTTCATGTTTTGGAACTAATTTTCAAAGCTTTTCGAAACCATGGGAGCCCAAATCTAAAACTCTCAACATAGATATGATTTGATGAAACTAAGTGAACTTGGATACAATTGAAGGGGATTCCATAGTGTAAAGAGCATAGAATCATAGGGGATTTAAAAAAAAGTGGAATCCCTCCCTTAGACCTTCTTAATGCATCAAAAGGGATCACAAACCAACATCAGACCCAATATCAAGTCGGTTTAAAGAAGAAGGTCCCTATGGATTCAAATCTTAAAAGAGGTTAAATCCTTCAAAGCATCATATATCTTTTAAGCAACAAGAGCATAAAGATTTTTTCTGGTGAAGTACTAAGAAGAAAAAATAGTCATATCTTAAAAGAGGTTAAATCCTTACAAGTAGCTCTTCAGACCCAATATCAAGAGATAGAAGTGTGGTAAGCTGGAGAGTGAAATGTGTAGTGTTAGGAGAAATCCATTTCTACACTAATCTTCTCTTGGACAATTCCAATGTTCGTACCCAAGAATTTATCTTTTATTTGGAACTTGCAAAATGATAGTCACAACATTATTTTCATTCCCAGTGTTATTTCAATCCAGTGAATTCTCTAATTATGTATTTTTGAATTTCATTATTGCTTTGATTCATTTTAATGTAGAAGACAAATATATCCTGAAATTTGGAAGTTCAAATAGTGAGATTCTTGAGTAGTGAAGGTAGTTAATCTTTTAATTCTCTAATCAATCCTTGTGGGAATGATATCTGGACTTAAACATTCACTTTATTACTTGTATGACCTATGCACTTGTAGAGATTTTTTACCAAAACCAATTTAAATTACAAATTATTACTTAAACTGAAGAAAACAAATTTTAATTATCCAGTATATCAAGTTTTTAGCATGATTGCTGGGGATTGAATAAATTCTTGGTAGTAGTGACAAAAGTTTGGTATGCATAATCACATGCAGATTGGGTCAAAAATTAGGTCCACACTAGGCATTCTACAAGTTTAGGCACTGTTGCTAGGGATTATGAAAGTAGTCTTTGGTAATAATGTTTCAAAATTTGGTATTTTATATATGGTCATGGGTAATCAACAAGTTTTTAGTGCCGTTTCCAGGGATTGAAAGGAAATTTAAAGATTAATATTCTTACCAAAAAGAAAATAACTAGTTTGGATAATTTTTTTCTTTTCATTAAATAGAAAATTTTCAAAAACATTTTGAACTACAGTAGTTGACTTAGCTACTGATTTCTTATATGTACTTATCATAATATATTGTTGTTGTCTACTAACCTTTTTTCTCAGTATAATTCCATTTCATGTAGTAAGTACATGCATCAAAAACCAAAAGCAGAACTGCTACCATTGGACACTGAATTGGAAAGAACATTGAAAATTTTGAAGAAAGTTAGATTTCTTGAAGCGATGGTATGGCGAGCAAAGGGAGACCGCAGTAGAACATTACAGTTGTGGCGGTTGACAATGAAGGGCGGAGAACTATGGAGCTTTTGGGGCTGTTATTAGAGATGATTATTACTGCGAGTCAAGTAACACGCAGTGGAAACCAAACAATTTTGAGCTTAAGCTGCACTCATCACCGTGGTCCCTAGCAGTCAGTTCTTGGGCATCTAGTGAAGACACCAGTAGGCATATGGGAAGGTTTCTTATAATGGCCAATACCGTGAAATTGAATGGGGTGAGACCTGACATGATTAAGTTTTAGTTGTTTCCTTTTTCCTTAAGGGATACAACAACAAGTTGGTTTGAATCACTTCCCTATGGGTTAGTAAACAACTGGGAGGAGTTGGTTGAAGCATTCATGAGTAAATTTTTCCCTCCTGCTCTCACTTTAGAGAGGAGGGGAGAAATCATTGTATTCAAGCAAGGTGAAAATGAGAGTCTCTATAATGCCTAGGAAAGGTATAAGAAGCTGCTTAAGAGATGTCCAATGCATGGGATTGATCAAATCACACAAATAGACATTTTCTACCGTGCTATGAACTACACATCCAAAGGGATCATAGATGCAGCCTGTTATGGAGCATTCAAGAAAAAGAGTGCTTAAGAGGCAAACCAGTTGATAGAAGATCTAGCAAAAAGAAACTATAGAGCTCCATGCGAGACTTCGAGGACGTAACGAGTGAGAGGAAGTGGTGTGATGAGTTGAACAAAATGTATATAGAGGCAAAATTTGGATGCCTTTGATGAACAAATTTAGCATGCATGAAAGAAGAAACCAGTCTACCCATCTAGTGGGAATAGTGGAAGATGAACAAAGAGTTTTGAATGATGAAGGACTTGCTAATGATGGTTCTTATCATGTGGAGGAAGTTCAGTTTGTTAATGGCAATAAGAGTTACAACTTCAAGCCCAACACAAATCTTCCAACCCATTACACACCAGCTTTAAGGAACCATGAAATTTTTTCATATGGACCCTATAATATATGAGATAGAGACATGCGGGAGTGTCGATGTGTATGGTCAACATGGTTTCAAAGGACAATAACGACTAAAATACTTAGGAGGGAGTGAGTCGAGGGCCAAAGGTCGGTCTTTTGAAGCGAATGTTAAGCTTCATAGGAAAAGCGAGAGACTAGTGAACATTCATGAACATAAATTTGTTGAAGCTAAGCGGCCATTTCGAGGCAAACCTGAATGTGTTTCAAGCTAACCTGAAATGCCTCTGCAAAACTCTTGAGACATAAGTAGGCGGCGCGTATTAAAACCGAGTCTGAGATGCCTTCCTAAGTGATACTAAGAAGAATCCTAAAGACTGTATGGTAGTGACTCTTAGGAGTGGCAGAGAAATGAAATAAAGGGAAGAAAATGAGAAGAGGATGGCTAAGATAGAGAAACATGCAGAAATCGGAGAATAGATAAAGAAGAACAATTCAAAGTTACTGAAAGAGAAATAACAATAAAGGTGTAGCAAAAGCATCTAGTTGAAGAGCGATCGAGAAAGAAAAGATGAAACGCGAAGCTTACAAAGCCTACGATTCCATTCCCTCAAAAGATCTGTTCCAAAGCCCAGAAGAAGCGATTCTCTGAATTCTTGAACATGTTCCAAGAAGAAATGACTGATAAATATCCCTTTTTTTGAGTCAGCGGCCGTGCCTCACTATGCTAAGTTCATGAAGGATATGCGAGTAGAAAGGAAATTTGGCGAAGGAGTAGTGAACGATAGCAACTGCGGTCAGAGTTATTAGGAGGACTTCTGTGAATTAAAATCTGGGATCTGGCGACTTCACCATTCCTTGCACCATAAGGGATTCTGAAATGGGAAAAACATTATGTGATTTTGGAACTAGCATCAACTTGATGCCCTTACATGTTGTCAAAAGACTAAGTTTGGGGGAGCTCACTCCCACAGCCATGACCATGCATATGGTAGACAGAACCTTAGCTCAACTAGAGAGTATCCTTGAGGATGTGCTTATTAAAGTGGAAAAGTTCATTTTTCTAGTAGATTTTGTGGTTATTGATATTGAAGAAGACAAACAAGTACCACTACTGCTAGGAAGGCCTTTCTTACTATAGGAGCAGCTTTGATAGATGTCAAGAAATGAGAGATTACTCTTAGGGTTGGAGATGAAGTAGTGCACTTCAATCTCAATCAGAGTTTGAAGCATCCTGAATTTGATCGTACCGATTGTAAGATTGTAGAAACAAAGGATCCCATCAGTTCTGAACTGAGAAATGATTGTAAGATTCAGAATTTAATGAATGAAAATGAGATGAATTTCCAGTATATTGAGTGTCTTGATGTTGAATTTATAAATTCTAATTTCACATTTAAAGAAGCAGTACTCAGTCTTAATCAAAGCGGTGTAGAAAAATTAAGTGCTTATGAAGAGAAGGTTTTAGAAATAAACACAAGCTCAAAGGGTTTAATTATGAAAGAATTGCCCAAACATCTAAAGTATGCCTTCCTTGAAGCTGGGAAATCTAAACTAGTAATCATATCAACTGACTTGAAAATAAGCCTGAAAGAGCAAAACTAAAATTCTCAAGAAGTATAAAGGAGCCATTCTTGGCGTAGATGATTTAAGCAGACCAGTCCTTCCATTTGTATGCATAAAGTCCTCTTGCGGGGAAAATGCGAAGACTTGATAGAGCATCGAGAGGAAAGTGAACCAGTTATGAAAAGTTGTCGAGAGAAAGAGGTATTGGGAAATGGTAGATGCGAGGCTTCATTTATGCAATATCGGTTAGCTCTTAGGTGAGCCTAGTTCATGTGGTTCCTAAGAAAGAATTGGATTCAACATCATGAGAAATGAAAAGAATGAATTAATTCAATAAAAGCTGTGATAGGATGGAGGGTGTGTATAAAGCTCGAAAGCCGAATCTTCTTTACCAGTAAGTCATTATCCTCTGCCTTTCATTGACCCGAATCTTTGGTCGAGGTGTAAAACCTCCCAAATTTTGTTTTCTTTATGGATACTCTGGGTATAATCAAATTTCCATAGCCCCTGAGGATTAGGAGAAGACCACTTTTACTTGTCCTTATGGTACCTTTGCTTTCAAAAGGATGTCATTTGGATTATGTAATGCTCTTGCCTTCAAAGGTGTATGATGTCTATATTTTCTTATTTGGTGGAAGAGGCTAGGGAGATCTTCATGGATGACTTTTTTAGTTTATGGATCTAGTTTTGAACATTGTTTGCATAATTTGGAAACTATACTTCAGAGATGCCAAGACAAAAATCTAGCTCTTAATTGGGAAAATGTCATTCAAGCGGTAATAGAGGCATTGTCTTAGATTCATGAAAATTAATTTAGTTAGAAAGTTGAGCCGAGCCTAAAGTTTCCATCATAAAACTCTTTTTTCCATGACCAATAAAAGGGACAGAAGTTTTGGACATGCTAGATTACATAGAAGGATTCATAAAAGACTTCTCAAAAATATCAAGGCCATTATGTAGATTGCTAGAAAAAGAAACAAATTTTGAATTTGATGAAAAGTGTAAGTGTGCTTTTGAAGAAATCAAGGACAAATTGATCAAAGCTCTTATTCAGACAACACAAACTAGAGCAAGGTTTGGGAGATCATGTGGCGATCTTTAGTGATTTTGCCGTGAGGTTGTGTTGGAATGAAAGGCGACAAGACCTTTAGAGCCATATGAAGCATAAGAGAATTATTCAACAACTGAAAAATAAATTTTAGCAATGGTCTTTGCTTGTGAGAAGTTCAGGCCATATATATTGGGGTCTCATGTAATAGTGCACACTAATCATGCAACAATTAAATACCTGGTGGCAAGGAAAGATGCAAAGCCAAGACTGGCTCGGATGGGTGTTAACTGCTACCCCTAAATTTTATTTGAAGTAAGAGGATAAAGGGCAGTGATAATTTGCTAGTTAATCACTTATCAAGACTAGAGAAGCCTATGGAAGATGAAAGAGGGAATGAGATTAAAGAAGATTTCCCTAATGAGCAGATTTTTCAAGTATCAGTTCAAACACCATGGTATGCTGATATTATGAACTTTTTGGCTTATGGAATTATGCCACCTGAATTCAACTACCAATAGAAAAGAAAGTTGAGAACTGATGCTAGGCTTTATATATGGATGACCCATTGCTTTTTAGAAGAGCAGCATATCATATTATTAGAAGATGTGTACCAGAGGCAGAACGAGTTAGAATTGTGGATAAATGTCATTCATCACCGTATGGAGGACACTTTGCAGGAGACATAACAGCCTAGAAAATTCTCCAGTCATGGTTTTATTGGCCAACTTTATTCAGAGACTGCTCTGAATGGGTTAAACATTGTGACAGATGTCAAAGAATGGGCAATATAAACAGAAGAAATGAGATTCCTTTGCAAGGAATTATGGTGGTGTAGATTTTTTATGTATGGGGAATAGACTTCATGGGGCCTTTCCCACCTTCATTTGGAAACTTATACATTCTCCTAGTTGTGGATTATGTACCAAATGGGTGGAAGCCATAGCTTGCCCTAGAAATGATGCTAATATAGTGGTGGGGTTTATTGAAAGGAATATCTTGAGTAGATTTGGAGCCCCTAGAACTATTATAAGTGATGAGGGAAGCCATTTTGCAAATAAGCTATTTGCAAAACTCATGAACAGATATAGAGTCATACATGTTATGGGTTTGGCTTATCACCCTCAATTAAATGGCTTAGTGAGATATCGATAAAGAAATCAAAATATTCTTGAAAACAATCGATAGCATAAAAGTTTGGTCGACAAAAAATTGGATGTTTATTATGTATATAGGCGCTTATAATTGGAATATCCCCATACATAATGGTCTATGGTAAGCAATGTCATTTACCTCTGGAACTTGAGTATAAAGCCATGTGGGAAACAAAGAAGCTGAACTTTGATTTCCAAGCTATGAAAGAAAAGAGACTTCTCCAATTGAATGAATTAGAAGAGCTGAGGAATGAAGCTTATGACAATGTAAGGATTTACAAGGATAAGACTAAGAAATAGCATGACTAGAGGATATTGAGGAAAGAATTCAAAATAGGAGAATCAGTCCTCTTGTAAAACTCAAGGCTTATATTATTTCCTAGGAAGCTCAAATCCAGGTGGAGTGGTCCTTATACAGTCATTGAAGTTACACCCTTGGGAGCAATTACACTGAAGTCAAATTTAGGAAATGAGTTTAAGGTTAATGGCCAAAGACTGAAGCACTATTTGGGAGTAAATCTAAATGAAGAGTAGTCCAAGATTTGAAGAGAAGGGAAGAAATTGCTGAAAAGAGCAAATATTGTAGCAAAAGTCGCGAGGACTTAAAATGAAAATGACTATTTCTTGAGGCCCAACCCAAAGCAATTTCCATTTTTTTTTTTTTTTGTGGTTTTGTTTAATTCAAAGTGTTTTGATTTGTTTAGAAGTAGTGTAGTTTTGTTAGAATTTATTTACAATTTATTTAATTACAATTACAATCTTCTGATTGTCAGGATAATTGAAGGCTGCGAGGATATGAGAGGTCACTATTAAAGGCTTATCTCCAACCAGATTGAGTTATGTAGAGTTAACTAAAAATGGGAGTCTTCTTCTATCACTTATTCTTTAGAAAATGATGCATAACTAAGTTTGGGATAGTGTAATTTATCTTAGTTAGAAATTGCATAGTAGCTTCATTATACCTTTCTTGAACAGTGGTGTGAAGATCGCCCGATACATTAAAGTATGTTGAATCCCAGTTGAAAATCTACGGTGTTATTGTTCATGCTTGATTTGAGAATTTTTCAATAGTAATAGACTTTTATTCACAAGCCTGAATTGAAATTGCATAAATAAATTAGGGAAAACAAGTAAAAAAAAAATTCTACTTGAAAGAAGAATACTCTTCCTCAATGTCGCGACATTGACAACAATGTCATGACACCTTCTCTGAAAGTTCTCCAATGTCACGACATTGACAATTTAATGTCGCGACATCACAGTTATAAAAGAAAGACATAAAGCTTAACTTTTTGGAAATGTCGCGACATAAAAATCTAATGTTGCGACATTATAGTGATGTCGCGTATTGAAATTCAATGCCATTTTATCGCTCCCCAAAAAGCGACAAAGAGCATAAGAAATGTCGCGACATTGTTGGATCAATGTCGTGACATCCAAAAAAGTCGACTTGAAAACCTAAGCAATGTCGCGACATAGTAATCCTAATGTATTGACATTAGGTCAATGTCGCAACAGAGAAATTATAATGTCACAACATCAGGTGAGGCCATTTAGAAAATCTAAACAATGTCGTGACATCAGCACGACATAGTTGCAACATCAAAAATTCAATGTTGTGACATTGTACTGAGACACTTAGGCTATTAGGCCGATGTCGCGACATCACAACTTCAATGTTGCAACATTGCAGTTAGGGCAAAGCACCTATAAAAGGAACACTTCGAGAAATTTTCATTGCCACTTCAAATTTCTTAAGCTTTCAAACTCTAGCCTCCTCAAAATCTCACAAAAAGCCAAACCATGTTGAATCCTAACTCTCCAAACCTCGACTAAGTGATAGGAAATGTAGTGGAGGAGATTTTTCAAGAAAGGGCTAAGGAATCTTAGAGAGAAAGGGCAAAGGAAGTAAGCTAAGAAACTGCCCTCGAAGTCGTGCTTGAGGAGATAGAGGTGGGGGTTGAAGAAGGAGAAGCCAAGGCCTTCTACTCCAATAAGGGAGCAGAAGCATTCCAAAAGCATCTAGCCAAGAAGGGCTTTGTGGAAGAAAGAGGTTTCAAGCAGTTAGTGTCGCCATTTAAGGAAGAGATTAAGCGACGGGGTTAGGAGAGTTGAGCTAACATCAGGAGCTAGGAGTAAGGGCTATAGTTAAAGAGTTTTACACCAATCTGGGCAAACAAAAGAACCTGACGTGCTATGTCAGGGGAAGGTGGATCCCTTTTGGGGAGAGGTCCATCTCCTAACTCCTAGAGCTGAGACCAGTGGGTGAATGTGTAGAATACGACCAACTTCAGGAGAGCCTAAAGTTTGAAGAAATAGTCATAGAATTGCCAAAGGGCCTAGGGCAATGGCAGAGAACCAAAACCATCTACAACGCCTACATCGGCCGAGGTGATTTAATGGAGGTGAACAAGGTATGGTTTTAATTTATAACCTCTATTCTCACCCCTTTGAAACATGTCTCAACAGTGAGACAAGACCATGCCATACTATTGTATGCACTAGTAAAAGGGTGGAGTCTGAATGGGGGGAAATTAGTGGAACATTCCATTTTGGACTATGCTGAGAATAGCTTCTCAAGGAACATCCCCCACCCGCCTTGATCACTCTCATATGCATCAACGGGGGTGTAACATTCAGTGAAACAGAGAAGAAGTGCCCAAGATCCTCTCCTCTCACTCTCACCGGGGTCCTCAAGAATCCAGCACATGGTGAAGAGGTAGAGAGAGAAAGAAAAAGAAAGAGAGCAGCTACAAAACTACCAAGGGAGGCAACCTCGACAATTGAAGAAGAACCAAGAACAAAATAAATTGGGGGTTTTGAAACCCAGAGAAGCCAGTGCTCTCCTCCAATGCTGAAGAAACACTGCATGCTCATAACAAAGAAAAATGAGGGAAAAGAATAGAAGAAGAGCAAGAGAGCAACACTTCTAAGTTGTTCTCTTTACTAACGGAGATGAAGTGAAGAGATGAGCAACTTAAGGAAAAGCTGAGATGGAGAGATGAGAATCTAGCTATAGAAAACAAAGTAAGAGAAAGAAAATAAGACACTTCTCCGAGTAGAGGATGAGGGTTGAAGAAGAGGCGCTAGAGGGATGAAACGTGAGGTGGTGAAGAGAGGAAAGAGTGTTTGTGAATGATCAGCTCATGAGAAATCAAGAGCTGATCAAGCTTATGGAGGTTAGGGAAAAGGAAATGGAATAGAACCTACTCTAGAAGGCTGAAGCCTTTGGGTATCTTTATAAGGAACACAAGAAGGAGATCAAGGCTACCATCCAAAAAAGGGATGAAGAGCTAGAGTCCACCCTAAACTACAGGGAGAAGCTGTGGATTGAGAGCATTGATCCGGTGAACCAAAATATGGTAAAGATGTATCAAGCCCAGGGTGAGTTTGAGCAGTCATTGAATTCCATTAGGCAGAGGCAAAATGAGCTCATCAAGCAGCATATTAAAACACAAAAGTGGTACCTTTTTGACAAGGATTGAGGTAGCTCAACTGGAAAACCATAACCCTCTAACCTTGATTTCACACCCTCTAATGCCAGTTACAAGTAGAAGCTAGTAAACCTCAAGCCCTCTAAATCCCAATACCACAGAAAGAGGATATAGCTCTCTCACTCTCTCTCTATTTTGTAATCTATAAAATGTAATTCTTCCCTCTTTATTAATAAAAAAGGTAGTTTCTTAAATTTGTGTACAGTCTTTTCTTATTTTGTTTTCTTTTAAATTTACAATTATGAGAACTGAAATAAAAATGAAGAGGACTTTATTGTTCTGGATAAATGAGAATTAAGTGTGTTAAATGTAAAGATCTTTGCGAGTTAGACTTTGGATATTTGTACATATTTTGTGAAGGGAATGTGATTGCTTTTGTTTGAGGCACAGTAGAAATTTGTTCAAATCTTGGTAATTCTGTTGTTGACAGTGAACCTAAATTGTTTGATCAAATGAAATGTAAAGTTGAGCTGAAACACAACAAAATGTTTTAAACTAAGCAAAGCAAATACGAGATGCAATTGAAATTTTGAAGTGAGCGAGTTTTAAGTTGTGATGTCAAGAATAAATAAGCCAAAATTTTAGATTCTAAAAAACTAAAATTGAAATCAAAGCTAGTAGATATTAATTCTAGTCAAATTGAGCAGTCTGGTCGAGAAAATGACTAAACTAACACATTGGTCAAAAGAACCTTAAAACTGATTGTGCTTAGGTTAGGAAATTTTATGGGACTTATTATCAAAAATCTCTAAAGAGTCCTAGAACTTGTTGCATTATTATTCAAGGTGAAATCATAGACATCACAACCAACAGAAAATGATTTAAGCCATCCTTGAACAGTTTGGACTTTCAAAAGCCTACCCTTTAATATGCTTTATGCATATACCTTAGTACCTATTTTGAGCCTAATGCCATTTTCATCATCAAAGCCAAAAAGACGAGCCTTAAACCTTCCGTAAGTCTTACCTTATAGTAAGAATACATAATTTACCCCAGCGCATATCATTACGTAGTAAAGTAAGAGGATAAGTTTGGGGGTCTGATTTGAGGCGAAATAAAAGAATGAAATTAAGGAGAAATGAAGACAATTAAAAAAAGTGTACTAAGGAGGTGCAAAACAAAAATTGAGAAGCTAAAAAAGAATGAAAGTTTCAAGGAGTGAGTTTTACCTTGTAGCCTACTGACCTTGAGCAATTAAGTCCTTAGGGGTGTTCTACACCTAGTATCGTAATGCTAAGTAGTATGTGAGTTACTGACCCAAAGCTTGTTAAAAGATAGTAGAAAGCTTAAAAAGGTAAAAAAACTACACCACTCCAAACCTGAAACAAAATGCAGAAAGACCTTCTAGAGCAGAATTGAAAATAGCAGTGGAAAAGAAAAGGCCACAGAGGAGAAAATACAGAAAAATGCACTAAAATAATTTGGTCGTGCTTGAGAGGCTATTGTAGCAGAAAAATACGATGAGCAGTGAAGGCAAAATGTTGAGAAAATATATGCAGTTTGGGTAAAATTAAGCCTAAAATGTCCAGTCATCTACCTAAGTACCCTAGCCATACATTACAAGCTCAAAAGACCTATTTGATTATGAGGGTTGTGTTATGTCTACATTAGTAGAGAATAATATGACCAATAAGCATATGGGACTTGAATGTGCTCTGAAAGAATGTCATCCTGCAAAGTAACTCTCATAAAGCAACCTAATATGCTAAATTAGTCATACAGGGAAGACCAACACACATTCACTAAGTAAAGAACTGTATCTGTTTATTAACTATGAATTACATGCTACATTAAATTATCTAAATTGAAAATTTTTAGAATCCTGAAAATAAAGCTTAATTAGAATTGATGTCACAACTGAAATACTAATAAAGCTTAAATGTTGATTGATTGAAAAGATGTTTAATCGAAAAATGTCCTTAAAAATTGATTTTTATTATTTGAGGACAAACAAATAGCCTTTTCTTTGCTTGAGGACAAGCAAAACTTTAAATTTGGGGGAGTTTGATGAGTCAAAAACTCATTTATTTTTAAGCCCATTTTTCAAGTATATTTAAGGCTTAAAAAAATTCATTTTAATGCAAAATTATGGAGCCTTCACCCAAATTTATGTTTTGCAAAACATTAAGGAAAAGAAGCATAATTCAAAATAAATTAGAGCATAAATCAGCATTGTGCAAAGAAAGGGCCAATGTCGCAACATTACATTTCCAACGTCACGACATTATGTGGAGAAGGTCTTGACAATATTCCAATGTCGAGACATCATTACGACATTGAGGCAACATCACATTAATGTCGCGACATCAAAAGCAGCCCCAACAGTCAAACTATAGCAGCCATCCAATGTCGTGGCATTGCCCCGACATTGCTACGACATTACCTACAATAGGAAGAACTAAATTATTTAAATGTTGCGACATCGCCGACATCATGGCGACATCAGAACAAGCCTCAACCAGTGAAGACATCAGCTGAACATTGTCGCGACATCAGACCAAAGCAAGCCTTGGTTGAAGTTTAACAAATCAATGTCCTGACATCGGTTGAAGGATTAACAGGCAATGTCGCGACATCAGCTACGACATTGGCAAAGGGCTTCAGAACAACAAGATTAGAGATGTTGTGACATTAGATTAGAGATGTCGCGACATTTGATGAAAAGATTAGAACCGCAGAGGCAATGTTGCGACATCAAAAAGTGACCTATAAGTGATGTCGTGACATCAAAGCAAGAAGTTAAGAGCAAAGGCATCAACAAGTTATGTCGCGACATAAATTCAATGTCATAACATCAATTCAATGTTGCAACACAAGAAAGGCAATGTCGTGACAGCGGAATTAATCTACAACATTGAATTTCAATGTCGTGGCATCGTCACGACATTGACTTATCACTGGAAATTGAGAATTGCCCAGCAAAGTTGTCAATGTCAAGACATCAACTACAACCCACGACATTGACAACTCTGATGTCACAACATCAACAGCTAGGGCAGCTTTTCCAAGCTTTTCGAAGTACGTGATTCTCGCCTAATTTTTAGATTCTAAGACCTGAGCCTATAAATAAAAGCTCCTAGGGAAGAGTGAACATTTTCCAACGGCTTTTCATCAAGTCTGTGTGCTTTTTGGGAGAGTTGAAGTCTCATTGTATATATATATATTTTTATTATTTTCTATTTTTTTTAGTTTGTTTTCTATATTTAGTTTTCTTCTTTCAATTTAGAGTAGTGATTTGAACTGGAATTCGGAGTTGGATGAATGTAAATAGAAGCTTAAAGTATGCGAATTTAAATAGAATATGAAATTTACCCCACGAACGTTTTTTTCAATTTTGATGATGACACTTTCAATGAATTTGTTTCATCAACTAGTCATTATCATTTGTGATCAGTTTGGGGCTCAGACTCCTAGGAAAAGAATTTGTCATTGGGATTATTGTTTGTAATTAATCATAATGTTGTTTGGGTATGAAAAGTAGGTGATTTAATTGATATTATTCTAAGGTCGAGTTGTTCTATATATATCAACGTGTGAGTACCCGAAGAAGGCGTATCATTACTTTGATTTAAGAATCCTCTGAATATTACCAGGTTGAGGCTATACAAAGGTAATGAGCAATAACTTGGGGGTAAATTACACTGATATTATTTGAACTAACTCACTTTTAGGATTACTTTGATACATCACTTGTCACACCCCGTGACTAAAATAACACCATTCTATATTTAAGCGTAAACCTAGGAACCCATATTGCCAATCCTTTGAGTCCTTGCACCAATCGACCAAAATTATGCCCAAAAAATACCCTAAATTTTTATAATAATTACATTATATATTCCAGTATGAATTGAGCTAAACTTGGGTTTTCGAAAACTAATAGGGTTAAATTGTGAAAAGAGAAATGAATATGTAAGCATATGATTAAATATTATATGCTAAATGAAAATTGATTGAACCTGAAAATAAACCCAAGTGAAAAAGGGCAAAATTGGAAATTTGTAAAATGAGGACTTGAGGGTCAAATGATAAGCTTAAATGCTAATGTGAAATAAATGATAAATGAAAGTGAAATGAAGACCAAAACGGAGAAAAGATGAGAAATGGAAATTTGTGTGTAAGCGAACTTGGCCTTACGCTTAAAATGGGAAATAAGACCCAGCGGTCTTGGCCTTCATTTTGAGCCTGGCCAAGTATTTGAGAGAGTGAGAGGAGAAAGCTAGGGTTTTGAATGAAGAAGTTATTTTGGTGGGAGATCATCCACATTCCTTGCTTCTAAGTGATCAAGCATCTTGGGTGAAGAAGATTCAAAAAGATTTAAGGTAAGAACCAAACCCTAAATTTCTTTAAATGATGTTTGGGTTAGAAAAACCCTAATCCATCCATGGGTTTTGCTCATGGTTGGTTTAGGATGATATTAAGATGTTACTGGGAGTGATTTCCATGTTTTGTTGAGTTTTTGAGGATTTTTGGAGAAAAATCGCCCAAAACGAGAGAAAATGCAGTGAATATACGAGCTCCTCTGCAGCGGTGTGGGAACCGCAGGCATAGCCATGCCGCAGTGTGGGATGCCCTCGCCTTGAGGCCGGGGTGCCAAATGGCACCTTGGGTGCGCTCACGGGCGTAGCTTTGCTACCTTCTGACATGGTATTGAGACCCCTTTCTCGGCAGGCCGTTTGGGCGGATGAGCCGAGTCAGGGATGCCCGCTAAATCACGATCCTTTCAAAATCCATATCTTTGGAGCGATTTTCCTGGGCAAGCCCGCAAACATTTACACTTTAATGAAATCTACGTTCTGATAGAAGGCATTCAAGCCTTTTCAAAGGTACAAAAATGTTCGAGTTCCAATTGTTTTTTACAAAATATCAATATCAGAAAGAAAACATGGAATGAATGCACGTATGAACATACTCAGAAATTTCCTTCTTTATGACTCGGCGGCTCCTCGATCTTGGAATTAAAACTTTCGATCACTATCTATCGCTGGTACTGCGCATTGGTAAAACAATAAGCTAAGCATTTCTCGTACTTAGTGGTTCTATACAAATCCATTCCCTCTCGATTTCGAGTTTAAATCAAATCATGTAATTTAACATTTCAAAACTTTCAAACCGGTATGGATGATCAATATAATCACGATACATATACTTGTTTTATATACAATCGATTATAGTTCATTGATAAATCAAAAAAATACACTTTCATATTCAATATTTCGCAATCTCAAATCAATTCAATTAGCACTCTAAATTCGATTCGATTACGCATTTCAATTCGATTCTGAAATATTCGATTATGCCAATCAATTCGGTTATGCCCTTAATGAATTTAACCTATAATCTTGATATACGGATATGATCCAAACACGGTCAGCTGAAATTTACTTGGTCCAGTATGAAATGGTTTTATAACCGCAGTCTGATCAAAGCGACTCTTGTTGGTTATAAATAATCAAATAGTGAACACTCACCGTCTACGGTCCAGAGCTGGCGATCGGAATAGCATCAATACAATAGTTCGCGATCTTGCTATTGACCCTGATAATATATCAATCTATCATATCACGAACTAAGCGGTTAACATTCTATTAAGGCGTTCAAATCCTTTATAGAAAAATATAGTACAATATATACGCTTGTATAAGCAGTTTTATTTTCAATAATCATGCGATTTTTTATGCAAACATTTCCACAATCACTTTTTCAAATCAATTAAATCAATTCAATATGCTTTAGAACAAACATGCAAAAAACTTGAAACGAGGAATAAGTCGGTAGAACAAACCCAAAATCTTTGCCTTTGATTCAATCCTTGGAATCTCAATCTCGGTTGGATTTTCTCCTCGTCGACTCTATTCCAAAACCATTAAAGAACAATATTATTCATGTGTACTAGTATTTTTGGTTAGGATTGATTTTAGAGTTTAATATGAGTTAATTTCAGCGAGCTATATATATGGATTCTTGACTCAATGGGCATTCCATAGGTCAAGAACACCTGAAGCAGGTTCGGATGAAGGAGTTATGACCTTCCAGTTTGAGACGTAGTCACACCCAACCGAAATGACTGACCGAAATGACCGACCTCGGTAAAATCGGGTCCGACACCCTGGCCCCGACACCGGTCCGACATATTCCCATCCTCCTCAGGCATATTAATATATTCTGACTCAATGGATTTGATAGAGTCCAAGAACACCAAATCCTGAGTTCTGGACAAGGAGTTATGACCTTCCGAAGTTGGATGTCATACGTAGTCACACCCAGTCGAGCTGACTGACTGAGCTGACCTGACCTCGGTAAACTCGGTATGACACCTCGGTCTGACATATTCTATCCTCCTAAGGCATATGAATGTATTCTTGACTCAATGGGCTTTCCATAGAGTCAAAGAACACTCAAATCGGAGTTCGGACGAAGGAGTTATGACCTTCCGAAGTTGGAGGTCATACGTAGTCATACCTAGCCGAGCCGACCGACCGAAATGACCAATTCAGAACTCGGTCCGACACCGGTAAACTCGGGTCTCGACGCCTCAGTCTAACATTTTCATCCTCCTCGTGCATAAGGAATGGATTCTTGACCTAATGGGTCATAGAGTCCAAGAACACCCAAAACTGAAGTTCGGACGAAGAAGTTATGACCTTCCTAAGTCGGGAAAGTCATACGTAGTTAACCCGCACGAGCCGAATCTCAGACAACCGCACAGGATGAGGGTCCGGCTGACCCCACCGGATGAGGCCTCACGACCTCTCGCTGCATGAGGTTTGCCGACCTTCGCCGCATGAGGTCCGCCGACCTCCACAGATGAGGTCCGCTCGACCTCCACAGATGAGGCTCATCGACCCCTCGCCGCATGAGTCCGGCCGACCGTCGTACGAGGCCCTCGCCACCACCGCTTACATGAGGCCTCGCTACTTCGCCGCATGAGCCTCGCCACCCCCGCGCATGAGCCCTCGCTGACCGGGCCGCATGAGGTCTGCTGACCTCTACTGCATGACCTTAGTAAAAGGACCATAACTTGATCTACAGAGGTTCGAATTGAGAAATTAAAAAGCCTAACATCAAGTTCATTGATGAGGCTACAATTTTATATAAGGACTCACTACCAAATTACCTTCACTACCCAAAAATCATCTCTAAGGTCCGGCTAATGCGCACTACCACAATGTGGCAACTTTCCATGGTTTAAAATACAACTAGACATTCCCCAAAGGCAAGATAACCACCACACAACCCTTAGGGTAGAAAATAACCTTAGTAGGAGAAGACCTACCTCTTGGAGTTTGTCGAAACTCACCGATTCCTGTCTCTACTTGCAGCTCTTGTCACGAGAAAGGACTTTCCCTCTTGCTTCCCCCGAGCCTATGGTCCGATTGCTGAATCTAGAGAGTAAGGTGAGCCTCTCTCTAACTCTAAAATATCCTTTACCTTTTCTATTTTCTTTTCTTATGGATCACCCTTAATCGTACTTTTAAAAAGGAGAAGCTCTCTCCCCTCTTCCTACATACATGTCATTTCCTTTTGATTTTTTTCTTTTCTTACTTCTTTTTATATTTAGGGTCCCTCCCATTTCTATTATTCTTCATTTAAGTCTCCTATTATTTTCCCCTTGCTCATTTATTTCTCCTAATTTCACTTAGACATATAAAATTACTTACAATTGACCCTTAGGTCCCCATTTTACAATTTCCATATTTTCTCTTTTTCACTTGGGTTTATTTTCAGATTCATTAATCATTTAATCAATATTCATCTAACAATTCCCAAAAAAATACCCAAGTTGGCCCAATTATACCCTAATATATAATAAATTCCCATTATAAAATTCTAGTATTTTGGGGCTTTACATAGACACTGTTCACTAAGAGCAAATTTTGATTTTTTGTCTGAAGTCTCAGATTCCTCAGATAATTTCCATAGTTTAAGGACCCTAATAAATGATTAATTAGGGTTCAAATAAGGATAAAACAAAATGAAAAACGTATTGTACCTTGTCGCCTCAGCGAGTTTTTCTTTAGGCAGATTTAGTGTCTTAACCCAAAACCGTTAACGAAGATAAAAATTGTCATTCACTAAAAATGTTTATTGATTGTTTATCCACTAAGAGTGGTGTAATTGATATTGACTAGGGACGAGTAAGGATCACCTAACCTATGACCGAGATCGAAGGGAAGGAAATGAGAGCCGACAGCTTCTATTTGTTCACTGATCCTCTATCCTTATTTCAAGTGTTTTGGTAGTATACCAAATAAATCTGAAATGATTATATGGAATGAGTATATCTTTGAAATGATATTACGAAATTGCATATGGATTTGAAAATGTTATATTTGAAATGTCTGACAATTAATTACATGTGAGTGATTAATTGAGTTGCAAACGAATTGGTCAATTCTTGACATCTTGAATTGAATTGATATACCGAACAACCAACATGGCGGGATTCACCAACTGAATCTGTCATGAAGGCAACCCGAAATTGTCCAATGTCCCACTCGAGTGGACGCGCACCACCCAAGATCCGGCCATTACTGTATGACATTAAAGAAATGTCCTACTTTGCGGGATGCACCAATCGGCATCCATCTTGATGGCGTATGGAATTTATAAGTGACCATATGGTGGGGTGCACCAATTGGCATCCATCATGATGGGAGACCAAAATTGTTAAATGTGTAAGCACATTACCGACGATAAATGATCGATTCACTAACTAATCCGTCATGAATGTGAATTGTATAGACAAAGTGAGATAACAAACTTTAATCAGTGAAAAATGATATTTGTAAACTAAATACGTCCTTAAGGGTATATGTTTGAATCTCATGATTTGAGTTAAATGATTTGTTTCATGTGGAAATGCATATTTTGATATGATCAATGATTTGTAAAGTGAAAGCATTTGAAAATGAATAAGCATGAGTATAGTTTGATATAAAAGACATGGTTTTATGATAAATGCATGTCATGTTAAACTGAAAATCGAATAGAATCAGATAGAACCACTAAGCATGAAAATGCTTAGCGTGTAGTTTTTATCTATGCGTAGGTTTCGAGTAAATAGGAAAGAAGGCAAGATCAAGAAGGGCAGAGTCATAGAGAAAGTGCGGCCTATAAGTATATACCCCGTCATATGCATATCATTTCTTTTGAACATGTGATATTTTGCGAACAAAAGAGTTAAACTTTGAACTATTGTTTTGTATATCATTTTGTAAAGGCATGATACGCCATTTTGTAAACGAATTGTATAAAAGTAAATGTTTATGGGCCTACCATTTGAAAATGCTTCCACGTAATTGAAAACCCCAAAACGAAATGACATAAATAAATTTTTTGATAAGATAAATGAAAACGGTCGGAGTAAACCGGGCTCCGGTTCGAATTTGCCCTTTGGGTCGGGCCGGAGATTCGGGTCGCAACACTTTTACAAAAAAAAAAAAACAAAAAAAACAAAAAAATGAAAAGTAAACAAAAAGAATTAAACGAGCATCCCGGATCCGAAGGTTCGAATCCGTAGATCAGGTCGGACCGGATAGGGGTGCTACAAAATACTTACATATCTAATAGTGAAACCGATTAATTGTCAGAAGCAAAAAAAAAAAAAAATATATATATATATATATATATATATATATATATATATATATATATATATATATATATATATATATATATGATCTACAATCCCAAGCTATCTAAGGACAACCCCCAAAACTAACAAGTGTATAAACAAGTGAGGTTATATTACATTGATCCACCAAATATGATTGTTCATCAAAACACATGACCAAGGACTCAAAGGCTAATCTAGCAAAATAAACTCCCAATCCTCAAGACCTTGCAGGTTCCACAACTTGCTCATGTAGCTGGCCTTTTACCTGCATCTAAGGTGGAGGAAAATAATAGGGTGAGTTCAACAACTTAGTAGGAAATCTCATAAACAAACCATGCTCACCATTAAATACTTTAATTATACATATCCCAAAATATATATTTATAAAAACACGAGTATTTCATAAATACAATTGAGTTCAAGATGGAAAACACATGAAAGCTTAACTTACCTCCCAACTCCACCCCTCAATGACACCTTTGGGGCTTCGACCCTGGGACTAGTCTCCATCTCGTATTACTTGGACAATTTTAGAATTTTAACCTAGGGACTAGTCTCCATCCCGTATGACTTGGAAAATTTTGGAACTTCAACCCAGGGACTAGTCTCCATCTCGTATGACTTAGACAATTTTGAACCTTCAACCCAGGGACTAGTCACCACCCTGTCTCCAACACAACAACCAGGACTCTCACCATAGTCCCAATCCCCATGCCATGATTTAAAACAATTTTACACAGTACAATTCACCGCATGGATATTTCAAAATCATGATTTAACCATACCAAACATTTCCAAACTTCAATATATATATATATATATATATAGTATATATATATATATATATATATATATATATATATATATATATATATATATATATATATATATATATATATACATATTTATATAATCAAATAAACCATCACAACCAAACATAGAATGGTACAAGATTTCCCTACCTCCTTTTGGTTGATCCTTGAATTTCTCCTTTACGTAGAGAATTCTTTACCTAAATCAAAGAATCAAGGTAGAATCATTCAATTTAGGTCTCTTAACCCAAAATCATCAAATTAAAACAAAATCACACTCTTATCTCCTACACTTGATAAGTTTTCTGGGAACAACCAAGACATATTTTTCCAATACTTCCTTCGTGCAAGTTGTAGTTCTAGGAGTCTTTTTTTAGTAGAAATTGGAATCACCTCATTTGGATCACTATAACTCAACTTATGACAAAAATACAGAACCTTCCCCTGTTGAGGAAACAAAACCCGACTCTTCACTTTAGGCTCAAAAACAGGGGACTTAGGGTAAGAATTGATTCTTGGTGTCTTCTAGAAAATTGTAGGTCTAACTCTTAGGGTTCATCTCCAAGTGTAAACATTCAATTTGGAGATCTAGAGGCTAAGATATGGCATAACAAGAAAACGGGTTCTTGGGAAATTTTGGCTGCACTTCCCCTATAATTCCATCATATCCATTTCACACAATTTGGTCCTTAACAAAGGACACTACCAACCAAAACCAATTTACAAACCAATCTCAAATCCAAACCAAAATACCCAAAAGATGGAGAAAGTTTGGATTTTCTAACCTTAGAGAAAACCTTCCTTTTTCCTTTCTTCTTCCTTTCTTCCCTTCTCTTAACCGTATCTAGAGAGCACAAAATGAGAAGAGTCAAAACTTTTAGATCTCATTCTCCCAAGCTCAACCGGATTTCAAAGGCTCCCAAAGCCAATTTGGAATCCATTCTTCTAGAAGTTCCATGTGTCACCTTCCCATGTGATCAACTTTTCTCATTTTGCATACAAGACCCTAATTTGCACATAGGTCTTTGCTTTTAAGTCCCCCAACTTTATTCAATTCCACAGCAACTTAACATAAATCTACCATGACACAAGACTAATCACTTTATATCAAACAAAACCTCAATTGAGAATTTACCAAAATACCCTTTTCACATTCCAATATACATTGAACATGTTATAAAACTAGTAGGGTATACTTTGGGGTGTTACAAAGTCCCTCTACAACTATTATCCTTAATGTGCCAAATTTCGTTATTTAGGTCAACAATTTAGATTAACAATCTGAATCTAAACTTAA
This sequence comes from Tetrastigma voinierianum, assembly GCA_016808115.1. NCBI lineage: Eukaryota > Viridiplantae > Streptophyta > Magnoliopsida > Vitales > Vitaceae > Tetrastigma > Tetrastigma voinierianum. The sequence goes on from JAEQBH010001618.1 coordinate 205,843, forward strand.
AGCATAACAAAACATAAACGACCTCTAACCAAAATAACCCTCTACCTAGTTATAATTAGGTAGCCGTAACACCAAATCAAATTATTTATTTTACACCGGGTGTTACATCACTAGTGAAGATCCAAACTCTGCTTTCAAGGTTCCCTCCTGGGTGACAACAGGAGTGTGTGTCTGATTAATATGATCTACTTAGTAATCTAGAAAATTAATTCTGAGAGGTTTCACCTTAATTGAGATGAATAAATTCAACCCTGTCTTAGCTGAGATTCTAATCAAGGGGAGAAATAATTATTTTCTAATTGATGGTTGAGATATCATTTATTTTGGAGAGGGCTTGCATGACCCTATCTATAGGGGTGAGCAATTTCTAGTCCTATGAGATGGTTGTGAAGTACTAAGAAGGAAAAATAGTAAGATCTTAAAAGATGATAAATCCTTACAAGTAGCTCTTTAGACCCACTGTCTAAAGATAGAAGTGTGGTAAGCTGGAGAGAGAAATGTGTAGTGTTAGGAGAAATCCATTTCTACACTAATCTGCTCTTAGACAATTCCAATGTTCATACCCAAGAATTTATCTTTTATTTGGAACTTGAAAAATGATAGTCACAACACTATTTTTGATGATACTTTTTCAACCGGAACTGGGCTTGAGCATGCTGGAATTGTTGGGCCAATCCGCTGTCTCTGGACGTTGGGTTCCTCTATAAAAACAAGAAACAAAAAGGATCGGCGGGGGCTCACCCGTTGCCTCTCTGATGCCTAAGTTAGTTCTTTTCGGGGGAAGAGAAGATCAACTGCTTAGGGAATGAATTTTCTATGCGTAAGTCTGCATACCTTTCACTTATGGGGTGGCCTGGTATTTATAATGGATGATTATGACAACTTTCCTAATTGGATTATGATACTGAATAGTATGTTTCCTAGTTGGATGATGACACTAAATAGTATGTTTCCTAGTTGGAGGATGATACAATATTTCTCTCACTGGGTAAGAGATTTTCTTTCCTTATCGTAAACCAATTAATAAGGGATAATTGAGGGGTGATAATTGGGGAATATCTTACTTTCCTGATTGGTGGAGATTGGGTGTTTTCCCCTAATACGAATTCCTTGGGTGCACGCCTTTTAAAGAGGCGAGTTGGGCCCTCGTTTTGGGCCTGCCTTTGAGGGATACCATTAAGGGCCTATTGCTAGTACTGGGCCCATTTTTAATTCTGACGTTTTGGCTTGTATCTTGGGCCTGCACGCCCATTATTTCAAACCCTATCATTTTTCATTCCTAGTGTTATTTCAATCTAGTGAATCATCTAATTATGTATTTTAGAATTTCATTATTGCTTTGATTCATTTTACTGTAGAAGACAAATATAACCTGAAATTTGGAAGTTCAAATAGTGAGATTCTTGAGTAGTAAGGGTAGTTAATCTTTGAATTTTCTAATCAATCCTCGTGGGAATGATATTTGGACTTAAACATCCACTTTATTACTTGTATGATCTCAGGCACTTACGTATATTTTTTACCAAACCAATTTAAATTGAAAATTATTACTTAAATTAAGAAACAGATTTTAATTATTGATTCGTACACGGTAGGGTGATTCTAATCAACAATATTTTGCTCCTTATGTTCCTCCCACTGTCGTAGTCAAGCTAACATCGCAGTATAGTGGCTTGTGGCCTAACACGAGATGGGTTTTCATCCCAATTCGAATGATCTCACACGTTGATGGAAAATGGTGAGACTTTTTGTTTGGATTTTAGGATTTGTTTAAAAACAGGGGAAGTTGTTTGTTCACTGGTTAACAGTAATAGCTTAATTGAAAGTGTGAAATGGTAACCTTGAAGGCTTGGGTCACTAGCTTGATAACATGGGGGTATTGAAGTGTCCTCGGGTTATTTCCTCGTGATGCGCGCCGACATATACAAAGCCAAAACCGGATCATTGTTTAGCTATAAAACCTAACCCTAAAACCACTCCTATTTGAGTCAACCCAAGTACTAAGCATTCAAAGTCCCATTCAGTTTGAAACCCTAGCATTTAACCTCATTTCCATGGCTCGTAAATGACATCTAAAGAATGTCGCTGCATCACTAAGAATGCATCAACCCTAAAGCATGGCAAGTATTGACCAAAAGAAAGGACATTAAATAGTACTAAACCCTAGTTTGGAAAGTATGGAACCATAAATGCAGTAATTGTGAATATTTAAAGCATGAGGACAACCTCGTGTAAGCCCCAAAAACCAAGCTAAGACCCTCCTTCATATTATGGAGGCTTAGCCAAGCATCCCTTGAGTTGTCATCCTCAAGGGGTGTGTTTGGCAGCCGAGAAAATGATAGAAAGAGGAGAGAGAAGAGAGCAAAGTAAACCTAAAATGAAAAGCCGTTGAAACTCAGATAATGGAAAAGTCACCTAGTGGTTACAAAGTCGAGGGGGCTTATATAGCCAACCCCATGGTGTGAAATGACAAAAATTACCTAAAATATGAAATTACAATAGGGACAAGATGGTAATTTATCAAAACGTGGTCGCTTGGAACTCAAAACACCAAAAACACAGTCGAAAGCAATTCTCGCCACAAAAGAAATTTCGCTAGTATAGCGAAAATTTCGCTATGCTAGCGAAATTTCGCTAGCCTAGCGAAATTTTTGTGAGATAGCGAAATTGAGAATTTTCGCTAGGAACAGTGAATTTCTTAGCTAGCGTACTATTAGCCTAGCTTAAATTTTCACATAGCGGTGTTTGCTAGGGATTTCAAATTTTCTATGATCGCGAAATTCGTAATCCCCGCGAAATTTTCCGCAATCCTAGCGAAAATCCCCGGATTGTTCCTCGCCTGGTTTGCTACTGCATCTACTCCTGCACCTTCTGAGTCTATCAATTTGCCTTCAATTCTTCATCAGATCTTGACATTTCATCACCTCGCCGGTGAAATCATCGAGGATTCCCGCATTCGCCACCAATAAGAAGCCAAGCTCGCAACTCGGTTCCCAATATCTGCAAAACTATCCAAAACAACTCAAAACAAATTAGAAGCACTAAGTGGACATGCACATGACAATTGGTTTAATTCATATGATTAGCGCGTAAAAGCACTCAAAAAACCTATCTTAAATAGGCTCAAAATAGCACTTTTTTCGGGGCACTAATCACACCCCAACCGACACGTTGCTAGTCCCTTAGCAATGCTAAAAAACAATAAAGGTATGCATGTTGTGCTTTTGGCTAAAAAAGTGTATAAGGTTCAAAAGTGTATGTACAAATAGGCTTTACCTTTAAAATGAACAATTTACACCCTGTTCGAATACCGACATGAAAGAACAAAAACCATATAAGAACTAGTTTTAGGTCAACATTGGATCCAAGGAAATCAACCTGAACTTCCACCAAAATCTAATTGTTCCTAAGGTAACCAGCTTGAGCCAATAAATTGCAAAGCTATTCCCTCCCCCCAACCTAGCTACTGCCATGGCCTTAAACCGGTCGACCAACTTAAATGGGGACTAGCTACACTTTATTTCTTCCTTTGATGGCAAATGTAGGGTGCAATGCCGCTAAAAACCTCGACTTCACCAAAGTCCTGTGATAAGGGTCCACCGGACTCTAACCAATTAAGGTTTAGGGCATCAAGCCAAAAGGATCACTTGACCACAAACCTCGTTGTGCTCACCCTGACTCCCGAATGACTTTGAGAATTAAGCACCTACAACACGCTAAACTCTACCCATCCACTCCGCAGCGAACACTAAGTCAATGACTCCCAACCACTTAAGGTTTAGGGCATCGGGCTTTAAAGGCTTTCGCCATATACCCCTCGGACCGTGTTCGGGTTTCAAGGCAAAGCGTCACGGCTTTTATTTTTCTTTTTCTTCTTTTCTTTTTCTTTTTTCTTTTTCTTTTCTTTTTCATTTGGAAGACTACATTGGTCTTCATACATGGGTAACATAAACCTATTATGGGTCGTCAACAGGTCTAAGGCCGGCTCTGCAAAGCGGAAAGAGGTAAATAGCTTCTCAACCTATCGGGTACACCGGGTGTGCGCAGTGAATTAGCTAAAGGAATGTTCAATGTTGAAAATGCTGGAAACTTCAATTGACCGAAAACTAAATCATGCATGGAATTCTAACATTAAGGTAACATACGGCTTCAATTTTTCAACTAAAGGCAAAAGTTCGAAACACAAAATGTAGACACAAAAGTGATTCAAGTAAAAGTGTAGTAAATCAGAATAATGCTATAAAGCTTTTGATATAACCAAAATGGCTAATACATGCTTAATATAGCTAAATATGATAAAACATCACTGCCTACTATTGGCTAATACATGAACCCTATACAAAATGAGTAGGCAGTTGATAAAGCTGAAAACTGTACAAAAACATGATAGAAGACACTCCTAACTCTAACTTTTCCTCCCAGCCAAAGTAGAAACATGTCATAGTGGATAGAAAGTTAGGAGATGTAGAAGAGGTGTGACCACCTCACTCTCGCGGTGGTGGTGGACTAAGTCAGCCACGTCACGCGATGTCTAAGGAGGTTGTCAGCTGTGGCTCATCACTGATGTGTAGCTCAAAGTGAGACCGAGGCGACTATGGATCCAAGGAGCATGGTATGACAATGCTCTAAAGTGGTCTCGTCGCCAATCTCCGTCCATCGATGCTTGTGTAAGAGCCACGCAATGCATAACATCCATAACACCTCGCTAACTCCTCGAAATGGCTACGAACATGTCTCGAGAATGTCGTGGCTATGTATGAAGGGCCAGGAGTGTCAGCTGAAGTTGGGGCCGAAGGAGGTGGAGGAGGAGATGGAGGGGACAAATCTGGCACTGGACTCCTCTCCACCTCTACCTCTGGAGCAGGATCATCTCCCCTCAGGGGATCCTCTGCTACCTCATCTGGTACCTCCTCCTGGTCCTGCTGCTGGAGGAGAAAAGAAATCGGCATCACCAAGGCTCGCTCCAAAGACAGGACCTGAGGGCATCTGATCCTCCTCTCGATACGGGGCTCCACCGGAAATCCCAAATGCTCCAGGACCTGGCTCAGTAGTCGCGGCATCAACAAGGGTAGACCCTCAGCTCGAGCCAAGCCCTTGTGGTGGACCTTATCCTCGGGCGCCAGGCTGGGCCATGACCCGCCTGAGGGACCGAACCGTAATCCCTCCGAGATCCGCTACAAGGCCCCCTGGGTGATGGCTCCCGCACCGAACATAGTGTTGTAATGGAACAGTCGGTCCGAAAGTAGGGGTCCACTAGAAGCATCCGAGGCTGAGTCGCTTCACTTTAAAGTAATGGTCCCGCCCGTAAGATCTCGAGCGAGACAAATGCGACCATCTCCTCCGTGATACTGCGGGCTAATCCTCGATATCCTTCCGACCGCCACTCACGGGTGTGCCAGCAAATACTGGAATGTCCGCCGCCGGGCACTCCCGATCGATCGTCAATGGTGAACCGGAGCTCCATCTGACTCAGCACTCCCCGGGAAGTCATGGAGTGGTAGAATCAAGCACCACCCGGGTAATAGAACCGCCGCTGTCAGCGGAACTAGAGCGCTGAGCACCGTGGTGATCGGGCCTCATGGAGTCTCCGAATCGGGGTCACGGCCAAGGCCGCACGTCAGAATATGACTCTCCATGAAAACTCGGCGTGTAAATCCACTGCCCCTGCATCGGTGTGGTCCCAGTAAACAATGGCCGCCTGATCCTCGAGGCCGACGAAAGATGGGGCGATGAGCTCTCCTCTACTACTGTGGAAAGCGATGGCTGAGGCCTAGATGACGAGGACTGCCCCGGGCCTGATGTCCGGGCCCGCTTAGAGGGCCAGCCCCCTCCCCGGGATCGCCTCCCGAGGCAACGGGAAGGCCCGGGTCCCATCCTAGTCCGACACCTCCCGAACCCCGAGGCTCCTCCTCGTGGGATCGTAGCCGGCCCGCCCCCGCCCGGAGTGCCAATCTAACCCCGGGCCTCAAGCGGAACCACCCTCGGGCACGCACTTATCCGTAGCCGTGCAGGGAAGGCACCAGTGGCTCACTACCGAGCGGCGCGGCACCGCGCCACACTCGCCGACCCGGCCCGGCTTAACCAACGGGCCGACAATGGATCGAGCGGCGACGTGGGAGATGGCCCTGGCACGCATGCGCCGTGGAGCCGGTCGGGCACGATCAATGACAGCAATGCGGCTCCTGCACGCCGCGACGCAAGCCGAATCCGCGTGGCACGAACAGGTGGCTCAAATTACGCTCACTCGCAACGGTGGCTCCGGCTCGCGACGCAGTCCGACAAAGGGGGCTGCAGAAGCAGCAAGTGTGGCGCGGCCATCGCGGCGCACGGACCTGGGCCTCAGTAATCAAGCCACAACCAGGAGCTGAGGCAAGGGACTCGCAATGGAGGGGCTCAAGGGGGCTTCGAAATGTGAATGAATATGAGGCCCCCCCTTCCCTTTATATAAGGCCGTGAGGAAGCCGAAAGGCCAATTTCGCTACAATAGCGAAATCTGCACTCCACCTGCAAAAATAATAATTTTCATTTAGGCAGACAAAACTAAATAATAAAATAAAATAAAATTATTATTTTAATATATGTCTTAAAAATTAAAATAAAATAAAATAAAGATAAAATTACTAAAAAGGAGTTACTAAAAATAGTATATTATGAAAATTTGATCAATTTAAAGCAAAACCAAAATTCTTGAGCTGCACTGTCAGCCGACACCAAACCAGCTCAATTTCATCGATTCACTCATGGAGGGTCAAGGAGGAGGAGCTCCCAACCCTATAGGCTTAGCCACCCTCCATGCTTGGTCCATTCTTGTTGATTTTCTTCTCACTGGGTGATTTTGAGCTGACCAATTGCTCTGTAGTGGTGACTGATGACAATTCCCAAACAACTGCTTCATCTTGGTTAGCCAATTCTTGCAGTTTATGGACCTTTGGCTTCCCTGCATTCTGACCAATTGAGCAGACTTCATCGCTTCCTTCCTTATCACCTTCCACTGGTTTGTGCTTGTGACTCAGGTAAAGTATATTTGAGCTCCAATGTCATGTTGCCAAATGTGGTACATTACTCCATTTCGACAGTGATGATTACGTGGCGATGGCCAAAAGTAAGTCTTCTTCGGGATAATTGGCACATGATTGGGCACACTTTCGCGTTGGCTCGGTATCAAGCACTCTGAAGTCTCTTGGGTAGTAGAGATTTGTCTACTTTTACGAAGACATCTCGAAGCCCCATTCCCTTAGGAATCTTATTTGTCCGGTCGACGATGATAGAGTAATGTTGGTAGGCTTGAGCTCTAAACTAGCTATATACTACTTTGAGTATAGCGGTAGGTTCCTGGCAACCCCTAAATCTAGCGGTGCTTTGTCTATACGGGTTCCTCCAATGTTAGTGGGGTATGGGGATCACGGATCCTTGTATTTGGCCCGGGGTCACTGCAGTTATGGCGACTTGCTCGAGTTAGGGAAGGCCTTCTTTCGATGCCTAACCGCACTTGTGACACGGTCCTTTAAGAACTTTGCATAAGTTGGGACTTTGCTTAATCATGTCGACGGTGGAATGTTTCCTTGCCTTAGCGCTTCCCAATTTCAGCTTGGTTTGGGATTTTCTCTTGCCTCTTGGTGCTTGGGGAAATGGAGGGCATGCTTTTCTTCAACGCTTCCGGATCCTCTTTATCTTACCTTTTCGAGCTCAGCTCCATTTTTTCTTGCATGTTTCTTGACATTCATAGGCCTTTGGTTGCTTTATCTCTTTTCCCTCCTCAGAGTGATTATGGCTTTCATAAGTCCATCCTGTATTGGTGGATGAACCTACCTCATGGACCCCTTTTGGATTAGGTAATGTTTGGGAAGGGAACCTTCCTCTCTCCTGTACCTCCAGCAGATTGTTGATTTTTGTGATTGAATACTACAGGTTGTCAATTTTCTGATTAAGATTGCTCTCAAGCCCATCTATTCTTTTGTTCAATGTACTTTCTACAGTATCTATCCTCTGTGCCAGTAGTACATTTATCCCCTTTTGCTCCTCCACAAAATTGCCTACTACCTTGCTCAAATTCAATATAGCTTGTTCAATGTGAGAAGTTGATGATGTCGTCGTGGGTCGGTATCAGGAACAAATCAAGTACTCGCACCAGCAGCCATAAAGGGACTAGGTTTCCGTGAGAGGTTAGGGTGATTCTTCCAATTGAATTGTATGTGTTACCGCATAAGCATTCGGTCGGGCTTGTATCGCTCACGACACAAGAGATGTTCTCGACATCAAATCCTTCACCGCATAAGCACTTCGGATAAGCCTTTCCTCCTGACTGATAAAGGTCGACAATCGCGGCCGGGTCAAGTTCGTGCGCATTTTCTACCACCACCACTTCATGGAGCCTCTTTCCTCTAGCTCCTCCACCTTCCTAAATTAGGGGTCAGAGATTTTTGCTTTCATTTCCATGTCCTCCAAAGTGTAAAAAATTCCTCCCTTCGTGTGCCATGGGCCCCATTTTCTCCATCTCTCTCAAGGTTTGGTCTATCCCAACCGAAGTTTTAGCTACATAATTCAAGAAATCCATGTCATCCAGAGCTGCTTTTGCTCGGGAAAGTCACCTCCACACATGGTTTCTAGCATTGCCACGGTAGACATACCATCAGAAATGACTAATTAACATCCATGTATCAAAACCATGGTGTGACATGCATTGATGGTCTCTATGAAACTCTCCCAAATTACCGAGAATTTCTCATTGTCATAGGCCGAGTAAGTGTAGATTTGTCTTTTCAAACTGTTGGTCTTTGTTGCAATCGGGGCACTTCTTCAAAAATTCGCCAAGACGGCCCCACTTCTAATCGCTTCTACTCGCGACCGGTTCACATTTGGCTTTTGGTCTCTTATGTTAACTGGGAATGCCTAACTTCAATAATTTGCATGTCTGCTATACCCTCCTTAAAAGCAGTACTTCCTCAAAATCCCGTATGTGTGAATAAACATGATTTCATTCTCCATACCATGAAACATGGGAAGCAGGGCACTAGGTAACCACCGCACATCCGTGAGAGGCACTGAGCAAAGAAGGAGCACCAACCTAGAGGGTGTATATGATCCCTCATCGACTGGGGATGCCGTTGGATTCATGGGGGTGCTATTTTACTCATTGCCTCGTAGTAGAGATCCATTTGGTCACCGTGCACATCGATTTCACAAATTACTAACTGGTGTACCACTCGTGAATCACTTAATATCCCTCTCGTCACAAGTGTCGTATAAGCACTGCGAACAAAATGAGAAACAAAGAGGAACAACAAAAAACAAAACTGCTAAAAAGGCTCGTGTTGGCTGTAACAAAACCGACTGTAAATAAAACAAAGGCAAGAACTCCGCAAGAAGAAAACTCAGCCTCGCACTTTATCCCAAAAAGGACTGGAAGGGTCACCAACACTTGTAATGTGGATTGGCAAGTACACAGCATCAACTTATCATACAGAGCTGGCACCATCCCCGAACGGCGCCATTTGATTCGCGCGCCACTGTTAGTGGCATCTAATCACCAATATTTTGTTTCACTCTCCCATCGCCATAGTCAAGCTACTCGCAAGATAAATACGAGGGTCAAACACGGAGATGGGGTTTTCATCCCACGAATGATTCATCGTTGATGTAAACGGTGACTTTTTTTGTTTGGATTTTAGGATTTGTTTAAAAAACAGGAAGTTGTTTGTTCAACGGTTACCGTAATAGCTAATTGAAAGTGTGAATGGTAATCCAAGGCCTGGGTCACTACTTTGATAACATGGGGTATCATGTCCAAGTTATTTCGCATTAGTGGCAAAATGACATATAGTCAAAGCCAAAACCAGATTTTTGTTTAGCTATAAAACCACTCCTATTTGAGTCAACACAAGTACTAAGCATTCAAAGTCCCATTCCGTTTGAAACCCTAGCATTTAACCTCATTTCCAAGTGGCTCAAATGACATCTAAAGAATACCAAGGCATCTACCATTAAGAATGCACCGAACCCTAAAGCATGCAAGTATTGACCAAAAGAAAGCATTAAATAGCATTAAACCCTAGTTTGGAAAGTATGGAACCATAAATGCAAAGCACTGCAATATTTAAAGGCTGAGGACAACCCGTAGGTCCTTAAAACCAAGCTAAAGACCCTCCTCTTCATGAGGCTTAGCTGAAGCATCCCTTTGGAGTTGTCATCCCTAAGGGGTGTGGTTCGGGTACCAGAAAATGATAGAAAGAGGGAGAGAGAAGAGAGCAAAGTAAACCTAAATGAAAGCCATGGAAATCAGATAATGGAAAAGTCACCAGGGTTACAAAGTCGAAGGGGCAGAAGTAGCCAACCCCATGGTGTGAAATGACAAAATTACCTAAAATAGCGAAATTACAATAGGGACAAGATGGTAATTTATCAAAACGCGGGTCGCTTGGAATCAAAAACACCAAAACACAGCGTCGAGCAATTTCGATATATGGTTAAATTTCGCCAGAAGATAGCTAAAATTTTGATAGCCTAGCTACCCTTGAGATAGCCGAATTATAACGCTAGAATCAAAGGGAATTTCGGCTAGTTAGCACTCAGCGCCTAGCCAATACATAGCGAATTCACTAGGATTGCGTAATTTTCGCTATGATTATAAATTTTCAAGAATCCCCGCAACGCAACTCTAGCTAAAATCCCTCGGATTGTCTCCTCGCCTGCTTTTGCTACTGCACCTTCTTATTCACGCTCTGCCTTCACCCTTTTCACAAGATCTTGACATTTCATCACTCCTACTTGAAATCATCGAGGATTCTCGTATTCAAAGACCAATAGCCAAGCTCGCTTAACTCGAAGTTCCCAATATCTCGCAAAAACTATCCAAAACAACTTTAAAACAAATTAGAAGCACTATGACACATGCACATGACAATTGGTTTATTCATATGATTAGTGCAAGAAAAGCACTCAAAACCTATCTAAATGGTGGCTAAATAGCACTAAAATTACCTAATCAATTATCTAGTATATCAAGTTTCTAGCATGATTGTTGGGGATTGAATAAATTTCCTGCAAGTAGTGATGTGTTTTCCAGATGCATAATCACATGCAGATTGGTCAAAATTAGGTCCACACTCTAAGATTCTACAAGTTTTAGGCACTGTTGCTAGGGATTATGAAAGTAGTATTTGGTAATAGTGTTTCAAAATTTGGTATTTTAGATATGGCCATGGGCAATCAACACTCTTCCCCACACTAATGTACCACTATTATGACACTAATGTATCACCTTCATCCTTAATGTAACTAAGTTATAGGAGTGGTACATTAGTTCGAGGAATAGAGAAGAGGGAGATTTGATTTGATGATTCTCTCTCCTATGTGGCAAATACACGTGTCCCAAAATCTTCCTATTATCTCTTCCCCATACTACTGTACCACTAATATAACCCTAATGTAACACATTTATCCTTAATATAAACACAATTAAAATAATGGTACATTAGTTTGGGAAAGAAAGATGAGGGAGATTTTATTTGATGATTTTCTCTCTCCTATGTGGCAAATATATGGTGTAACACTCCGAAATACACCCTAGTTGTTTTAAACATAATTAGGGTATATTATAAGTGCATTTTGAAATTTTTGTAATTATTATTTGGCTAAGAGAAAAATTTTCGAAACCCGGAATTTGTACAACATACAAGGGTAAAAGAGGAATTTGTCAACAAAGGATATAAAAGACATAAGAAGAAAAGATTGTATGCCAAAGTAGGATTTTGATAAGTTAAATGGAGAATAATAGAGAGATGACGGACCTAAAGGAAAAAATAGGAAAAAAAATTCAAAATGAGTTAAGCCAAACATGGCCTTAACTCCAAAATAAGTAAATAAGACCACTTGGTCTCTCATTTTGGGCATGAGGAGGGCAAAAATGTGAAGGAGAGGAGAAGAGAGAAAGTAAGAGAAGAAGAAGAAGAAGAAGAAGAAGAAGAAGAAGAAGAAGAAGAGGAAAGGTATGGAAACTATTTTTGTATGGATAAGTATGGAATAGCAAGGATTTGTATGGAATAGTATGATTTGTATGGATTTCTATGGGATTTGTAGGGATTTCTAGGGTTTAGTTATGAATTCATCCTAACCCTAGATTTCATGAAAGTTGGGTTGGTAAAACCCTAGTTTGTATAAGATAAGTATGGATTGTATGGATTATTTGTTTATGGTGTATGGATACATGCTCGGTGTTAAGTCAATCTAACTTACAAGTATTCGAAGCCTCGGGTTTGGAAAAACCCTATCGAATCTTTATGTTTGGTTTCGTCGGGTTAGAACATTTTGGAGTTTTTCGTGACGCTTTATGGATTATTTTCGGTTTTTTGTTGATTTATGGAAAATGGACAAATGAGTAAAACTGGCAAGTTCGGGTCCCCACGCCGCGGGCGTAGTGACCTGGGCGCGCAAGAACGTGAGGTCCACGCCGCGTCACGATGTCACAGAGTCCATGCCACGGCGGCAGGCGTCCACGCCCGCGACGTGGCCGAAGCGGGAGGCGTGTCATGTCGGGTTACGAGCGTAATATCCAACTGGACGGGAACATAAATGTATTAATTTAAAATTTTATCCCTTAACCCGCTATGATCACATGCTTCATAAAACCACAAGGGTAAACGAAACTTACCTCAGATCGACATTCACAAGCCTTCAAAGTCTCGCTGCCTTGATGATTCGATCTTCAAAGGTGTCGCCTTCTCGAAAAGCGACCACCCTCTCTTACAAGTATCCACACACGAACAACAATGAACGATCTTGTCAATGCTACCAGTTCGCTTTCAAAACGAAATTAGGGTCTCTCTGTTTTGGTTGTTCTTAGAGTAAAAGATGACCACTACTAAAAAAAATATATATATGTCTCACATATATATTTATATAAGTCCGCTAGGTTTTTTTCAAAACGAATTTTTATTATTATATATTTAAACTCTTTCAAATAACGATTTAAATTCAAACTCTATCGATAAGGAAACGAATTGATATTATTATATATTTAAAACTCTTTTTATTAAAAACCCTTACGCATTATTTCCTTATCCAATAAGAAATATAACAAATTAATTATTTCAGTTATAAATTTAAATCACGAATTTAACTCTTCAAAATTAAATTTGAATTTAAATAACAATTATTTTGTTATTTGTAATTTAAAATAATCTCATCATTTCAAATTACTAATGTAGAGTGAAACCATAACCGTTATTATTTTGCTCTAATGTGCGATCCTATAGGTTCAATTAACATCAGTAGTTTAAATCACATTTTGATCCTACAAGTCATAAGTGGCCTCTAGCAAGACATTATGATCACCCAAGTTAAATGAAAAGCTCATGATCCGAGACAACCTTAATATGTTTAATGACATAATCCTTTCGTCTTCATGATATCTGACTGTAATATAAGGTATGGACAAAGTCAACCTTATATCGCTCTATCTTTGATTACTGAACCCAATTAGATCTACTAAACAAATGACACGATCTCCATCACCTGGTCGAGCACGACCATGCATTTTCGCCTCCTCACTGTTTATGGATCCTGAGATATTTTCTTATAACATATGGTCACCCATCTAACATTATCTCACTACATAATTTTTATTATGTTCAAGTATAACCTTTATAGTCATCCGATTAAAGACAACATTTGATTATATCAAAACACAATATTCTTATGTTGAGAACTATATGGATCTCAAATAAAGGATTTAATGACACAACTATTAGAGATTAACTTATGACTTTGATCCATGTATTAATCTCTAAGATCTGCCCTGTCTTAATATTTGTTCTCAACAAAAGATATAAATTTGATTTATCTCATACTAATATTCATCCTATGAATATCAATCAAACTTATAATTAATCTAATTCATCGTTATTCCCATAACAATAACCGATTAGGGACATTTAGAAAAATTAATAATATTATTCAAGGACATTATATATAATAAATTATAAATCATCATATAATAATAAATTCACATAAATAGTCAAATATGTCCATACAATAGCCTAGAGCACTATTACTAACACCCCACTAAGGCTAAAGCCCATTCATCAATGTATCTAATACCTATGAACCTAGCATGACGTATCATGTTTTTGCTTCGTGGTAGAGGCTTATCACGGATCAACAACATTATCATCTCATGAACTTCCATATCTTGAACGCCAATTTCTCTCAATGATTTCGAATGAGATGATAACGCCTAAGAATGTTCGATCAACTGATGATCTAGTTCCTTTGCTCAGGCAATAGCACCATTATCAATAAACATCAAATGTGATTTGTAATGCTAGGAACCACTTCCAAGATCGCAGAATAACTTCGATCCAACCGTCTTCCTTTGTCACGTGATCGATGTCGCTATCTCAAATTTCAGCCAGGACAAGAACAAGTAAGCCGCTTTCAACTTTTCCATTTAATCGCACCACCATTTAAACAAAACACATATCCCAATCGCTATCTGAATGTTTGGCTGATTGAAGCTTGCATTCGTGTAACCATTTACAACCGCATCATCTTCCAATCCGCCATACATCAAAGAACATATCTTTGCACCTTTCATACTTAAGAATATTCTCGATAAATGGCCCGACTCTCAACGGATCCGACCGGTATCTACTCATTATATTTAAAGCATAAGATACATCCGGTCTAGCACAACACGGCATACATGATAGATCCGCCGTCGAGGCATAAGGATTTTACTATCCACTTCGCCATCTTTAGTGTTAGGACACCGAGATTTGCTGACAGTAATACCTACGAGACACGCGCATCCTCTCTGGAATCTTGCATACCGAACCGCCGTAGTTTGTCTATGTAAGCACTTTGACTCTAGACCAATCACCCTTAGATCTATCTCTATAGATCTTTATCCCTAGGATATAGGCAACGTTTAAGTCTTTCATTGAGAAACACTTCCCTAACCAAGACTTGACACTCGCAAGGTGTGGATATCATTCCCAATGAGTAAAATGTCATCAACATATAAGACCAAAATACAATCAAGGCCCCACTAATTTTCTTATAAACACAAAGGCTCATCTTCATTTTGACAATCCAAACCCTTCGATCGATTCATCAAAACGAAGATTCCAACTCCGAGAGGCCTCGTCTAAACCATAAATGATATTTCGGCTTCGCATACTTTACCGTAATCTTAGGTTGTACAAAAACCCTCGTGCTGTGTCATGTACACATCCTCAAGTAAGTTTCCATTAAGAAACGAAGTTTTAACATCCATTTGCCAAATCTCAATCATGATATGCAAAGAATAAGAATTTCGATGGATTTAAGCATACTTACAGCGAAAAGTTTCATCATACTATACCATGAGTTTGCTCAAACCTTTGCAACTAGCCTTGCTTTGTGGCATGCCCTTTCGCCATCCATGTCGGCTTTATTTTTAAAAACCCATTTGCACCTAATGGTCTTGCACTCTCGTGCACAATCAAGGTCCATACCGATTATCATACATGGATTGAATCGCACTTCACGGCTCTAACCATTTCTCGAAACCGGATTCAACATAGCCTCTTGATAGTAGTGGGTTCATTTTGATCCACTAACAATACATCATGGTTATCACCACAAGAAATCCATATCTCGCTCAGACGATCCTATCGATCTACGAATTTTATGCTATAGAGGTGTGTCAACAATAGTTTGTCGACTCATTTAGTATCCACAAAGTGTGCTCAATGTTATTCTCAGGGTTCTCGAACTTTCGAGTCACCTTTACTCCCACCGGTTCCTTTAGGAAATAAATTCCCTTTTAGAAAGACACCATTCGAGCAACACTTTGTTCTCTATGGATCAGAAAAGTAGTATCCCTTAGTCTCTTAGATACCCCACAAAAAGACATTTATTGGGATTTCTGGCTCCATCTTATTTGAAACTCGAATGCTTTACATGTTTCCTACAATCCCAAATTTTAAGAAAAGACAACCGGGCCTTTACTGCCCACATCTCATATGGTGGCTTTTCAACCGCTGGGATGAAACTCGACGCAAGGTGAACGCAAATGCTTTCAAGTGCATAACCTCAAAAAGTAAATGAAGATTCAGTTGGATTTATCATAGATCGAACCATATCTAATAAAGTTCGATTCCTCCTCTCGCACACACCATTCCATTGCGGGTGTTCCAGGGGGAGCACTGTGAAATGATTCCACAAGTTCTTAAGATGGTCATCAAATTCGCTTCAAATATTTGCCACCTCGATCGATCGAAGTTGCTCAATGTCTTGCCAAGTCGGGTTTCAGGATTTCATTTTGAAAAGATTCAAATATTTCAATGATCTCGTGATTTATGTCTCATCACAGACATAACCATATCCGCTAAGCCATCAATAAATGTAATGAAGTACTTGTAACCTCCTCTAGCATCCGAACTTAACGTCCACATATCTCTATGTGGCGATCCACACTATCGTCTCTTTCACCGTGTCCAAGAAGGATCCTTTGTCATCTACCCAATAGACAAGATTCACATGTATCATATGATTCAAAATCAAATGAATTCAAAAGTCCAACTTGATGGAGTTTTGAGATGCGCTTTCTCATTTATACGTGTCAAGGCGACAATGCCAAAGATAGGTTGAATTAAATTCATCAATCTAAATTTCTTAGTAGTTATGTTAGACATGAGAATTGCTTGGATTTTGAAGGTTCATGATTCGTACATTTAGGTGATCCGAATCAACAAAATTTTACATCCATATTCTTCCTACTACTGTGAGTCAAGCTACATGATAGTGGTCTAGGGTCAAACACAGTAGATGGGGTTTTTCTTCATACAAATGATTTGACTGGAATCAAAATCGCGAATTAAATTTGGATTTAAATGGGTTAAAACAGGTGGTTGGTTGCAAAACTAAACTAAAACAAGAAAAAAATGTAAAATAGAACCCTTGAAGTGTTAGGCCACCGGTTTGTGGTTTCAAGGTAACCACATGTCCCCTATTTCCGCCGGGGAGCATGACATATAGTCATTTCCTCGAACCGGATCTTCATTTAGCTTTAAAACCAAACCCTACATTTTCCTTTTGAAACATAGCATTTAAATGGGCATAAATGTTCCCACAAAGGAAAACGCATCTCAAAACCTAATCCACTATAACTAGCAAGAGACAACTAACTCTAGCCCCAATGGATCTAGCGAAAGTATCCATTGAACCTAAAAAAAGCTTGCCAAATACACATTAAAGAGAGCATGTTAAGAGATTTAACCTAAGTGAGAAGCAAGAACTTAAACAACTAAAAAAATACGTATGCTAAAAATGTGGGACCGCGGCGTTACCTCCAAACCCTAGCTACACCGGCCCTCTTCATGATAAGAGGTCTGGGTCAAACATCCTCCGAGTCATTCATCCCCGTGAGGAGTGTTCAAGTACCGAAAGGGAGAGAAATGAGAGAAAAAGCTAAAATCCGGAGAACTGAACCCTAACTTTATTTACAAGAAAAATCCGTCCTCTCCAAAGCAGATACAAAAATGCTTGGCATAGCCTTACAAACCGCTTTAAATACCATAAAATCCAAACTTAAGTGATTACAACAAGGGTAGAAAGGAGAAAAACCAAAAATTGTAGCAAAAAACTGAGGCGTGAAAAAGCAGGGGAACAATCGCCAGAGGAACAAAGGCTCGCAGATGCACATGGTCAGGGCAAAAGCACTCCCCGGGCAGTGGGTCCAATTTTCTTCACATTGGCTTTTCCTGATCTTTGATTTGCAATGTTGAGTTTGACTTGAATTCTTCGTGCTTGGATTGACTCAACAATTTCTAAGATAATTAGCTCGCAAAACCGGCAAAATTTGCCACAAAAATGATCATTAAATAGGACCGTAATGTGTAACCTAAAACAATGATTAAGATACAAAAGCACTCAAACCTATAATAACAAAGGTTCAAAATAGCACTTTTTGGATACTAATCAAACCCCCCCAACCTACATTGCTAGTCCCTTAGCAATGAAAGAAAGAAAGAAAGAAAGAGCATACAAAATGATAACAAAATAATGTCTACAAAAATTATATTTCAAAAGGCTGGAATGAGTAATGCCTAACCCTAAGTAAGAATCATCAATGCCATGTCCAATAACTATCATGAGAGAATGAAAGTCAAACAAAATTGAGTATCAAAAGAGCCTCCTTCTTGGTGAATCAACCAAAAACTTCCACCAAAATCTAAGTGTTTATTTTATCAGCTCTCAACAATAAACTGCTAAACTGCACTCTCCCCCCAACCTAGCTACTACCACGACTCCAAGATGCTAACCAACCTAAATAGATCAGGACCCACCTCTATTCCACAATTCTTTTGTGTTGTAGGGTGCAATGCCAAGGAATCGACTTCACCAAAGTCCATGTAACAGAATCTACCGATGACTCTAACCAATGCGTTTGTGGCACCAAGTCATAGCGATCTTTCGACCACAAACTTTTTCAGTTTCACCGACTTCGAATGATTTCGAGACTCCAAAGACCTACAACTCATAAACTCCACCCATCCACCCATGTAACGAACACTAAGTCGTGACTCCCAACCGCTGAAGGTTTAGGCACCGTGCTTTAAAGGCTTTTGCCATATACCCCTCGGACCGTGCTCGGGTTTCAAGGCAAAGCGTTGCAATTTTTATTCTTTTTCTTTTCTTTTTCTTTTCTTTTTCTTTTCTTTTTCTTTTCTTCTCTTTTTCTCGTTTTTCTTCTTTTTCTTTTTCCACAGGGGTTCTTAACCTATTAAAGGTGGTCAATGAAACTAGGGTAAGTTATGCAAAGTAAAGTGAGGGTTAAAAGTAGCTTTTTCAAATTCATCATTGAAATCTCACGTGCCTGTGCGTGGTTAGTTAAAGGTAGCCAGAAAAAGTACGAATCAATAAGAATTCAACCAATCATTCACTCAACTAAGCATGAACCAATCTAACATCAATAGAATTGGAAAAGCTTCAATTTTTCAAACCATGTGTTAGTAAACCACAAAAATTTTCGTTGCAAAAACTGCCCAAATTTGAAAAAGTAAGTCAGAAAGCATAATGCCTTATGTAAAGGACCCAACAAGCCACTAAACATCACAAATGGGCTTGCACAAAAATAATAACAAAAACATAAATGCAAAAGCCACTTCCTTTACCCCCTCCCCCAACCCAAACATCCTGTCCAAAACGGGGCCTGATTGAAAATTAGAGAAGGAAGTGTTACCTCCTTGATGAGATGTGATCATTTCTGGATAGGAAACTTCTGCAATCTTCCATCGACACCTTATCTAATTCAAGGCTTGGGCTTCAAATAAACAAGTTAGAAGAAGAAAAAAAGAGAGGGAAAAAGTGACCAGTTGGAGCATTTTTAAAATTACACTTTCATAATAATCTCAAAAATGTTCTTCTGGCCATATTCGATTCTACACTTCCTCTAAGCTTTCCAATCTGCACTAAGAACACCTAAAACGAGCTCGGATGAAAAGTTATTAGCTAAACAAAATTGGAGGTCAAAATCATATAGCGAAAATTTCGCTAGTTAGCCGAAATTTCGCTACACTGAAGAAAAATTATCGTTCATAGCGGCACTTTTTCACTTCGCTATCCAACAAAAAAAACACCGCCAGGCTAGCGAAATTCGCTAGCTTAGCTGAAAATTCCATCTATATGTAAATTTTCGTGATTTCGCTAGATTGCGAAATTTTGCCATAGCTTATAAAATTTTCACGCTTACGCTACGATTTCTTCATTCCGTGTTTCCAAAATTTGCATTGCCAAAATTTGTACACAAACCGCAAAAATTAGTGCAAGAAAAATTAAGAAATTGCAGAAGTGTAAAATTAATCTAAAAACATAAATTAACTAAAAATTGTGAGAAAATCTAAAAGAAAATTAAAGAAATCAAAATAAAATACGATATAAAATAAAACAAACAAAATTAAAACAAAAAGTGGGGAGTTTAGAAATGCCGAGGTTCTATGCTCAACCGAACTCAAGACCGAACCAACCACTGCGCTATCAGAGGCACCGTCAGGCGTCTTTGATGTACGGGCAGAGGTCAGGACAGCCGCCACTAATTTCCTATCGTTTCGCGAAGACAAGCAAAGGATGGGTTGACTCGTGGGTGCTTTAGGATTGGTCAGGTTGGTGCAAGGGGCGCATACACTTGGTCAACTGAGGGGGTACCGCAAAGTGGGCATTCGTGGCCGGGCAAAGGGCAAAGTGGGGTTCAGCTTCAAGGGAATCATACGGTAAGCCAGGGCTCTTTCCCCGCTTCTCGCTTCACTCCGTCTCCCCAATCAACAAGGCAATGATTTCTTCTCGTCCCGCTCGGAAAACAACATCACACATATCTCGAGGATTCAGCCAATCCTTCCTGATAATTCAATAAAACTTCTATAAGCTCCTCGCGCGGCCGTTTGCTGACACTTTTCCTCCGCCATGGTGTCACTTTGGCACCCTCTTCCGCGGACACTATCGCGATTGATTAGCCCTGAATTCGCAAGTTGTCCCATTTATGCTCATAGTCATTTTTCAAACCCCATCTATTTTTCCTCACTAAATTGTCTTCCAGCGACAATTTTCATTCGAACGGGCATTAATCTCCTCTTATTCTCTCCACAAAAAATCATCCACTATCCTGTGAGGTCCAAAATGGCTTGTTCAAATGGAGGGATTGACTGCAGGTGGTCGAGGTGACCGAGGTGACTGAGAGGTCGTAGGCATAAAATGCAGGTTCAGAGGAGCATATCAGTGGAGGTCTTCGTTCCCATGAGGAATTAGTGTGATTCCCCAACTACGGTTGTAAGCACTACCACAAGGGCGAACTCATCCATTGGTTTCTAGTCCCTCATGGACCCATATTCACTGGTTCTTCCAAAGGTCGGGCCGACTTTTGCCATGCAAGGTTCCTATAGCGTCCTCATTGTCATGTAAGCTCTGTGGTTACCCTCCCGATCAGACGCTTCATATGGGGGTTCCATTTTCTCTCAATTCAAACCACCTGGAAAATGCAATCCCGTTGAAGAGAAATAAAAATACACAAAAAACAAATACGTAAAACGATCCCGCAAAGACTGTTTTTTTTTTTATATGAAATGAAAAGAAATCGACAAGAGATAAAAGGTTCACCAAGACTTGTGGATGAGGATCACAAGTGTTCCACATCTCGCCAAATGCACTAAGGCACTATCCCCGCACCCGCCATTTGGATTCTCGCACAAGAGGTGATCCTAATCAACAAAATTTATATCCTATATTCTCCACGCCGTAGTCAAGCTACCGCAAAGATGGGTTCAGCATCGAACACGTGGACGGGTTTTCATACAAATGATTCGACAAATCAAAACCGGTGAATTAAATTTGATTTGGCTCGCTAAAAAAACAGGGGGTGTGGTTGGTTGCAAAACTGAAACTAAAAACAAGAAAAAATGTAAATAGAACCCCTGAAGTGTTAGGCCACTCGGTTTAGGGTTTCAAGGTAACCGCATGTCCCTGTATTTTTCCCCTCGCGCTGGGAGCATGACATATAGTCATTTCCCCAAACCTGATCTTCATTTAACCTTTAAAACTAAACTCCTATAATTTTCCCTTTGAAATGATAGCATTTTAAATGGGCATAAATGTTCCTAACAAAGGAAAACGCATCTCAAAAAACCCTAATCCACGATAACTAGCAAGAGAATTAATCGAGCCTCAATGGATCTAAGTGAAAGTATCCATTAGAACCCAAAAAGCTTGCCAAATACACATTAAAAGAGAGTATGCTTAAGAGATTTTAACCCAAGCGAGAAGGTGAAACTTAAACAACCAAAAAAAATACGTGCGTTAAAAAATCAGGGACCGTGGCGTTACATCAAACTCCTAGCCAATACCGCCCTCTTCAAGGAGGAAGAGGTTCAGCTAAACATCCTCCCGAGTCATTATCCCTAAAGGAGTGTTCGCACTCGAGAGCGGGGAGAGAAAATGAGAGAAAAGCTAAAACTGAGAACTGAACCTAACTTTATTTACAAAGAAAAATTTGTCTTTCCAAGTGTATACAAATGGCTTATATAGCCTTACAAACCAAGTGAAATACCATAAAATCCAAACTTAAGTGATTAACAAGTGGTAGAGCGAGAAAAACCAAAAATCGTGAGCAAAAACCGAGGTGTGAAAAAGTTGTGGAACAATCGCCAGGAGGAACAGCTGCTCAGGATGCCGCACGCGGCAAAAGCACTCAGGTCCAATTTTCTTCACATTTCGCTTCTTCTTTCCTTCGCATCTTGATTCAGAATGTCAGTTTGACTTGAATTCTTCGTGCTCGATCGACTCAACAATTTCAGATAATTAGCTCGCAAAAACTCGGCAAAATTTGCCACAAAATGATCACAAAATAAGAGGGACCGTAATGTGTAAATCTAAAAGACTAGAATGATTAGTATACAAAAAGCACTCAAAACCTATAATAAATAGGGTTCAAAATAGCACTTTTTGGACACTAATCAGTTCATAACATAAAGACCATCCTGTAAATAGGCATTTGCATAGAACATGTCTTTATGAAAAATGGAGCAATTATTATTCTTAATAATAAAAGAAAAACCATCATTATCCAAACAAGAAACTGAAATAATATTCCTACATATTGTAGGAACATAATAGCAATTGTCAGAAAATAACAAAAGTAGCGGGAAAGTAAGTTCATAACTTCCTCGATGGCGGCAACTTTTGCTCCATTGCCTGCTCGCAGATCAGCAGCCTTCTTGGGTTGTCTAATCCTTTGAGCCTGCATTTGTACAAATGCTGGGGTCCACATCCGATTATCTAATACCCGGGAAATAGAAGGGAGAAAAAATTAATGCGTATAACATAAATGCACGAAGGAGCTGATCTCACGGTCTTCTTCTTCTTCTTTAGATCCTCTAAAGGCGACTTGCGATTTCTCTGCTTCCCGATGACGGGTTCATTGCAAAGGCAGCACCCTCCTTGGGGCTTTAGCCTTGGGTTCAGGTTTGGGTTTGGGTTGAGCATTGGACTTTCCTTTGCCCTTGCCCTTGCCCTTGCCCTTGTTCTTGTGCACCGCGCAGACCTTGAACATGGCGGGCTTGGATTTAATGTTACCTTTCGCGGTTTTAAGCATCGTATGCAGCTCAGAGATAGATTTGTCCATTTCATTCATGTTATAGTTCGCGACAAAGCCCGGCCCATAACTATCGAGGAAATTGGTCGGGATCAAATGGGTTGCGACTCTTGGCTCCGGTAAATCAGGCCTATCGAGGTGCTCGATGTAGCCTTTCATTTTTTAGAACGCAGGCACTAAGCTGAGCACCCTCGGCCATCTTGCAAGAATGCGATTGCCTTGGTAGTCTCATACCTTTCTTGCCTTGTTGCTGGGACATTTCCTTAAGATTGAAGATCCTTATCTATAAGCTTCCATATTTTCCAGGATCATACGAGTTCGGAACTCATGGTAGCTAGCATCAAGCATGCAACATCAATAGAGTCATTATGATGCTTCTCATAAGCATTCTTTTCAGCTCTAGGAACATTTCAGTTGGTTCTTCAGGGAGAGGTTCATCCAGGACATAAAGCTTCCTTTCTTGTTTGAGAACAATTCTCAAATTTCGAAACCAGTCAAGGAAGTTAGTCCCAGTAAGTTTATCCTTCTCAAGGACTGATCGTAGTGACATAGTAGAATTGTTGTTGTTATTGTTGGTCATCTACAATGAATGCAAGTTAAATTAAGTATTTTAATTATGAAAAATTCTCACTAAATTAACAACCCTCGAGAATAATCATATTAATCTAGTGGTAAGATCCATATTTTACTCGACTTTAAGTCATCACTTTGGCATGACACTTAAAATTAAGTTATTTAGGTAGGTAACTCTTACCAATTACATCTCATGCAACTCTTAGATATTTATGGGATTTTGACATCATATGTCCCGGCATGTTTAAATCCCATCTAATGCCATTAGGCCCAAACTGTTTTGATAACCTAATAAAGTTAAACCATTTTTAAACATATAGCTGCTTGCCATTACTCATCTTGTCTCACTAATGTAACCTAATGTACTTTACTTTAGTAGAACCCACATTAAGGTGATAAGGTTTGACAAGTGTTTAAATATGAATGGCATGTTAACTTTAAATTTCATGTGAGGATCTTAGTTGATTTTAATTTTCAATTAATAGAACTCATCATACATCTAGTATCACATACTCATGTAACATCATACATAGCATCTCATACATGCATATAATAAACGTGTCACAGTATGGCCTTAATCTAGATTGATCTCCATAAGCCAATATGAAGATCAATAGTCATTCCTAGGTAGTAATAAGCAGCTCCATGATGTCGATTTGACCACGAACTTGCGCACAGACACCTAGCTTCTCCATCATCATGGTTGGATTGCATGACTTCAAATGGCTTGCATTGTCTCTTGTTTTATTACAACAATTAAATAAATACTACTAATAGTAAAATAAAGTACAATAAAACAAAAAACGGCATGTAGCCCCGTATTTAATAATTACAACCCTTGTAAAAACAATAATAATAATAACACACTTAAACACATTGGGTCTAAAAGGCCATCCTTTGTGCACCATGTAAGCAACATAACATGCAAAATATATCATGTTATCATATAGCATAAACAATTTGCATTAAAAGAAATAAATTATAATAGGCATGTGTTTAAAACCAATTAAATTCATAAGGCACTACGCAGAGCTGTTACGACGGTTCCACTAGCCGGTTAGCGGACGGGGTTGAGAGGGGCCGCCCTCGCGGGGTCGGGGGCAGCGCCCCTGGAAATTTTTTTTTTTTTTTTTTTTCCTTTTCAGAAACAGTAGAGTTTCATCTCAAAAATTAAATTTTCATTGATCTCATCAATAAATTTTTGAATAAGCCGAAAGCCATCAAAATCACATTAAAAACAACATATTATGTAATCTCATTACACATAGGGCTTATTTTCGGACCACCATAAACAATCATTGATAAATCAAAATTGATATATGAATTCAGTCCATGTATTAATCTGATTAAGACAAAGCCATGATTCGTGCCATAGTAGGCTGAGCTAAAATCAACAAAATTTATATACACCTAAGTTCCTGCGCGTGGTCAAACTCTGCTGCGATATAGTGAGTAGGGTCGACAACGGGGATGGGTTTTAAATCCCACAGAATGATTTGCATAAGTCTGAGAAGGTAAGGCTTTCTATTTGGACTTTTTTGGATTTTGTTTCAAAGCAGTGGAAATAGTTTATTCTTGAGAAATTGTAAGCGAAAGTAAAGTGTGAAAGGTTAACTTTGAAGATTTAGGTCACTAACTTGGTAGTTAGGGCAAACAAGTGTCCTCGGGTTTTATCCTCGCGTTATGACATGCAACCTATAGTCCAAGGCATAACCGGATCTATGTTTAACTAGCAAACCTCACCCTAACAACAACTCCTATTTGAGTCAACACAGGTAACATGTACGGCTATGGCCCTTTTTTCGGTTGAAACCCTAGCATTAAATATCATCATTGACTCGTAGACCATCCCTAATGAACCACGTGCATCTAGCAATAAGTATGCCTTGTATCCTACATGGAAGTATTGGCGAATCAATAACATTCCAAAGTTGTTAGCCCTAATTTGAAGATGAGGGCCATAAATACGGTCACCTGTGACTTCCAGTCTGAGGACAACATGCATATGCCCCACCACCAAGCTAGCTTCAACCATCTTCAAAGAGGAGACTTGCCAAGCATCTCTTGAGTTATTATCGAGAGGGTGTTTGGCAGCCAAAATGAGGGAAGAGGAGAGAAGAGAGGGAAAATAAAGCCTAACTAAAATCGAGACTTTATTTACAAAAATGAAAACTTACAAATTCTTCTCTCCCCCCCAAATTGTTGCTTCCCCCAAAATTCTATCTATTTCTCCTCCTTGATTACAAAAAGAGAGGGGTTTATATAGGCCACCTCAATACATGAAAATACCAAAAAACCTACAAATTTGGCTAGAATTAAAGTGAGTAATACACCAAATTTGGAGTCGGTTAACATTAAATACAAAAACATGGCGAGGCGGTGAATTTATTTAGGAGTGAGAATTTACGCTAGGTAGCGAAATCACCATACATAAGCGAAAATAGAAAATTCGCTAAAAGCAGCAGTTTCGCTAGCTAGCGAAATTTAAACTAACAAGCGAATTTTTAGTGAGTGGCGAAATCATGAAATTTCGCTAGGAGCGATTGCTAGCGAAAACCACAGTGTCTAGCGAAAATCCACGATTCGGCCCGAACTTGCGAGAATTTTGCTAAACCTGCTTGAAATTTTCGCAATCCAGTGAAAATTTTCGCGGGCTTAAGCGGTGTTGGTTTGGTGATTTTCCTTTGCTTTGCCTCACAATCTTCTGCGCATCAATTTTCTTCACTTTGCCTTGATTTTTCATTGATTTCTTGGTACAGTTGATGGCTGACACTTGAGTTCGAGCTTCATGATTCATCCTTACATCCAGGAAGTATTAGGCTGCTAAAAGTGCGCAAGGCACACCAAAACAACCAAAATAACCTCTAAGCGGCATAAGTGATACTAAGAGAAGACTTGAACACTTCAATTGGCATTAATGACATGATTAGTGCGCAAAGCACTCAAAACCTATCCCAATATAGGGTTGAAATTGTACTTTTGGGCATTAATCACCCACACGACGAAGCGTTGCCTAGTCCCTTAGCAATGCAAAAGCGAGAGAGATGCATGTAGTGATTTTCAAAAGGTTATGATTCTTCAAAGGTATATGCACATACAAACATTGCCTTTAAAAGGCGAAAAATTATTATCAAAATTGTAAAGCGATATGAAAGAACTAAATCCATACAAGAACAATTCTAGGTCGATCTTGGATCCCACGATTCTCAACTTGAATTTCATCTAAGGTAATGGTTCTTTATATAACCAGATTAAGCCAATAAATTGCAAAATTTGTCCCCTCCCTAACCTACTTGACACTTGGCCTTAAGGCTGTTGAACAACCCTGAATAAGGATAGTTCGTACTTCTTTCTTTATTCAGCTACCTTTGTAGGAAGCAATGCTTAAAATTCGACTTCACCAAAGTCCGTGTAACGGGGATTCACTGATGACTCCCAACCAATTAAGGTTTAGGGCATCAAGCCAAAAGGATCACTGACCACTAACTCCAAAGGCTTCACCCCGGACTCCAAATGACTTCGGAAATTAAGCACCTACAAATGCGTTAGACTCTACCTATCCACCCGGTATAACGAACACTAAATCGATGACTCCTGACCAATTGGGCATAGGGCATCGGGTTTCAAAGGCTTTCGCCATACACCCCTCGGACCGTGCTCGGGTTTCAAGGCAAAACTTCACGACTTTATTTTTTTTTATTTTTTTATTTTTATTTTTTTTCTTTCTTTTCCTTTTTGGAAGACTACATTGGTCTTCAAATGTGGAGTAACAAACATCCTAAGTTGCCAACACATGCTTGGGCCCGGCTATGTGAAAGCGAAAGGGAAGCAAACAAATTCGACTAATGAAATGTCTGGAGTGCAGTGTGTGAATTAGCATAAGGGAGAAATTTCAAGTTGAGCATGTTGGAACTGTAATTAACCAAAAATTGTTTCAAGCATGGAATTTGCTCTAACATAAAGATGACAAACAGTGATTCAATCCTCCAATTAAAGCAATTCAATTGTCCAATTGTAGCAATTCAATTGTTCAATTGAAAAGAAAAACCATTACCCAATATGGAAATACAAAAAGTACTTCACACCAGATAAAGATGGGCATACTTACTTTACAGCCTTACTTCATTCTTTGCTTTCAAAAAAAAAATCAATCATTAAGCTCTAACTGATATCACTATTTTTAAACACACGAAAGTTTAAATAACTAAAAAAATGAAAACAGTGGCTGCTGGAACCAAGTAGTAGCCACCCTGAAATTTACAAAACGTGCAAGTTCGAGGGGAGGTTATCGGAGAATTTCTTCCTTGATAATCTCTTTTGCTACATATAGTTTACCCTCTGTCCATTGACTTTAAATACCACATCATCACTTGGATCACGTAAAGTCCAATAGGAACCATTTGGGTATGCTTGCTGGACAATGAATGGACCCATCCATCGAGATTTGAGCTTGCCTGGAAACAAATGGAGTTTAGAGTCATATAAGAGGACTTGGTCTCCTTCCTTGAAACTCTTCCTAGCTATCATTTGGTCATGCCATTTCTTTGATCTTTCTTTTGCAATCATGGTATTCAAGTAGGCATTATTAGTATTTCTTCCAATTCATTAAGATCAAGAAATCTCTTCTCTCAAACCAGCTTAGGTCCATGTTTAGCTTCTTGATCGCCCTATGCTTTAGCCTCAATCTACTTGGAAGGTGACATGCCTACCATAGACCCGACGATAAGGGGACATTCACAAGTTAATCTTGAAAGGCTGTTCTATAGGCCCATAACAAATCAAAGTTTAATGGACCAGTCTTTCATTTGGTATTAACCACCTTCATCGAGTATGGTCTTAATTTCCACATTGCGAGTTCCACTGGCCACTTGTTTGAGGATGGTAGGAGTAGCCACTTTGTGTTTCACACCATGTTAGCCATGAGGTTTCAAATGGTTTGTTACGAAATGCGAACCTCCATACGCTAATAATGGCTTCCGGTACTAAACACAGGAAAGATATTAGCTTTCAAGAATTTGAAGTACTACCCTATGGTCATTGGTTTTGCGGATAAGCTTCAACCCCATTTGGAGACATAATGATCGGCTCCGCCCAAAATGTAAGAGTATGACCATATGAGGTGGGGAAAAGATCCCATAAAATCGATACCCCATACATCGAGCAGATTCGACCACCAAAGTGGGTTCAATGGCATCATATGACGGCGAGACAATTTCGAGTCTTTAGCATCATCACATACCGACACATTTGGTATGCTTCCTTACCCAGACAATGAAGGCGATAGAAACCTGGCTGATACCTTCATTGCTGTCTTTTGGGAAGCAAAATGACTACCACAAGCACTCTCATGGCAATGGTTTAAAATTCCTTGCTGTTCCTCCTCAGGTACACATTTCCTAATGATTTGATCTGCATAGTATTTGAATAGGAAAGGCTCTTCCCAATAATAGGAATGGATTTTAGCAAAGAAATATTTCTTATCCTGTCCTTTCCACTCAGATGGGATTTCTCCTGTAGTGAGGAAATTGGCAATGTGCGCATACCAGGGAGCTTTCTCCAACTGCATTAGGGATTCTTCAGGAAATTCATCATTAATAGGTGAATTTGTGAGTGTCGTGGGCTATAGTTAACCTTGACGGATGATACGCCACCACATTTCCACCCGCTCTTTATCTCTAATTTGCAAGTTGAACTCCTGAAATAACAGAGCCCCAACGGGATATGAAGTCTTAACATTTTGTTGATTGAAAGAACATTTCAAAAACATAATGTGTTTGAAATGACTATATCATTAATGAACATCTTGGAGGATTTATCCAAACATATAACATATGATAACTCTGTGTTGGTATGTTGCTGTGTTGTTCTAGTTTGCATCATCTGTGGTGGGGTTTCTCTGCATGTATGTTTGTTAAAGTAAAACCATGCAAGATCACTCGCATCACACATCACCTCAAACGGTAGCGCCAATTAGGTGCTCGAACTATTGGGGCAGTAGTCAAATGAAATTTCAGTTCTTCAAAACTCTTCTGGCAATCTTTCTCCCAAACGAATTTGGCATCCTTCTCAAGAAGCTTGTACAGGGGTTTAGCAATTTTTGAAAAATCTTTAATGAACCGTCGGTAGAAGCCTGCATGACCAAGGAATTGTCTAATTGTTTTCACATTTGTTGGGGACGGCAATTTGGAAATAATGTCGATCTTGGCTTTATCAACTTCAATTCCACAGAAATAATGTGCCCCAATACAATTCCTTGGTTTACCATAAAATGGCATTTCTCCCAGTTAAGCACCAAATTCTTCTCTATGCACCTCTGCAAAATGGCGTCCAAATTGGTTAAGCATTCTTCAAAATCGCCCCCATATAGTGTGATATCATCCATGTATACCTCCATTATAGCTCTGCCATGTCACGAACATGCGAGGCATACATGTTGAAAAGTAGGTGGGCGTTACAAAGCAGGCATCCTCCACATAAGCATGTCGTGCCAAATGGACAAGTAAAGTAGTCTTTCTGATCTTAGGGCAATTTCTATGCGGAAGTACCTGAATACCCATCAACAATAGAAGGGTGTCGGAAACTCTTTCAGCGATCGATGAGCGACAATGGAAGTGGTCTTTCAAGTGTCACCTCATTGAGCCTTCGATAATCGATACACACTCTCCAACTGGTTGTAAGTCGGGTAGACAATTCTTCACCCTTCTCGTTTTTCAGTTGTTACTCCACGATTTCTTAGGCACCACACGAGTTGGGCTAACCCATGTCTTGCTCGGAAATGGGATAAATGATGTTCTGACTTGGAGCAATTTCAAGACCTCCACCACGAACTACTTCTTGTAGATGGGGATTCTGACCTCGGGTGGAGTGCTTCACGGCTTTAGACTCCTCTTCTAAATAGATGTGATGAGTGCGAATAAATGAGTTTATGCCTTTCGGATCGAAATTTTCCATCCCGATGCTTGCTTGTTCTTTTGAGAAGGTGCGGAGATTATGCTCTTGTGCGTGGTTAAGCGTGAAGAAATCCTGGCTGAGCCTTTGGTCATTTACTTCCCAAAAATGCATACTTTAAATCCAATTTAGGAGGGGTTTGAGTTCACAAATTTGTTGGAGTTCCCCTTGGGTTCATTACCGGTCGATAGAGGCAAACTTTCTATTCTTCTTCTCGTACCCACATGCCCAAGCTCATTTCTTGAGAATTCGTGTTTGCTACAAGGCAATCGGAGAACTACGAAGTTAATATCTCTTGCACTTCTTTGTTAGTTGCTTTGTTCTTCGAATGGTATCTAAAATACATACTTCTTCAAAGTGTCCTCCTCACGAGTGCATATGCCTTTTACGAATGAGAAAATATTGAGTTCCAAAGTGTATTTCCAAATGTGAGTTGCATGACTCCATTAGGCAATTGATGATTGCATTTAGGTAATAAGCAGTCTCCCCTAATATGATGAGCTTTGATTAGGTCTATTGCAAGCCAGTTACGTATCCTAGATGCAATGAAAATCTGGGATAGTAAATCGTCCACTTGTATAAAACGTCCTCAATGGTTCCTTTTGGTATTTTAATAGACCTATCCAGCGAGGTGAAGTGTGATGGAAGTGGGTTTCGAGTTCCTGAGCCCGATTGCTTGTACATAGAATCTGACAGCAGTTCACTAGCTCCCCGAGGTCTGCGGTGCTTTCTCATGCGAGTCCTCCAATATTCACCGAGATCGTAGGACATCTGGGTCCTTATACTTAATGGAGTCTTGCTCTCTATAATGCTTCTTGCTCAGTTAAAGGCCTTTTTATTTACATTAAGACCACTTTTTACCGTGCACAAATCCTTTAAGAATTTTGCGTGAGTAGGAACTGTTTAATCATATGAGGAGAGGAATATTGACTTTCACTTGCCATGATACTTCCCGGCCATTTCTGTTTGGTTAAACGGAATTTTTCTTTCTTCGGAGACACAACGGAAGCGGAGGGGTATTCTAATCTTTACCTCTTCCTTGTTCCTTGACATTCTTCCTACGGTGGCTCGATACTAATGGGCGACTTGACTAGCTTTAATCTTGTGGCTTTAATTCCCTACCACTTCGTAAAGTCACAACTGCCTTAACTTCATCAGTTTTTGCATTTAAGTCCTCGGTCAATCCTGTTTCATTCACCACTTTCTGATATTGTTGTGCCTGGAAGGGAGCCTTCCCTTTTACGAACTTTGTTCTTGATTAGACAATTTTGAAATCTCAAATGCATATTGTCAATTTCTGATGAGTAAACTTTCTCTTGCTTCAATTTTCGACTAGTTTTGGACATTCGGCGCATACGTTCTTACAAATATTCCTGCCACCTTACTTAAAGTCGAGTTGCTGTTCAACGAGGAGAAGATAGTGGAGGCATACATTGTGTATTGAAGTGGAATCAAGCTATTTGTGTCTCCCGGAAGGGGCGTATGCAAGGGGTTTGGATTTCCATGACAAATTTAGACAATTTCTCCAATTAGGGTTATTAGTGTTACCATATGGAGCATCTATGGGTGGTTTATTTTGACTTATGGCATGGTTATGCTCTTGGCGATTAACTACTCGAGAGTAATTATTTGATGAAAATTGGAAACAAGAAAATTGGGATGAAGATAACTCATTCTTGTTTTGCATTTCATGCGATTTTCATTCCATATCATCCAATCTTTGAGTTAAACTTGTCAATTTCGCTTTCATCTCTGTGTCTTCAGGAAATGCATACTTGTCTCCCCTTTGGTGGTTCAATGGCCTTAATCTTTCGGCATCTCTAGGACTAGGTTCATCCCAAGTTTTGGAGGTTTCAGCTACATAGTTCATAAATCCATATAGCTTCCTTCGGGATGCTTACTCAAAGATTACCCCCACACATGGTTTCCAAACAATTGTTTCATAGGTGGAGACATTCCATCATAAATAGTTTACCAACATCCATGTATCAAACCCATGGTGTGGACGAGACGCGTGGTTTCCATAAATCTTTCCCAACACTGGTAAAATCTCTCACCATCATGAGCTGCAAAAGTATAAATTTGTCTCTTCAAATTGTTGGTCTTATGAGCACTGAAGAACTTCTTCAGGAATTCTGCCTGCAGCTCAGCCCAATTTCTAATGGTTCTAGGCCTCAATGAGTTGAGCCATATCTTGGCCTTGTCCTTTAGAGTCAATGGAAATGCTTTAGCTTCAGCAAATCCATATCCATCATACCTTCCTTAAAGGTAGTGCGGACCTCCTCAAAATCCTAATATGAGTGTGGATTTTCATTTTCCATACCATGATATGTGGGGAGTAGGGGTACCAAATATGGCCTCACTGCTACATCTTCAACAGGAGGAATGATACAGGATGGGGCACTAACTCTAGGAGGATGGATGTGATCCCTCATGGTTCTATAGGCATTTGGATTCATAGGGGTTCCTGGTTGACTTTGTTGTTCCTCAGGTATGGGATCCATGGTATCGAGTGTGTGCGACTTCATGGCCCAGGTCGGGTTGTGTCTTGATTCTATCTGATCTACGATGTCTCTGTCCCACTGTTACATAAACACCTATTACAAAATTTATAGAGACAGCAAAGAGCACCAACAAAGCTTGCAAGGTTAAGGTCTTCTGAAATTAAAACTCAACTGTAAAGCAAAAGCGATCGATTCTTGCAAAGTGATGGCGCGGTTCATGGCCAGTGACAACAAAGGGGTAAAGGTTACCTCCACTTGTGATATTGATCCACAAGTACATGACTTTACCATTAATAGTTTGCTTCATCCCGGCAGCGCTCCATTTGGTCGTGCCACAGTAGGCTGAGCTAAAATCAACAAAATTTATATACACCTAAGTTCCTACTCCTGCCGTAGTCAAGCTACTCTGATATAGTGGTCTGAGGTCGAACACATGGATGGGTTTTTCATCCTAGAATGATTTGCATAAGTGCGAAAGGTAAGGCTTTCTATTTGGACTTTTGGATTTTTGTTTCAAAAGCAGTGGAAATAGTTTAGCTAGCGAAAGTATGGCGAAAGTAAAGTGTGAAAA
This sequence comes from Tetrastigma voinierianum, assembly GCA_016808115.1. Taxonomy (NCBI): domain Eukaryota; kingdom Viridiplantae; phylum Streptophyta; class Magnoliopsida; order Vitales; family Vitaceae; genus Tetrastigma; species Tetrastigma voinierianum. Next base: position 239,558 of record JAEQBH010001618.1, read on the forward strand.
AGTTAACTTTGAAGATTTAGGTCACTAACTTGGTAGTTAGGGCAAACAAGTGTCCTGGGTTTTTTATCCTCGCGTTATGACATCTGACCTATAGTCAGGCACTTAACCGGATGCATGTTTAACTAGCAAACCTCACCTAACAACGACTCTATTTGGTCAACCACGGGTAACATGCGGCTATGGCCCTTTTGAGTTTGAAACCTGGCATTAAATATCATCTCGTGGCTCGTAAAGACCATCTAATGAACCACGGTGCATCTAGCAATAAGTATGCTTTGTATCTAAAGCATGGAGAGTATTGGCGAATCAATAACATTCAAAGTTATTGGCCCTAATTTGAGAAGATGAGAGCCATAAATACAGTACACGTGACTTTGATTACAAGAGGACAACATGCATATGCCCCTTTACAAGCTAGCTTCCTTCCTCTTCAAAGAGGAGACTTAGCGAGCATCTCTTGAGTTGTCATCCTCAGGGGGTGTTTAGCGGCCCGAAAGTAAGGAAAGAGGAGAGAGAAGAGAGGAAAATAAAACCCTAACTAAAATACGAGACTTTATTTACAAAAATGAAAACTAACAAATTCTTCTCTCCCCCCCAAATTGTTGCTTCCCCCAAAATTCTATCTATTTCTCCTCCTTGATTACAAAAAGAGAGGGGTTTATATAGGCCACCTCAATACATGAAAATACCAAAAAACCTACAAATTTGGCTAAATTAAAGGACAAGAGAGTAATACACCAAATTTGGAGTCGGTTAGCATTAAATACACAAAAACATGCGGGCGTGAATTTCGCTAGGAGTGAAGAATTTAGCTAGGTAGCGAAATCACCATCACATAAGCGAAAATAGAAAATTATTAAAGCTTGGCAATTTAGCTGGCTAAGCCCATTTAACTAACTGTGAAATTTTTCGTGATGGCGAAATCATGAAAATTTAAGCTGAGCGATTGCCTAAGCGAAAACACAGTGTCTAGCGAAAATCCACAATTTCGCTGAACTTGCGAAATTTTCGCTAAACCTGCGAAATTTTCGCAATCCCAGCGAAATTTTCACAGGCTTAGCGAAAATTGTTGGTTTGTTGATTTTCACTGCTTTGCCTCCTGTCTTCTACTGCATCAATTTTTCTTCACTTTGCCTTCAGTTTTTCATTGATTCTTAAGAATTTGGTTGATAAGTGACACTTGAGTTCAAACTTCATGATTCATCATACATCCCGATATTGAGCTGCTAAAGTGCGCGAAGCACCAAAACAACCAAAATAACCTCTAGCGGCATAAGTGATACTAAGAAGACTTGAACACTTCAGGTGGCATTAATGACGCAGTTAGTGCACAAAAGCACTCAGAACCTATCTAATATAGGGTTCAAAAATTGCCTTTTGGGCATTAGTAACGAACTATATAGCATGCTATTAAACACTTTAATGGCAATATCCATTCGATTCTTAATCATGTGCGAATCCTTTTAGGTTTTAGTTCAATCAATTAATACCTTAGCAAACCTATTATCTATGTCGTTCGCACAAACCATAATATCACATATATTCAAAAACGCCAAATCATGCGAGTCATATACATCACATACATACGATTCGCCTTGGCATTATCGATTTTTATGAAAACACAAATGGCTTTGATACCCTTTGTTGGGTTCTGACGGGAATATCAATACGATTGGAACATAATCGTGAATTCAAAATTTTATTCCTTAACCCACCCGCGGATCACATGCGTTTTCATAAAAATCGAAGGAAGAGATGTAAACTTACCTCTTGTGATCGATTCATCAAGCTAAAGTCTGCGTCTTGGTTTATTCGGATCTTCAAAGTGCACTAAAGCGACCGCCCTCTGCAAGTATCCACACGAACAAATAATGAGCAGTCTTGTTGAATGCTAGTTCGGGTTAGGTAACTTCTCAAAACTGAGAATTAGGGTCTCTCTGTTTGGTTGTTCTTAGAGTAAAGATAACCACTACTAAAAATATATATATATATATATATATATATATATATATATATATATATATATATATATATATATATATATATATATATATATATCTATATAAGTCTGCTAGGGTTTTTTTTCAAAAACGAATTTTTATTATTATATATTTAAAACCCTTTTAAATAATAACGATTTAAATTCAAATCCTTATCATATAAGGAAGCTTGAATTTATATTATTATATATTTAAAACTCTTTTTAAATAATAATTTAAATTCAAATCCTTATCAGATAAGGAAACGAATTTATATTATTATATATTTAAAACTCTTTTATTAAAAAACCCTTCTGAATTATTTCCTTATCGATAGAAAATATAACAAATTAATTATTTGTTATAATTTAAATCCTTAATTTAAAGCTTTCTCAAAATTAAATTTGAATTTAAATAACAATTAATTGTTATTTGTAATTTAAAATAATCATCATTTTAAATTACTACAGTGAAAAACCATAACCGTTATTATTTGTTCTTAATGTGCGACCACAGGTTCCAGATTAACATTGGCGGTGGGCACAAATCACATTTTGATCCTCGAGTCATAGTGGCCTCTAGCAAGACATTATGACTACCCAAGTTAAAATGAAAACTCATGATCGAGACAACCTTAATATAATGTGGCTGCAAATCGCTACGATATAGCGATGTCTTGATAGGAATGGGGCGCTAGGACGAAATCGACCTTATATCGTTCTATCTTTGATTGCACCGAAACCCGATTAGAGCGACTAAGACAAATGACATTGATCTCCGTCAATTCATTTGAGCACATTCATGCATTCTCAGTCTCAATTGTCGAGAGGAGGCGGAAGATATCTCTCTTATAATAAGAGGGACAAATTCCATCTTAATCTCTCATATCTCACTACATAATTCTTATTATGTTCAAATATAACCTTTATAGTCATCCGATTCAGAACAACGTTTGATTATATCAAAACACAATATTCCTTATGTTGAGAACTATAGTGATCTCGAGGTCAAAGATTTAACACAATAGTAGAGATTAACTTATGACTTTGATCATGTATTAATCTCGAGGCAGATTGTCGATATTTGTTCTCAACAAATAGATATAAATTTGATTTGTATCTCACTGCATCTATTCATCCCATGAATATCAATCCAAACTTTATACTAATCTTAATTCATTGTTATTCCCATAGCAATAACAGATTAGGGACATTTAGAAAAATTAATAATATTATTCGAGGACATTATATATAAAAACATCTTGAATCATCATAATAATAAATTCTCACCAAATAAATCGAAATACCATGTCCATCTGATAGGCCTGGGCACTGTACTAACGAGTCGAGCTTTTTTACGACCTATGAGTGCGCGGGTTTACTCTATACCATAGTAGTGCCACGCCGCGGCGTAGCTACTGTTCACAACATGGAAAACTTTATGTTTCGTTTTGTTTTGCTATCCCGTTATTCCGAGGACTTGTCTATTGGAGTAATGAGGACACCATAAGTGTATGAAAGGGTCTATTCATGTTTGTAAGGTAAAGGAAAAATTAGACCGTACCTCTCCGCCTTGGCGAAGCGAGTGCGAAGTGGCAAACTTATTGCCCCTATGATAAGATAGTAAGTTCCTGAACACATATAATTGTAGGACTACCTAAGAGTTTAAGTAGATGAGAGTCTCGCTTGATCATCTCAGTTTCGCTGGAAGGGTTTTGTCCTGTTTTAATGGGGCTACCACGTTGACAGTTGGAGACATCGCCTTTCCCGTCAAAGCGGGTCCGGTAACTCAACAAGTACTATTCTCGGTGGTAGAGGACTTGGGGCCATACAATGCCATCCTGGGTCGGGCCTGGCTACACGCCATGAAAGTGGTACCCTCCACATACCACCATGTTAGGGATAGTGCCCTGTAAAGCATGAATTTATATTTATGTTTTATGAAATTAATAAAAGTGTCGTATTTATTACATTTAGCTATTTTGTGCATAATGTATGAATGAAGCATCGAAGCTGAGATTTATTAATGTAACCCATAACTGATGTATAATAGTAATGCAGAGGATTGAGGTTATGGATTATAAATCATATTGTCCGTAATAAATTAATTGAAGTTTGGGGATCTTCAAATTAAATATTATTGGGGCGGTTCGCTATCATTGAGAATGAAGTGACCTTAATCAGGGTCACTAATGTGGCGACATTAAAGTGGAGGCTCCATATATAATAAGATTATATAGGGCGGGACGAGCGCGATTTTGAATTCTTTTAAATACGGATTTGTCTCAAGAATTCAAACAACGTCGCTAGATGATCATATGCGAGATCAGTCTCAATCCACGAGTGATCATAGACTCGTTTTATATCAAGCTGGGCCTTTTGAGTCATGGGTTAAAGCCCGTTGAAATGGGCCCAATACTTGTCTTAGAGGCCCATTGATGTATGCGGTGGGAATGCTGAACTATGGACATGGAATCGACCCTTCCTGGGCTGAACAGTTGATTCATAAGTGTGGTTAAGGCTGAGCAGTTTGAGCGCTTTAATTTATAACGGGTTTATAAATTAGCATTCACTAGTGGATTAATGGAACTTAAGGATCAAGATATAATTAGAGGGCAAAGCGGTAATTTCACTGAGCTCTAGTTATGAACCACTTCTTGGAGGATAGAGCGCATGTAATGATTAAATCAATGGACACTCTAAATTTTCAAGTAAAATCGATCTTTACATGGAGACAAAGAGTTCGATTTCAGTTTTAGTGGAACTAACTCTGAAATTAATAAATTAAAAAAATTGATTAAAGAGTTTAATTAATTATTGAAATTATTGGAGCTTGAAATTACGGGTCCATGGGTCCCAAATTCCACCTCTATATTACTCTGATGAGCGATTCATGATTTGGAATAAATTGCACTCTCTGTAGTAATTTAAAATGATGAGATTATTTTAAATTACAAATAACAATTAGTTGTTATTTAAATTCGAATTTAATTCGTTTGCTCATTGAATAAGGAAATAATCTGTAAAGGGTAATAATATTTGAATTGTTATTATATAATTAATTCGTTTCCTTATCTGATAAGGATTTGAACTAAATTTTAAATATTATTAATTCATTTCCTTATCGATGGGATTTGAATTAAAATATTAAATATTATTAAATCGTTCCTTATCGATAAGGATTTGAATTTAAGAATATTAAATATAAATAGTCGTTTCCTTATCGAGTAGGATTTGAAGCGTCTATAAAAACCCAAGCGGTATATTTCCGTGGTGGTGCGTCTTTGAGAGAAGAGAAAAGGAAAAAAGGAAGTTTTTTTTTTTCCAAACCCTAAGCCTTTAGAGAGAGTCTCTTTCCTTAAAGATCCTCGCTTCATGTGTCGAGTACACAAGGTAAGACTTGTGTTTCTATGCGTAAAACCCATAGAGTGTATCAGTTCCGCATCCGACCAAGCAGGCCCACACACCTCAAGTGGAAGGAGGGCGAATTGAAGACCTGCGTGTGGAGTTGTTTCAACCCCATCGACCAACAAATTCCTATAACAAGAATTGTATAGATCCGATCTTCACCTTTGATATTAATATGTGCTCAGATGGGTTCCCTAGCTTAAAATAAGATTTTCCTGAAAAATTTTAAAACCTAATTCCACGCGCTTGGATTTTATTTCCATCAATCGGGTATCAGAGCGGTCCACAAATGCATATTAATATATTTTTTTTATCAGGTTTAAGAAAATTGTTTTCTCGATTCACGATGAGCAGTGCATTCTCGCATATTTTAATGTGATTATTCAGGTTTGTGTATGGATGGATGAGGGTCGTTAATTATATGGTGTTCGGGGTTAGGTTTTCTTATTTTCCTAGATTCGTAAGCCATTAATGGCATAGATTTTTGTAATTTTTTAGATATTTGTGGACCTAAATTACACAATCTGCTTCGATGAAGATGGAGCAATTGGGGAATTATGTAATTGCAAGAAGCCCATTATGTAATTTAAATATTTTTTTCCAATTATTTTTTTCCAAAGGTTGTGTAATTATTAGAAATACCCAAAACACCCTACCGCTTATTTATTTATTTACTTTATGTTATCAAATGTATGAGATGCACTAATAACATGCCCATGCATATAACATGCCATACATGAATGCCCACCATATTGTATCATGCATACCATCCTTTATAAACATGTTCTATTAGGAATGTTTCATGATACACGAATAATAAATTAAATAATGGATATAGCTTTAATAGCTTAAATTTGGTAATTTCAATTTATTAATTGCCAAGCTGCTAATACAGTCTGCTTAACCTGTATTATTCAATTTAATAAATGATTGATTTTGTTAAAAGATGGTAAACAATAGGCCCAAATAAAGCCGTGGACTTAAAGTCACATCAGCCCTTTCACTATGTAGACAGTTTTACCTAAACTGTTGTGCCCACTGTGATCGATTAGTTTTAACTAATAAACTCAGCCCAAATTAGATTAACTCTATACGCCTATTTAATTTAATAGAATTTAGATTCTTATCACCTAAAGGGTTAATTATATAGATATAATAATTTGTTAGGATTATAAAACATATGATGTTTTATAACTAAAACACATGTTTAAAATATCAGGGAGAAGGGCATGTGACAATGTGCCCTACCTGGCTCCATCAAGCAGTCCAACACCATGAGGTTTGTGTGGCGCCTAGTGACGCCCTCGCTGATGAGCCCTCCCTACCTGAGGGTGTCCACCCGGGCTAATATCATCAAGCCAGACTTCCTTTCGCGATAGTGGCTCGATGACGTATTCCAAGATCGACCTACCCTACCTACGACAATCTCTGGGGTTAAGTTGTTAGAACTGAAACGATGGGTCACATCTTTAAGAAGATACAATTAAATCCTAAGTAATTGTATCTTGACCGAAATAAAGGTAGTTAATAAATTATGGAAAATATGAGATATTTTTGAGTTCATTTATTAATTCCGAGATAGTCTCAAATTTAATCTTATAATTAAGATGACCCACCCTTACTACAAGATATTAATTGTGTAGTTAACTTACCTCGATTAGTATTTTTGTTTTATGTGTTTTAATTCTATGCATTCATGCATCACGTTTACTATTCCAAAAATATATTTGATGTTTCTTCTCGCTTACATGTAATAAATACATTTTTATTCTCAAAGAATAATGTCCGCCCCTTCAAACCCCATAATCGCTTACTAGCGAATGAATCCTTAACCTGACGATAATTCAGAAAAGTGGAAAAGTAATGTTAATATCAGAGCCGGGTCTCGCGAGAACAATAGATTTGCCTCACCGAGGAATGTCCTCGTTGTAACCTCGCAGCCAATGCCGTCAGAAAATGAGAACCATACACCTGGATTCGGGCCAATAATGCGCCCGGCTATGCTAGCCGCATGTCGACGTGCTTAGGCTAAACATGAAAGGCTGGAAACCGCCATCGGTGATTATGGATTCCTCCAAAACATGTTATGAAACAACTGAACAAATAAAGGCCATGAAGCTACTAGAAAAAGTACATGAATGCAAGATGAGCAAAGGTACTTCTGTTTGCGGACCATGTTCTAAACACGGGCTAATTATATAAACGTAGGCATACCGCACGGGCCATAATAGATGAATGCGCACTCCAAGTGAGCACACCGGATTCACTCACTCCTGATTTCCTTCAATTCACCAACAACTATGTTATGAACAAGCTGGACTACAATGTAACCCAGCTGCTAAATGAATTGCAAACCTTCGAGGCCATCTCGAAGACAAGGACTAAAAAGGCTGAAGCAAATGTTGCTAAAAGCAAGGCCTCATCCTCTTCTAAACAATAAGAAGAAGAGGAAGCAGTCAAGGGTGCCTCTGCAGGAGACCGAAGAAGAAGCAGTCGCTCCCAAAGCAAGCGAGCAAGAAGAAGCGGCTCCAAAGAAAAGAAACCCAAAGGAAAATGTTTCCATCAAGTGAGTCGATGGGTATCGAAGAGAAATCAGAACAAGTATCTCTCCGAATCGAAGGACAAAAAGAAAGGTAAATGGATTACCTGGGTTTTAGAAGCCAATTTAGTGGAAGTTGATAGTCAATCCTCGATAATTGATTCCGTGGTCCACTAACCATATTTCGTTTTCTTCCGCATGCTTTGGCTCTTCTAGTATTTGTCAATGGGAGTGTCTGGCTGGGTGTTTAAATGAATCACGGTTCAGCTATAATGGAGCTGTTCGCTTAGAATTAAGGAATAAATTTCTTGTTTTGAAATAATGTTGCATTCCCGGATTCGTGAGAAATTTGATTTCGCTCTAAGTTGTATGAATAATTTGCCATCGTTTCATTGGAGCACACCCCATTGTTGCTTTAAATGGCTTAAACATTTGTCATGCAAATAATGAAAATGGGCTTTACATTTTAAGGCCAACAATCGAACGCTCCTTAACACCGAATCCATTTTAGAGTAGAACATCCTAAGCCTAAGAAGCAAAAGATTCTTTGATACTGATGACATCGTAATTCCATGGCACCTAAGGCTGTATTGTTATGCTCGGGATGATTAACAAAACCGGTAAAGGATGGTCCTTTAAAGAGCTAAAAGTTGGCAATCTTCCAAAGATGTGAATCCCGTCTCAAGGCAAAATGACTAAGAGATCTTTCTCAAAGAAAGGCTTCAGGCAAAGGGAACCACTAACTCGTATTATCTGGGGATGTCCGCGACCCTAAATGTCCAAGCTAGGGCTGCTATTTCATCACTTCACTTCATCGACCGAATATTCTAGGTAACGAGTATGTTTGATCTAATGCAAAGGGAAATCAAACTTTGAAAAGTTTAAAGAATTCCCAGCGTGTCGAAAGACGCTAGGTAAATCATTATCAGGTCTTCGACGGATCGTAGGAGGTGAATGTCTTACGCTGCAGTTCATCACCGACTTGATATTGACATTGTATTCCGTACCACAAAGACTGAATGCCACAACGTGAAAGAAGAACCTAACAATGCTTTGACATGGTCAGTCTATACGAGCTACCCTCACTCACTATCATTCCGGGGGATATACGCTGCCAAACCAAATACATTTGAATGTAGTTCCCCTAAGTTCATCCAACATACACCCTAGTTATGGAGTGGTCAAACCTAAAGCCACGCCATATCCGTGATATGGGGTACGACATGCCATGTGCCGAAAGGAAAGATCGGAAGCTAGAATCAAGGAATATGGGTATGTCTGCCATAAGTTACCCTAAAAGGCATGAGGGGAGGTTTTGTTTACAAGCCCTCAAGATAAGCAGGCTATCTCAGACGTATCGCTACCTTTCGAAAATGATCACATGGTGCAAACTTCAAACCTCGGCGGTTGTACTAGAGGAATTATAATCAATCGTATCGCACCACGACGCAACCGCATCGGGAACGAATAAAGAGACACTCGCAGATCCGGCATGGCGTGATGCCATCGCACCTCGACGAAGTAGAGGAAGTTTCTAAACAACCAATTGCTACACGTGGGCCTGGAAGCAAATGTCACAGAATCGATATCAGTGATGACGATCCATCATTACAGCGTTACGCGATGGATTATCCCGGACATGCACAAACGGGCTAACAAATGATGGAACAAAGAAACGGAATCACGGTCTCAATTATGTCCGGGAACTTTCAGAGATCTCTCCGAGTCGGGCCAAAGCCCATCGGGTGCAAATGGATCTATAAGATAGATGCGTGGACGTGGAAAGTGGAGATTCTCGCTAGCACTACAGCAGCCAAAGGCATAATAAAAGCCGAAAGGAGCCAATATAAAGAGATTTTCTCCCAAGAGCTATGCTTAAATCCATCATCCTTTCTTTCCATCACTGCTCTTTGACTATGAGATAGGCAGCAACGGACGCCAAGACACCCTTTTGAATGCCATCTCGATGAAAGCATTTATATGATGCAAACCGCAGGGTTTCTAAGAAGTCAAGGTCACAGCGTAGTCTCCAAGCCTGCCAGTCCATTTACGCTTAAGCAAGCTTCAAGGTCTGAACCTAAGGTTTGATGAGACGATCAAAACCTCTTGCTGAGCAAAATGTTGATGAACCTCACAGGTCTACAAGTACATCAAAGAAACCAAAAAATAGTTGTGTCAGACGTAGATGATATCCTACCATTGGGAATGATATAGATTGGTTGTCTCGACGTAAAGAAATGGCTAGTCTTAAAGTTTCAAATGAAGATTCGTGGACAAGCGAAGTTATGTACTGGATCCAAATCATAAGGGATCGCAAGAACACTCTCGCACCGGCCTCAAGCATCTTATATCGATAAGGTGATGGCTCCGCCTTCGATGTAATTCCAAGAAGGGTCAACTCACTCAATCTCGGCAACACCTAATTTGAGGCCCTCTCTAAGGAGCAAGGTCTCTAACACACCTCATGAAGAAGAGGACACGAGATCGCCCTTACGCCAAGAGCGGGCGTGTCACGTATGCCATGCGTCGCGGTACAAGACCGCATTAATCGCTATGCGATGGGAATCGGTCACCGCTACCAATCCAACCGCTGGTCGGGCGACTAGATTTGGCAGAAAGCACATTCTCGCACCTTAAGAGTAACGAGAAATCCGGGATGTCGATTTATTCAAAAAGTCGACCGAATCCCATATAGATATAACATTCGACTTCACGCCGTACGCGATGCCGTAAAAGTCGACGCCATCGTGATTCACTCTGTGTCGAGCCGTGGTATGAGAAGTGTCAAACAATCCAAGATCGTTGCATTCTACAATGGAAGTTGAATATAGCGCCATATAAATTTAAAGAAGCTTAGCCCGCTCAAGAAGTTCATTACGTATCCGGAAGTCGCTCCAAATACGGATAAACCCATAAGACATTATTGCGGACAACAAGTGGAGCTATGGCAAACCCAAAGAAACCAAGGAGTCAAGAGAGGGAAACATATGTAGAGGAAGCATCATCTAATTGGGAGAGATCGCACCTAGGTGACAGGGGCCGCTTTGAAGACAAGACGCAAAGACAACCTCATGGACCGCTCTCACCAAGACGTTACTCCTAAAATCGCTCAGGTCACTTATCCTGACGGGGCTTTAAAAGACATGTCCTCACATGTTTTGCAGGTGGAGATCGTTGCGGATAGTGCCCTCGTGAAAGCATTAATTTTATATTTATGTTTTTATGAAATTAATAAAAGTGTCGATTACATTTAGCTATTTCAGGCATAATGTAAGGAATGATGAAACGTCGAAAATCCCGTATTTATTAATGTAACCATAACCCCCGCAGTATACCGCTTATATTACCTAGAGGATCGAGGCTATGGATTATAATCATATCGGTCTGCAATAAATTAATCAAGCTTAGGATCTTTCAAATTAAATATTACCTGGCTACCTATCATTGAGAATGAAGTGACCTTAATCCGGTCACTAATGTGGCGACATTAAAGTGGAGGCTTCATATGGTAATAAGATTGTATAAAGATGCACCAAGGCGCCAGTCAATTCTTTTAAATACCGCTTGTCCCAAGAATTCAAACGCTGACGATCATACGCAGATCGGGCCTCAACCCCAGCGCCATGCACTCGCGTATGTCAACCGGCCTTTTGAGTCACGGGTTAAAGCTCATTATGAAATGGGCCCAATACTTGTGTCTTCGGAGGCCCACTGATACGCAACTGGAATGTGTGAAATCACGGACATGGAATTTAACCCCTTCCTATGGAAGCTTCGACATTGCCCCCTTAAGTGTCAAGTTCAACCCGAACAGCTGTTTCTAATTTATAATGTGCTTATAAATTAACTGCTCACTGCCAAAGGGATTAATGGAACTAAGGATCAAGATATAATTAGAGGGGTAAAATGGTAATTTCACCCCGACTCTAGTTATGAACCACTTCTCGAGGATAACTCCGCATATGATTAAATCAATGGACACTCTAAATTTTCAAGTAAAATCGACATCAGAAGGACAAGAGTTCAATTCCAAGTTTTTGCTGAATAACTTCCGGAATTAATAAATTAAAATAAATCGATAAAGAGTTTAATTAATTATCACTTACTGGAGCTTGAAATTACAGTCAACGGGTCCCAATTCCACCTCCTATATTACTACAACGAACGATTCATGATTTAATAAATTGCACTCTCTCGTAGTAATTTAAAATGCATGATGAGATTATTTAAATTACAAATAACAATTAGTTGCTATTTAAATTCGAATTTAATTGCTTTGCTCATTGAATAAGGAAATAATCCGTAAAGTGGTAAAATATTTGAATTGTTATTATTATATAATTAATTCGCTTCTTTATTCGATAAGGATTTGAACTAAAATTTTAAATATTATTAATTCATTTCCTTATCTCGATGAGGGATTGAATTTAAGAATATTAAATATTATTAAATCAAGTTTCCTTATTCGATAAGGGATTTGAATTTAAGAATATTAAATATAATTAATTGCTTCCTTATCTGATAAGGATTTGAAACGCCTATAAAAACCCGTAGGTATATTTCCGTGGTGGTCAAGCCAGAGAAGAGAAAACTAAGAGAAAAGGAAAAAGAAGTTTTTTTTCCCAAACCCTAGTTTCCTGTAGAGTCTCTTCCCCTAAGAGATCCCTCGTCTCATGTGTCAGCACACAAGGTAGATCTAGGCGTAAAAACCTAGAGTGTATTTGCTCCGGGACCGAATCGGGCTGCGCCCACACACCTCAAGGAAGGAGGGCTAATTGAAGACTCCCGGGTGCAGGAGTCGTTTCAACCCTATCGCCAACAAATCTCCTATAACAAAGAACATGTGCGATCCGATTCACCTTTGATATTAATATATGTGTTTCAGACGTGGTTCTCGCGAAAATAAGATTTTCCGAAAAATTTTAAAACCCACTCACAAGGTTGATTTTATTTTCCATCCCACCAAACGATCGCCCCACCCGATCAAGGTCCGGCAAGTCGACTCCTCGTGTGGAAGCCGCACCGCACCGACACCCGCGATCGCACTAATGCAAAGAACGTGATCAAGCGGAGTGTTCCGAAAAACCATCCTCGAGAATCAACCTCAGCAATCACAATATCCGCCGCCCGCCTCGAGGACACACACGTAGAGTCAAGAAGGGGCTGATCCTCTGAAGTCGCGCCCCAAGAAGCCTACGTATGCATCTATGTTAGCATCTCCCGTCCGGCGGCGGAGAAGGCCCACTATGCCACGCGCTGGGCGCCAACACCGATGTATTTTCTGTAATCTATGTAGATATGACCAGAATAAGCCCCACGCACGCCTCACATAGACTAAACGTCGCCCCATCCGCCAAGCCGGTCAAACAAAAAGTGAGGCGCTTTCATCCAGTTCGCCACTTGGTCATCCAGACCAAGGTAGATAATCTTTTGCAGAACGGATTTATTAGGAGCAAAGCATACTAATGGTTGGCCAACGGGTCGCTGGTCCCAAAGAAAGGAGAACAAATGCAGAGTAATGTGTGGGATTTCACCCGATCTCAACGACGCCCTGGCCCAAAAGATAACTTCCCTCTACCCCGCATAGATCATATTGTGGACGCCCAAATGAGCACCCGTATGCTATCTTTTCCTGACGCCTTCTCGTGATACCACCCGCATTCCCATTCACCCCTGATGGAAAACATCTTTCATCACTCCCTCACGGACTCCCATCAAGTTATTAAATGTGATTCTACTTAAAGAACGCAAGGGCCACCCATCGAGGTCAGCGACGAAGATACTGACCTGCTACTTAGTAGCACAATGGAAGTCTATATCAAGATATGCTAGTGGTAAATCCAAGCAAAGGCCGACCACGCCGCGCATCTCCAAATTAAACATTCACCTCCTCCGAGAGTATGGTATGAACCGAACCCCCTTAAAATGTGCCTGAGTCAACGCCTGGCCGATTCCTCGCTTTATGGTAACCCAAAAGGGGAATAGAGGCTAACCCCAGAGCTTACGCTATCTTGCAATCACCTACTTAGCTCCAAGAAGGGGATCCAACAATCCAAATCAACGGCCAAGTAACTCGGGGCATTTTAATTTCGCTCACTTATCGCTTCGAAACCTCGCTACCTCGAGGAAAGCCAACCCGCCGACCGGAAATTATGAGATCGTAACCAGGAATTCATGGCAATCAAGCAATACCGAAGCCGTAACCCCCAACACCCCTATGAGCCCTAAGTCAGACACACTCTACCTCTACCTACTAGCCTCCGACATGCCAGCAGTCCTATTTAAAGAACGCTGGGATAAGCCAGCATGTGTTCTTTGTTAGAAAAATCCTTAACCTACCTGTGGGAGACCCCAAATATGGCCACTCCGACCAGCCGGTCAGCCTCCGACGCCCAAAAACTCCTCCCATACTTCCGTGGCCATCTCGCAGTATGTTAATCGATCTTCCACCGGGCACAATTCATGTAATCTCGATTCAACCGGGAAGGACGGCCCATCGGGCAAAGGGAATTGCTTAGCATGGAATCCAAGATAAGCCAAGACTTTCGAAGAAAGGGCAAGTCTTAGCCGACTTCATCGCAGAAATCCCGCAACCAGACACATGCCCTGACGAAACTGGGCCGTGCACCTCAACAGAACGGGGCTTCCGCACAAACCTGGCTGCATCGGGTCTTCATTAACCTCCCCAACCGAGGGAAAGAATCGAATGTGCAAGACGGCTAGGGCTTCAACGCCATACAACAACGAATCGTAGTATGAGGCCATGATACCGGGACCTCAAGCTTCGCTTCCTCGCTACTGGTGTGCCGACAACCTTGGCTTGTGAGCGTATTCATAACTAAATACGTATTGCTAACGCAGAATTCGACCTCGTGTGGATCCCCGAATGGCGAAGTATACGGCCCCTACCAAGAAGAAATTGAATACCCCTCTCAGCTGAAACTCACAACATGTCCCCTGGGATCAGAATTTAAAGGGTCGATGCCTTACCGTCGCGGTCGCTTCATCGTGATAAGGGAAACCGTATTCTCCCCATCTACATCGACCGACTCCTCACGTTGCAGCCCGGCAAACCGTATAGATAAAGTTCCCTCTATCCTGATGGACCCCATATGACTATACATACCACCTGGGAGCTACCTAATGACGTATAAGGCCTACAAGGTTCGCATTCGCTGGCTAGATTCCATGATGTGACTCCGCAAACCTATATAAGCGATCCATGGCCGCCATACCCGATGCGGTTCAACCCCGAGCAAGGCCAATATGTATTAGCTGAATTGCATGAAGGCATGTAAGAATCACCCGAGGGGAAGAACTCTAAAGACACCTGCCCACACTCGGGCATATCGCCAACTATGAAGCCTGACGCCGACACGCCAAGAAATGTGACCTTGCCACCGAATGTCCCCATCTCAAAATCACCTGTAAGACTTGCCCCCATCTCTAAAGATGTGGCCATTCGTCACCCGGGTGATTGATATAGTCGGCCTCGTCTCCTACCACGCCGACTCAAAAGAAACTATCAAGCGCCACCGATTATTTCGCAAGAATGGATGTGAGGCCGACGCTTCTCGCAAACAAAGATGTAGATGTTACTCTGGGCTTATCCGAAAACATCATTCCGTCTGCCTCGTGATCCCAAGATCAATCGTGTTTAATAATGGGCCGTAGTTTGACAGCCGAGTCTACCAGGACTTTTTCCAGGAATTGAAGATAAAGAATTTATACTCTACCCCCCGGTATCCTCAAAGCAATGGCTGCTGCAAGCCTCCAACAAAACGCCGCTTCGACCGCTCAAAAAACTGGGCTAGACCGCAAAAGGAAATGGGTAGAAGAACTCCGGTGCTCGGGCCTACGTAACCACCGCCGAGCCACCCAAGATTTCTCCTTCGCTACCACTCACTGATGGAAGTCGTTATCCCCAATCGAAATTGGTCCGCCCACCATCCGAACAACCTACATCCGAGTCGAAAATGCTAATCAATAGCCAGTGGAGTTAAACGGCGCATGAGCCGTGGAAGCCGTGATCAACCGCATAACGCCCTACCAACGCCACCGCGAATCCTTATACCGTATCGGTAAAACCGGAAGTGTTTTCGCCGAAAGCAACTGGGTTCCTTCGAGGAAAGTTTTCAGAATATCGAGACCCATCAGAAGGGAAATTCCAACCCAACCGGAAGGACCTTATGTCGCGGACAACCGGCAGGGGCCGGTCCTACCCCATGTATAAAACAAGATGAACCCCCCGTACTTCCAGAATGTGGGATGCCATGCACCTGAGAAGGTATTAATGTATTATCAATAAAAGAATATCTTTATTTTTGCCTACTCACATGTCTTCGCATGTTTTTCATTATACATGGTCCAATCTAAAAGCCTGGATGGCGCAATCCAATGATCTATCTGGCCCAGCATAGATAACATCTAGTTGGTCTAATTTAAAAGCCCGGATGGCGCAGTCCAATGACCTATCTGACCCAGCATAGATAACATCTAGCTGGTCTAATCTTAAAAGCCCGGATGGAGCAGTCCAATGACCTATTCGGCTCAGCATATATAACATCTAGCTGGTCCAATCTAAAAGCCTGAATGGCGCAGTCCAATGACTTATCCGGCCCAACATAGATAACATCTAGATGGTCCAATATAAAAACCCGGATGCTGTAGTCCAATGACCTATCTGGCCCAGCATAGATAACATCTAGCTGGTCCAATCTAAAAGCCTAGATGGCGCAGTCCAATGACCTATCCGGCCCAACATCTAGCTGAAGCCCGAATGGCGCGGTTAAATGACCTATCCGGGTAACACAACAGACCGCCCATCCGGCTCCATACAAAGCTCCATACAAACCTAGACGGAATGTACAACAAGGCATCAAACAAAAAGTAACGAAGATACAAAAAGGGATGTAAATTGTTTAATTCAGAAACACTGAACAGTTCAAGTATCGTCTCGAAAAGCACTCAATTCCTAATTAGTAGCTTAAGATAACTCGACCCCACCGACGAAGCCTGAGACCCATCTAAGAGTCTCCTCCCGTCCGGGTCAGGTGAATTCCGCTATTCTGATGCTCCTCCCTACTAACACCACTGGATCCTGGCCGGAGCAGCCAGACAAGGTGCTTCGGGGGAAACCGGTTAGCAAAGAACTCCTGAAAGTTAACTGACCAAGGGATCCGCATTCCATCCAGATTTCCGAGGCTTCGTCTCCCGCATATATCAGGTAAACACGTAAAGAACCATAGCCATAGTTGAACAGCCGTGTCGCCACTTCAGATCGAACTCGCCTCCATCGCTTCTATCGCCAACTACCTTTCTCAAAGTGGCGCAAAATCATTCTTCATACCCCGAGCTCCAAAATCAAGGAAGTCGTCAGTCCATTGCTTCGGCTGCTCTCTTCCTCTCGCTCGTACAAGCCTCTCCCGCGGATAAGGCCTCTCTCGAAAGCAAAGGTCATGCTAGGATTCCGTTCTTCTTCGTGAGCACTTTCCGCAACCCGCTGCCACGTCAACCCGGTAAGCTTAGACTCCATCCGGTGCCTCTGTGCATTAACCCGCCCCTTCAATCTCCAACTCGTCATCGCCGTCAGTGTCGCATCCCTCTCCACCTCTCGCCCGAGCAGCCTCTTTCAGCCATATTCTCCTACCTCCAAATTTCCAAGCGACGACACACCAACTCGGCCTCCTTTAATGAAGCGCTCTGCATCTCCCGCTCAACCATTCCCGACTGCACATATAATCGCAGCCGTTCGGCATCCCGTAGCCGGAGCTCGAACTCATGATGCTGAAGAGCCATGTTTCAATACAGCCAAGGCCCCGCGAAAGAAACCCATTAGAAACGCGCAATTGAGCATCGGCGCTTAATATCACATAACCGAACCGCCATCTTACCAGCCGCCCGCCGACCGAACTTAGTTACCGTTGCGACTTCAGTCCCATCTTCGATAACGGCCGGATCCCTTCGTCACGCGAACGCTCACTGAATAATCATCGCCAAGATCCATGCCCCGAGCAGCTATCGGCATCCGAAGCATGTGTGGATACATATTGTTCAACCGATCGACCGCGAACTCTCCACGGTGGAAAGGCTCCCCAGCCAAGAAGATATATTTCACCGTGACGCCGGAGTCATACTTCCACTCGAGGTTCACCCTCGGGCGGAGGAACATAACACCGTTATATAATCCACCCAACGCGGCCTGTAGCCCTGGATCAAGGTAAACCTAATTTGCTAGGTCGACCTTCATCCCTGGCCGAAAGGAGGATCACCTGGGTGCACTCTGAGCCTGACGGCCTCTCGATCCTAATCCCAAGACCCCGCCTGATCCATTGATCAGGTCCCGATTCAGAGAGCCGTAGAGATAATAATGGCTTCAGACCTCCGATCCTCCCCTCAAGAATGGGCTGACTAGGTCCCAAGCAGCTCGGGCGAGGGGGATGTCGACTCACTCGCAACTCAACCGCCACTTCTCGCGGCGCCAGTCTAGCAGCCCCATCATCCTTTCCTCCCGTTCCTCCTCCAAATCCTGAAACTCGTGTTCTAAGACTAACCCGGGAACGAAATCCTCCCTCGACTCCAAAGGCTGCCTGTCAGCCTCTGGGCGCACCCTTTCCTCATGACCTTTATCACTCGGCATCCACACACCCTCTATGGCAAGGTGAGGGAGTCGCTCGGCGACTGCGCCTGGTTCTCCGACTGGGAACGGGATGGGCAGAGCCAGAATCCTCACTAGGGGAAGTCGACGAACCCGATGTGCTTCCAACACCCTGCACCCGACTTAACACCTCAATTAATGGACTCTAGGGACTTCGCACGCACTTAAATCAAACGTCGTAGTCAAGAATGATCGAAATGCTCCCCTTCCACAATGTCCGGCGCAACTACGAAGAATGACCTGGAGGGTGTGCGGGTCGTGTTACGCCTCACGGCGTATATATTATCTTGCGCTGACGCTCCCGCCTAAATCTCATACCGCCAAATTTTCTCGAAGTCGACATCTCCACCCAGCTTCACTGAAATTTACCAAGCCTTCCCTACATGAGCAACCCAAGGTTAGTCATCATGACACATTAAATATCCGAGAAAGGGCCATCAGGCCCGACCTAACCCGACCACTCACCAGGAAAAGATTAAGACCGGTTGATATTAAACGAAAGGCTCTGGGAAGCCTGTGGATCGGGCCCCTGTGGTCCCCTCACCGCCAGTAACGCCGCTCCGTCTTAGGTGAGCCGTGGAGCCCATTAACAACCCAAGCCTGGCTTAGAACCGACATGTACATCCGTACCGCCGCCTCTATTCTCGTAAAATAAATTATACACAAATGGCCAATGAGAGGCTTAGTCAGGTGGGTTCAATACGCGAAGACCCGATCAAAATTCAAATGACTGGGGTGGATAAGAGCCGTGGGCCAGTGAAATGCAAAACCCAAGTTGACTAGGTCAAGACGGAAGCATAGCCCGACTGCAAGGTGCTCCCGGGTAAAAAACACACCATTATGTTCTCCACCCAAGGTAGACTCATCTGTCATGTCCATTAACCGGAGGTCAATGTTATCGAGCACCTCGCAATAAACCATTAGCTCCCTCCATCGCCGGATCTAGATACGTTACTTCGCGGTAAGTGCTTGCCGGCTACGCTCCGTGGCGACCACTGTGGAAGTTTCTCGACCCCTCGCCATTCTACAAGCGCATCAAATGGAGAAGAGAAAACGAATATTGTGACTTCAGCCATACCCAATCGGGTACGAAGGCAGGCCTCGCCCGGCAAGGACCGCCTCTGCCGAGTAAATTTAAACCATGTCTCCTCCCTTCTAGGCCTCTTACAGCCAGAAACCAGTCACTCACCACAAACCAACATTACTGCGGGCTTAATGATGGTCGGCCTCTCGAGAAATCGAAGTGCACGAAAGTGCTTCGCGAATAATGGCTCGTGAACGAATGGTTACACCGGCCTGGCTCAAGCAGCTGAGATAGTCGCAGAGAGGGAAATAGATAAACCCAAAACAACAAAGAAGGGAAAAGAGTACGACTTAATGATGCCTATCTATATATACCGACTTCAAAAATCGCAAATGAGACACGCACCAATGTCTAAACGTCTCGTCTCAGATACTCAAACCATCGCGACGCTTCGCGCGCTAGGGCACAATAGACGAAGGTGGCCAAGTCAGTGGGCCCTTCTAGCGCATTAGGTCTACTGCTAACAAGTTATATAATATTCAACCGACCTCAATTAGGCAGAATGCCCGAATAAGTCGCACACGTAATTTACACAGACACTAAGCCGCTAAAAATGTAACACCTAAGATATTAATATATGCCAATATATTCAAGTATGATTTTGGGAGCAAATGCAACTTATGCCCTATGATATTTTATATTGTGATTAAGATTAGCAATCTAATGGTTGGTTTAATTGGGAGGATTAAGAAAGTGTGTTAGATTGCATTTTTTATACATGTATCAATTATGCAATTGCAAGTTTAAAGGTTTCTGTTAGGATTGGAATTAAGTATGTCTCAAGGAATCACTTGGCAACCGAGCTGGGTGGAGAGGGAGTAAAGTGCAAGTCATGCTTGTGAGCTTATGTGGCCTCACGAGGGCATGACACCTCATATATGCAAGGTAGAGTTTCTCGACACATGGCAAGTGCATGAGAAGAGCTTCCTCGCACATGCCAAGAAACCACCTCTCTGCTTCGATGCTAGATCAAACTTGTTAGGAAGTGGAAAAATTCTGGAATTTTAGAAAGTGAGAGAGAGTTCTAGAGAGAAGCTAGAGAGAAGGAGGAGAAAAGGCTTGAAGGAAAGCTTTGCTGTGGAAAAAGTTCACTAAGGTGTAAACATGATTCTGAGGGCCTTGCTGTATTTATTGGACTAGTTATATTCTAAATGGTTTTGCCGATTTCATCCTTAACCCTAGATTTGATTAAAGGTGAGTTTGGTGGGAACCCTAAATTGTAAAAGACCTGCTTTGTAGCGATAGCATGTGTGTGTGTGTGTGTCCATAGAGGTGCTGTCCAGCCTTCTCCGACCATGACAGTGTTTCGTCATGTTGGTCTTAAAGAACTCCGAACTGATGATTCCAGTTGGGAGGCTTCTCCAAGACCTAGGCCTTCGAATGCTCCTGTAGAAGCAACTAAGAATTCAAACCCTAACACAAGACCCTTGGAATTTGAGGTTGAAAGTCAGATACGCATTCTGTCCCCATGCTCGGAGCGCCTCGCCAGTCATAAGTCGAAAGGATTGATCCAAATGGAGTAATTCAAAATCCTTCCCAAAGTATCCACACATAGGCAGCAACTTCATGTAGAAAGGATGGCCAAATTATAGCTCATTTGTTCCTATTAATTTAAAGGCCAAAGTAGTAGTGAAGAGAGGGCACAGATTCTCGTCCCTAGGAAATACTTTGGGAGGTCGAGTGTAAAAACCTATAACTTTTTGATTTTGAGGTCCAAATGACTCCATTTAAGAGGCTGTGGAAAGTTACAGATAGGGAATCCTTTGGTAAGAAGACAACAATGAACAAAAAGTATGTATGGCTGGTCAAAACGCCGAGAAAAAAGGTTCTCGGTGATAGTCAAAAGGCAGCGCGCGGTAATAAACGTTTGTAGCACCAATATATGGTTAATGTTTGTCGATCCCGGGGCGTAAGAGAGGTAAATTCGGATCCGGCGTCGAGCCAGCTGGTGGCAGAATGAGATGCAGAGTCAGCGGCGGCGGAAAGCACATCACCGGTACTTTTGGAAGGCGTGATAACTTATCGGGAGAGGCGCTGGCGAAATCTTCATGATCGTTATCAGATCCTTCGAGTGGAAGTCGCCACTTCCTGGAGACTTATGACGGAACTGGCAAATAGGATCTGGCGGTCCTCCGTCGAGATCGGCTTGATGCCGTGGAATTCGCATCACCCGCGCTTTTGAATCGTATTTCTTCATGATATAACAAGTATTTTTATATATATGGAAATATTCAATTAACCGGTACATGATGTTTTTAAATATCCATGTGGTTGAATGCTTTGTGAAATTGTTTTAAAGCATGACACGGGTATGAGACTCCGTGGTGAGAGTCCCGGATTGATGTAAAGGACACGGATGATGACTGGGCCCCCTCGTCAGAATCCCGCAAAGGTCAGCGTATATACCTGATGGCATATCCCTGTGTGTGTGTCCCAAATAAATTCGTCAGTTGTTCTCGGGATGACCTGGCCAGTCCCCCCGGGTGAAAGCCCAAAAGAGTCACGGGTGAGCGGTGGTAGTATCAGATCATGTGTTTCCATCATCAACCTATTATTTGTAAAAATGCTCATGTTTCTATATTATTTTGAATTCATGTATAAATTCGACATGTTTTTATGAGCATGGCTTGTTAAGGGATTCACTAATGAAAGGTCGAACTCAATTCCCCATTATTTCCTCCACCTTGTAGATGCAAAGGCCAGACCCACATGACCCCGCAGTGTTTTTTGTGATGGGGTTTGTATGCCAACCTTAGCTGGCTGGTGGTCGAGCACATACTCATGGATATTCGCTGTTATGTGGAGATATACCGCCAATCGTATATTCGGGACGCTGGCATCTTTGTGGATCATCAGATATCGTCAGGTAGCCACTAGTTTTTGAACTTGCTTGCAAATGTTATTTTCGATCAAGTGTAAGAATATAGTTTCAAGGTACATCGAGGAATTAACTCTAAGACTGATATGTGTGCATGTCAGAGACCCGAGTGTTGTTTATTTATGTTTCAGGTGATTACCCAAGTGGAGTTTGCATCATGAAAAAAAAAAAAATCGTGGTAAAATAGTAACATAAATCACACCGGTGGAATTGTGTGACATAAAAACTAATTTTATTAATTACACTCGAAAGGTGTTCTAAGATTACATACGATGTTGTCACAAGAAATCAGATACAACACGTCAAACCATTCATAAATACAAAACACCCGAAATATAAGAAAACAGTAAAGTGATCCTACTGGAACCGAGAAAGAAGCCGGCCAAGGGAGGCTAAGAAGGAAGGAAAGATAGAGATGGAACTAAAAGAAGTTGCTACAGAGGCCAAAAAAGAGAGAAAGATGGGAGAGATGGCTAAAAGAAGCCGCGCAGGCCACAGTGAGGACAAGATGGTGACGGGGCCTGGGCGGAAGCTAAGCTGTTTATCCCGGTAATCAATTGGTGTGTCCTACCCATTCAAGTTTTAGAACCATCCAAAGACCCCAAAACAATTTTGACTCCGCTCAAACCATGTAGTCTGTGGCTCGATCCATGCTTAGAAAGCGCGCTCAAATGATCGATCACAATCATCCTTCATCCCACAATCCCCCAATTCTGAGTCTCAGCAACACTCAATTATCCTTCTCTGACGAAGGAACGTGGATAACCGCAGACAACGAACCCTCATCCTCTAGCCTTTATAGCTGTACCTCCGTACTCTGTGATTAACTCAAACAACCATATAGCATCTAATGCACTTTCACAAAAGTTACAAAATTCACATCAAATACAACAACATCGACGGGCTCACTATTCCCAGATATGACTCGCTAAGCTTGTTTTTTTTCCAATCCAGATTTACTATCCCCAGAAAAAGGGGGCATTATGGGTACTCAGATTGTTCCCGGCTTGGTTCCTAGCCAACCTACCACTTGGTGCGGCCTCGATTACTGACTGTAAGCGCCAAAGTCACGCCAGACTGCTAACAGCTCAAGAATGCCTGGGTGACACTTCTCACCCTGGATGCCTCCTCTCCCAATGCGACCTAATGCCCGGATGCCTCTTCACCCGGATGCTTCTTTCCTATCGGTCGGTTTCTCGCTAGCTCGAAACCAACCCGCCTCCATGATATAAGTATATGTTCTCCCAAGAATCGCCACCCCACCTTCAACGAATAGTAGCACCTCCCACAACCGGCCGTTTGAGAAAATACATAAAAGAAGAATAAGTCATCCTTCCCGAATAAGAACCACCTTCCCTATCTTTACCCGGAAGAAACCAGCCACTTTCTCCATAAGGTGGATTCCCAATGCCTCTATAAAAGAGAAAAGAAATCACACCGACAGAGGTATGACATTCCTCGATTGAGATAGCTATAGCCTAACGCCGTCTGTAAAAAGAGAGCAATTTTACGATTAGAGTGGACTACCGAAACACCTTCACTAATCTTCTTTGTTATTTCAGCAGTCATAAATTCCACCCAAGACTCAGAATGCTCATTAACCATCACTCAGAATCTCAACACTACGTAATTCAACAATCTCAAAACTACTCATATCAAATTCACAAGAACCCTCGATTGCACGAAACATGGGTTGCCCCAACCTTATCCTAAAGTCAATCTTCTTTTCAAATGCGGCTCAGAAGTGACTTGCACAACAAGCTTCTTCTTCAACTTAGTGAAAAAAAAATACAAAAATCGAAAACCCTATAATTTTTTTAAGATGTTGAAAAACTTTTTACATAGAGAAGACAAAAAAATAAAAATATATTCTAACAAAGAATATTGCAATTCACATCCATGCTCTCACCTTACCTTCCGATTAACAAAAAACCCCATCTTTATGCAATAATCGCAGCGCAAATTAGCGGTTTTCAAAACAAAAGTCGAAAAAGAAAACTATGATCCCGCGGAGTCATTAAAAGAAAATCTCAACCGCCGACGACCAGATCGGGCCGACTATTAAGGAAAGAACCTCGCGGTGCTTTAACGATACGGCCGTTTCGAGGTCGCTGGGCCTGTGATGATGGATCGGATCGGGTCGGACAACCCAGAATCCCTCGCACAAAAAGAGGATCCGGCGGATGTGTCTGGCTTCGCCGCCCGGAGAAGGGCCGGCTTTCCTGGCGAAAATTCAACTGCTTATGGCGTGATTATCGCGTACCTTTCAGGTGGAATGGGTAGGTATTTATAAGGGAAAATGCTGGGTTACTTTTTTTTCGGGCTTGATGGTGATACTCGTGATTCTTCTCATCGGGTGAGGAGTTTCCTTCTCCTTATCATGGACCCGACTCTAAGGGACGAGATGGAGGTTCGATCAATGATGAGTCCAAAACTCATTAGATCTTAATTAATTTTTCTCGAGTTTATTATGAGAATAATGTTCAATTTGCTTTAAAAGTGATAATTGACTCAAATTTCAATTTGCGTGAAAATACAAATGGTAAAAATCAAATTTTTAGCAAAATCAAAAGAAATCAAACAGCAGAATCGAGACACAATTTAGTATTTAAGTCGCGACAGAAGCTCGCTTCCAGCTAATTCCAAGTCACGAATAAAGAACAAATTCGCTTAAGAAGAACCTAAACGTGAACAAGTGAAGTCGTGACTCAAAAAAGGAAGTCATGACAAAGAAAAACATATCGACTAAAGGAAACAATCAAGAGAAGAAATTGATGTCGCGACATCAACTCGAGGTCGCTTACCAGAATTCGCTCATGAAGCCACAAGCATATAGCCCAAGAAGAAAAAAGGTTGCAACTAGTTTTATACTAAGCTCCATTTCATGTCGCGACATCAACTCGAGGTCGCGACAGGCGAAATACCGTATTCAAAGTGCAACCGAAAAATGCTTGTCAAAAGAGGTCGCAACTCGTAGTCGATGGGCACTCTCGCCAAGGAACCGAGTCATAAACCTTTAAAAAGTCAATGAGCAAGTGATGTTGCGATCAATCATTCAAGCTCGCTGACCGAAGAAAGCCGAAAGCGTGAAGAAATTGATGTCGCTGACATGTAATCGAGGTCGCGACCGAAAAAGAGTTGAAGAAAGAAATCGCCATAACGTGCGGAACTCCAGGTCGCAAACGGAAGAAAAGAAATGGAAAGCAGAAGAGGTCGCGACATCACCATGAGGTCGCAACATAAAATTGAAAGATATGAAGACAAGAAAATCACCAACAGAATTACGACCAAGGAATCAAAGTCACAACATGAAGTCAAGCATAAACAAGAAGGTGGTCGCAATTTAAAACCGACATGTCGCAACACGACGTCGGAAGAATAGAAGACAATGATGTCGCGACATCAACCCGAGGTCGCGATATCAACACCGGAAGGAACACCAGCATAAGAGGTCGCTGACCAATAAACGACGCCGCGGCCACTAATCAAAGTCGTTGAAAGACAAACAGTCAAGTAACTTGAAATAAGAGGTCGCGACCGACACGAGCCATCAAGAGAATTCTATGTCGCGACATCAATTCAGGTCGCGACATCAACTCGAGGTCACATAGAACAATAATGGCTTTTTATCCGATTTCCACTTGGAGTATTTTCGGGATTCTACCGCTTTTTCTTCGACAAGATAAATGTAGAGATTTCGAATAGTAAAGTGCTTTTTCTCCTTCGACTACCCAAAGAAAGTGAAAAGAAAGAGGAACTCGCATATTATAGAGTAGATTTTATTTAGTTTTATTTTTTAGTTTTATTTTCCTTGATTTGAACTGCGAACTGCAGACGATTAGAGCTGGACGTTAGTTATGTTATATTTTCTTCAAGATATCGTCGAAATTTATGAAATCTGCATTAAATTGAATTCATTTCTTTCGTATTTATCATAGCTTACAAGTGGTCGTATGCTATCTGCCCATTTCGATTCGCAATGCAAGAGACTCACAAATAAGAAATACCGGATTTGATTTATACAATATTCTTTTCCCGCATTTATGGAGAATTAATTGGCTTAGTTTTTACTTAAATCTAATGCTTTTAATGGATAAGTTCCAAATAGTAGTACCTAGTACCAAGCTGAGGGAATGTATCTTACCGATATCCAGATGCCCGTAATAATGTAGACTCCGAGATTCCTAAGAGTCAGAGCATTCTTTCTCGGGTATACCTCGACTATTATCGACGACCGCCGAGCTCGAGAGTTCATTTCGAGCAACCCCATTCGCCTCATAATCAACCGAGGGGTGTATTTAACAAATTAAATCATCGAGTTCACCTAATCTAAGGATAGGTTTCCAATCCCCGTGTTAGCTTTATCTAATCAAGGGAAAGGATAAGCCTAGATTTGAAGGATGAGCCACTAATTAAGTAGTAGAAACTTAGCTAAAATCCCGAGAAGGTGAAGTTAAAGTTCCGCCTTGCCACCAGAAATGGGCGTGAAGTACGAGAAAAGAAAAATAATTCCATCTTGCAAGAAAATGTGGAATACTGCAATTGGTCGATCTCTGCCTCTTCGAGAGAAGGATATTAAATCGTTGAAAACTGAGAGATCCAATTCCAATAATTAGAAAATTCGACAAAATCAGATCCATACATAGAACGTAGTAATGACATAAGGTCGAATCACCGCTCCATTGTATTTCATCATGGTTTTTTCGCTTTCTCACAAGAATCGATTCAATCCATTCTTTACGTACAATTTATTTTTAGTCATTCACTTTTGTTTAGCTTTAATTCGGAAGCATTATTCAATAAGATAGGATTTTGACTCTCTGACGCTTCGATAAAATTTTCAATTTTAGCTTTTGAGTCCAAATAGTATGAAATTTTGAAGAGAGTCAGTAGTCGACCTGTAATTCGCTTATCAATCTCTATGGGAATGATACCCGGATCTCTACATTTAGATTTACTACTTGTACGACTCACTTGCAAAGTAGTCATAAACTCTAACCCTTATTTTTTAATCCTCGAACATTAAGAGAAAAATTAATTTAGCAAGCCAAATTATCCAAAGTGACATGGGTAAGTAAAAGAATCAGAAGGCTCGTAGTCAGGTTATTTTGAGGGGTTTTAGTCTATATAGAAAAAGGCTTAACAAGTTTTTACGCACGCCAAGCTGATCAAAGAATTAATTAGATCAATATCCCGACTAAAGAAGGAAATACTAATTGGACCTTTTTAAGAAAAGAACAAAATAGCTAAGCAAGGGCTACATTAGTCACTACTTTTAATGTCATGTTGGAAATATTCGTTTAGTTTGACTAATCCTATTAACTGAAAGATGCTGATTTCTGTAGAAACTTTAATGCATAGGAAACAAATGTTCGACTTAATTCCAAATGACACTCGAATTAGAAAGAACACTCAGAGCTTAAGAAAAAGACAAAAAGAGCAGAGAACGCAGCACAATGTATTATAGACATGACCAAACAGAGGAACGTAGGGTCGCAGCCGTAAGGTCTCCACACGCACACAACGGGAGGATTTGAGCTCACATATTCAGAAGAATATTCTCGTAATCGCACAAATTCTATCAAGGATGCAAATACTAACTAAAGCCAGCCTTTTAATTACACGGTTCAAGAATAGGTCACATCGGGTCATCCAATCGAAGACCCAAATGAACACCCAGAAGATTTCTCAGATGGCAAATACAAAGGAAGCCGAACTGGCAGGAGACCGTAGGTGATAAAACCGCATATCTTCCCATTTTCGAGACATAAAGACACATGGTATGAATCATTACCATATGGTCTCTCGTTGATACTGGGAAGAGTCGTAGTTACTCGGGTAGATTCTTTCCATCTCTCACTTCACAGAGACGAAGAGATAATAAGATTCCAACAAGGGAAGATGAGAGCCTATATGTAGCTCTGGGGAAAGATTCAAGAGGTCGCCAAGAGGTGCCCGATGCATGAATAGATTTGAAGACCCGTATGGACATAGTGGTCATGCTTTAAACATGATACATCTAAGCAGTATTATCGATGCTTCACGCCGTGGAGCATTCAAACAAAAGTGCCGAAGAGGCGAGAGATTTCGATCAAGATATTTGAAGGTAAAATGCAACATGAAAGCTCCATCTGAGTTTTTCAAGAGGGAAGCAAAGAAAGGAAATGCTGGTCATGGAGTCGAAAGAAGATGACGCCTATGGAAGCAAAGTCGATGCCATAATGCATGTGGACGGACAAACAAGAGAAGATGCACACCGCCTCGCGAAATAGAGCAAAGGGAAAGAGAACTAATGAGAAGCAAGTGTCGACGTGCCAACATAAGAAGATTCTATGGTGTCGAGGAGGTTGGCACGTGAACGAGAAAAGAAGTTATCATTCTGCCAAATCCTAACCGCCCACACACACTACAATCCGCCAAAGATCGAGGAACCATGAGAATTTCTCATACAGGGAGGGGCATTACACCTTGCCTGCTGGGCAGAACAACATCCTCAATGAAGGATACATCAAGAATACCAAGGTTCCAAAGCAGCTAGCACCAAGGAGTCGGGTTAAATGAATGTCAGTGGTCGAGGAGAACCCAACCATTCAAGAACGTATGTCGCAAATTACGTGGGGATAACAAAGAGGCTATTACAATTCCATGAACGTAAACTATCCGACGCTGAATCTTTCAAGTCCGATACTCAAATGTTTCAAGAATGCTGCCTCAATAAAAATTTAGACACAAGTAGGGTGATCCGGCCCCCGAATATGCCAATCAAAGCAAAGTGGCACATTCCCTGACACTAAGAACTCCAAAGACCGCACGGCAATTCGCGAAGAAGTGGGAAGGATTTCAGCAAAGAACAAAAAGACAAGCAGAGAAAGAAGAGGATCAAAAGCGGAGAAGAGAAGAACAACCATTGAACGTAAAGGAAGTAATGACCGTAAAAGAAGGAAGGAGTACCAAAGATATACACTGCTAAAGGCTATCTCTACGTAGACTTCGTGAAGTCAAGGTGAGAAGAACAATTTTCTAAATTTCGATATTTTCAAGAAAATAGAAATAACATCCCATTCAGAGGTGATCACCAAATGCCTCTTTATGCAAAATTCCTCGGGCGAGATACTAAGTAAGAAAAGAAAGATAAATCGAGGAGGGTATAGTTAACTTGGATCATCATCATAGCATTATCCGGGGCCAGGTTCAAAGAAAGATGAAAGACCCCCGGGTAGCCACCTCATTCTGCCTGCAGTGGAAATACGAATTCAAGAAAGCTTTATGTGAGTTCCGCACAAGTATAAATTCTAATGCCTCATCAAGCAGCAAGAGACTTAATTGGGGGGAACTTACCCCAATCGCAGAATTACATTACGCATGGTCGGGATGGGATCACCGGCTATCAAACTGTAAGGCATTCTGTAAAGATGTACTGGCTGGCGTCGGGAAATTCATTTTCCTAAGGGATTTTGTTATCATGCGCACGGAGGAAGATACCCAAGTTCCTCGTCGGGAAGGCCTTTCTAAGAACAAGAGCCGCTCGATAGACGTACGTAGCGTGAAACTGACACTCAAAGTCGGGATGAAGCAGCTTTAATATTAATAGGAGTCCTGAACATCCTAATGTGAGGCAACAAATAGACGGGTCAGAAGAAACACAATTTCTCAATGATGAATCACCTCGATTGTATCATTCAACACTCTATCAATGAAATCGAGATGAATTTTTCGCACTGAGCTGATTGTGAAGGCCGCTTCTTCAATCAGGTTTAACAAGGAAACAAGCCCCAGATAAATGAAAACAGCCAAGATGAGGTAAGCAAATGTAAAACAAAGAACTCATGAGCAGGAAACCGCGGCAGAAGGGCTAACATTGAAAGAATTGCCTAGTCATTTAAAATATGAGTTTTTAGAAACAGAAAAGAGAAAACCAGTTATCATATCGCCGTGATTGACCGTCAAAAACGTAGTCGTTTCGGGTAATTCGAGGAAATACAAGGTGCTACCTTTCGTCCATCAAGATCCGGGCGGGTGACATCCCTCATTTGTAGGTGCACAAAATATCATTCGAAGATAATGCAAAACTCCTATTGAAAGCATCAAAGGAGGTCAACCTGATGAAAGAAGTTGTCAAAAAAGAAGTTCTGAAATGGCTAAATGCGGTGTTTTATATATTCTATATCGATACTCGGTAAGCCCGCATACGTGGTTCCCGCAAAGGTGGATTCACTATGACGAAATGAAAGAATGAACTCGATTCCTACAA
This sequence comes from Tetrastigma voinierianum, assembly GCA_016808115.1. NCBI lineage: Eukaryota > Viridiplantae > Streptophyta > Magnoliopsida > Vitales > Vitaceae > Tetrastigma > Tetrastigma voinierianum. The sequence goes on from JAEQBH010001618.1 coordinate 270,353, forward strand.
GAACCGCGGATAGTGATTGGTGGTGTGTATCGACTGGGCGTAAAAATTGAATATCGCAACCGTGAAGGATCATTTTCCGCCTTCATCGATCGACGCCGATAGTCAAGGCGTGTGACACCCTCATTTTTGTTTTCTGATGGATACCCTGATATAACCAAATTGCTATCAGACCTAAAGATCGAGAAACCACTTTTACATGCCCATTTGGTACTTTTCTTTTAAGAGAATGCCATTCGTTTGTGTAATGCCCCGGCACCTTCCAAAGATGCACGATGTTCATATTTTCCGACCCAGCGTACAGTTACGGAGATTCATGATGACCCACAAAGTTGTAATGGATCCAGCACTAACAATGCCCGCATAACCGGACAAGATCAAAGGTGCAAAGACAAGAATCACTCGAATCGGGAAAAATGCCATTTTATGGTTACGTATGAATTGTCTTCGGGCACATGATTTCTCGCACAGGTTTCGAGGTGTGACTGTGCAAAGTTTTCAATTATAAGAAACCTAATGCCACCCACTACAAACCAAGGGAATCGTGAAGTTTCTAGGCATCGGATTTTACGTAAGATTTATCGAGACTTCTCAAAATTGCTGACCACCATGCATATTGGCCGAAAAAGATACTAAGTCTCGCTTTACGAATTCCGCCATAAAGCATTCAAGAAATCAAATCCGTAATAGTCAAGCTCCCATCATGGCAAAAACCGTATTGGAACGTAGAATTTGAAATCACGTGATGCTATGATTTTTGTAACGGGAGTCAGACGGGGGACGTAAAGATGAAAATGTGTTCAAGGCCATCTACTATGCTACAAAACCTTTAATGAAGCACAATAAAATTACTCTACTACTGAAAAGGAGATAATGGCAATAGTATTTGCATGTGAAAAGTTCGTGCTATACATTTTAGTGGTCTCCATGTCATATAACACACCGATCATGCAAAGAATTAAATATCTAATGGCGAAGAAAGAAGCAAAGCCAAGATTGATCGTGTGGGTGCTATTATCAAGTAGAATTTGATTTAGAAATAAAAGACAAAGGAAGTGACAATGTGATAGCCGATCACTCTTGTCAAGAGTAGAAAACCAATTGCATAAGAAGAAGGAAGAGAAATAGCAAGTAAAATTTTCCGTGATGAGCAGTTATTTCACCGCCACCCAATCAATCGTATGTCGATATCAGTGGAACTTACTGCGGAATTATGCCACCGTAATCAGCTACCAACAGAGAAAAGCTAAGGATCGACAATGTGTACTACATTCGGGATGATCCATTATTGTTAAAAGAGGCGCTGATTTGATAATATGAGATGTAAAATTAAGGTGAGCAAAGCAAGATTTTAAAAGAATGTCATGCATCACTCCATGGAGGACACTGGCAGAGAGATAAACAACTCATAAAATTCTCCACAAAGATTCTACCGTCTACGATTTTTAAATTACCGTTATGGTAAAAGTTGTGTGATCAATGCCAAAGAATGGAAATATCGCAAAGAAGAGATGCCCCGCAAGGTATCCCGTGGTGCGCTTGCTCGATAAAATGGGGAATGATTCTTTATGGGACCTTTCCAGCCATTTGAAATATATACATACTCATAGCCGTGGATTATGTATCAAAACGGGTAGAAGCAAGCAGATGTCCAAAGAATGATGCCAATACAAGCCAGGGGGTTTTTACAAAGAAATATTCTCGCAGATCAGACACCTTAACTATAATTAGCTGGATGGAGGAAGCCATTTTGCAAATAAGGTGTCAATAAACTAAGAGTTGCTATGGTATCAAACACATTATGAGCTTTGGCTTATCATCCTCAAACAAATGGGCAAGCTAGCCTCTGAAAAACAGCAAACGAAAAGATCTGTAAGTCATGAGATATTCAGTTCTGAAGACGATGCACATTGGCACAGCAAAGATTCGCTTTCTCAAACTCTAACGTAAATAACCCCACATGTACTAATCTTTGGAAACCTCAGTCACCCTACCTCGAGCTAGAATATAAAGCTACAGCCATCAAGAAGCTAAAATTTGATTTTAAAAGTCGCCAAATAAGATAGCTACTCCAGCTAAAATGAATCGAAGAGTCGAGGAATGAAGCCCAGATAGTGCCGTAATTTACAAGGATAAAAAACAAAAATCGCATGATCAACGAATTTGAGGAGGGAATTCAAGGCAGAGATCAGTCTTGTTATTCAACTCCGTGATTAAGACTCTCTTAGGAAAGTCAAGTCCAAATGTGGAGGACCATTTACAAGGGTATCGCTACACTTCAAAGGGACACTTAGAACCAAAGAATCATGAGGAGTTCAAAGCTAATGGTCGTGAGATTAAAAAGCATTATCTTGGGAAAAAGCAATTGGAAGATAAACCCTTAGTTCTGAATGAAGAAAATTGGAAGAAATAGAATTAAAGTGCAAAGCAGAGTCCAGCAATGAAGACTAAAATTGAGCAGCTTTAGGAAGGCAATCCACACTTGATTTTTAATTTCTTGTTATAGCTTACATCATGTGTTTAAATTTCTAATAGCTTATCAGGATTTTACTGGTTCTTTGATTAAAGAGCAGTAAATATTTTATTTTTTTATTTATTTTTATTTTTAGTTTTTATGTGACAATGAAGATTGTGCAAAAAGGAGAGACTTAAAATCCAAACTTCAATCGCATAAAACATCAAAAGCGCTTTTCTTTCTGATTTTGAATTTTAAATTTGTCTTGATATAGCATGATTGAAAGTTTCAGGGAATTTTTTTATCTTTGTTTTGATGCTTAAATTTTGGAATATATACAGAAATTTGCTGAATTTTTGCATAATGAAGACACCTGAGTTGTGTTACTTATGGAATTGAATAAATTGCAATTGCTGAGAATTTGAGTTTTTGTTTTAGGTAGCAACATTTACCCAAAAGTGGCAAATCCAAGAGTGCTGGATGTAGAATAATAATAGCTATGGAAAAGAAAGCTCTAATAATGAAAACTGAGGGCCCACAATCAAAATAAAGGAGGGAAAGAACAACTTTTAGGTTGAAAAACAATTTTCCCTGTCGTGACCTAAATTTTTAGGTCACGACATGGAATTTTTAAGTCGTGACCAGAATTCATTGAAAATAATAAAAGTCATTGCAAAACATTAATTTAGTGGCCCAATAGTTAAGGTATTGACTCCCAAAATGTCAAGCCATGACATTAAACCCAACAGACATATTCTCATTCAAAATCCACTAAATCGCAATTCACTCCAAACCTTTCGCTTTGCAAACATTCATTCAAAGGGCTTTGTTGAAACAAATGGTTATTAATGCAAACAGAAATTCATTTCTTGATTTAACCAATTTGTTTAGTATGCCCGCTCGAGGAGAATAATCGAGGGAAGCATTGTCTAAGCAAAACGATCAAAATTCCTCTAATCAAAGGCCAAAAATCTCATTGAAATATTTAAGAGCAAAAATTGAGGAACCCCATTTAATCCACTCATCAGAATTTAAAGAAAGAATAAATGGCCTCTGTAGTTCCCAAGAGACTCAATTCACTATGCTGGATGAGAGAACAAGGGAAAATAAAATGAAGAGAATGGAGAAAAGGAGACCGAGAGAAAAGAAGAGCCCCAAGGTTGCGAACACAGATTTTATGGAATGAATGGAGTCGGAAAACAAACCAATTCCATTCTTTGCTCCATAAAATGTGGTGTAATCAAGAGAGTGGGAATTGGAAGAAGGGTTAATTAGAACCCATCAGCCAGAGAAGCTCCAAAGAAAAAGGGAGAAAAAGCTCTAATTTGTTGAATGACCTTGTTAATCGAATCACTTTGATGAGCCTGTCTCAGGAACCAAAATTTTGAAGCAGGAGCTGTAAGCTTCAAGGGGAAGATATAGGATTTTAGATCAAGAAATAAAGAGTTTTTCTTGAATTTAGTTACAATTTTATTTGTAAAGAAAGCAGATTGTACAATATCGAAATATTTTAATATCTGAATAAAATTTCTGTTGACTTACAAATTGATTGATCGTTCATGATATCTAAATTTTGTTTCTATGTCATTTTCTTTCCTGTTTAGGAATCAAATAAATAATTTTGTTTCTTCCTCAAGAAATGTAAATTTGGAAAGAATCGTGGCCCGAATAATTAAAACTGAAATTAGAGGTTAATTGCTTATTTAAATTCAATTTAGTTTGCAAAATTGGAAAATTGGTTATTGGCCGAATGGAACAAAATAATGGGTTAAAATAATGGCAAATGAGAATAAATACAAGTCTTGGAAGAAATAATACACTCTAGTCAACAAAACTTATGAAACTTTGACAGAATTAGAACATCTTCTCAGAGATTCAGGATTTAGAGTCCATAGTCCAGAACTTATTTGATTATCGGGCTGAGGCTAAATCCTAGGTGAAAAATGTACCAACAAGAAACGATAGAGGGCCATCCTCGCGCCTGAGCTTTTCTAAGCCTACCCTCAAAATATGTGCTTAAGCATATTCTCTGGGCCTGATTGAGCCAACAAGCCTTATTTCTTCAATAAACAAAGAATCGGAAACCTAAATTCCCTTCCTGCAATAAACTCCGCCAAAGAAAGAGCCCAATTTATCCAGCCTAGCCTTAAAAGTCATAGTATAGCAAAGGAAGAAACTAGTTCGGGGGAACAATATTTCCAAATTTTGATAATGAAGGAGTTGAAGGAGAAAGAAGTGTAAATTAGCGAAATAAGGAATAAGTTTTGTCTTTGTGGCCTATTTCCCTCAACAATTAAGCTCGTCGGGGTGTTTTTTAACACCTAGCACCCTAATGCTAATCGTATGGGATTTGCTAGCCCAAAAGTTCTCTAAGAGCAATAGAAAGCCTAAGAAGACACAAAACATTGCACTATTCCAAATCTTAGAAGAATAAAAGCAAAGGAGTGAAAGAACAAAGGAATCTCTAATCATCTATATATGGAAATTGGAAATTCCATAAAAGAATTCAAAAGATGAATCAGGCTAAGATTGAGGAGAATCGCTGAAGAACAAAGAAGCAAAAAGGGTGAAAGTCGGAGGCAACAAGTGTGTAAAGAAAAGATGGAAACCGGGTAATTACAACCTAAATTTTCCATTATCTACCCAATTACTTGCTTCCTTAACATTACAAGCCTGAAAGACCTCAATGATTTTGAAGGCTGAATTCACCTACATTAGTGAAGATCAATATGAAAAACAAGCCTATGGGACTTGACAAACATCAAGAAAACTCCTGTAAGATTAAATCCAAATTCAACATGAAGATGAAAAGGATTGATGACCTGCGCAAGACAATAATACGTAACAAGACTTGTAAAATAAACTGTTTAAATACATTAGTTTATCAAGAAATTTTATGTTAGAAGTATACCATGTCTTGTTCTTGCATCAAAACCTAAATTTAAAATAATGTTGGTATTCTAATTCCGCTCAAAAAGGCGGAATGGAAAAGCATCAGAAAACGAATCGGAAAATGTCCTTAAAAAATTTTTCTGTTTATTTGTTCGAGGACAAACAATCCTTTTCTTCGCTGGGACAAATTCTTAAGTTTTGGGGAATTTGATGAGTCCAAAACTCATTAGATTTTTGTAATTAATTTTTCCAGTTTATTATGAGAATAATGTTCAATTGTTTTGTAGAAAGTGATAATTGACTCCAAATTTCACTCATAGAAATGGTTGGTAAAATCAAATTTTAGCAAAAATCGAAGAAATCGCCCGCAGTTAGACCGAGGTCACAACGAGGAATTTAAGTCGAGACAGAGTTTTTTCGCCTGAAGAATTCCAAGTCACGACAAGAATAAATTTGGCTTAAGAAGAAATCAAACGTGAACAAGTGAAGTCGTGACTTTGAAAAAGGAAGGCGAGAAAGAAAAACTTAGATTGAGACTAAAGGAAAACAATTCAAGAGAAGAAATTGATGTCGCGACATCAACTTGAGGTCACACTGCACCCGCCTATGGCTTCACAAGAGAAGTCTTTGCAAAAGAAAAAAAGGTTGCAACTAGTTTTATACTAAGTTCCATTTCATGTCGCGACATCAACTCGAGGTCGACATAAAAATACCAAAGATTCAAAGCGCAACCGAAAACACGTCAAAAAGAGGTCGCGACTAAGAAAAGCCGAAAGGTAAGAAATTGATGTCGCGACATGCAATTGAGGCTCGACCCAGAAAAGAGAGTTGGGAAGAAAATAAATTCGGCTTACAACGCGGAACCGAGGTTGCAACCCAAGAAAAGAAATGGAGCAAAGAGGTCGCGACATCACCATGAGGTCGCGACATAAAATCAAAGATATGAAGACAAGAAACCACCAAATGTAATCGCGACCAAGGAATCAAAGTCACAACATGAAGTCGTTTACAAACAGCAAGGTGGTCGCAACCTAAAACTGATGTCGCAACACAGACGCTGGAAGAATAGGAAGACAATGATGTCGCGACATCAACCTGAGGTCGTGACATCAACACTGAAGGAACACTAAGCATAAGAGGTCGCACTCACAAAACCACGTCACAATTCACTAATCAAAGCCGTTGAAAGACAAACAGTTGCAACTTGAAAGGAAGAGGCTCACGATCGATCATATTATCAAGATACTTTATGTCGCGCGACATCAACTCGAGGTCGATACAGAACAGTTGGTCGGGCTTTATCCGATTACCACCGAGTATTTTTGGGGATTCGACCCAGTTTCTTTTTCTTTTGACAGTATAAATAGAGAGATTTCGAATAGTAAAGTAGTTTTTCTCCTTCACTACCCAAAGAAAGGGAAAAAGAAGAAGAGGAACCCAGTTGTATATTATAGAGTAGATTTTATTTTAGTTTTATTTTTTAGTTTTATTTTGATTTGTAATCGCGAATCGTAGTAGACGACAGGGAAATGGATTGCTAGTTATGCTATATTTTCTTCGTGATATCGCTCTCGAAATTCATGAAAATTCAGACAAATTTCGAATTCATTTCTTTCATTTATTGCAAGCATGGTTGTGTTATCGCATCTACTTCTTTGATTCGCAATGCAAGAATCAATAAATGCTACTGGATTTGATTTACATACATTCTTTCCTGCACATTTATGGAGAATTAATTTGGGTTTAGTTTTTACTTAATCGGTGTCGTTTTTAATGGATAAGTTCCAAATAGTAGTACCTAGTACCAGTTGAGGGAATGTATCTTACTTTGATATCCAGGATGCCCTCTGCGTGACACAGAGATGGAGATTCCTGAGAGTTGAGAGCATTCTTTTCTGGGTATGTTCGACTATTATTGACGAATTGCTAAGCTCTGAGAGTTCATTTTGATAAATCCCCGGCCCGCTCATAATCAAGTCGAGGGGTGTATTTAACAAATTAAATCATCGTGAGAGTTCACTCCAATCTAAGGATAGGTTTCAATCCCCCGTGTTAGCTTAGATCTAATCAAGGGAAAGGGATAAGCCTATAGATCTGAAGGATGAGCCACTAATTAAGTAGTAGAAACTAGCTAAAATCCCGAGAGCGTGAAGTTAAAGTTCATTGCCAACAGAAATGGGTGTGAAGTATTGAGAAAGAAAATACCCGCATCTTGTAAGAAAATGTGGAATACGTAGCTTCTGGTTGATCTTGTCTTCGAGAGAAGCAAGGATATTAAATCGCTGAAAACGAGAGCATCTAATTCCAATAATTAGAAAATTGACAAAAATCGATCCATACATGTAATGTAGTAATGGACATAGTGTCGGAATTGACTGCCCATTGCATTTCATTGATGGTTTTTTTCGCTTTCTCACAAGAACCTGACTAATCCATTCTCATGTACAATTTATTTTTAGTTATTCACTTTGCTTAGTTTAATTTCGAAAGCATATTCAGCCAGTATAGATTTTAATTTTTGACGCTTCGATAAAATTTTCACTATGAGTTTTGAGTCCAAATAGTATGAAATTTTAGTAGTTGGGGTAAAGGACTGCACTGCTATCAATCTCTCATGGGAATGATACCCGGATTCTACATTCGATTTACTACTAGAGTGACTATAATTTGCGCGGTCATAGACTGAACCTTTATTTTTATCCCCAAACATTATATAAAAACACTTGAAGGCCAACATCCAAAAGTGGTTATGGTACAAGAGGTCAGGCGCTCCAAACGTTATTTTGAGTAGTTCTTGTCTATATAGAAAAAGGCGAACAATCATGCACGATCTTTCTTTCCTAATCCGTGGGATGCGGATCATGGAGATTGGGCACCTTTCCTTTTACACAAGCTTTTCGGGCCACCTATATCACTTGATTTCCCGATAGGGTGATTTTAATTCCAGGCCTTGGCCCAAATGTTGTGGCATGGGTAGGGTCTCATTGTGGGTCGGGCTTCTTTATTGGGGGGTCCCCCAACTCCCTTTATAAAGCTGAGGTTTGGGCCTGCGCCCCTGGGTTTGCACTCTGGGCTTATGTATATGTAGTTCTCTACCCCATTAGTAGCCCCCCAGCTCTTGACTAAAGCAGGCTTAGGCAAGGGCTGAAGCTTTTCTTAGATCAATTGCGGCTTCCATATGGCTTGTAGGGGATGGTTTAATCTAAGCTTTGTCACCGTCAAATGTCTTGTGATAATGACGGCGCTTTTAAAATTTTCGTGCCTATTTGGACTGTCGCTCCTCATGCCTTTAGAAACATTCCTTGTATCGCACTTTTCCACTTCTTCTGCGGTTTTGGAACACCATCGTTGGGTTCGCCCTTCTTATGGTGGCTTCGTCTTCCTAGTAATGCTTTCTGATTTCCTTCTTAGTTCGGAGCGCGCCTTCCTTTTCCTCGCCTCGCTTTTCTTTCCTTGTTTTTTCACTCCCTGTGCTGTTAGGCGTGTTGGGTTAGGGTCCCGCCTTTTTCGTAGCTTTGTTCGTTCTCCCTTTCCGTTGTTTAGTCATGCGTGCAAGGGGAAGATTAGCGGCATTTCTCAGTACCTCCGTGGCTTTGAATATCTGGAGGGCCAGCCGTGGAGGTATGACGCTTATGGGCCTTAGCTGGACGAGCCTCATTCGCTGGGAAATTTTTGTTACTGCTATGGGCCCCCTTCGTGCCCGAATTTGGTGTCCCGACATCCCCACGTCCTTATGCGGTGTCCGGGTTCCCAAGATGGTTCGCTCTTCAGGTGGCCTTTGAAAATGGCCTTCGATTTCTTTTACACTCCTTCATAATGTTGGGTTACGGGCAGAATATCCAATCTAGTTGGAACATAAATGCAGCGGAATTTATAATTTTTATCCCTTAACCCACCAAGGATCACATGCGTTTCATAAGAACCGAAGGAAGGGTAAATCTAAACTTACCTCTTGTAGATCGATTCGTCAAGCCTTCAAAGTTTGCGCCTTGGTTTATTCGGATCTTCAAAGGTGCTGCCTTTCTGAAAAGCGACCACCCTCTACAAGTATCCACACACGAACAAATAATGAACGATCTTTCTAAATGCTAGTCTGTGTCTTCGTTTTCTCAAACAAATTAGTGGTTTCTTTTGTTTTGCTGTTCTCTTTTAAAAGATCTACTACACTCCAAAAATATATGTCTCACATATATATATATCTATATAAGTCGGCTAGGTTTTAAATCAAAACGAATTTCCTTATCGATAAGTGAAACAAATTTATATCATATATTTAAAACGCTTTTAAATAGTAACATTTAAATTCAAATCCTTATCGATAAGGAAACGAATTTATTTATATTATTATATAATATTTAAAACTTTAAATAATAACAAGAAATACGAATTCTCCTTATCGATAAGGAAACGAATTTATATTATTATTTAAAACTCCTTTACGTATTATTTCCTTATCCAATAAGAAAATATAACAAATAATTATTTGTTATAATTCTTAAATCACGAATTTAAACTTTCTCAAAATTAAATTTGAATTTAAATAACAACTATCATTGTTTGTAATTTAAAATAATCTCTATCATTTTAAATTACTACGTAGAGCGAAACCATAACCATTATTATTCGTTCCACGTGCGAATCTCTATAGGTTCATTAAACATTTACGTGAGGCCTAAATCACATTTTGATCCTACAAGTCATGCGGCCTCTAGCAAGACATTATGACGCCCCAAGTTAAATGAAAAGCTCATGATCCAAGACAACCTTAATATGTTAATGACATAACTTTTCGTCTTCATGATATCTTGATAGAATATAAGGCATGGACAAAGTCAACCTTATATCGTTCTATCTTTGATAAATCGAAACCCAATTAGACTGACTAAACAAATGACATTGATCTCCATCAATTCATTTGAGCACGTCCATGCATTTTTCAGTCTTAATTGTCGAGGGGCCCAGAGAGATCTCTCTTATAATACAGGACAAATTCCATTTTAATCGCTCATAATCTCACTACATAATTCTTATTATGTTCAAGTATAAACTTTATAGCTTGTCCCGACAAAAGACAACGCTTGATTATATCAAAACACAATATTCCTTATGTTGAGACTATAGCGATCTCAGTCAAAGGATTTAATGATTACAACTATTAGAGATTAATATGACTTCATCCATGTATTAATCTCAAGATTCGTCTATCCAATATTTGTTCAACAAATAGATATAAAATTGATTTGTATCTCATACACATATTCATCCCATGAATATCAATCAAACTTTTAGTACTAATCTTAATTCATTGTTATTCCCATAAATAATAACCATTAGGGACATTTAGAATAATTACTAATATTATTCAAGGACATTATATAATAAACATGCAATCATCATAATAATGAAATTCTCATAAATAAATAAAATACTATGTCCATACAATAGGCCCAGGAGCACTATTACAACACCTCCCACTCGCGCTTAGGCCCATTCATCAATGTATCTAATACCTATGAACCTAGCATGACGATCATGCTTTGCCTGTGGTAGAGGCTTAGTCAATGGATCAGCAACATTATCATCTGTTGGAATTCTGCATATCTTAACGTCACCTCTCTCAATGATTTCTCGAATGAGATGATAAAGCCTAAGAATGTGTTTGGATAGCTGATGTGATCTAGGTTCCTTTGCTTGTGCAATAGCACCATTATTGTCACAATAAACATCAATAGGATTTGTAATGCTAGGGAACCAATTTCAAGGTCGCAATGAACTTCTCGATCCAAATTGCTTTTCAGCCGCATCGATAGTCGTGAATGTATTCAAATTTTCGCTTGTAAAATCAAGAATGTGTTTCGCTTTGAACTCTTCCGTACCTAACCGCACCACCATTTAAACAAAACACATATCCCGACTGCGATCGAAAATCATCTTTGTCGATTGAAATCCTTGCATCCGTGTAACCATTTACAACCGTATCATCTTCCAATCCACCATACACCGTGAACATCCTTAGACCTTCTCGATACTTAAGAATGTTCTGATACCGTCTGACTCTCACCGATCTTATCGGTATCTACTGCGATGCTTAAAGCATGTATGGCATCCGTCTAGCGCACAACACGGCATACACGATATGATCCTATTGCTGAGGAATAAGGAATCTTACTCATCCGCTCTCGCTCATCTTTTAGTGTTAGACACCGAGATTTGCTAAGAGTAATACCATGAGACATGGGCAAGTATCCTCTTGAATCTTGCATACCGAACGCCAGTACTTTGTCTATGTAAGTACTTTGACTTAGACCACCACCCTTAGATCTATCCTATAGATCTTTATCCCTAGGATATAGCACTGCTTAAGTCTTTCATTGAGAAACACTTCCTTAACCAAGACTTGACACTCGTTAGCGTAGGGATATCATTCCCAATGAGTAAAATGTCATCAACATATAAGAATCAAAATACAATTGCGCTCCCACTAATTTTCTTATAAAACACAAGGCTCATCTTCATTTTCACAAATCCAAACCCTTTCTGACCGATTCATCAAAACGAAGATTCCAACTCGAGAGGCTCCAAACCATAAATGGATCTTGAAGCTTGTACATACTTTACAATAATTTTAGGTTGTATAAACCTCAAAGCTGTGTCATGTACACATCCTCAAGTAAGTTTCCATTAAGAAACGCTAGCTTTAACATCCATTTGCCAAATCCTTTGCTAATCATGATATGCAAGAATGGCAATAAGAATTCCCCTGATAGACTTAAGCATACAGCTGGGCTGCGTGAAAAAGTTTCACATAGTCTATACCATGAGTTTGTTTGAAACCTTTTGCAACTAGCCTGCTTTGTAAGTATGCACTTTTCCATCCATGTCGCTTTCTTTTAAAAACCCATTTGCACCCAATGGCTCTCAGGCACTGTGTGTGGGTCAATCAAGGTCCATACCGGGACATCATACATGGATTGAATTTCACTTCATGGCCTCTAACCATTTCTCGTGAGTCGTGATCCAACATAGCCTCTGATAGGTAGGTTCATTTGATCCACTAACAATACATCATGGTTATCAGTCACAAGAAATCCATATCTCTGCTCATGACGTATCCTATCAGATCTACGTAAATTTTGTGCTATAGGAGGTGTGTCAACAATAGTTTGTTGACTATGAGTATCCACAAAGTAGCTCAATGTTATCTGTGGTTCTCGAACTTCTTCGAAGCCAGACCTTACTCCCGATCGGTTCCAAATTCCCTTCTAGAAAAGACACCATTCCGAGCAACAAACACTTTGTTCTATGGGATCAGAAAAGTAGTATCCCTTAGTCTCTTTAGGATACCCCCACAAAAAAAAGACATTTATCGACTTGGGTTCCAAATTTATTTTGAAACTTGACGCTTTACATAAGCCTCACAACCCCAAATCTTAAGAAAAGACAACCAGGCCTTACCAATCCACATCTCATATGGTGTCTTTTCAATCAGCTTGATGAACTCGACTTAAGTGGTGAACGCAAATTGCTTCAAGTGCATAACCCCAAAAGGTAAATGGAAGATCTGTTGGACTCATCATAGATCGAACCATATCTAATAAAGTTCGATTCCTCTTCTCGGACACACCATTCCATTGTGGTGTTCCAGGGGGAGTTAATTATGAAATGATTCCACAAGTTCTAAGATGGTCATCAAATTGCTCAATATTCGCCACCTCGATCAGATCTGAAGTGCCTTGATTGTCTTGGCTAAGTTGGTTTTGTACTTCATTTTGAAAAGATTTGAACATTTCAAAATGATCTCGTATTTATGTCTCACTCAAGTAGACATAACCATATCCAATAAGTCATCGCAAATGTAATGAAGTACTTGTAACCTCCTCTAGCATCCGAATCTCACGGTCCACATACATCCGTATGTATGAGATCCATTAATTCATCGTCTTCACCGTGTCCAAGAAAGGGATCCTTTGTCATCTTACCCAATAGACAAGATTCACATGTATCATATGATTCAAAATCAAACGAATTCAAAAGTCCAACTTGATGGAGTTTTGAGATGCGTTTCTCATTTATATGGCCAAGGCGACAATGCCAAAGATAGTCAATTTAAATCATCGATTTAAATTCTTAGTAGTTATGTTATAGACATGAGAATTGTTGATTTTTTGAAGGTTCATAACATAAAGACCATCCCAGAAATAGGCATTTGCATAGAATATGTCTTTATGAAAATGGAGCAATTATTATTCTTAATAATAAAAAGAAACCATCATTATCCAAACAAGAAATTGAAATAATATTCCTGCTGCATCAGAGAACATAATAGCAATCGGCCCAAAACTAACAAAAGCTCCACCTGGGCAAAGTAAGTTCATAACTTCCTACGCCCAAAGCAATAACTTCTTTGCTCCATTGCCACTGTGATCAACTTCGCCCTTTCTTTCGCTTGTCTAATTCCTTTTGAGCCTCGCACATTTCCAGACAAATGTGAGATCCACATCCAGTACATAAAAGGAGTTTTATAACATTTTAACGTGTGCCTATCCCAGCTCTTTCCCAATTTTTGGGGCGTCTTTGTCGGCCTTTTAGTTTTCTTCAGGGATAAGGGCCTCGGGGTCCCTAGTATTCTTTCTCTTTGCTGGATCTCTTCGATTAATAAAGGAGCTCGAGGAAGGCTTCTTGTACATTTCTAAGCGAGCCACTGCTAGGCCTATTATTTCTGACCTCCCTTCTTCCCACAAGCATTGGAAATAGCGTTATTTCTTTGTCGGGGGTCAACATTGGGAATAAAAAACCCTATTGACCAAGAAGATACGTTGGGGATTTTGATTGTATGGGTTGCCCTTGAGAACCTGTGTGAGTTTTCTCTCTATGCTACTAGGGGTCAATTTTTCAGAGGTCGGGTTATATTTTTGACTTTGTTATGGTTGTGTTGCCTTCAAGTGTCCGCCCTGACCTTACTCCTGAGGACAGGGAAGTGAAGTGGCGGTTGGGCAAGTGTCGCCCTCGGGCGTATTCCGAGCTGATCAAGTCGGACCTTCCTAGCTCTTCAGGAGTGAGCCCTTCTAGTTCTCCTCGTTCCAAATCTTCTCCGCTCACTGCTATGGAAACCTCTCCTGGGGGACCTTTAGTTGTGAAGCTAACTCGGGGAGAACTTTGGGGCCCGTGTCGAGCTGTTGGCGAAGAAGAAGAAAAGTATGAAGCGCAAGGCTCAGGATCCTCCTGAGGGTAGCCTCCCAGCTCGGGGTAAGGTCGAAGTTAGAGATGCTCGATCCCCACTCGCGCATGGCTTCGGATGAGCGGAGTGGTCCCTCTTCGGCAGAGGTGGCGCCTGGCGTCCTCGATCTGCCGGCCCTGCGGGACGGGTTCTTGAAGCTGTCAAGCTTCCTATAAAAGTCCTTCCTATCTCTATCTGGAGCCCTTCGACGCAAAACGCCTCTCCTCCCTCCCCCCCAACAAGGGGAGATGCAGGAATTGATCGCTTTAAAGCTGAGGTGGGAGAGGACTCGCTACTCACCAATGTGGAGCTTGCCGTCGAAATTTGTTTGTCTGATAACCGGGTTTCGATCTCGAAAGTAGAAACCCTGCGCGTTGAGGAGGCTTTGGCCCTGTCCCTCCAGGGGACCATCTTTGTATGTCTGAGCACCTTTTTATTCGTCTTGCCTTTATTATTTGATGTTAATACACTAACTCCGTACTTGTTCTTTGCGAGACGGCTACTTATATAAGGACATGGAGGAGGTTGGATTAAATGAGAGCTTTGCTAAGGCGAATTTAGAACATACAAGGCTAGGTCGCCTCCTTGATTTCGAGTAGAAATTGGGAGCCTGGATTCTAAGCTTGATTGATGATGTTTTGGGGTATAAATCCGATCTGAAGCATACCTCGACCGCAAAGGCCAGAGTTGAAGACAGGGAGAAGAATGCTATAGAGGGCCTAAGGTCTGCCGAGGATGAGCTACGGGTGGTTAAGGAAGAGTTCTAGGCCACCAGAGAAGAGCTGTGCACCAAGGCAACGACGTTGGATCGGGCCCGCCGAGAGGCCTCTGAAGCTGAGAGCTTGGTGGAGCGCTTGGCCGAGGAGTGCAATATATTACGTAGGGACCTCCAAAGGCGGGAGGCTATGATCAGCCAAAAGGATGGAGTAATTGTGGAGCTGAGGGACAAGGCTTGCACCTTATGGGCCTCCGGGTGGCTCGCTTTCCGATCTGAGAGCTAGGGTTTCGGGTTTGGGCTAAATCTTGAGTTCCTGATGAAGAAGGCGAGACAATCGTGTCTAAGAAGAAGCGGACCTCCAGTGTTCCCGATGCTCTGACTCGGTTCCTTTCCTGAAGTTGAGGCTCTACGAGGAGTGGTTCTTCCCCTCGCACAGCCGGTTACACGGATCGGAGGCTCACATTGCTGAGGCTACTCGTAGCTCCCCCTCAAACACTTAGGCCCTTTTGTATAATCTTTACGTCGAGCTCTAAGCCTTGGACATCTGTAATGCCAACATTAGTTTGTTATTTTATGGATATTTGTCCTTCTACCTCTTTAGTTTTCCCGTCTTCTTCTATGACCCTTATTGAAAAGGTTTTCTAGTCTTTTGATGGTCGGGTTCTTATTGAGCTATGCGGCCCTTGACTGGCTAGGCTGAGGCTCTTGTCAGCCCAGAGCAACAAAACTCTTTGAGGCGGGATTGTGCTACTCTCTTGGCTTGAGCTACAAGGCTCCCTAGGCACATGGCTCCTTGGCCCAGGCTTCTAAGGCTCTTTAGCTAGCATGGCTCCCGCCCGAGCTAAGCTCTGAGCTCTTTAGCTGCATGCCTCCTTGAAACTAAGCTACAAGGCTCCTAAGCTACATGGCTTCTTGGCTACTTGGCCTTTCGAGCTATCAAGTTCCTTATGAATCGAGCTGTATGGCCTTTTTGAATCTGAGCTACAAGGCTCTCTTGAGCTATAAGGCTCCTGAGCTACATGGCCTGTAGCTACTTGGCATGCTTGAAATTGGTACATAAGGCTCTCTTGAGGCTACATAACCATGTTATGAGGCCATTTGTCTGACCCTTTTGAATCAAGCTCTGAGGCTCTTTTGAGCTACAAGGCTCTTTGAGCTACATAGCCCCTTGGCTACTTAACCTTCTTGAAATTGAGCTACAAGGCTCTCTTGAGCTACATGGGTCCTTGGCTACTTGGCCTTCTAAGCTGTCAGGTTCTTTATGAACCGAGCTGTACGACCCTTTTGAATCTGAGCTGCAAGGCTCTCTTGAGTTACAAGGCTCCTAAGCTACATGGCTCCTTGGCTACTTAGCTATACGGTATCGGGTTCTTTATAGATCGAGCTGTCACGACCCTTTTGAATCGGTTGCCAGGCTCTCTTGAAGCTACGACGTTCTGAGCTACATGGACCACTTGGCTGCCGACGCTGCGAGCGAGCTCTGAGGCTCTCTTGAGCTACATGGCTCCTTGGCTACTTGGCCTTCTGAGCTGTCAGGTTCTTTATAAATCGAGCTGTACAACCCTTTTAAATCTGAGCTACAAAGCTCTCTTGAGCTATAAGGCTCCTAAGCTACATGGCCCCTTGGCTACTTGGCCTTCTTGAAACTGAGCTGCAAGGCTCTCTTGAGCTACATGGCTCCTTGGCTACTTGGCCTTTTGAGAACATCGGGTTCTTTATGAATCCAAGGCCCATCGACCCTTTTGAGATCTGAGCTGCAGGCTCTCTTGAGCCTCTGAGCTCTGAGCTATAGCCCCTTAGGTACACTTGGCCTTATGAGCTATCGGGTTTTTATGGGCGGGTTTATGCGACCCTTTTGAATAAGTATGAGCTCTCTTGAGCTATAAGGCTCCTGAGCTACATGCCCCCTTCATCTTCTTCTCCTATGGAAGGCGCACGTGATTTTAATGTAGTTCTCGGGATGAATCGGAACAAATTGCGTGGCTCTCCAAGAGTTCGGGTTTCTTTATAAATTGATGCCTTTCTTTGACAATCTGTGTCATACCCCGCTCGCAAGCTTCTTCCTCTCTTCGACAGTATTAGAGTTCGTTTATGACGAAGCTTCGGGGTTTGATCGTCACTACATGGGGGTTGTTTGGTGACCTCAGGTCGACGTTTGGTTTCGATGCTCTACCTTTTGTAGGAGTTGTGTTTTTCCCTAGTTCTTCACTTGTGGGAGTTGTGTTGTTCCCTAGTCTTGCCCATTGATGGAACTGGACCAGGGAACGTATTCGGAGGGGGCGGTATGCTCAGCGGGGATATTTTTAAGTCTCGCTTCCTCCATTATACATGTCCTCTTTTCTTTCCCTCTTCTGCTTCCTTCCCTCTTTCTCCTTCTCCTTCTTTTCCTCTTTCTCCTTCTCCTTCCTTTTCTCTTTCTCCTTCCTTTTCCTTTTCTCTTCCTCCTCTTATTTCTCTCTCTTTATCTTTTTCTTTACCTTTCTTGTGGTTTTCACCTTGACTAAGTGTTGGCCGATGTGAAGAACGGTCTTGCTGATTGTAATCTCCTGAGATGTAGAGAACGACTTTGTTGATTGTAATCTTCTGAGATAAATAAAAGCACAATCTTTTGGAAACGTGTGTACTTGTCTGATGTTTGTTTCTTCTCGTTTTTTATTTTATTAATCTGATACAATATTAATAAGGCCGAAAATGAACAAAGACTGTTATTATAATAAAACTATGAATTTCTTATTAAAAGCTACAATTCGAGGTCTTTTGGTAGAAACACCTTAGGTGCTCAGTGTTCCAAGAGTGTTGCAAGGTTTTTCCCTCCTCTATTTAAAGTTCATAGTTGCCAGGTCGGACTATTCGCGATACCATGTAGGGTCCTTCCCAGTTAGGTCCTAGCTTCCCGTGTGTGGGGTCTTTCCTTGTTGGCGGGGACTTGCTTTGAACTAGGTTCTTTGGGCACAAACTTCTTGGCGACCCTTCGGTCGTGTATTTTGTTGTCTTCACAGCTGATAGTCCTCGGAGGCTCCGACCTTCGCCGTAATATTTTGTCGCCTCCCGTGATAGTCCTCGTAACGCTGGCGCCGCGCTTTCTTCTAAGAGGTCCAGTTCGGAGAATCTCCTCGTGGTGCTCTGCAGATTTGCGAACCCAAACTCTTGATTTTAACCCAACCGACTAGAGCTACGACTTCTATGCGCAAAGGTTAGCAAAATGGGGTTTCGGTTGCCGATCTCGTAGTTCAGTCCCATCACACCTAGTGGGAGGTATTCTAACGTACTTTAGATTTTCCACTTAATTTGGCCACTACTCGAGAGTCCTTTATGCTGACTTCGCCTCTGTCGCTGACCAGATCCAGCTCCACGAGTAGTACTTGATACCGAGCTCAAATACAAAATCTCTGAACTTGGGATTGTCAAATTGTTTCCCATTATCAAATACCAGGGCTCTAAGGATTCTGAACCTGCAAATTATGGAACGCTAAACGAAGTTATGTACCTTTATGCTCTAAGTGATAGTCGAAACCCCGCCACTTGGTGAAGCAATCACTCCCATAACACAACTGCACTCAAGCCCTTCCCAACGGTGAAACTAGCGATGTCAAGCCCCACTGGCTGAAAAGGCTGGGGCCATGATTGAGTCGCGTTCTGGCGAGGTGAGGGATAAGTGCTCTATTGTCTGTATTTTTACTAGCCCGTGGCGCCTTGGTATCGTGGCCAATAATATCCCTATCTTAGCGGTCTCTACGCCACCCGGTTTCGCATGGTTGCCATTGCACCTTCCATGCACCTCTCTCCTCGAGCATGCACTGGCATCTTCCCTTCCCACACATTTAAGGACGGGTGTCGAAAAGCCTCGTCTATATAAGGTTCCCCGATGAATGGCGAATCTAGTCGACCTATTCCTGAGCTTAGAGGCCTCCTTTGGATCGATTGGCAAGGTTCCGTCCACCAAGTAATCCTAGATGGGGTCCATCCAATGACTCGACATTAACAACACCTCTTCAATCGCCGATACCGAGGGTTCCTGGCTATGCTCGACCTAAGACACATGTTTAGATCCCTCCTAGCTTCGGCTGTCACTAGCTTTGCTAAGGCCCGCCCACGTTCCGGCCCTTGGGACATGCCCGACCGAACCCGCTGTAAACTTGGCAGCTCTCACACCTTTAAGGTAAAGGATCATTTTTCACCCTCGGCTTCAGTAGGAGTCCCCATCCGTTTAACCACCAATCGGGGGTCATTAAGGCCTCGCCTGATCGCCCATAGAGGCTGCACACGCCTTGTTATTGGAGGCTTCTGAAACCGAATCACGATATGTCAATCCCTTCCGGATGTCAAAATTAAAACCATCCGGCTCTCGAATCATGTGTCCCATCGACGTGACACCTCCGTATGGGTAGGCTCCGGGCCACTATAGTTTCATAGAATGCAGATGATTTAGTTAGTGAATCTGACATGAACTCACAACCGCTCTTCGACCGACTCAGATTTCCTGATGCCGAACTCACTAAGCTCAGGCCCATTTATCGCCTCCCAAGGTCTCAACAGGCAAAGATTCGTCCCATTGGGTGTTATACACTTGGCCAGTGAGCCCTGAAAGGCCATGCCGAAGACTTCTCGGGAGTGGTTACCGTTGCTAGGATCAATCTTCATCTTTAGATATCAAGCCCCTGTAGCTCTACTGCAGTAGACTGTCATTGCTCCATCTCGCCTCGACTGTATGCAAAGGAGAAATTTGAAACGACCAAATAAAGGGTAAGGAGTTCTCCTGAGGGGCTATACTGTGGGGCGTTGAGATTAGGTATGTTTTTAGCCTCGAGGACGCCGTGACCCGGCGTCCCAATGGCTTCCACCGGGAACTTCGAAGAATGGTCGGCACTGTCGATCTCGACAAAGCCACGTGAGCGCCATATTCTCCCAGTCAAACGCTGAATCTCTTCGTGTTCGGCGGGTGCATGTCTAGCACCACTTTATCTTATCCGGATTTGCCTTTATTCCCTACCGCTACCCGGCAAACCCAAGAATTTTCTGGATGAGACTCCCAAGGCACACTTAGACGAATTTAACTTCATGTTATAGTTTTCAGACTGAACGACTCGGCTAGGTGGGCTAGCGGAGTCGCCGAATCGACACCAATAACACTGCCATCTATATATACCCATGGGATAAAACCTAATCATTTCAAACATTCATTTAATAGCTCGATATGTGGCCCTCGTCTTCAACCCGGCATCACCTGGTAACAAGAAGTATCTGCCCAGCTGTTTAATGGGTCTTTTCTCGGGTCACCTGGGTCCATTATGATCTATTTCAGATCCCGAGAAAGCGCCCATAAAGTCGCTCGTGGCTCTGATGTGGCGTCCACTATCATGCTCGCATCCGAGGTGGAGCTATCTTTCTGGACAGGCTCTGATATCGCGAAGTCAATGCAGTCGCGATTACCATTTCATTGATAAGGACTACGCGCCCAACCAGTAAGTGTATTCAACTTTCTCGATGTTTTGGCTTGTAGAAGTTGGTTAACTTCTTCATTGATCGCTTCGCCTTTCTGGGTGAAATTCCTTCTTTTTGCTTCGATAAATAGTGAGGGCCGGGAGTGTTCACCAAGCAGATCGCGGATCACCTCCATATCCTCCCGCTTCCAGCAATATTTCCATGTTTCTGCTTCAAGGGATGAGAAGGTCCTGATATGGTAGTTTGGACTGGCGATAAGATGTTTTCGCCATTTATCAAGTCGCAGACCGCTCTAGTTCTTCTCGAGGGGCGTAGGCGTGTGCTCATCATGTTGAGCTCGTCCATGTAGATGCCGCCACCGCTTTTTGTTTCATGTCGAGCACCCCTCGGCTATGCTGATCTCCTCGAACCATTCCTACCATTAACAATGGTAACCATAAGGATAGCGGAATGATGTGGCTCTCATATCAGGGAAGGTTTTCCCAATGCATGTTATAAATCGACAAGATCCACTACGAGGAATCTCACCGAAGAGCCAGTCATAACATGGGATCTCCCAAAGTGAAAGCACCAAATAGAGATGCTGACCCTGGGTAACACTCTTTCTCCTGAGAACCCCGCAAAGGAAGCCACCGCCTAGCTCCTCCAATGCCCATCTTATCGAAGGCTAACTCGAAGATGATGTCAGCCGAGCTTCCATTTTCAACTAGAACTCAGGCACCCGGGCTGTTACACGACAACCTTACTACCAGCGACCACCTGCCATGAGGATGCCGGCAGCCTTCCACAAGCCAGTCCGGGAAGTTATGCGGGTAAGTTCAAATGAGGGAGCTCGAGACCGCCAGATTTCCAAAGATCTCCTATTCTGACATGTTACTTAAATAGCCTTGCGAGCCGAAATGGGACTCCCTCCCCGCGCAGATCAAGGATTTACCCAGGTTGCTGGTGTTTGAAAGTTGGTACTGGCCGACAAGGCGACGGGGCCATGCCCGGTCCCAACCTTCTGTGCCAATGGCGTAAAGATGTCCACGCCTGATCAAGTATTCAATTTCTTCCTCTGATGCACCATCTTGTTTGCGTCCATGATCCGCGGAATTCCGGGCCAACACTTACAGTATCTCTTCAATGGGTCTTTCTTCATCTGAGACGACCACCTTAAAACTTTCGTGTCAAGGCCTCACCGTAGGACTCCACGCACACTCGGGCCGTCAAGGTGAATTTTTAGGTGGGATATCACTGCCGATTGCTGGGGTGGGCCTACACACCCTCGGTTGCCTCATCTTTTGAGACCGCTTCTCTCGTTTCCGCCTTCCGTGGGATCTATCTTGCCTCCCCGCCTTCCGTCTTCTCGCTTTTCGCCTCCCGCTTCTCCTCGCGCGGGAAGAGTTTCCGCAGATAGAAGGGCTTCTCGCGATGTACTTCACTTAGCAGCACCTCGCTATGCTTGCCCGAGGGTTCTTCGGTGGCTTAACATCGCTAACTACACGCCGAGCCCGCCGATGAAAGCTGCGTGATGGCAAACTTCGTCCTGGATGTTCACTTTAAAGACCTGTTAACCATAGACCTCGTGTTCTCCTATGGGCCCTACATTATGATCTGCAAGTGATAGCTCGACTTCTTGTATGTCCGAGCTTCGATGAAGTGGGAGACAAACGTGATGGCAACCAAGGATGAGATCGACCACGGGGAGTCTATCTGTCCAGGCCAAAGCCTGCCTTTAGTGTGATGGCTAAAGTCACATCTAATGGGGTCCTAGTGCAGGAGTCGATTCTTGTAGGTATTGAGGTGGTCCACAGGATCTTCTGCCCGCTTGAACATTTCAATTTGGAGGCATTCACTCAGCCGGGCAGGCGGTAAGCACTCCTAGCCATGAAAGGGGAACTCCGCTTTCACTGCACCAACGCATCCATGGAGACCTGGAGTCACCTGCTTTCCCCCACGAGGCCGAGCTCTTGCTGCTGGTCCCAAAACGATGCTCCCACGACCGCCTCCCTACCTCAGACCGGGAGGTGCAGGGTCCACTCTGTTATCTCACCGGAATCCCCCATTGTGGGTCTTCCTAGTTATATGACTGTGCCCTTGGCTCGCACTAGTTTCTCTCTCTAGCATCCCGGCGTAGTGGTGTTGTCGCTCGCCGCGATATTTACCGGGTGAGTTCCTCCAAGTCTCTCATCGCACGTTGGTCGCGAGATCGCCGCCCACCGCGATCGGGTTTGTATAGCTCGGTAGAGCCGCCTCCTACGACGGCCATCTGCCGTCTGCTGGTCTTGGCGTCATAGGGGGTTGGCGTGACTCCACCATGTTTCGTTGATACCATCACCACCGTAATTAGTTAGGAACCTGCTGCTCTCATAGACGACACCAAATCGATGGTGTTTTTCTTTACCGATACCGTGCCAGCCTCGAGGCCATTGAGCCGGCCCTGATGGATCAGACTGTCAAACGCCAACCCGCATGAAAGTGATCCGTGGGGTGTGCTCTGGCCGTCATCCGATGGTTAAGCCGCCTTCTTCCTATGAAAAAGAATTCAACCTGGTTATGGCGTGATTGCCGCGCACTTTCAGGGTGGAATGGCCTGCATTTATGGGAAAAATAGTGGTTACTTTCCTCGTTGATGGTGATTACTCAGATCTTTCTCATCGGGTGAGAAGCTTCCTTCTCCTTATCATGGACCGACTCTTAAGGGATAATGGAGGAGTCAGTGGATCATGCACTATCTTTCTTCCCAACCGTGGATACCTGGATTCATCAAGCACCTTCCTTTTACAAGAGCCGCCACCTATATCACTTGGATTTCCGATATAGGGTGATTTCCAGTTTTAGCCCAATGCCGTGGCATGGGTAGGTCCATCAGGCCTAAGCCACTGGGGTCCCCAACCCCTTTATAAAGGAGGTCTGGGGCTTGTGCCCCGAAGGCTCGGGGTCCCGGCCTTATATGGGGTTCCTTCACCCCATCAAAACCCAACAAAAATGGAAAGGTCAGGAATCATCTACTCAATTCTGGATATCAACTCGATGCAAAGCGTCAAGATAAGTAACGAAATTGATGAGGAGAAAGAGGATTGGTAGGGTTTGTTGATGTAGAAGTGTGAAGGTCCATGAAGATATTGAGAGGATTGAGGAGAGAGAGAAAAGAGGAGAAGAAAAAAGAAAAGAGTTAATTTCCATTCCACTATATTAGTGGGATGTGGGTTTCCGCACAAGGTCCTGGAGTCGCAGATCTGGACACCATGGCCTGGTTCAAATTTATGGGATTTTAAGTCGACCTAGAAGTTCACCTAAAGCCCCGCCATAATCACAAAAGTCCGTCCGTAGACTCGCCCAAAAGCCTATGAAATGGTTCAAGGACATTTATGAAAATTTTCAATTTGTTAAAGTGATCAGTTCAGAATTGTGAGACTTTGTCTCAAAAGCAAGTATATGAGACTTTTTCTCCAACCCAAGTCATGACACAAGTGAATGCAGCAAGATATTTGCAGCAAATAAACTTGAGAACAAGTTGTTAGTGGATAAATGACTTTAAGAATAAGACTTTAGTGGGTACGTGAGTAGTTATTAGATAAGGTGGGATAGAACAGTTATTCATAATACCTATAAAAGGAAGGCTCAACTTCAAAGCAAAATACCGACCAATCAATCACCAACCAACACTCAACAGAGCATTTCAGTATTTTCTCTTAGTTTTTACAAGTTCATCAGCAATATTTCCAAATTTCTAGCTTATTTTCTTTCAAAGTATTTTTTGTAAAGTTTATTCTTTCAAGAATTTATTTTAATTTTATAATGAAATTTACTACTTTTTCAGCTAGTCCGTACAGTTTTTTTTCTTTTAGCTTTCAATACAGTCCAATTTTCAAAGCATTTTCCACTTAGATTTTGGGGAACTGTCAAGAGAACTAGGGAATCCATTTTTCTCTTGAGAAAAAGGTAAAGTTTGGCACATTTTCAGTTTGGAAATACTATAATTCTCGCATGCCCATCCATCACTCCTGTTTTATATGTTTCGACCAAATCCAACCGAACATATTTTCGCACGCCAGCGATACGCCTGTGGAACACGTATCTTTGTTTTGTATGTTCAGCACCCCACTGTGAAGGTTTAAATTTGGTCGAAAAATGCCACCAAAATTGAGGAGTAAGACAATTGTAAAGTCTCCGGACTCAGGATTTGATGCTATAGAAGCAGCATAGGAGGAAGAGTTCCAACATTGGTGGAATAGATAGAGAACAACAGGGGAATCCATCCAACAACCTAATTAAATAAGTGGAACGAAGAGGTGCAGGTAATGTGGACATGCCTATTTTTTTTCTCTAATAATTATAATGAATTTCATGCTTTTGTTTGGTTATTCGTGATGTATATAAATTTGGCACAACAACCAAATCCTGAAGTGTGATCACAAGTAATATAGTGGTTTGCAATTAAAACCCAAAGTGTCAAACCCACAAGGAAAAATTAGTTTAAATGGGGATTGGCACCCACATTAAAGAGATTCAATACTGTTTATATTGATCAAGCTTACATTTGACAGACTTAAAATTGAATTAAACTAACCTAAATCTTGAAAATAAGCAAATCAGTGAAGTGAAATGGAAGAAAACCTTAATGATTAATGCTAGGTCCAGCTTGCATCCATTGTGTTTATGACTTAACAATCGTAAAATAATGATTAACATGAATATATCCTTATGTATACCCATGAACCCGATGACGAAGTTTACACCTTGTATCATTTCTCACTAATTATTCTTATTATCCTTTCGTCCCTTCTGGTCCCAAAGTAGAGCACTGCCCTGAGGAGACCACCTCACCTCGATTGGTCTCTCTACTTTATAATAGAATATCCCGGGCTTATGCTCGATCGATTTCCTCGTCTTTACCTACCTCACATATGATTGAATGTTATCCATTCAATAAAATCCACCTAGTAATTAGTCATCTCTAATTTCCCAGTCTCTTGATTTGGTTTAAACGATTTGAATAATTGGTGGGACACAGCAGAAACTAATCCCTAGCGATGCTTCCAGCTTGTCACTCTCCGAAACTATAGGTTTCAATTGCACCCTCTAGCGTACAACAATTAGTAAAACTTGAAAAATCAAAGATCCACAAACATACAACCCCACGCCAAAGCATGATTCACAAAATCATTCAATAAAAACCTGTCACCACCACTTAACAACCAGCCTGTGGGGGAGAAATTGAAGCACCATAGCAATTTCAAATCCACAATATTTGTACCAAATAAAATACTAAAAGATTAAGAATAAAAGCAAAGTTAAGGAATACAAAACAAATGTGTAATCAATTCCGTCCAAAACTCAGCTTCATTGCTACAAAATGTCCCCTAGCAATTGGATCTTCTAATACAGCTCAAAAAATGACCTCAAAATCAAGTAAAAACTAAAAACACTAGAAAATCTAAGCCTATAGAGAGAAAACCCTAGAAATAGAAGTGTCGTCGCCTCTTCTCAAGTCTCATCCTCTTTAGGTCAAAAAACAGTGTGGTATAAATACCCCTTGGGAAATGATCCAATGATTGGGCTAAAAATGGGAATATTCGTATTCTAGCTCGACATTCTTCGCCTAGGCGAAGACACGTGCCTTCTTCTGTTGTGATGGTCCTTCACCTAGGCGAGGGAAAAGCTATACCCAAGAGAGCCCCTACGCTAAGGCGAAATAGGTAACCCCGAGAGCAAGTCTTAGAGTCTTCATGTCGATTGCCGGGTTCGCTCTAGGCGAACTATGTCTACGCCTAGGCGAGGGTTTGCCTACGCCTAGGCGAACCCAAAAGGTTCTCCTGCATATCTCGCTCTTCAAGCCTGTCTCATTTCATGTTACGTTTTTGCTTGTTTTTCCTTCATGTTCTACAAAATGTTGCAGAATAGGGAATTAGAGTAATATTGATGAATATGGTGTGAATCAGGCATTTGGGTTATAGAAATACATGAAAAGCACACTCAAAATGAATATATAATTCACACCGAACAACTTTCATGCAAGAAATAAAGAGCCAATGAGTATTGTGACTTATTATGAAGAACAAGATTTAGAGAAAGGGAGAACAAGGCAAGAAATCGCTTTCTGGGTTCCTAAAAGACAATTTCACTGAACTGGGCAAGATTCTTGACTCACTGGGAGCTTAGTGAATTTGCCACCGCTACTCATGCAGCAGAGGTTAGATACCTTTCTCCCCATAGGAGAGAGGGAGGTACTCTAGAGAACGTAGCAAGGGAAAGACCTAATGCAGCTAGAACCACAACCCCTTAGAGGATTTTTGCTCAAACTAATCCAATTACACAACTAGAGATATGAAGAGCTTTCTTCAATAGAGGTCCGGGGCATCATGCAGCCCACCCGCAAGACTAACTGAATTTGAGATGCCGGCACAACAAGTTCCTCAAGTTTCTCAATAGGTTCAACAAGTTCCTCAATGACTTTTTTGTGCAAACCAACTACAATACCAGATGAAGGCAGAGAAGTGGTAATGTGTATTATATATGCTAGCCTCGTGCAAATTGTCTACTTAGAGTTCTACAAACCTTATCAAGAGATGATAGATAGGGAAACCCTACCCAATGGGTACAGATCCCACTTTCCTTGTTCTCCGGAGAAGATGGCCAATCCAATCTTGTAAACATGTTGCTGTGATTCGACTGCAATGTGGTGTCACTAACTATGAGAATTTATATCATTTCAAGCTTAGACTATTTCCTTTGATAGGGGCAACATTCATTTGGTATACAACATTACCTAGGAACTCCATACAAAGTTAGCAGAAACAGCGCAACACACTCGCTCTTCGTAATGAGCCCGAAGTGCATCATAAACCGTCTGTGAGTGACTCAAAGAAATAAGAGACCATGATTTGGTTTATCTCTTCGTCAGAAGATGAGAAATAGATGCAAGATTCATCTTCCAAAGACAAAGTACGTGAAAATGGTCCAAAGAGATTTGGACATTGAGTTGAGGAAGAAATTCCAAGGTATGAAATTTAGAGATTTTTATGAACTTGCAGCTAAGGTGACAGAATATGAATAGCTGCTCAAGGAAGAAAGTTATCGGAGGAAGAAGTCCATGGGAACCTATTGTCAAGAGGTGAACTAGGAGGTGGTAGTGGTAGATCTATCTTTTACAAGGACATTCACTTGTCCTCTTTTGGTAGAAAAGACACCTGATGTGTGAAAGAGGCACAAATTGTTGATACACAAGTCCAATATACTTTTAAGGTAGCGAAGACTGAGGAAATATTTGATTTCCTGGTGAAAGAAAATTCATTACCTTCCTAAAGACCACCCATCCTCACCAAGGATGAAATGAGGGGCTTAATGGCAATACAATTCATGGAACCATACTACTAGTAGATGTTGGGGTTTCATAAATGTCATACAGGACAAGATCAACAAAGTGATACTCAAGTTCCTTAACAAAAAAAAGATTATGGCAATCGATGAGGATCCTTTCCCACTAGTGGCCTTAGTCAACACTACTAGTGTAACACCCCAAATTATACCCTAGTAGTTTATTACATGTTTAGGGTATGATATAAGTAAAAATTTCATTAAATTGAGTACTAAGGGTAACTGTAATTTGACATTAGACCCAAAGGTCATAACACAAGAAGATTATATGCTAAGTTGGAAATATGATAAGTTAATTTTCAAATAGAATGAAGAAGAAGGACTTAATGGCAAAATGAGGAACTTTGAGCAAAAATAGGATAAGACCAAACATGGTCTTATGAGAAGAGAGGTTCTCATTTGGTTTTGGAGACCTAGGGTTCACGGTTGAAGAAGAAGAAGCCATTTTTGGCTCCCAATTGTTTAAGCAAGGAGAAGGAAAATAAGAGAAGAAGAAAATCCAAGTTTGGAAATTTCTTATGTGATGTTTGGAATTCAAGTTTGGAATATGTATGGATTACTTGTATTGAATTACCATAAATCTCTCTTTGTCTAAGTTGTGTAGGATAAATCCTATTAGAAGTGTTGTTGGTTGGTATAAGATGAGTTTTATGGTTTATTTTGAGTTTTGATTGAGTTGGTTTTGGTTTGGAAGGAAATTTCCGGTGAAAATGGCCAAATCAGGCCATTTCTGCGTTCAGCACCACACTCCTACGCCTAGGCGTAGGAGTGCACGCCTAGGCGTGGAGGCCTAGGCGGAGGTCACTATGCCTAAGCGAACCTAAGCCCAAACTTTATGCACTTTCTGGTCTGCTTAGGTGTAGCAATGCTTCGCCTGGGCGAACCTTTCCGCCTAAGTGTAGCATTGCTTCGCCTAGGCGTACCTGTAAGTCCTATTTTGGTTCCTCTCTTCCGTTAATTCTAACAATCATTAGATTAATGAGGATCCTAATAAGTGAATGAAAGAGGTTCGTACAAGTATTAAAATTATATGAAAAATGTTATGTACCTCGCCGCCTTAGCAAAGCGGATCAGGTAGTTGGGTAAACATTGTTTCTTGCCCTCATTTGCTAATGTGTTTAAGAACAATATAACAAGCTCAGTAAGACATATAATTGTATGTCTGCTTAAGACCGAATAGAGAATGAATACACCTCTGCTCAAGGCTTCGACTCCCGCTGCTACGACACTTCAAGCACGTATGTGCAAGTCTCTAATAAGTGCTACTAAGACTCCCGCTGCTGCTACTGGATTCGCATAGTAAATTGTAGGTATTCTAAATCAACAAAGTTTATAACCTAATACCTCATACTACCGTAGCATAGCTACTATAGTATAGCGGCTCTAGGATCGTCCACAAGGATGGATTTTCTTCGTGTAAATGACTAATAGTGAAGTTTAAACTGGTGAATTGATTTTAGATTTTGGGTTGTTATAAAAAGAGTGGATTTTTGTGGTGAAAACTAAAAGTAAAATGAGTTAAAATGTAAAATAGAAATCATTGAAGTGTTAGGTCACTGGGCTTAGGTTCCTAGGGGCAAATGAGGGTTTTTCGAGTCTTTTCCTCGTGTTGGGGAGGATAAACAATAGTCATCTCCCTAACTAGTTCTTCATTTAGCTATAAAAGCTGTCCTAAAATAACTATCCTTTGAAAATGGTATTCACTGAGCATTAATGGTCTCAGACAGTAAAAACATGTCTCCTTGACTCACCTTCCAATAGCTCATAAATGATAACTAACGAACATCACTATATCTAGCAATAAGCATCCAATGAGCCCTGAAAGCTTACCAAGTACTGGCCATTCAAGGTGACTCTAAGGGATCTAAACCTAGAGTTTAAGGAAAACACATAAACGTCGCTAACAATTGCTGGAAAACATGAGAACCCTTAATTTGCCTTAGGTTCCTTTGCCCCGTGCCCTTTACTTCAAGAAATGAGGGGGTTTAGCCACTCATCCTCTGAGTTGTCATCCTTAGAGGGTGTTTGACTAGTGAGAAAATGAAAGAAACTGAAAGAACCAGTAGCTTTCATCGCAAGCTTCCCAAAAACTCAGAATTGAATAATGAAAAAAAAGCCTCCTACAAAGTCTTGTATGTGGGCTTTTCAACCCATACTACCAATACAAATTACCAAACTAAACAAAGCTGAATACTATTACATAGGGACAAAATGGGGATAAACCAAAGAGGAGGTCAAAAAGTCAAAAGGGCAGGAAAGTTCGCAAGGTCTGGGAATTTTCACAGGTCTGTGAAATTTCGTAGGGGTTGCGAATATGAGAAATTGGCAAGGTTGCTACTGGAGCTTTCTACTTCTGCCCTTTTTTCTGCACTGAAGCTCTGAATTCCAATTTATTTCTTCATGCTTGTGTTAAATCCCTAACTTCAATATATATAGCCTGTGAAAACAACAAAACTTGCCACAAAATTTGATCTAGCAGTATCATAGGTCCTTAACATGTTAACCTGGTCAACTAGGCCGACACACGCCAGAAAGTCGCTCAAACCCGGAAAGCTAAGCATTATGTAAACAAAGACTATTCGGGGTAGTAATCAATTTCAATGACACATTGCTAGTCCCTTAGCAATGAAGGAAGAATAAAGAAATCAAAGCAAGATGAAATATATATATATATATGTAATAAATGTATGTATGTATATATATACATACAAAAATGGTTTAAAATCACTAGTAATGATAAAATTGACTACTTGTGAGTCATCAATTAATCTGCTTGATATTTATCTTAAGAGGATTGTGTACTATGCAATTCAAAACCTCAAAAAGAGTTTCAACTCTAAGAACCAACCTGATACCTTCCACAAAGAAACCTAAATGTTAGTTTGATTAGGTTTCAAAATAGAGCTACAAAGCATCCTCCCCAACTGGCTTTTTCTATATCTAGTAGACTAACTTGACCTCGATAGTCGGGAACCACTTTTATTTCACACTTTTTTTTTTCATTGTAGAGTGCAGTACTTGGGGTATCAAATTCAAATTGTCCGTGCGAGTCTACTAGGTGACTCGACCAGTTAAGGTTTAGGGCATCGAGTCGTAGGATCTCTCGACCACTTAACTCTTGAGTTTCACCTCGGACTTTAATAAGCTCGAAACTTGGCTTTACAATTTGCTGAGCTCTTTATCCACTTTCGTGTAACGAGCAACAAAGTCGGTGACTCTTAACCTGTTGGTTTAGGGCACAGGCTTTAAAAGACTTCATGTATCCTCTCGGTTGCGCCTCGAGTTTCAAGGCAAGTGTCTACTTTTTTCTTTTTCTTTTTTTTTTTTTTTTTTGGTTCAACTCTTTTTTTAAGAGATCATTGGTCTTTTATTCAAAGGGGTCCGGGCACAGTGTGGTGGTCGAAAGTACTAGAGCGGTTACTGCGGGGCTTTAGGAGGCGAGGTAGTTTTCGACATAGTGGAAACCCTAATGTGCATAGTGTGTGGATTCAGTTCAGAGTGGAATAAGGTTGAAACAGAAAATTTTCAATAGTTCATCAGCTCGAATAAGCATGCTTCCACTCTAAAATCAAGAGTATTGAGACAAGGTTTCAATTTCTCCCATTGCAAGTTCAGAATTACAAAACTTTTCTGAGAAATTTGATAGGAAAATAAGAAACTGAGAAACTAAAGACATGAACTAAAAACATGTACTCGAAACTAAAACATGTATTATACTGTAAAAAAAAAAAAAACTACCAAACCATTCAACTATTCAAAACATAAAGAACACTTCCTTCTGTAACTCTCCCCCCAATCGAATTCTACATTGTCCTTAATGTGGTTATGGAATGGAAATTTAAGGGAGGAAGTGATACCTCCTTGGCTACATTATGGAATGGAAATTTGAGGGAGGAAGTGATACCTCCTTGGCTATATTATGGAATGGAAATTTGAGGGAGAAAGTGATACCTCCTTGGTGAAATGTAGCCGGTTGTTGAGAGGAGGAACCACATGTGACAAAGGAACAAAGATATAGAAGAGTGTTAGAAACAAAATATGAATAGGCGCAAAATATGATCATGCTCTGACATGGATAACAAAAAAGATAAAAATAGCGGCTATTAAGCATGCGGGAGGAAGATGGAATAACTCGGTCGGAGTAGTAGTTGGAGGATCATCAGGCGGGTGGGCACTACCGTATTTGAAGCAAAATGGATTACAATATGTATATGAATTGGATATGGAGACTTCTTAGGCTTTCCAAAGAGGCCTTATTCACTCCATTTGGGTTTCAAATGATCAAGCTATGACTCTTGGTAGTTGAAGAAAAAAGAGAAGAGAGAAGTGACCAATTGGAGAATTTTGAAATTATGTCTATATAGTAATTTCTAAACTGTTCTTTTTGTCTTTATCTAAACTTTACACTCTCTAAACTTTCCAACGAGACCAAGATCACCCAAATGGGAGTTCGAATGAAAAAGTTATGGCAAAAAAAAAAAACTAGAGGGCTGTAAAAAATCC
This sequence comes from Tetrastigma voinierianum, assembly GCA_016808115.1. Taxonomy (NCBI): domain Eukaryota; kingdom Viridiplantae; phylum Streptophyta; class Magnoliopsida; order Vitales; family Vitaceae; genus Tetrastigma; species Tetrastigma voinierianum. Next base: position 302,939 of record JAEQBH010001618.1, read on the forward strand.
TGCTTGAAATGTCTTTGCGAAATTTGGCGGAGTGTGAAATTCATGAGGGCTATGAATTTACGCCTTGTGAAAATTTACAAGACATTTCGCCTTTGTGAAATTTGCGGCTGATTTCATGAGAAGTACCTAATTTCGCACTGCTAAATTTCTCAGTGAAAACTGCTAGCTCTACAAAATTTCGTAAATTCGCAACCCTTGCGAAATTGCCTATGTTTCAAGTGCTGAACCTCTTGACCTCCCTGCTTCAGGAAATTAGGCACAAACTTGAAAAAACAACCTAGGAAAAAACAAATAAAAAGCAAGAAAATGAAATAGGAGCTATAAATAAATATTAACTTAATATTAGAGAAAATCTAAAGAGAAAAAATGAATAAAGCAAATGTAAAATAAAATAAAACGAAAACAAAAAGAAGTGGACTGCGGTCTCGGGGGAGGCGGAGTCCTCTTAACTATTTTCAAGCCTTGTCTAGTGGTCTTTGGTGGAATTGTAGGTGGTGTTGGAAGAGTGATTGGGTGTAATTCTTCCTTGAGCTCATGCATGTTCTCCCGTCGACTCATAGCTGCGGGATTCCCGAGCATATTGTTCTCCCTCGCTTGTACCCAATCGAAGCAAACTTATACGGTTCTTGTTCCTCTGGTTGTTCGGTACTTCTTTGCTTAGAGTAGAAAAATGTTGAGCTCTAGTGTCATATTTGCTTAAGCGTAAGCTACATGATCCATTCCGGTAGTTGATGATGACATTTGGTGGCAAAGATGGCCTCCCAGTATGATGGAGCATGGTTAGCTCGTTGCTTGTTGGCTCGGTATCAAGAACAACGAAGTCCACATGATAATAGAACTTATCCACCTTCACCAAAACATTTTCGACTATCCCTTTTGGAATTTTTACCTATCTATCCGCCAAAAACAAGGTGATAGTAGTGGGCTTCAACTCTTGCACGGCCACTAGCTGCTATGGCCCGAGTAAAATGACAAATTGACTGCGGCCCCCCAAATCTAATAATGCCACTTTCTACACAAGTTCCCCCGATGTTTCTTGAAATGGTAGGAGATCCTAGATCTTTATATTTTCATAAGTCTTGCATTGGATGAAATTAGACTCACACGTTCTATCAAGAAAATTGTTTTATTCACATCAGATATTCTTTACTACAGTACCACAGTCTTTGAAAAATTGCCATATATTGAGACACCTTGATCCTTATCTAGAGAGGATATTAACTTTCACCTGCCTCAGCACTTCAAAAATCTCAATTGGGTTGTTCACACTTACGCCTCTAATTGCTTAAGGAAAGATGAACTGATCTTTTTCATTATATCTTCTTTGATCACTATTCTTTAAAACAAGCTTCTTGTTGATCTTTGGTTGCATCTAGTGGCTTAGGTATTGCATGATCAGATTTTTTACCACTTCTCAGTGTGATAATGGCTTTCACCTCATCCATCTTGGGAGCAGCTTCACTGGTACTAGCTACCTGGTGGATTCCCTTAGGATTATGCTAGGTTTGTGGGGAAATTTACTTTTCTGCGTTCTTTGTGATTGGTGAGCCTTGAGATGGATTCTTGCCCACGTTAATACATTTTTACGAGCAATGTCATTTTGGAACCAATCTATTCTCTTATTCAAGGTGCTTTCCACAGTATCAATTTTAGTTTAGCGCACATTGATTGCCTTACGCTCTTCCGTGATCACACACCCCTTTCTTGGGTTGAGATGGCAGTCGGCGGAGGATTGGCCCGTGGTTTTGATGGGCTGAAAGTTAGGCATACTATGGAGGAGCAGGGGGTGCATACTATGGAGGTTTTGGCTTCTAGGAGAGATTTGGGTGATTTCTCCAACTAGGGTTGTAAGTGTTGTCATATGGTGCATTAGCTGATGGTTTGAATTGACCAACAACATTTGCTTATTCCACTAACATCTCCCTCATTGTTGGAATAGTTGGACATTGCTCTCCTAGAAGCTCAGTGGATTGACAAATAAATCATGGCTTGTTTGGCATAGGAATCTTAGTCATTTGCCACCTCGTAGGTTTCTCATTTCCGAGTTCTTCGACCTTCTAGTTAGAGGTTGAAACTTGGCTTTCATGTCCTGTGTCCTCTAGGAAGAGTACATGCCACCCATATCTTGGGTCGAGGTCTCATTCTTTCATGTCCATGGAGTTAGGCTCGTCTCTTTTGAAGATTGACTACATAGCCGAATCCAAGCTTCCTCACAGATGTTTGCTCGAGGAAATCTCCTCCTTTGTAGTCTCCAGCCAGTTGCTTCATGGTGGAGAAATTCCATCATAAAAGTAGTGACCCGATGACCATGTATGTCAAATCCATGGTGAGGACAAGCATTGAGCGCTTCCATATATTTCTTCCAGCATGCATAGAGTTTTTCATTTTCATTGGCTAAGAAGGTGGAAATCTGCCTTTTCAAGTTGTTTGTTCTGTGAGTGGAGAAGAATTTCTTTAAAAATTCAGCTTGCATCTCAATCCAATTTTGAATGCTCCTTGGCCTTAGGGAGCTAAGCCAAATTTTGGCTTTATCCTTCAATGTGAAAGGAAAAAGCTTGAGCCTCATTAAATTTACCGTGAAAGTCTCCTCCTTAAAGGTGTTGTAGACCTCCTCAAACTCCCTCATGTGCAAATAAGGGTTCTCACTCTCCATGCCATGAAAAGTGGGAAGGAGTGTCACCCGAGGTGAGCAACTGACCATTTGCTGGAGTTAGAGGCTGTCTGGGAGAGTGCACTCACTCAGGAGGGTATATGGTCCTGATGCTGATGCCATTGATTCGCATGCTGTAGGGTATTCTAAATCCAACAAAATTTATAACCTAATACCTCATACCTCTTTGTAGTATAGCTACTATAGTATAAGCATTTCTGGTCGTACAGGGATGAGTTTTCTTTGTGTAAATGACTGATAGTGAAGTTTAAACTAGTGAATTCATTTTGGATTTTGGGTTGTTATAAAAAGAGTGGATATTTGTGGTGAAAACTAAAAGTAAAATGAGTTAAAATGTAAAATAGAAATCCTTGAAGTGTTAGGTAACTGGGCTTAGGTTCCTAGGGCAAATGAGGGTTTCTCGGGTCTTTTCCTCGTGTTGGGGAGGATGACCCATAGTCATCTCCCGAATCGGTTCTTCATTTAGCTATAAAAAGATGACCTAAAATAACTATCCTTTGCAAATGGAAGGTATTCAACGGCGTTAATGGTCTCGACAAATAAAAACATGTCTCCTTGACTGACTTCCCGATAGCTCGTAAATGATAGCTAACGAGCATCGCTGGATGCGAGATAAGCACCCAATAGAAGACACTAAAGCTTGCAATCATGCAGCCATTCGAGTGACTCCTAAAGGGATCTAAACCTAGAGTTTAAGGAAAACACATAAATGTCAGTGAATACTTGCGTTGAAAACATGAGAACCCTTCATTTGCCTTAGGTTCCTTTGCCCCGTGCCCTTTACTTTAAGGAAGGAGGGGGTTTAGCCACTTATCCTCTAAGTTGTCATCCTCAGAGGGTGTTTGGATAGTGAGAAAATGAGAGAAAATAAAAGCGGGAGGCTTTGTAGCTTCCCAGAACCCAAGTGAATAATGAAAAAAAGCCTCTGAAGTCTTGTATGTGGGCTTTTCAACGCCCATATTGCCAATACAAGTGCGAGCTAAATAAAGCGAGTGTTATTACATGGGGGGTGTGACGCTGAGTCACGGGGGTCAGTTGTAGCTGTCAGGCCGCGGAAGTTTCTTGGATGTCGGGTAACCCAACACCACACCATTGAATCCCATTTTCCCGGGACCTAGGATTTAACGAAAATTGGGCAAAGTCTCCTTTGTATGGGGAGCTCTACCCAAAATACAACCTATGCAATTACATGGCGGCTGTCCCGATATTATCTGGCGACCCTTGTATTATTAATAGTGCTCTGAGCTGTGTATGGACATGGTATTTTGTTATTTGCAAATTTATTATTATGATGATTTGCATCATTTGTTATATATAATGTCCTTGAATATTATTAATTATTCTAAATGTCCCTAATGGAGTTATTGTTATGGGAATAGCAATGAATTAAGATAGTATAAAGCAGTTGATATTCATGGGATGAATATGTGTATGAGATCTGGAAATCAAATTTATATCTATTTGTTGAGAGTAAATATTGAATGGACACCTTTGAGATTAATACATGGATCAAAGTCATAAGTTAATCTCTCAAATAGTTGTCATTAAATCCTTTGACTTGAGATCGCTATAGTTCTCAACATAAGGAATATTGTGTTTTTATATAATCAAACGTTGTCTTTAATCGGATGACTATAAAGGTTATACTTGAACATAATAAGAATTATGTAGTGAGATATGAGCAATTAAGATGGAATTTGTCCCTCTTATTATGAAAGAGATATCTGCAGGTCCTCGGCAATTGAGGCGAGAAATGCATGACCGTGCTCAAATGAATTGATGGAGATCCAATGTCATTTGTTTAGTCGATCTAATTGGGTTTTGAGTAATCAAGATAGAGCGACTAAGGTTGACTTTGTCCGTACCTTATATTCTATCAAGATATCATGAGACAAAAGGATTATGTCATTGGCTATATTAAGGTTGTCTCGGATCATGAGCTTTTCATTTAACCCAGGTAGTCATAATGTCTTGCTAGAGTGCTATAGGCTTGTAGGATCAAAATGTGGTTGAGCTCTTGCGATGTTAATTGAACTATAGGGTCGCACATTAAGAGCGAATAATAACGGTTATGGTTTCGCTCTGTAGTGTTAAAATGATGAGATTATTTTAAATTACAAATAACAATTAGTTGTTATTTAAATTCAAATTTAATTTTGAGAAAGTTTAAATTCGTGATTTAAATTATAACAAATAATTAATTTGTTATATCTTCTTATTGGATAAGGAAATAATCTGTAAAGGGTTTTTTAAAAAAGTTTTATATATTAATATAAATTCGTTTCCTTATCTGATAAGGATTTGAATTTAAATTGTTATTATTTAAAAGAGTTTTAAATATATAAAAATATAAATTCGTTTCCTTATCTGATAAGGATTTGAATTTAAATTATTATTATTTAAAAGAGTTTTAAATATATAATAATATAAATTCGTTTCATATCGATAAGAGTTTGAGCTAAGTGTTATTATTTAAAGAGTTTAAATATAATAATAAAAATTCGTTTTTGACAAAAAACCCTTAGCAGACTTATATAGATATATATATATGTGAGACATATATGTTCGATGATAGTCGTCTTTGCTTTAAAAGAATGGCGAAAGCGGAGAAGAAAGAAAACCTAATTTGGTTTTGAAGACGAACTGACAGCATTCAACAAGATGGAACATTATTTGTTGGGTAGTGGATACTTGTAGAGGTGGTCAGCTTTTCGGGAAAGGCAGCACCTTTGAAGATCCCTAATAAACCAAGGCATAAACTTTGAAGGAAAAACTGACCAGGTCGATCTACAAGAGGTAAGTTTCGTTTACCCTTCCTTTGGTTTTATGGCTTGCATGTATGATCTTAGTGTATTAAGGGATAAAAATTTTAAATTCGTGCATTTTGTGTTCCAACCAGTTGAATATTACGCTCGTAACCTAACACACCAGGTTCACATATTAAAAATGGCCCGTAGGGCCCATTTATCCATACTCAAACATATAAGCACATGACTATAGGACCATAGTCCATTAGAGTTTAAATTTACACCACTTTTATACAAAACATATATCAAAATTAAGAATTCTAATACATGTTTTACAAAAAATGAATCAAAGCCATAATCCTGCTTTCTTCTCATTATCGGCTTCTAGTGAGTGTCATCTCCTTGCATATCCCTATGCACGAAAGGGTCCACTGTTGGGTGAGCAATGCTAATAAGTGAAATCCTACGAGCACTCCCGCTAAGTGCACATGCGATGGTCATGCCGCAGAACATTCGATCCACTGATTATGTCGATCATAGAATGGAATCTGCATGACATAAATGAGATGTTACTCCTCATGATCCCACATGCAAATCCTCCCACCTACTTCTCTCGACATACGATATGCCATGAATGAAAAAGCGTTTTTTGAACAAAGATTTTTGTTTTTGAAAACTCATTGAACAATCTCAGAGCCTCCCATCAAATTTATTAGACAACCACTCCAATATAATGGACATACTCAGAAAATTTGGTGGACAACCCTTCGATATAATTTATTGGACATACTTCGATAAAAGCAGCTTTGTTAAAGCCATGTTAAGCGACCTCGATTATTCAATGACCTTTTAGGACTTTGTCCACTGAAGCCAAAATGATTAATGCCCAAAAAGTGCAATTTGAACCCTATATTAGATATAGGTTTTGAGTGCTTTTTGCTCATTAATCATGTCATTATACCAATTGGAAGTGTTGAGTCTTCTTAGTAGCACTTATGCCATTTGAGTATTTTGGTTGTTTTGCGGTGTTTGAGCACTTTGAAGTTCAATATCGGGATGTATGATGAATCTTAAGTGAACTCAAGTGTCGACCATCAGCCTTGAGTCAATGAAAAGCGAAGGCAAAGTGAAGAAAAATTGATGTAGTAGAAACGGGAGGTAAAGCGGTGAAACAGTAATTTCGCTAAGCCACCGAAAATTTCATTTAGAGGATGCAAATTGCGAGGTTTAGCGAAATTCATAAGTTAACGAAATTGTGGATACCGCTAGACACCGGGGTTTTAAGCTGGGCAGCTGGCTTTCTAAGCGAGAGATTTCATGATTTCGCTACTCCGCGAGAGTTCGCTAAGCTAGCGAAATTTCGCTAGCTGCGAGTGCGAAGCTTCTGTGAAATTTCTGTTTCGCTATGCCTTGTGATTTCGCTACCTGTGAAATTCTTCGCTCTAAGCGAAGTGCTTTGCCTCGTCATGTTTTGTATTTAATGCTAGCAGGCTCCAGATTTGGTGTATTACTCTCTTGTCCTTTAACTTAGCCAAGTTGTAGGCTTTTGGTATTTTCGTAATAATTGAGGTGGCCTATATAAACCCCTCTCTTTTTGTAATAAATATAGAATTTTGGGGGAAGCAACAATTTGGGAGAGAAGAAATTTTGTAAGTTTTCATTTTTGTAAATAAAGTCTCGTATTTTAGTTAGGGTTTGCTTTTCTCTCTTCTCTCTCATCTTTCCCTTACTTTCTAGGCTTCAAACACCCCTCTTGAGGATAATGACTCGAGATGCTTGGGTAAGCCTCCCCAGCTCTTTGAAGAGAGAGGGAAGGAAAGCCCAAGCTTGGTTGTGGGCATATGCATGTTGTCCTCTTGTGTTAAAAGCTACAGTCTTGTATTTATGGCCCTGCATCTTACTCAAATTAGGGGTTGAATAGCTTTGAATGTTATTGATTTGGCCAATACTCTCAATACCTTGCTTTAGGATCACAGTGCATACTTATTGCTAGATGCACTTGTGGTTCGTCTAGATGGTCTTCTGAGCCTACGGAAATGATATTTAATCTTTAGGGTTTCAAGCGAAGAGCCATAGCTGCATGCTACCTGTGTTGACTCGAATAGGAGTTGTTGTTAGGGTGAGGTTTGCTAGTTAAACATAGATCCGGTTATGCCAGGGACTATAGGTTGCTTGTCATAACGCGAGGATAAAACAGGGACACTTGTTTGCCACAACTTGCAGGTTAGTGACCCCAAATCTTCAAAGTTAACTTTTCACACTTCATTTCGGTTTTACAATTTCTCAGCTTTTAAACTCATCACACTGTTTTGAAACAAATCCAAAAAGTCCAAATAGAAAGCCTTACCTTCTTGCACTTATGCAAATCATTCCTAGGATGAAAACCCATCCCCGTGTTCGACCCTAGACCACTATACTGCAGTAGCTTGACTACGGCAGTAGTAGAACACAGGTGTATATAAATTTGTTGATTTTTAGCTTTCATTTCTTGTGGCCTGAATCAAATGGCGCCGTTCGCAGGGATGGTGCCCGGACTACTAGTAAGTTGAAGTGTACTTGTGATCCACATCACAATTGAAGGTAACCTTTTTACCTCTTTTTGTCACTCCGATTCGCGAAGGCGCGGTTTTCATTACTTTGTAGTGGCCTGCTTTGTTTACGCTTTTAGTCGTTTAATTTTTTGTTATTTAACTTTAATCTTTGCAAATACGTAGTTGCTCTTTGTTGTCTCTAAATTTTGTAGCAGGTGTTTATGCAGCGAGTGGGATGAGACACATCAATTGGGTGCATAGGATATAAGTACACGGCTTGACCTAGCTAATTGAAGTCGGTGTACATGCGATACCATGGATCCATACACCGAGACAATGAGTCAGCCCGAGGAACCGTGAATCGAATGTATAGAGCAGCTGGGGATCACGTCCACCCTCCCCAAGTCGGTGCCCGTCTGTATCATTCCTCTGAAGATGCGAGTGAGGCCATATTGGTACCCTACTCCCCACATATCATGGTATGGAAAACGAAAATCCATACACTCATAGTAGGAGTTTTGAGGAGGTTTACTACCTTTAAGGAAGGTATGATGGACATGGATTTATAAAGTTGAAAGCATTTCCATTGACCACTAAGGACAAGGCGAAGATTTGGCTAAACTCACGAGCACAGAACCATTAGAAATTGGTGAGAAATTTATGATGAATTCTGAAAGAAGTTCTTCGTGCTCATAAGACTAATAATTTGAAAAAGACAAATTTACACCTTTGCATTCGGGATGGTGAGAATTTTACAGTGTTGGGAGAGATTTATGGAAACCATCGTGCTGTCCACATCATGGGTTTTGATACTTGGATGTTGGTGAACCACTTTTATGGTGGTATGTCTCTGTACAAACCAGGGCGACTTTGGAAACCTTGTGTGGAGGAGACTTTCGAGTAAACATCGGGGACCAAAGCCATGGATTTTTAAATTACGTGGCTGAAACTTCTAGGGTTGGGATGAGCTAACCACTAGAAGGGTGGAAAGGATGAGACTGAGTTAACCAGGGGTGGGATGTATGCCTTTGCGGAGGGGAAATAGAAATGAGAGCTAGGATTTCAACCCTATCAAGGAAAGTGGAGGAGCTTGAAGGCAAACGGCTCAGAGGTGCATGCGGTGGCAGAAAATCCCTACCTGATCCAGTCTTGCACCAATTCAAAACCCACAGTACCCAGGTAGAACCATGTCTATGGCCTAGAGTGAAGGATTTGATGTTAGAATGTTGTACAGAAGCACGTAGGGCTGATTCAAACCACAAACAATCCGATGCTCCGTATGGCAATACTTACAATTCCAATTGGAGGAATCACCCTAACATTGCATGGAGACCCAACCCCCCTGCTTATGTACCCCCAAGTGCCAAACCTCAGTTTGGTTCCCCCTCCGCAATCCACAACAACCATCCTCCTTCTCCGTTAGAACAAGCTATATTGAATTTGAGTAAGATTGGTAGGCAACTTTGTTGAGGAACAAAAGGAATCAATGTGCAATGGCACAAAGGGTCAATCTTTGTAGAAAATACAATAAACAAAGAATAGATGGGCTTGAGAGCAATCTCTGACGAGAGAAAATCAAATGACCTACGATTCGATCACCCAGAGATCCAACAAGTTGCTAGAGTACAAGAGAAAGGTTTCCATCTGCAACACTTCAAATCGAGGAATTCATGAGGTAGGATCATCCAACAATTCGAGGGAATGGATGAAGTTAAGGCTATAATTGCCTGAAATTAGACGAGGTTGATCGGCTTATGCTGGCTTTGTTGGAAAGTCAAGCGGGGAGAAGAATTGCGGTCGAACATATTCTCCTAAAGGAGAGTTCAATGAAACTCATACCACCTCCATTTCCACAAGCACTTAGAGGTAAGAAGAAGGCATCTCAGCAAGCAGGCATTTTAGAGGTCCTAAGGCAAGTGAAGGTTAACATACCTTTATTGGACATAATCAAACAAGTCCCTGCTTATGCAAAAATTTTGAAAGATCTTTACCGCAATCAAGAAGGGTTAGGCACATTGAAGAAGGCATTTCTCCGCTGAACAAAATTCGGTGCCATAATCAGAAAATACTGTCAAATACAAGGATCGGGATCTCCACAATTTCGGTCGATATTGGTGGGAGTGCATGAAATGAATCATTGCTTGATTTAGGAAGCCGAGTGTGAACTGTCTGGTATTCGGTATCTGACGGAGTTAGGTTTGGAGCGAACTTAAACCTACCAACATCACACTCATTGGCGGGTCGTCGGTGAAATCCACAAGGGGATAGTTGAGCATGTCTTAGTGAAAATAGACAAATTCTACTACCCGGTAGATTTTGTAGTGTGACTCTTGAAGCGATTGTAAGTGAACGATCATGTTCCAATCATCTTAGGAAGACCATTTTCGGCCCACCGGCCCGATGCAATAATAAATTGTGAGATAGGTATTGCAACTTACCTTTGGTAACATGACCTTCAGGTTGAACATCTTTCATTTGAACAACAAACGCGGGTTGCTAGAAAATGAAAATCATATAAGCGGTGAAGTTGTTTCAAATGGTCGGTGTGCGGGAAAGCAAAATGTCCGGGTGCGGGAGAGATCGGTCGAAGATGAAAGTTTAGTCTTGCATCCGCGCTCCACGGTAAACGATTTAGCAATTCAAAAGCCATGAGCAGTAGCGGATCGACAATTGGGCACCGACGTTCATGGATCGACCAGACTCTTGCATGGGTTGAAATCATTTATATGACCCCCTTGAGTAATTTGCAGTTGAAGCGGTCGGTGTTTTCCAAAAACCGGATTAGTTCAACGATTTTCCGCTTTTGTCTTAATTTTGGATTAATTTAGATAATTTACGATATTTTCGAAATTTTATATAACTTAGCAGTTTTCACTTTCTAGTAATTTAGTTTATATATTATAGTACCGAGTATTAAATTTTAATTATAGTTTCATCACAGTGGTGTTATAATGATTATTATTTCGTATAATGCTTTATTAATTAATTTAAAATTTTGGGGGGTCGAAAGGCCGACGGGACCCAGGTCGCTAAAATAGCGAAAAGATGACGGTGGAGCTCTTCAAATTGCCCCACTGGAAGTTCTATAAGAGGAGGGAAAGGGGTGCTTGCGTTCACACTTTTCATTCCCACTGCTCACGCCTCTACTGAGTCCCGGTGGAAATACGAGTCCCAGCCATTCTGTGGCCAGTTTCCACTGAGCTTCCGATTCATTCTTGCCCGTAGTGGTCCTTTGCCTACACTTGCTGGTTCTGCGCCTACGGCGAGCCGCCGGTCTGCATTGCCGCTATGCAGCGGTCTGATGTTTGAGCCCCGGAGTCAACTGCGCCACCGTGGACCTCTGGTATACTGGCCATTGGCCAGGTGACGAGCCCGACCTGCCCAGAAGCCACCGTGGCTACGCCCTTTGTGCATTTGCGCAGAATACTTCTTGCCTCTGTCAAATTTTTGTTGAGCCTCCACCACTGACGCCTGAGGCTGCCTCGACATTTGGTCCTCTCTTGGAGCCTTGTTGGCTATTTCGGGCCAGTTTCGATTGCGACAGTGAGCCACACAGTTCATCTACGTTTAATTATTTCAGTCACCTCAGGAAACCTCGTTTGGTGTCGGTCATTAGTTATATTTTAGGTGAAGCGAGAGCCCTCTTCCGGGTAGTATTCAGATTATGGTTCGTGCTGGGGTGGGTCACTTTGATCGACTGAGTGAGATTAGTCACAGAGAGAGGCTGACTCGGGTCCGGAGCTCGATGCCGTAGCGTCCGTGATACTGAGAACCTCGGGGGATTTCGTCGCTATCAGACACGGATGGGACCCAGTGCCCCATCACTGGCAGCCTCGGAGAGTTCGGAGGCCAGGCCCTCGGGCCGCCACGTCGAGACCCGAGCGAGTCATCATCCTCTCGTCGCGGCGGAGTCACGGTCACATCTGGCTGCGGAGGTGACCCCGTCACCTCATTTGTCGCTGCCTCGAGGATTCGGAGGCCGTTGTTAAGTGGGAACCTGAATTCAGGGAATGTGCGACTCATCATGAGGCCAGTTCCATCGGAGTCGTACCTCTGACGATCCGTGAGGCGATCCAGGATCAGGAGTCCGTGAGATTGATCGAGGATTGTGTGTGCCTTTCATGACCCCAGAGCGATGTGTTACTACCCACAGGTGAGTGCTGCGGTTCCTACCGCTCGATAGCGTCACAGAGGATCGGCTAGTCGCGTGAGCTTCGATTGATATTGATGATCGCGCGGGTACCGGAGCGGCGATATTTCAGCGGCTCTTGGCTGCGTATCTGCGCCGGCAATGCGAGAGGGTTCTGAGATTGGGCCACCGCCTCATCGCGAGATGGATTGAGCAACGGCCGGAGACACCAGCTGGCGGACCGGTATTTTCACCGGGAGGCGATAGCCTCATATCTTTGGCGTCAGTGAGCCATTTGTTCGGGACCGAGCTTATTTAAAAACCCCGGCCTACGTGCGACGGAGGAGCCGTCTTGGAGGCTCTTTCTGGATCTCGGGGGATTTGGTTCAGTCCCTACGAGCGGTGATAGCCCTCTGTGCGATTCGAGGAGAAGGTGTCGGAAGGACGATGCGAGCGAGCATTCCACTGCGATCTTAGAGACTCGCATGCCGGGTTCTCGAGGCATATGGGGTTCCCGGAGACGGGATCGAGATGAGGGTTCGTGCCCCTGGTCATGTCGAGTGGAGCGGGTGATGAGCTATGCCGTATCTTTCCACTTCACGACCACGGGACCCGAAGGAGGAGTCTGGTCGGGAGGGCTGAGACCACCACTCCTGGATGATATACCTTTGAGCCGAGATCTGTGATCGGTTCCACGGATATCACCTTCATCCCCCTCACCCACGAATTTACATCGGTATTTGCGGCGATACACGACCCATCTGTGCCGGCTACACCATTGGCGAGATCTGATCATTACCGGCTCGAGAGATAGGCTGGTGTGATGGATCTTTATCACATGCCCAAGCGACCGCCTGAGCTGACCCGGGATCAGGCGGCCCGGTGTCATCTATCTTCGTCGGATCATGGCCTTGCGGGCAGCCTAGCCGTGTCCCACGATCGAGAGAGAGGAGCCCTTCTGAATGGCTGCCTCTTTGGATGTTTTGGGCTGCGGCGTAGCGGCGCCGAACCCGCCCGCGCGCCCTGACGAGTGAGGTGGTTGGGTTTCTTTACATTTTTTTGTATAGTTACCGGCTTTATCAGCCACTCTTGATTTGAAGTTAGATTTATGTGTGCCGTAGTAAACGTTGATATTTTGTGTTGCTTTGTATGCATGTACTAGCCATTTGGCTACTCTCAAAAGCTATTCGGTTTATATATATCTGACTTTTTGTACATATCATGTTTGTGCAGCTGCAGGAGTGTAAATGTTTTCTTCAATTGAGCGATTAGGCTGCTTCAAATTGGACAATTGGTGCTATGTTGGAAATTGAAACCTTTGTTTGTCACCTCTATGCTAGAACGAATTCCATGTTTGAATTAATTTTTGGTCGGTTGAAGTTCTAGCATGCTCAACTTGAACATTTCTCCCTTAAGCTAATTCACACACTGCACACCAGATTGTTTCAATAGGCTATGAATTTGTTTCTCTCTTTAAACTGCATAAGCGAGGCCTTAAGCATGTTAGCTGACCCTAGGATAGGTTTGTGTTACCCCATACTTGAATGATGTTGTCTTTGAAAAGGAAAAAGAAAGAAAGAAAAAAAAAAAAAAAAAAGAAAAAGAAGAAAGAAAAATAAAGTCGTGAAGTTTTGCCTTGAAACCAGAAACGCGGTCCAGGGGTGTATGGCGAAAACCTTTGAGCAGATGCCACTAATAATAATTGGTTAGGGTCATCGATTTTGTCGTTACATGGGTGGATAGGTAGAGTCCTAGCAGATTGTAGGTGCTTGATTTTGAAGTCATACGGTGCAGGGTGAAGCTTTGTGGAGTTAGTGGTCATTGATCCTTTTGACTTGATGCCACTAAGCCTTAATTGGTTGGGAGTCATCGGTGAATCCCGGGTACACGGACCCGGTGAACTTCGAATTTTAAGCATTGCATCCTGATATAGTTGAAAAAGAAAGAAAAGTGTAACTATCCCTATTTAGGTTGTTCAATAGCTTAAGGCCATGTCAGTGCTAGGTTGGGGGGAGGAGACAATTTTGCAATTTATTGACTTAATCTGGTTACATAAAGAACCATTAGACTTAGGTGGAAATTCAAGTTGAGATCGTGGATCCAATTGACCTAGAATTGTTCTTGTATGGTTAGTTCTTTCATATGGGTTACAACTTTGATGTCCAATTTTCGAGTTTAAAAGCAATGTTTATATGTACATATACCTTTTGAATCATAACCTTTTGAAAATCACTACATACATCCTTTTGTTTGCATTGCTAAGGGACTAGCAACGTTTAGGTTGGGGAGTGTGATTAATGCCCCGAAGTGCAATTTTAGACCCTATATTAGATGGGTTTTGAGTGCTTTGCATTAATCATGTCATTAACCAATTAAGTGTTGAGTCTTCTTAGTAGCATATTCCATTTAAGTATTTTTGGTTGTTTTGCGGGTGTTTGAGCACTTTAGAAGTTCAATATCGGGATGTATGATGAATCATGAAGTTTGAACTCAAGTGTCGACCATCCAACCAACCCGAATCAATGAAAGCGAAGGCAAAGTGAAGAAAAATTGATGCAGTAGAAGACAGGAGGCAAAGCAGTGAAACCAGCAATTTTCGCTAAGCCTGCGAAAATTTCGATGGGATTGCGAAAATTTCGCAGGTTTAGCGAAAATTTCGCAAGTTCAGCGAAATTGTGGATTTTCGCTAGACACCAGGGGTTTTTCGCTGAGCCTTTGTTCCTAGCGAGGAAATTTCATCAATTACCTTCTCACGAAAATTTCGCTAAGCTAGCGAATTTCGGCTAGCTAAGTGCCAAGCCTTAGCGAAATTTCCTATTTTTGCTATGCCTTGTGATTTAAGCTACCTAGCGAAATTCTTCACTCTAAGCGAAATTCAACTGTCTGGAATCATGTTTTTGTATTTTAATCTTCTTAAACCAAATTTGGTGTATTACTCTGCTACATCCGCTTTAACTTAGCCAAATTTGTAGGCTTTTTGGTATTTTCATGTATTGAGGTGGCCTATATAAACCCCTCTCTTTTTGTAATAAATATAGAATTTTGGGGGAAGCAACAATTTGGGAGAGAAGAAATTTTGTAAGTTTTTATTTGTAAGCTTAAAGTCTAGTATTTTAGTTCAGGGTTTTGCTTTTCTCTCTTCTCTCTCACTCTTTCCCTTACTTTCTAGGCTTCCAAACACCTCTTGAGGATGACCTCAAGAGATGTAGCTAAGCCTCCTTTCTTTGAAGAGGAAGGAAGCTAGCTTGGTTACATGGGGCATATGCATGTTGTCCTCTTGTGTTAAAGCTACAGTCTTTGTATTTATGACCCCTCCGTCTTCTCAAATTAGGGTTGAATAACTTTGAATGTTGATTTGGCGATACTCTCCATGCTTTGGATCTGAGTGCATACTTGTTGCTAGATACCTTGTGTGGTTTCGGTGTAGATAAAGTGCTTTCACGAGCTACGAAATGATATTTAATGCTAGGGTTTCAAGCGAAAAGGGCCGTAGTTGCATGCTACTGTGTTGACTCAAATAGGAGGTTGTTGTTGGGGTGAGGTTTGCTAGTTAAACATAGATCAGGTTGTACGGGGACTATGGGTTGCTTGTCATAGAGGGATAAAACCAGGGACTTGTTTGCCCTAACTTGCAAGTTAGTGACCTAAATCTTCAAAGTTAACTTCACACTTCATTTTTCGGTTTTTACAATTTCGACTTTTAAACTCATCACCTTTGTTTTTGAAACAAATCGAAAAGTCGAATAGAAAGCCTTACCTTCTTGCACTTATGCAAATCATTCCTAGGATGAAAACCCATCCCTGTGTTCGACCCTAGACCACTATACTGCAGTAGCTTGACTACGGCAGTAGTAGGAACTTAGGTGTATATAAATTTTGTTGATTTTAGCTCATTTATTGTGGCACGAATCACGAAATGACCTCGACATCAAACATAATCTTTGGTTTCCCATGCACTCACACCCATTTCATGCGATGTACTTGCGCATAAATGCAATACAATATTTCATTGCCTATCATCGTGCTACATATATATGAGTGCTATATGTACATGCCTACTCGTACATTTCAACCCATGCATCAGAGATTGGAAGAAGTTATATCAATGAACACATAAATTCCAATTAATTCACGATTCGTACCCGACAAATCAATACACGCATACATTGACATCATGAGTCATTACGCTCCGATAACGACATGCTTTAACCTCTAAGCCTAATTGTGACATGTCGGAGTCCACAAGTAGCCTACAACAAAGCCATGCAATGGCCTTAATCATACAAACTCCATGCATTTCCCCAAGCCTCATGAATGGTAGCGACATACATATAATCACCTGACCCGACATACACGTTTCAATGTATTAGACCACACGCTTCATCACAACCAAGTAATTTGCACACTTGGTGCTACAGTTAAATTTTTAGAAAATATGTGGGCACCAAAGGCCATTCACAGGAATATGGTCAGATTCTAGACTCAAGGGGATTTCCGTAGAGTCCAAGAACACATGAATCGGAGTTCGGATGAGAAAGTTATGGTCGTCCAAAGTTGGAGGCTTCATATGAACAACAGTGACACGTGCGGAACCAGCGAGGGAGCCCTCTTGTTTTTGTCATTTTCGGACATAATATGAGTTAAAATTGCATTAAGTTATAAATGGATGGATTCTAGACTCAAAGGGCTTTCCATAGAGTCTAAGAACACTCGAATTAGAGTTTGGAGGATAAAGTTATGGCCGTCCAAAGTTGGAGGCCTCATAATGAACAGTAACCCATAAAAATGTGTTTTTCTGGTTCGTTAAACGCCATCCAAACAGCCCCTAAGGCTCAACCAAGACCAAAACAACTCCTAGATGGAAAATAAGCCCGAGTAGGAAGGTTCTGTACCTCTTGGAGCGAAGACAAAACCTTCCAAAGACCTAGAAGCTTGAAACTTACGGCCTCCTGAACTTTCTGCTCGAATCTTCGACGAAAATTCTTGATTTTGGTGTCCACGCATTGCCTTTGATGAGTACTCCGACTTTAAGTCTTGACCTGATATGAGATGACCATTTAAGCTCCGTAGATCTTAGAGAGAAGGTGGAGCTTCTCTCTCTAACTTTTCTTCTCCAAACACGAAATCTTCGATGAAATTGTGTGTTGTCGATACTGTAGTGGCCCTCGTCGAGTAGATGAGCAAATCTTAGCTCATGAATTGGAGCTACGATCTCCGTAGATCATAGAAAGAAGGAGGAGTTTCTCTCATTTCTCTCTCTAACTCACGCCCACTATCTAAACTTGCCGAAAATAGGGAAAAAATGTGATATTTTCTTCTCTTTTCCTTTTTTTGTCCCATTTAAGTTTAAGTTGGACGTGGGGCCCACTTCGCTCCACACGTCCATGACCCGTCCGGGTTCATTCGTCTGAAACAATTTATTTAACTTCGATTCG
Source organism: Tetrastigma voinierianum (assembly GCA_016808115.1). Taxonomy (NCBI): domain Eukaryota; kingdom Viridiplantae; phylum Streptophyta; class Magnoliopsida; order Vitales; family Vitaceae; genus Tetrastigma; species Tetrastigma voinierianum. Next base: position 320,452 of record JAEQBH010001618.1, read on the forward strand.
ATTCATTTAAATGAACTTAACTCCAATTATTTCCTGACTCCCGAGATTCTCGTAAAAATCTCGTCCTTGGAGTCATTGGCAACTCACCACCCATAAAAACATGAAAATTCGACAATGTCGGAATTCAATGAAAATTTTCTTGGTCATTAGATTTCACGAGATGAAAATAACGGCCCAGTCCGTTTCGTTATCTGAGATCTAGAGAAATTCTAGGCTTCCCTAAGCCATTCTAGCAATTTATTATTATTATTATTATCATTTTTCCATTTTTGAAAATTTCTAATTTTCCCAGGTTTTACATAGGGACAAAATGGGGATAAAGCAAAAAGGAGGCCAAAAAGTCAAAAGGGCAAGGAAAGTTCGCAGGGTTTGCAAATTTACCATGACCACTTTGCGAAAGGTGACAGGTACTCTTGGAGCTTCTGTACATACTTTTTTACTTATTTGAAGCTCTGAATTCAATTAGATTTCTTGCTTCTTGTCTTTGAATCCTAACCCGATATATATAGCTTGTGAAAACAACAAAACTTGCCCGCAATTTGATCAATAGCATTCTTGGGTCCTTAACACATGCCAACTAGGTCAAATTAGGTGATTACTACACAAAGTCTTTCGAAGCACGGTGTGTTAAGAGTATGAAACAACACTATTTGGGTAGTAATCATACGACACTTCTATTATGTGGGCAGGCACGTCTCTGATCAGTGCTTCGACACTCCTGCTAGTGCTATGGAACTTATGTTATGTGGGCAGGCACGTCTCTGTTCAGTATTGTACCATACCTTCGGGTACCTATCGTGTTGTGTCCCTATCATTCATTGTTATCAGTCTATGTAGGTAAATACTTATATGTTGTCTATCTAAATAATATGACATATTCAAACATTTATATGATAATAATCTGAATAATGAACAATAAGAAAGCATAAGAAATCAATTATGTTTACGTAATGTACTATAAGTACCTTACATCTGAATCTCTTTACGAACTCCTCTAGAGATATGAGGGAATTAAGTTATAAGTATGTATATGAAAACTCTAACATATGCATTATGTTATATGTATCCTGTAATAGTGGACCACTTTGAGTAGTCATATATGTTATCTGTTTCCCTTTCTAAAATTTATAAACCTTGGCAGTGTTTCATCAGTGTAGAGTCTTGAAGAAGGCTGTCGAGGCGTCGCATCCCTTGAGGCATGTCTGACAATACGTATATGTAGGTTTTTTATTCTATTTTGTTATGTAAATGTAAAGTTTTTGTAATAGTGGAGTCTGTGTAAGTACAAGTAAATGAGACTCAGGCATGTATATGTGAAAGACATTTTAAACACCACTACGGTGGTAGTTTTACAAGTTATATTCTGACATATGGATTTGTTTATTGAAATGGGCCCACCAATGTCAAAAAGTCAGGTAAAGGAGTCTTAGTTCCATGTCACGCCCCCTATCTTCGCTTAGGCGAGGGTAGGGGCGTGACAGTTTTAGATCGAATGATCTACAAACTCAGCCTGAGGTGTGATGATATAGACACGCCCTTGGGTCCCTTAAGTCCCGAATTGTGAGCCCTAGCCTCGACCTCGACCTTGACCTATGCCCTGGCCCATCCGACTTGATTGTGAAGTAGTATGGGCCTATGTAGCACTCTTAGACTGATATTGGTTCCCTTAGCCCATGGTGGGGTAGGAAGGAACAAACTGAGTCTGTGAACGCCCCACTGATGACTGGGACTAGGGTGTCCCATAACTCTGGGATCCTTGCCTCTAAGGACAATCCTGTCTCATGTGTCTAGGCTAGTGGCAATGGAAACATATCCTCTGCCCTGGCTGTTTGGGAGCCCTGAAGTCTCTCCCACCTTAGGATGATTAACCTTAGCCTTGGCCTTTATAGTCGCGGCCCTGTCCCTAAAACCCTTGCGGAGCAAAAGTCCTCTACTTCTTCCCTGAGCTAGAAGAAGAAGGTTGACTCTCCTTCCTCTTATCTTTAACACCCGCATCCCGGATGCTCCATGTGTTGTCCACCTCCTTCTTAATGGCCATAATTGTAATGCCCCTTCCCCCGACCGCGACAAGAGAGGAGGCGTCACATAGGGTTAAGAACTATTAACCTGACATTAGTGGGCCCATTTCAAGCATAGGTTCATGAGAAGACATATATTGTAAAAAACACCACCATAGTGGTGTTTAAATTGTCTTATACATATATGCACAGGTCATTCTTGTATTTACCTGAGTTGCATTATCTCCAAAATATTACATTTTACATTTTATTCTGACAAAAACAATTTAGGGACTACGTCAAAAGGACTTGGCCAGTGTGTTATTACTGGCGAATGCGAGATGTCTCTAATGACCTCTTCAGTACCTACATGAATGAAACACCCGTGCTAAGCTTATAGCTTAGTGGGAAAACAGGTAACAGATATGACCACTTCTAGTGATCCTTAATTGCAGATCAGAAAGGTTAATCTCCTGTAGGAGTACATAACAAAAGTTTTATATCAAAAGGTACCTATAGGTACACTATAGAACATAACTAAGATATGCCTTAGCATCAGAGCTGATTACTTTTGTTTTCTTATGTTTCATTGTTCAGGTACTTATCATATAAATGTTTGTCTGCATAGACTAGTAAAAATGAATGAGAGGGACGCAACACAATAGGTGCAGAAGGTCTTGTGGAAATCTTGAACAAAAGTCTTAGAAGCATTGAACAAAGTGCTGTGACACGAATCATGAGGTACGCCTTGCTTATGCGAGAGTCTTGGATTGTAACACCCAAATCTCTGTAGCCGTTTCGTGTTTAGGGTATTTTGTGGCGTAAGTTTGAATTTTAAGTAATTTAAATACGAAACATGGAAATGAAAAACCCAAAATTTATGTCTGAGACAAGAATAGATTTATAATTTGTCAAAAAAAAAAATTGGACATAGAAGTCATAAGATAAGAAGACTATGGGTTAAAATGGAATAACATAACTTGTTTTGCAAATAATAAAGAGATGAGGGACCCTAGTGCATAAAAAGGAAAATTTTAATATAAAAAGGCCGATGAGACCAAAAATATCTCATTTTTGGTCTCCCAAATTTAGGGCTTCACGTTTTGGAGCAAAGAAGAGAGGAGAATAGAAGAAGAAGAAGTAGAGGAAGAAGGAGAAGAGAAAAAGGTAAGGAACTTTGTATGGAATTTGTATGGATTTATGACTTTGAGTATGGAATCATGTGTATTTTAGACTTTGATAGGGATTTTTATGGTTTCCAAACCTAGGGTTTAGTTAGAAATTGATCCTAACCCTAGATTTGTTGGAAGTTGGGTTGAAAAACCCTAGTTTGTATCAAATGGATATGGAATCCTTCCTATTTCTATGGTTTTGTAAAGATTTATAGACTTTGAGTAGATCCTTGGATTCTATGGCTAGGGTTTGGTTTAAGAAATTCTAAACCACCATTTTTAAGTGTTTGTGGAGTGGATTCCATGGTGGGTTTTGATGTAGGATGAATTGAAGAGGTTTAAGGAAGAAAACTTGGGATCAAAATGGAAAAATCTGCCATTTTTGGATAATTTCGTGAAGTGCTCAGGTACGGAAACGAGGAGTTGAATGCGGTACCACCTTATAGAGGCCAAATGGTACCGATGCCCGGAAACGGGGTGAAATACGGAAATACCTGCTCTGAGCCCAGATAGTGCAGGGTACCACTCATCGAGCAGGTTTGATGCCGTGCCAGATCCGAGTAATGCAGTACCACTAATTCTAACCTTGATTTTGGTGTATTCTTACATTTGTTAAGCTCAAATGTGAACAGGGTATAGGAACCCTAATAAATTATTAACGAGGGATCGGAATAAAAAATGAAACTAAGTGAAGCACAGTACCTCATCGCTAGAAGTGACTAGTTCAAAGGGGGCATACTTAGTACTTACATGATAGGATTCTAAATACATATAATTATAGGAATGCCTAAGACAAGGTATTTAATGACACGACACTTCTGTTACGTGGGCAGGCACGTTCTGATCGGTGCTTCGGCACTCCTGCTAGTGCTACGACACTTCTGTTACGCGGGCAGGCAATTTCTAATCGCTACTTCGTCACTCCTACTAGTGCTCTGACACTTACGATACGTGGGCGGAACCGCGTTACGTCCGGTCTTCAACCTCCTACTAGTGCTCTGACATACGTGCGGTGGCGAGGCGCGTTCGATAGAAGATAGCCGGTACTCCTGCCCGGTGCTACGACACTTCACGTTACGTGGCGGGCGCGTTCTGTCGGTCTTGGCACTCTGCTTTGTGCTCCCGGTACCTCGTGCTATCACGAGTACCCTCACGGTACTTATTGTGTTGTGTCCTACTCATTTCTTATTACTGGTCTAGGTAATCCAAAGGTTATATGATAAGAATCTGAATAACGAATAAGATTAAAGTAATGGACATCGTTCTATTCTGAATGTATCTACGGGTACCTCTGTAATGTAAGTTCTGTAGTACCTATAGGTACTTTTGTACAAGTATAACTCTGCTAAAAGTATAAGTATAAGTATAAACTCTGTAACTCCTAAGGGAGATCCGAACTAGTCTAATTTTGTTATAAGTACAGAGTATCGTCAGGCCCGGGAGACTTTGAATAAGTATAAATTACGTTATAAGTACAGAACAGGCATATAAGTTTATTGTATGAATTTATGTTAAATTAATATAGTATTCTTTACATTATATGCTTACTATACTAGAGCCTATTATTGCATGTGTATATGTATAAAACATATGTTTCCCGGCGTAAAGCTTAGCACACGAGGTTTTTCAATCAGGTGTGAGTGCGGGAAAGAAGGCGAATCGTCTTCCGCACTCTGGTGGGCTGACAAGCTAGTAGGGGTTCATCCGCAGTGGAGTTAAGCACTACGATTTGTAAATGTAAATGTATAGTTTTTGTATATGTAAATGGGACTCAGGACTGGATGTATATGACACTGTAAACACCACTGCGGTGGTAGTTTTATTTTGTATTTTGTATACGATATTTTTCTATAGTTATAAGACTTGGAACCATGATGCGAAAGAAATAAGAGTCAGTCACGAGTGTCTCGCGCCTCCGGCGTGACAGGCGTGTAATCGAGCGTGCTTGTCATGCGAAATAGAGAATTATCGTCGCACTAGGCAGGTGTTAAAGCAGCTACCTGTGGTATTTTTATTCATTCACTATCCGGTCTTAGGCAGTCACATAATTATATGTGTTTTCAGAGCATTTTATTTTGTCCTTGTTAACATTCATGTGGTTATATAACCCGTTCATTTGAACGATAGGAAAGAAGCTAAAAAGCAGAGGCTTAACAAGAAAACAAAGCATTCGGAAGAATTTGGGATTCACTGGCGAGCAATGCTACACCTAGGCGAAGGGGTTTGCCTAAGCGGATCAACCCTTCGTCGAGGCGAAGGAACATTGATCAAAAAACATCCTCGGGTTGGCCTAGGTGAACAAAGCATCACCTAGGCAGAGCAAACAGTGATCAGAAGGTGGTCTCGGGTTCGCCTAGGCGAACTGACCTTCACCTAGGCATGCACTCCTGTGCCTAGGCGGAGAGGCGTCGGGTTGGAAATAGAAATGGGGCATTTTTTCCCTATTTTACCGAACACTTTCCAACCAAAAAAAAAAAAAACCACAAAACCCAACTCAAACCAAACAAAAATACATTTATGGAAGAGTTAGACGGGTTTTCCTAACCCAACATAACAAGGAGGAAGTTAGGATAGTTTCCTAGCCTTGATTTCTTGACACCTTCAAAGTAGCTTTCCTTTCCTTCACTTTGCTTGAACAAGTAGAACCAAGAAATGGAGAGAAATCACCCATAATGGCTTCTTCTTATCTAAGCTAGGTATGCCTAGCCCTCTCTTGTAAAATTGTTAGAATGCTTATTAAGAAGACAAGTGTTTATGCTTTATGGATTTTGCTCACATTTTTCCCTTTGCATTTTAGTCCTCCACTTTCATTCTATTTGAAAATCAACTTATTAATATCCCATCTTAACATATAATCTTCTTATCTTACGTCCTTTGGGTCCTTAATTGACTAATTACCAATTTACCCTTTTTCACACTTAGCACTTAATTTTCCGAAAAATACTAAATTTACTTTTATTATACCCTAAACATGTCATAAAACTACTAGGGTATAATTTGGGGTGTTATAATAGTTGTCTTGACCATCAAGTCCATGTCTTGTAGGAGGAGTCCCACAATTTTACCCCGAATGGACAATTTTAGACCATCCTCGAACTTTCTCACTTTGGCCATGTCTGTGGCCACATAGTCATTGGTGAAATGGGCTAACTTGGTGAACTTAGCCATGTATTCAAGCACTATCATCGTTATTTGTTTAAGTTCTAGGAACTCTTGAGATACTTGCCCATGAATAGCTCACAGAACTCTTCACATGTCATTGCTTCCAAGTTCCTTGAGGCTTTGACCCAATCTCACCATACATGGGATTCACCCTCTAGCTGGAATGCAGCTAGCCTTATCCTTGTGGCATCGAGGGTGATCTCCATAGCCTCCAAGATCTTGCCGACTTGTTAGAACCAATGATTGGCTTCCATCGGGTCCCTTCCTCCCTTGAAGGTTGGAGGATGATGTGCCTTGAACCTCTGGAGGTTATTCGGCCCTCCCTGGCCCATAATTGCACTAGCCTATGCAATGGTAGTAACCACAACACTCGCCTATGCAATGGTAGTAGTCATAGCACCAATAGCCTCCATGAAGGCTCATTAGTCAAAGGCCGATGGTGGTTGGTTGTTGTTCCGCCCATCGCCTCGATGTCCTCTTCCTCGACTAGCCATCTACATATGTCAGAAAGAAATTAAGTCTTACACAGTATCCCAAAGAAATAGGGATCAAGTATAAACTTTGAGATTTCTCTCCTTGTCTAACTAGTAGTGCATGTGCCAACTACTAATATACCTTAACATCCCGAACTATCCCGTTTGTTCTTTTCCCAAACCCCTAAGGTTATGTTTTCTAACCCTAGTGTTCCTCTCTTTCCATATACACTTTACCATGTATATCTTTCACACAACACATAGCACACAATCATGTAGCATATTAAAGCACAAAACATGAAATGCACAATGAATGCAATGGCCTAGACCCATGCCCATCAAGCCTCTAGGTAAATGATACCCGCTGGATACCAAGCTATGACAACCCAAAATCTGAGGGTCTGTTGATCACCCATCAACCTTGAAAATCATGTGGATATCATGTAATCCGATACCACATAGTTGTGTCCCATTTACTGGGACCTACAATCTTGAAAACCAGACAGAGTCCCCTTCACACGGGGAGTTCCACCTGTAAGAACCTAACTTTAGCCAATATTCAACATCAGAGGGAAAATGGAAGGTTCATTTAACACTGCAAGGCGTTTCGGTTATATCTAAGTAAGGGGATTTCTTTGGGGGAGCAAATGTGTCTCTATGCCCTATGTTATTTTTGTGAATTGTGGATATGATTAGCCATCTAATGGTCGTTTAATTAGAGGATTAGCAAAGGTGTTAGATTGCATTTTATGGCATGTGGCCACAATTATGCAATTAGGTGGGTTTAGTGGTTTTGTTAGGTTTGTAATTAAGTATGTGTTGAAGGACCACTTTGAAAAAACTTCATAGTGGAGAGGGACTAAATTGTATTATCCTCTGAGCTATGTGGCATCATGAGGGCATGACACCTCATATGCATGGAGAGATCTCACACATGGTGTATGGAAGAGTCACATGTGCCAAGCAAACCAATTCTCTTGGTTTATTGCCAGGACCAACTTTTGCTTAGGAAGTGGAAAATTCTTGGAAATTTAGAAAGTGAGAGAGAGTTCTAGAGAGAAGCTGTGAGGAGAAGGAGGAGAAAAGGCTGAAGGAAAGCTTGGTTTTGGTGTGGGAAAAAGTTCACTAAGGTATGTAAACATGATCTTTGAGGCTTTAGTTGTATTTCATGGACTTTGGTTATATTCTAGGGTTTTGTTGGGATTACATCCTAACCCTCAGATTTGATGAAAGGTGTGTTTGGTGGAACCTAAATTCAAAAAAGACCAGTTTTGTGAAGATGGCATGTGTGTGTGTGTGTCCAAGGGAGGTGCTGGCTCAGCTTTCCCTTGACCCCATGATAAGTGTTTTGGGCCATAAGTTGGCCTAAAGAACTCCGAACTGGATGATTCCAGTTGGAGAAGAAGCCCAAGACCTAGCCCTTCGAATGTCTAGAAGCAACTAAGAACTAAACTCTACCATAAGACCCTTGAATTTGAGGTTGAAAGTCAGATACAGATTCTGTCCCATGTTTTGGAGCAGTTCCTGTTTTTGAGTCATAAGTTGAGTTATATTGATCCAAATGGAGTGATTCAAAATCCCTCTCAAAGTAGCCACATAGGGGCGTAACTTCATGAAGAAAGTGTGGCCAAAATTATGGCTCATTTGTTCCCATAATTTCGTCAAAGTAAGGGTGAAGTGAGGACACAGATTCTGTCCCTAGGAAATGGTCTCGGGGAGGTCAGAGTGTAAAAACCATAACTCTTGATTCCGAGGTCCGAATGACCTGATTTAAGAGGCTATGGAAAGCTAAGAGATAGGAGAACTTCTGGTCAGAAGACCATAGTGAACAAAAAACGTGTATGGCTGGCCACAAATGGTAGCAGAAAAAGAAAAAGGGGGTCTTGAGATAGGCTGGAAATAAGGTACAAGTGTTGTGTAAAGTATTTGTGTTACCCTTAAGGGTGTTAAATGTTGATATTAGTAAGTGTAAAAGAGAGTGTTCTGAAGGATCAAGGTTTATGTTTGTAGGTATAAGAATATGTGCGGATTCGAGTGGTGAAGTAGTAATGAACCACTGGGTAATTTTATGTAACCCTTGATTGCTCCGAGGCTAAGAAATCTTTTATGACTTGTTAATTGCATCCTTTTGGAGTAGCCTCGGTTTTGACTTTGGGAGATTTAGGATTTTAATCCAAGGAAAGGTAGGGATCTTGTAACCTTCTCCTCGCTATACCATGTGGCTGGTCAAATTTGCACTACATTCCATGCTTGAACCGTGTGGATTTTCTAATGATATATATAAATGTGTATATTTTTATATCTATGGAATTCTTTGAATTAACTGGTACATGATGTCGAATATCCATGTGGATGAATGCTTTGTGAAATTGTTTTTAAAGCATGACATGGGTATGGGACCTGTGGTGGAGAGTCCTGGATTGATAGCGGACACGGGACTATGACTAGTCCCTCGGGTTGTACCCCGTAGCTGTCACGATATAATGGATGGGCATATCCCCTCGCGGTAGTCCAGTGCAATTTGTCGCTATATCGGATGTGGGGTATCCTGGCAGTGTCCAAAGAATTTGTTCTTTGTTCGGGATGATCAAGGTCCCGGGTGAAAGCCCAAAAGAGTCACCGATGAGGGGTCGAGATGGTAGTATTGCACCATTTGTTTCACATCAACCTATTAATTGGAAAATGCTCATGTTTTGAGATGTGTTGAATTATTTGTATTTTGAAATGTTTTTATAAGCATGGCTTGTTATGGAATTCACTACTGAGTTGTCGAACTCACCCCATTATTCCACTCTGATGCAGTGTATTTAGACCAATTTGAATGACTGGAGATTGACTCTGTGGTTTGGAGGTTGGGAATAGTGTCGCCTTAGCATGCTGGTGGTCGGCATACATTTTGAGGAACATCTTAGTGTTGTGTGGAGGTTCACTTCAGATATTTTGGACAAGCTTCATATCGATCATGGGTCATCAGATATTCGCTTAGCATTAGTTTGGGACACTTTGTAGAAAGTTTTGGGATTTTGTGTAAATATTATTTTGATCAAGTGTAAGTGTATGTCTTGGGTGCATTGGAGGATTTACCGCATGTGAGTATGTATATATATGTTTGAGACCCGAGTTGAGTTTTAATTATGTTTCTAGGCGACATCTAAGTGGAGTTTTTGACTCAGGTTTTGAAGAAATACAGGTTGATATATATGGTGTAGGGGCTAGTGGTGTTCCTTTTATGCAAAGTGTTGATTTTGAAAGAGTCCTATGTTAGAGACCCGTTGTGAAAAAGATGGTAAAATAACATAAATCTCACACTTTGGAAACTGTGGTGTGACAATCATAGGATCCCTCGGGTTCATTGTGCCTCCCACCTTAGCCTACGCGAACTACTTCGCCTAAGCAAAGCTTACCTTCGCCTAGGAGAGGCAGAATCAATTCTTAAGACGACCTCGGGCTTGCCCAAGCGAACTTACCTTCGCCTAGGCGAGGCAGTGATGAGTCCAAAACTCATATATTTTAAGTCTATTTTTCTTACATTTTTTAGAGTTTAAGGTCCTCTTTAATGAAGAATTATGGAATCTTCACCTAGATTTGTGTTTTGTAGGGTTTTAATGCAAAAGAACAAAAAACCAGTAAGAAAAGCAGCAAAAAATGGTTGAGGCAGAAAATGCAGATTGTTGCGACATTACCAAATTATGTCACAACAAAAGTTCAACACAACCGACAGTAGTTTATCACAACAAAAGAATCTATCTCGCGATAAAAATCAAAATGATTATCTATAAGAACATTTGAAGAATGTTGCGACATTGCACAACTATGTCGCGATAGATTTAGTGAAGAAGGCGGAAAGAGTTTATCGCGACAATTTACAACTCTATCGCGACACGACTAAGACAAAAGATAGTTGAAAGTATGTCGCGACACTTGATAGATCTTTCGCAACAAAAGACAAGGCAAATGGCAACAAAACATTGTCGCGACATCTAAAGTTATATCACAACAAAGAATACAAGGAAGCAATGGAAATTATGTCATGACTTAAGACTTTATTGTCGTGACAAAACAGAAGGAAGAAGACTGGAAGTATGTCACAACATCTAAAGTTATATCGCGACAAAGAATACAAGGAAGCAATGGAAATTATGTCACAACATAAAACTTTATTGTCGTGACAAAACAGAAGGAAGAAGACTGGAAGTATGTCGCTACAATTATACCTTTAGTCGCGACAAAAGCAGGAAAAAGTTCAAGAACAATTGCTGCGACAAAGTTTGCAATGTCACGACCAACCATCTAGAGACTAACAATGTAGGGCATGAAAATTATGTTGCGACATCAGAAACTTATGTTGCAACAATTACAAGATGAAGTCAATCGAACTTTGTCTCGACATTTCCAAAGTATGTCGCGACCAAGGATGAAAATATCCGATATATCCGTCGATATATCTCAGATATATCCGATATCGGGGATAGTTCGGCTAATTTTATATCGCCGATAACCATATATCGTGGGAAATATTAGACTGGGTGGGTGTACACGCTGCTAGTTTAATTTTTCGATAAAATATCGGAGATATATCGGGATATATAGGAGATATATCGGGATATATCGAAGATATATTTAAATGACCAGATTTGAAATCCTGACCTGATCCAACGGTTATGGATTGATCACAACAGTTTAATTTCCGATATATCGATATTCATGTAAAAATATCCACCGATATATCTTCGATATATCCGATATATCCGTAAAATCCAAGTACCGATATATCCGTCGAAATCAATATTTTCATCCTTGGTCGCGACACAATTTGAGGAGAGGGCAAAGAACATTGTCGCGATATTCCTTTCATTGTCATGAAAATTATAGAGGAGAGACTTGAGGCATATACTGAAACTTTGTCGCTACATAAGAAAAGTTTGTCACAACAATCATTCAAGAAGAATGCTAATAAGATATCAAGGGATAAACTCACAACCAAGGGCGTTATTGAGTTTTTCTATATGTCGCGGATATCTTGGCAAACTTTGTCGCGACATAGAATTAAGAGGATTAAAGTTAGAAATGTTGCGACAATCTCACAACAAAGCTTAACAACAGAGAAGTAAGCCTCAATGTCGCGACATAGATCAACTTTGTTGCGACAAAGGCACCAGTTGAACCTACATTGAAATCCACAATTCCAACCTAGAATTTTGACCTAACATTTATGAGCCCTATAAATAGAAAGAGATAGGGGAGCAAATATCATCTTCGTATCAAGAGCTTTTTAGCATCTTTCAACTAACTTTTAGCTTTTTGGAAGAGTTGAAGACTCTTTGTATATATTTATTTTTCTTTTTATTTTCCTCTTTAAAGTAGGTAGATTCGAACTGGAAATTTAAGTCGGATAGAATGTAAATCAAGCTTCATTTATGTCTAAACTCGAGTGAAATTTGGAAATTTTTTGGGATTCATTTTCTTTAAGTTTTAATTACAGGAAAGTGAATTTGTCTGATTAACTTGTCATTGTTAGTTGTGATTCAGAGATGGAAGGCTTAGCTCTCTGGGAAAAGATTTGGTGGGCCTTATTATTATTTTTATAGTATTTTGAGAAGGTTTCGGTAAGGAAATTGGGTTTCATTCCACTTTGCATTGCTCTTGTAATGAGTTGTTCTATATATCAATGCTTTTTACCTAGAAAGAGTTGTATCTATACTCTGATTTCCAGGATCCCTCTGAGTAACACATAAATGGACTACCTGAGAGCATAGAGCAATCACTTGGGGGTAGAATACATTGATATTTGGGAACTAATATACTCTAAGTATCACTTTGATACATCATAGGTGATGTTCTAACCTTTGACTTCAAGGTTCCCTTTTAGGTGATAGCAGAAGTGTGTTCCTGAGGACTAAAGACCACTCAATGAGATATCAATTTAATTCTTAGAGGTTTCCTCTCAATCCAATAGAATGGTCTTAATCATGTGTTAGCTAAGACTCTAATCAAGGGGAAAGAGAATTCTATTGAATTGATGGTTGAGATACCAATCACTTCGGGAGAAGGGCTTCAGGTTACTCTCGGTTTCATGGGGCACTCAAATTCCCAAGAGATGGCTATGAAGTACTGGTTTAGTAAAAATAACCGAATCTTGAAGAGGATCAAATCCTAAAAGTAACTATTTAGACCCACTGACTTGGTTTGGGAATATGGTAAGCTAAATAGTGAAATGTGTAGTGCCAGGAGGCATTCCAAGGCTACACTACCCTACTCTTGGACAAATCAAGGATTTATAGTTTAATAATATCATTTGGGAAAATATGCAAATTGATAGTTAGGAATTACCAGCCACTCTCAAAGGTTATTTCACTTAGTGAAATTCTAATTCTAATTGGAATTAGAGTTTTGCTTAGCCAAGGTTATTTCATTAATTTTATTTGATAATTCGATCAGATTTAAAGGTTCAAATAGTGGTGATCTAGAGTAGTAGGAGTAGTTGATCTTTCGATTTTCTAATCAATCCCTGTGAGAATGATATCTGGACTTAAAAATCCACTTTATTACTTGTATGACTTATGCACTTGCAGAGATTTAGACCAAAATCAAATTTTAATAGTATTATTATTGACAACAGAAGAAAACAATTTTTATATATGGAGAAAATCATTTTGTCAAATTTTGGTCTATGTTAAAGATAGAAACAAAGTCTCTTTTGGTGCCGTTGTCGGGGACTGAATAGTCTTTGGAGGCAATGCCAAAAGTTTAAGTACACACACACCATCACAATATATTTTCGTCTTAACAAGTTTTAAAGAGATCATTGGTTTCTGGGTTTAAATTAGTCTGAGGCAATGCTTTAAGTTTGGCACACACACACTGATTCATTTTCATTAAGTTTTAATTACAGGAAAGTGAATTTTTCTGATCAACTTGTCATTGTTACTTGTGATTCAGAGATGGAAGGCTTAGCTCTCTGGGAAAAGATTTGGTATTCTTATTATTATTTTGTAGTATTTTGAGTGAAGGTTTTGGGTATGAAAATTGGGTTTATCTAGTTGGCATTGCTCTTGTAATGAGTTGTTCTATATATCAATGTTTTTTACCTAGAAAGAGTTGTATCTATACTCTGATTTCCAGACTCTCCAGTAACACATAAATGGACTACCCGAGAGCATGTAGCAATCACTGGGGGTGAATACATTGATATTCGGGAACTAATATACTCTAAGTATCACTCAAGGCATCATAGGTGCATGTTCTAACCTTTGACTCGTGGTTCCCTTTAGGTGATAGTAGAAGTGTGTCTCCTGAGACTAAAGACCACCAATGAGATATCACTTAATTCTTAGAGGTTTCCTCTCAATCCAATAGAATGGTCTTAATCATGTGTTAGCTAAGACTCTAATCAAGGGGAAAGAGAATTCTATTGAATTGATGGTTGAGATACCAATTACTTTGGAGAAGGCTTGTGTTACCTTGTCTATGGGGGCAAGTAATTTCCAGTCCCAAGAGATGGCTATGAAGTACTGGTTTAGTAAAAATAACCGAATCTTGAAGAGGAACAAATCCTAAAAGTAACTATTTAGACCCACTGACTTGGTTTGGGAATATGGTAAGCTAAATAGTGAAATGTGTATTGTCAGGAGGCATTCCAAGGCTACACTACCCTACTCTTGGACAAATCAAGGATTTATAGTTTAATAATATTTTATTTGGGAAAATATGCAAATTGATAGTTAGAATACTAGCCACTTCCCAATGTTATTTCAATTTGGTGAAATCTCTAATTCTAATTGAATTAGAGTTTTATTTAGTCAAGGTCATTTCATTAATTCTTTATTTGATAATTCTGACTTGCATTTAAAGGTTCAAATAGTGATGATCTAGAGTAGTAGGAGTAGTTGATCTTTCAATTTTCTAATCAATCCCTGTGAGACTGATATCTGGACTTAAAAATCCACTTTATTATTTGTATGACTTATGCACTTGCAAAGATTTAGACCAAAATCAAAATTTAATAGTATTATTATAGACAACAGAAGAAAACAATTTTTATATATGGAGAAAATCATTTTGTCAAATTTTGGTCTATGTTAAAGATAGAAACAAAGTCTCTTTTGGTGCCATTGCCGGGGACTGAATAGTCTTTGGAGGCAATGCCAAAAGTTTGGCACACACACACTGATCACACATATTTTGGTCTTAACAAGTTTTTAGCACCGTTGTCGGGGTTTAAATAGTCTTTGGAGGCAATGCTAGAAGTTTGGCACACACACACTGATCATACTTATTTTAGTCTTAACAAGTTTTTGGCGCTATTGCCGAGGATTGAAGTAAAATTTAAAAATCAATATTCTTGCCAAAAAGAGAGTTGCTAGTTTGGACAGTTTTCATTTATTTTTAGAAAAATTTTCAAAACAAATTTTTAATCAAGTGTAGCTTATTCAGCCATCGATCTTTTGTCGAGCTATCATAAAATATTTCATTTGTCTACTGATTTGACTTTGATCTCAGTCTATCATTATTTCGTGAACTTTACATATGCACAGGGAGGCTAAATCGAACTACTACCAAAGGGACAATCGAAATTGAGGAGGAACTTTTGAGAAATCACGAAGGTGAAAAATAGAAAAGTGAAGCATGTGCAAAGTAAGAAGGGACTGACAAGATATACCAGCGTAACTGCAGTAGAAAGACTTCAAAGACAAAGGACAATGGAAGATTTCTAGAGGCTAATCCTCATAAATGAATATTTAGCTGTAAGGAAACCACCCATTGAGTTGAAGCCTGCTCTGATCACCATAGTGCAGCAACACCAATTCACAAGGCATCCTAGTGAGGATCCCAATGAACACCTTGGCATATTTTTTAGGATGGAAAACACAGTAAAGCTGAATGAGGTAAATCCATATGTCATAAAGTTATAGTTGTTTCCATTCTCACTGAGGAACAGAACAACTAATTGGTTCGAGTCTTTGCAATATGGATTAGTCAACAATTAGGAGGAGTCGGGTCAAGCTTTTGGCGGAAAGGTTTTTCCACTAGCCCTCAAGATCCGAGAGAAGAAGAGAGATGGGCGAATTCCCCAAGCAAGGAGAGGAAGAAAGCCTCTACAATGCTTGGGAGAGGTATAAGAAATTGTTCAAGAGATGTTCAATGTACGGCAAAGGATCGGATCACAAATCGATATATTTTATCGCGTAACAATCACTGGCAAAGGGATAATTGATGCAAAACTTTGCCGTGGAGCATTTAAGAGGAAGAGTGATGAAGAGGCTAACCACTTATTGAGGATTTGGCCAAGAGAAATTATAGAGGATGTGTGATTGAGCTGAACAGGATGTCAATAAAGGAAGCAAAGCTAGATGCACTGATGAACAAAATGAACAATCAAGAAAGAAGAAGCCATTCAGCCAATGTAGTGGGAATAGAGGAAGGAAAAGAGCAGAAGTGCATAGATGATGAGGGACTTGCTCATGAGGGTCCCTATCAATTGGAGGAAGCTCAATTTGTCAAAGGCAACAGGAGCTACAACTTTAAGCCCAACACCAACCTTCCAACCCACTACACACCAGCATTGAGAAACAATGAGAACTTCTCATATGGAAGTGGAGTACAACAAGGTCAAAGACCAGTGCAAAGTTATCAACTGAATTATGCTCCACAAGGTTTCCTCAAGGATACTGAAGAAGGCAAATGAAGAGACAAAATCAAGACCTCAAAGGAGGTCCCAAATTTTCAAGGGCGTATGTCGAGCTTCCACGGGTGCAACAAAGAATGTTGAATATACATAAGCAGAAGTTTATTGAGCTAGCAACATTCCAGGAAAACACAACCGTGTTTCAGGCCAATACTAATGCATCTCTGAAGAATCTAGAGGTTCAAGTAGGGCAGTTAGCCTTGAATATACAGAATCAATTTAGGGATTCTTTCCCTTGTGACACTAAGAAGAATCCAAAAGACTGTATGGAAATTACTCTTAGGAGTGGCAGAGAACTATAGAAAAGAAAAGAAGATGAGAAGATGATGATTGAGAAGGAAGAGAAAGTAGAAACTAGAAAAGAAAATGACCTGAACAATTCAAAAAGGACTGTAGAGAGAAGAAAATCTAAGGTGCAACAGAAGCAACAAGTTGAAAAGGGAGAATTGAAAAAAAAGAGGAAGTGCAAACTTATAAGCCTCCTGTTCCATTCCCTCAAAGGCTGTAGAAATCTAAGATGGATGATCAATTCTCTAAATTCTTAAACATGTTTAAGAAGATAGAGATAAATATTCTTTTTGTTGAGGCATTGGCTCAAATGCTTCATTATGCCAAGTTCATGAAGGACATCTAAAGCAAGAAAAGGAAGCTTGATGAAGGAGTGGTGAAATTATCAGCCACTTATAGTGCAGTAATTCAAAAGAATTTTCCATTGAAGATGGTATCCATGCGTACCTTCTCCATTCTCGCACCATGTGAACTATGACCCTGTGAGTACCAGATTCCGAAGCAAGCATCAACTTGATGCCATTATCTATAATAAAGAGACTCAGTTTGGGGGAGCTTACTCCTACAACCATGACTCTACAAATGGAAAACATAATTATGGCTCAGCTAGAGGGAATCCTAGAAGATGTATTGATTAAGGCTCAAAAGTGCTATTGAACCCGTTTATTTCGTGTTTTGGCGCTTTTGTGTACTAACTAATTTAATTTAACCCGGGTTTGTACATTAAGGTCCCTACTATTTTTGATCGATCGTGATTTTGTGGCAATTTTGCGCTACAGCCACTATGCCAAAATTATCGAGTCGATCCAAGCACAAAGAATTCGAGTCAAACCTATCAGGCTTCTGGTGTAGATCAGACCCTAGAAGGAAAGAAGAGCAAAAAAGTTGAAGAAAAATGAGGCTGCGAATTTGCATCCCTCTGCAAAGATCGTTTCACCTCTCCAGGCGTTCAATCGCTCATCATGATGCCCGCTCTCGCTTTACGTGCCCCATTTGCATTTGTTTTTGGTTTTTTTTTTCCACGCAATTCGTAATAGCCTTCTGATTTTGGTTTTTTTTGTAACTTCCTACACCGAAAGCATCTATATAAGCCCTATTCAGATAAACTTTGAATCAATCAATCTTAATAGAGACCGTAGGGGCGGCAAGTGGGCCTACAGCCTTCCTTTCTCCATTTTCTTTCCTTTTCTCTCCCTTTCTCGGCTACCAAACACTCCTCTGAGGATGACAACTCAGAGGATGGTTGGCTAGACCTCTTCCTCCTTGAAGAGGAGGGCTACTGGGCAACGGTTTTGAGGTAAGCTGCATGTTCTCATGCTCTTCATGTATGTATTTAAGGGTATTTGTGCCCCTGCTTCTCACCTTAGGTTAAAATCTCTTAAGTATGCTCCCCCTAATGTGTATTTAAGTGTTTTTGGGTCTTTGATACTTTCACTAGATCCACCGAGGCCCGAAGGTTCCTATTATTATCATAGGGTAGTGTTTTGAGATGTGTTTTCAACGCTAGGACATTTATGCCTAATCAAATGCCATCTTTCAAAAAAAGTGAAAACCTAGGTCTAGGTTTTAAAGCTAAATGAAGATCCGGTTCGGGAAATGACTATATGTCATCCTCCCCAACGCGAGGAAAAAGACCCGAGGACATGTTTGTTGCCTTAAAACCCTAAACCAGTGGCCCGACACTTCAAAGGGTTCTATTTAACGTTTTTCTTTACTTATTTTATTTTTAATCTGCACCATCCAACTCTCTGCTTTTATTTGGCCTTGAAATCCAAATTGAAATTCACCACCTGAATATCACTCGTAAGTCATTTGAAACGGCGAAAACCCATCCCCGTGTTCAACCCTAGAATCGCTTATAATCGCAAAGAGCTTTGTTATGACAAAGTAGAGGAATTTATGATACAAATTTTGTTGATTTCCTTGATCACCTCACCGCGGGCACTTAATCATGTAATCGACCAAGGTGAGAAATTTTATTTTCCCTGTGGACTTTGTTGTAATCGATATTGAAGAAGATAAATAAGTCCCACTGTTTTTTGGCAAACCCTTCCTTGCCACTGGAGTAGTCTTGATTGATGTCAAGAAAGGAAAGCTCACTCTTAGGGTGGGAGATGAAAAAGTGCACTTCAATCTGAATCAAAGCTTGAAACAGCCTGAATTTGATAATGTTGAATGTAAGACTATAGAACAAGTAGTTCCCATAAATTTTGAACTGAAATGTAATTGTAAGATTCAGAGTTGAATGAATGAGAATGAGATGAATTTCCAGTATATTGAGGATCTTAAAGTTGAATTTCTGAATTCCAATTTTGAATTGAAAGAAACAATACTCAGTCTAAATGAACACAGTGCAGAAAAATCAAGTAGTAGTGAAGAGAGGGTACCAGAAGTAGAAAAGAGTTTTGAAGGGTTAATTCTGTAGGAATTACCTAAACATCTTAAATATGCCTTCTTATGAGTTGAAAGAGCACAACCTGTAATTATAACAACTGACTTGATAGAAGAGAAAGAGCAAAAACTGATTAAAATTCTCAGAAAGCATAAAGAAGTTATAGCCTGGTCAATAGAAGACTTAAAAGGAATCAATCCATCAATTTGCTTGCATAAAATCCTCCTGGAGGAGAATGCAAAAACCTTAATTGAACATCAAAGAAGATTGAACCTAGTTATGAAAGAAGTCATTAAAAGAAGAAATGGTTGAATGCGTGGATTTATTTATGAAATCTTAGATAACCCTTGGGTGAGTCTAGTTCATGTGGTTCCAAAAAATGGTGGATTCATAGTCATCAGAAATGAAAAGAATGAATTGATTCCAACAAGAACTGTAACAGGATGAAGGGTATGCATTGATTATAGAAAATAAAACATTGCCACTAGAAATGATCATTATCCTTTGCCTTTTATTGATCAAATACTGGACAGTTTGGCATGACACTCTAATTTCTGTTTTATTGATGGATATTCTGGATATAATCGCATTTGGCATGTAATTCTAAGGACTAGGAGAAGACCAATTCTTTACATGTGTCCTTACAGACCTTTCTTTAAGGATGCCATTTGGATTATGTAATGCTCTAGCCACCTTTCAAAGGTGTATGATGTCCATGTTCTCAAATTTGGTGGAGGAGGTTATGGAAATCTTTATGGCTGGCTTTTCAATTTATGGATCCAGTTTTGAGAACTGTTTGAAAATTTTAGAAACTATACTTCAGAGATGTCGAGACAAAAACTTAGCTCTGAATTGGAAAAAAAAATGTCATTTCATGGTAACAGAAGGTATTGTCTTGGGGCATAAAATTTATGTAACTGGACTAGAAGTAGACGAACCAAAGGTTTCTGTGATTGAAACTCTAATGCCACCTACAACAGTAAAAGGGATTAGAAGTTTTTTAGGACATGTTGTGTTTTATAGAAGATTTATAAAAGATTTCTCAAAAATATCAAAGCCATTATGCATATTGCTTGAGAAAGAAGCAAAATTTGAGTTTGATGAAGAATGTAATTGTGCATTTGAAGAGATCAAGGCCATGTTAATAAGAGATCCTATCATGGCAACACCTGATTGGAGCAAGGATTTTGAAATCATGTGTGATGCCAGTGATTATGAAATGGGTGCAGTATTTGGACAAAGAATTGACAAGACCTTCAAAGTTATATATTATGCTAGCAAGATTTTCAATGAAGCACAAGAGAACTACTCAAGTACTGAAAAAGAAATGCTAGCAATGGTCTTTGCTTGTGAGAAGTTTAGACCATATATATTAGGGTCTCATGTCATAGTGCATACTAATCATGCAGCAATCAAATACCTGATGGAAAGAAATATGCAAAACCAAGACTAATCATATGGGTCCTATTGCTATAGGAATTTGATTTGGAGATTAAAGACAAAAAGGACAATGATAATGTGATAGCTGGTCACTTATCAAGATTAGAAAGGCCCACTAAAGATAAAAGAGGGACTGAAATAAAAGAAAATTTCCCTGATGAACAGCTTTTTCAGGTATCCGCTCAAGTACCATGGTATGTTGACATTGTGAATTTCACTTTAGCCTTAATTAAGCACTGTAATCATGAAGGGTCAAGAGAAGAGTTAAGGACCCATGCGATTTTATTTAAGACGAATCTCACTACATTTAGGTAAGAGGAGCAAACCGATTATCAGAGACAAAAAATTGCAGGCAAACAAGCTTGAATTAGGATAAATGGTCACGTGATCACCATATAGAGGACACTTTGCAAGAGACAGAACAACCTAGAAAATTCTCCAATCAGGTTTTCATTAGCCAACTCTATTTAGAGATTGTTCTGAATGGGTGAAGCATTGTGACATATGTTAGAGAATGGGAAACATAAACAAAAGAAATGAGATGCCTTTTCAAGGGATCTTGGTGGTGCAAATTTTTTATGTATGGGGGATAGACTTTATGGGACCTTTCCCACCTTCATTTGGAAATCTATGCATTCTCCTAGTTGTGGACTATGTATCTAAATGGGTGGAAGCTATAACTTGTCCCATAAATGATGCCAACACAGTGGTGGGGTTTATTCAAAGAAACATCTTGAATAGATATGGAACCCCAAAAACAATCATTAGTGATGAGGGAAGCCATTTTGCAAACAAGATGTTTGCAAAACTCATGAGCAGATATTGAGTTAGACATGTTATAGGATTGACTTATCATCCTCAGTCAAATGGGCAAGTGATTGACTGATTTTTACATAGACCAAAAACAAACTAATAGTTGAAGACCAAACTAACTAAATATGGTGAAGTCAGTAGGTGCCAAACTTCTGGTACCACCACCAAGAACTAATTAGTTCTTGTATCAAAGGTGCTAAAAACTTGTTGATTATTGACTGAAATTATAAAATAAGTTGTTTGCCTTGGATGAGAAGTCTTCCATTGAAAAATGTGTTTTGGGTCTAGATCACTGCAAGTGCACAGGTCATTCAAGTAATAAAAGTGGATTTAAGTCCAATGTATCGTCTACAGAGATTTGATGAGAAATATAGACATCAATTACCCCATCTACTCAAGATCCTTGCTATTTGAACTCCAAAGTTAAAAATGGTTTGCTTCTAACTAACAGAAAAGTAAAAACTAAATAAAGTTCCATAACTATGTATAAAAAAAAATTAAAATAATTGGATTGGAAAGTTCACTAGGTAGGTTAACACTGGGAATTAGATTAGTGTACAATTATCAATTTCTGCATCATTTTTTATAACATAGCTTTTTATTAGTTTGAAATCTGAACTTGTCAAAGATGCAAGATAGAGTAGTTTAAATTTCTCCATTAACCATACATTTCGCTAATTAGAGATCCATATTGTAGTGACCCCCGAGCCCGACCCGAACCGGTTGGCAGATCCAAACCGAAACCCGAGGACGCTTGGATGAAGCCATTAATCAAATACATTTCATTAGTGCAAGCATTTTCATTCTCAAATCTTTGCGGAAGTGGTTTCAATTTAGGGCAAGTCCATAAACATTTACCAAAATGCATTTACAATGAAGGCATTCCATGCCTTTTCAAAATGATTTACAAAATAGATGTTTAGAGTTCAAATTGTTTTTACAAAATATCAATGCGAAAAAGAGGAGGAATGCAAATGTCAAGCATATTCCGCAATCTCTTTCTTTATGACTCGAAGCCCTCGACCTCGTCCGCTTTCAATCAGTCTAATAATCACCTGAGGCATTGATAAAATAATACGCCATGATTATGCTTAGTATTCATACAAGCCTTCGTCGATTTCACTCAATACGAATCATACATTTATCAAAATAATGCCTTTATACAATGTCTATGTAATGTAATAGATATTTATACAAATACACTTTCCAAATCATTTTCGATTTTCGGTTTGCGCTTTCAGATATGAATATGGTCAACATCTGGCAACAGATTCACTTAGGAATCCCCATCCTCGTTTGTCATTTGCAGAGTACGTGATTTCACATTCAATATTACAATCTCACATATGACTATAGAAGTCAACATTCACGACAAATTCAGTTGGTGAATCTTATCATGTTTGTCATTTAGTAGCAATGTGATTTCACATTCAACAAATACGGTTACCTTCATGACGAATTTAGTTGGTGAATCCCGTCATGTTGGTCATTCAATATACATTTCAAATCAATTTACTCATATGCAATAATTTCACTTATAGTTCAAATGTATGTGCATATGCAGATATTTGACAAACATTTCGAATACTAATAATTCAGATCAATATATATGTATATATTTCACAAATAGAACTTGAAATGGGAATTGAGTCACAGAGAACAAGCAGAGAACGGAGAACAAAGAACAAACCAATTTACCGATCTCTTGTCTCTTTCGATACCAGTCCTAGGTCAGGTTGTCGTCTTCACCCACACCTAGTCAAATACAAATTCTCCACTCTTAGTGATTGAACAATTAATTGTACTAAATAAATATCGGTGAGGTACAGTACGTTTTTCACTTAGTTTCATTCTTATTGGAACCCCCATTGATAATTTATTAGGGTTCTTATACTATCGTTACACAAATACGAGGCTTTCATAACAAAATCTAAAAAATTTGCCTCTATGAATAGTGTCATCGTCACGGTGAAGCAAGGCTTTGCTGCGGCGTAGCCGAACCCGTGGGTGGCCATTTGGCCTTTCGACCTTGCTAAGGCGAAGGCCCGATTTTTTTTTCCCAGTTTCCTCCTTGCTCATTTTGCGATTTTTCTCAAATAAATCATCAAAAACCCAAACTAAAACATGGGATCACTCCACGACATATCCAAATATCCTAAACCAACCATGAGCAAAACCCATGGATGGATTAGGGTTCTTTTTAACTCAAACTCATTTAGAGAAATCTAGGGTTTGTGTCATACCTTAAAATCCCTTGAGTCTTTTTCACCAAAGATGCTTGATCACTTTAGAAGCAATGAATGGGAAGAAATCACACCAAAATCACTTCCTTCTTGTAAACCCTAGTCTTTCTCCTCTCTCAAGCTCTCCCTCACATTTTTGCTCAAATGAGCATTCTAAGACCAAATGTGGTCTAATACCACTTATTGACTATAAGGCCATGTTTGGCACTTCAATAAATCCATTTCTCATTTTTGGAATTTTTCTCACTTATAGGTTTTCATTTCACTTTCATCTATCATTTATTTCACATTAGCATTTAAGCTATCATTTGACCCTTAGGTCCTCATTTTATAAATTTCTACATTTGTTCCTTTTTTTTTCACTTCTTGGCGATTTCTGTCTAATCAATTTCTTAAATTTAGGAATATATAACATTCAATCATATTCTCATATGTTCATTTCACATTTATCATTTCACAAGCTTATCAATTTATCGCTTCCGAAAAACCCAAGTTTACTAATTTATACCCTAATATATAATAAAATTATTATAAAACTTCTAGGGTATTTTTGGGGCGTTACACATATTCCTTTCAGATACATGAGTATAATCAGTCACTTGTAGAATAGAAACCTCTTTCTAAAATTTGGGTATTTTTCCTTTTCAGTACTTCACACCGAAATCTTAGGACTGAAGAATTCTTACCCCTATAGACAGGATATTACAAGCCTCCTCCAATCTAATTGTAACTTCATCCATCTAACTGACAAAATTTCTATCTCCTGATTAGACTTCTACTAATGACTGGGATCAAGATCTTTCCATCAAATTGAGGAGAAACCTTTCTATCAATTAAATTACACATCATCCAACTATCCCTACACCATGAGTAAGCAGGATCTATCGGGCAATCTTCTTAAGAGTTCATTAGTTTCATAATATTACCAACATACCCCTGGCACCAAGCTCCTTACTCTCGTAACTTTCTGCCCTATGTCACCTGAAAGAGCTCTGAAATCAAAGCAAGATGCCCTTTTCCGGGTACACGCTTATTTAATATTCCAATGTAACTTCGATCGCTACCAATTAAATAAATCTCAAGATTTCAAAATGTGACATTCTTTGCTGAGCGTAGTAAACAATAAAGCACATCGATCCAATCCTTATGGTTAGTCTTTTAAACTGACTACAATCAACAAAGGACTAGGTCGATCAGAAAATTTATTGAAATTGCAAGCGAAATGAACTAAATGAACTCTAAAAAATTTCCAAATTCGTTCAAGTTAGACACTAATGAAAACTGAAATTTTTACAATGAACCTAACTCAAAACTTCACACCAGATCAATGTTCAATCCCAAAAAGAACTAACTGAAATGCCAATCTAAAACTACCTGAAAGAAAAGAAAAATAAAAGAAAAATAATATACAAAGGAGTTCCAGCTACCAAGAAGTTCCTGGTTTGGTGGAAGTCAGGTACGCGTCTCAGATGCGACTTATAGATTTCAAATGACGGGCCGCGACTTCTAAATAAATTATGGATCCCAAAAAAATTCGCCTAATGATCAGCTTGTCGCATAAAGAAAACTGTGTCACATAGTTGGCTTTGTTCCCTAGCCTTGGGTCGTATTCGTAGTTTTTGGTCTTAACATACTTTGCGTGGCCTTTTCTTTGAACTATGTCACGAGCAAAGTTTTCTATGTCGTGATGAGCCAGGTCAAGTGATCTTGCTCGGCTTACAACCGTGGTGTTTTGTGTCGCAATACCCTGAAATGCCTTGGCAGCCTTTGAATTCTTGAATAGTATGTTGCGACAACAAACTTCTTTGTAGCGACTGAGTTTCCTTCTGCCACGTTGCTTTGTGTTACGACATAGAATTTTTGTGTCGCGACTGAGCTTCTTAGTCTTCTACTTGTTTTATGTTGCGACAGAGTTTTGGAATGTCGTGACATAATTTAATTCTTTCTTGTTCCGACTATGTCACGACACTCTTCTGTTCACTTCTAAGCGTTTCTCTTCAATTTATGTTGCGACCTAGCTTCCGGTTGTTGTGACAAAGAATTTTGCCTTGAGTTCTTCATTCATTGTCACAACATAGTAAGGAATGTTGTGACATTCTTCTGCGGGTTCTTTCGAACCTTCGGTCATGGCAAAGAAAACATTGTCGATTGGTGAGTTTCGGTTGTCTTTGCAATCGTTAATGCTTGAAACTTAAATGTAATATACTTTTTCTTCGGCCGCAACAAGGGTTTTCTTCTTGATCCTTGTCATTGGCTAGACTGGCTTGCTGCAAGATTAAACTTTGTCGCGGATGAAATCATTTCGCTGGTTTCTGCATTTCCATTTCTATCGTGATAGAGTTGTCTTTTGTTGCGACAGATTTTTCTTACTCTCCAGCCTTTATTGTTGCGACAAACTTCGTTTTATTGAGATAGAGATGTCTGCTTTCAGTTCTTTATTATGTCACAACATAAGTTTTTGTGTCATAACATTCTTCTTGTAATTCTTCTCAACTTCTGTCGTGACGATAGCCGTCTTTGTAGCAACAAAGTTCACCTCAACCTCAAGTTGTGTTTGTCGCGACATAAAAATTCTCTATCGCGACAAAGTCTTCTTATCTTTTATTGCTGACTTTGAATGTTGTGTCGTGACATAGTTTGCTTATGTTGCGACATATAATCTGCCTTGGTCATGTCATAAGCTGAAATGTCTGTCTCAACATAGAAATCCTTGTAGGCACATTGTCTTGACTTGTCTCATTGTTTTGCCATTTTCTATCGCGATAGAATGCTGCGACTGAATTCCACTGCCATTTGCTGGATCAATGTCGTGATAGAGTAAGGAATGTCGCGACATTATTTTTCATGAACTTCTCCAGCTTTGTCACGACATAAAAATACATTGTCACGAAAAAAATCAATCAGTCTATCTAAAATTATGTCACGACAATCTTCATTTATGGATCAAGTTCAGCTTGATCCTTGCGACATAACTTCTGCTGGTTCTATTGGGATTTTGTCACGACATTCTGAAACTATGTCACAACAAAGAATTATGCCCTTGGCCAAATTTATGCTTTTATTGCTAGAATTGTCTATTTTTCTTTTAAAACCTACAAAACACAAAGTTGGTGAATATTCCATAATTAAGCATAAAAAAGAATCATAAACTTCTAAAATATGCCTAAAAAATAGATTAAAAATGGATGAGTTTAGGATTCATTAGCAAACAGAAATATCCAATAGGGAAATAAAGAAAATATTGGAAAAGACAGTAAGCACAAGCCAGAAAGACTGGTCAGTAAAGCTAGATGATGCACTGTGGACTTATATGACTGCTTATAAATCTCTTATTGGAATGTCCCCATACAAGATTTATTTGGAAAACCTTGTCATCTCCCTCTTAAGCTAGAATATAAAGTTATGTGGGCAGTTAAGAAGCTGAACTATGATCTCCAAGTTGCTAAAGAAAAAAGATTCCTCTAATTTAGTGAATTAGAAGAGCTAAGAAATCAAGCCTATGATAATGCAAGAATTTACAAAGATAAGACAAAGAAGTGGCATAACCAGATAATACTGAGAAGAGAATTCAAAATTAGAGAATCAGTCCTTTTGTACAATTCAAGGCTTAGACTATTTCTTGGAAAGCTCAAATCAAGGTGGAGTGGTCCTTGCAAAGTAATAGCAGTTACACCTTTTAGAGCAGTTACACTAAAATCAAATTCAGGAAATGAGTTTAAGGTTAATGGCCAAAGATTGAAGCATTGTTTGGGAGGCAATTTGAATGAGAAACAGTCTAAGATTTTAAGAGATTGAAAGAAGTTGCTAAAAAGAGAACATATGGTAGTAATGTCTAGCTAAAGAAATAAAAATGAGTAGCTAATTGGGAGGCAACCCAAACAAATTTTTATTTACTTTATTTTCAATTTTTGTCAATTTGATTTTGTTTAAATTATGATGTTTTGATTAGTTTACCTAATAGAGAAATTTTATTTTCATTTAGTTGGAAATTTATATTAGTTAAAATTTTGGTTTAATTTCAGGACAAAGGAGTTGACTATGGAATTAAAGGCGGACAAAAGATACCTAAAGTTATGAATGAACCGACAATTTAAAGAAAAAGATCATGCTCTACAATTGTGAGAAGTTTCCAATTAGCTTCATTAGTCAAATTTTATATGCTCTGTATAATTTCATACCTTGCTTGATAGAAGAATTTTTAATTTAACTATTCATGCTTGAATTGAGATGTTTTATTAGTATTAAAATTGTTTTCACAAGCATGATTTGTGTGATTGAATTCTATTGTTTGCTGTCTTGCATATTGATATGGTTAAAATAGTTCAATCTACAGTAAAATAAAGATGGAGATGAAAGTAATATTTTGTTGAGACTCGATTTTCTTTGTCGCGACAAAATATACTAGTATGGTCCTCATCAACTTAAGGACAATTTGTTGTGATAATGTGTTTTATTGTGGCGACATTTTTATGTCGTGACATTTAAAATCTTTGTCATGACAAACATTCACTTAGGAGGCTCAAGAAATTGTCGCAACATTAGTTTGACTAAAAAGATCTTTGTCGTGACATTATTCTGGCTCTAATAATTATCTCTATGTCGCGACATAAGAAATATTTGTCGCGAAAATTCGGTCTTGCAACATAAAATACAAAATGTCGCAACCTAACTTTCAAGGTTTAAAGCTACTTTTGTGTCACGACAAATTTATTTGTCGTAACATATTCCCGAGCCTATAAAAAAGGACATCAACCATTTCAAAACCCTGAAACAATTTTGAAAATTCTCGTTCCATCTCTTGAGCCTTTAAACCCTAGAAACTTTTCTCTACCTTTCTTGAACCTTAGATCCAAACCAGGAAGCAATCATGTCTGAACAACATAGTATGATTTCGAATCCGAATGAAATTATGGAAGAATATGCTGTAGGTGAGGAAGAAACAACTCTTAAGCTACAGACTATAGCTATTCAAGAGAAGAGGGCTGAAATAAGAATGAAAACAAAGCAACAACCAGAAGAAAGAAGAAAGAGGAAAAGGGTTGAAGAGAAAACAAAAACAAAGCAAGTGGAAGAAATGGAAGTAGAAGACTTGGTGTCAGATAGCTCATTGGTTATCATGGAACAAACCTTGCTTCAGAAGGATTTCATTGGAGAGAGAGGTTTCAATAAGCTCATCTAACTGTTTAGAGAAGAGATTGAGAAAAGAGGCTAAAATTTACTATGCGAGTACAAATCAGCTGGGTTTGCTACAATGGTGCGAGATTTTTTTGCAAACATGGTGGAGAAGAAAGAGAGGAATTGCTACGTTAGGGGAAAATGGATCTCCTTTGACAGGGAGGAGATCAACAAGACCTAAAATCCGAAAGAAATGAAAGACGATTCCAAGTTCAAGAAGCTGGTGAAGGATCTAAACTACCAGAAGATTGTTGAGCTACTCACAAATGGAAAAGGTGAGTGGAACTCAAAAAAGAAGAACCCATGAGTCCATTGCAAGAGAATCATTGATCGAGGAAGCAAAATTTTGGTTTTACTTCCTTATTTCAGTACTCCTCCCTTCAGGGCATCTCAACACTGTGAGCAAGGAATAGGCATTACTCCTGTATGCCGTTTTAAAGGGCAAGCTGAATGTGGGAAAGATCATCAAGAAGTCAATCATGAACTATTAAAGCAGCAAGTATAAAGGTCTTCTTCCTCATCCAACAACCATTACCAGGCTCTACATATTAGGAGGGGTGAATGGAACCTGGGAAGAAGAAGAAAGGTTTCCCAAGACTTCCCCTTTAACTCTCACTGGTATAACCAAACCTCCACTAAGTAAGGGTAAGAAGAAAGTGCAAGAAATTGAAGAAGAACACAGAGATGAAAGGGAGAATGAGCAAGCTATTATGATGAGCTCAGTGAAAGAAAGAGAAAATAGGGAGAGAAGTATTAGCCCAATCTAGAATCTATCTCCAGATGATAGAGAATATCACTAAGATCCATCTGGAAGCTCAAGACAGCAAAGCAACAATGCAGACATCATGGACATGTTGGTTAGAATTGAGTAGAGAATGAAGGAAGATCAATTGAAACTCCAACTGGCTCAGAGATGAATATCTGGATGCAGAATTAAGAAGAAGAGACCAACACCTAGAAGAGGTAATCAAACAAAGAGACTTCTAATGGAAAGAGGAGATATAAGAGAGGGATGCAATGTGGAGAGAAGAGCTAAGAGTTAAAAATGTAAAGAATCAGAGAAGTAAAAACACAATTTATGCAAAATGCTGGAAACTATAAACCATATCATGAAAATAGCTCTTGAGGCAAGAGATATAGGATGGTTAATCAGTTTGCAACATTGCAAGGATAGCTTGAGGCTAAACACTTAGGAACTGGTCAATAACAGGTGTACATTGGAATCAATAGGGAAGAGGTAGTGCGAGCTAGTAAAGAGTAATGTAGACATCTTAGATTGGGTTATGAAGACAGTGTCAGGCAAGAAGAAAGTGCCACTGCCAAACATCCAAATTTATGATTATATACCTTATACCATAGTGCCTAAGGATGTGATAGACCCTTTCATACCTTTTACCAATCTTGAAGAACCTGAAAAATATAAAAGGGAGCAAGCACAAAAGGCAAAGTCTCCAAGAAAACATCTAAAAGAAACAAAGAAAAATTGAGTCCCTCTTATTTGTTCGCATGATATGAACATTTCTTGTAATTATCTCATGAATTCAATGAAGTGTCTTTGGTAAATTTGTGCAACTGCATCTTGTTTGAAAATTTTAGCAATCAGAAAAATGAGTATTGTGAGTTTGCTTGTTTGGTTGAATTGGTATAATTGTGTTGAGCTATTTGTGCTATGAAGGCTGATGAAATGAAATGAAAGGTTTAATCAAAATGAGTTTTTAAGTTGTACAATAGCACAACATGTTTAGAAACAAAACAAGAAATTGGTGGATGAAATTGGGGTAGGATGAGCTTAACTAAAAATTGGAAGTTGTAATGTTATTAATGAATAATTGGAATTTCAAGAATCAAGAAGATTTAAACAAATGATAGAACAAATAAGACTTACAATTCTATTCTTGTAAACAGTTCAGTTCTTATGAATCCTAAAAACATGCACATGGTCAAAAGTACTTCTACAACTAATTGTGCTAAGATTAGGAAAATATTCTAAGATCCATCGCAGTTTTGGCCTCCACAAAAGTCCTAGAACTTGTTAGATTATTATTCAAGGCGAAATCCTAGGCGACACAACTAACAGGAAATGATATAGGCCATCCTTGGACGTTTGAACCTTTCAAAACTTACCCATGTAATAAATATGCATATGCATACACCTCAGTACCTTGTTTGAGCCTAATTTCTAATTTCATTATCAAATCCATATAATAGAACCTTAACCCTTCCTTAAAGCTAAATTGTCACAACCCCAACCCCCGCCTAGGCGAATGAAGGGGTCATGAAACTATACTGGGACTCTTTACTTACTTTTTTAGACATTGGTGGGCCCAAGTCTTATAACTTAATCAAAATATCATATACAAAGATACAAAAATAAAACTACCACCATAGTGGTGTTCATAATAATAATATTAACCCAGTCCCATTTTACATATACATATACAAAAGGTGTACATTTATATTTACATAATCAGAAAGAAACCCGGTGGATGGGTTCACTAGCTCATTGCCTAACAATATGCGTAAGATCGCGGATCGCCCTCCTCTTTTGTACCTCTACACGATAAAACCCGCGGCTAGCTGAACTTTTAGTGGAAACATATGACCTATATGTATACACATGCACTAATACTTATTTATAGTAAGCATATAACGATAACAGATATACAATAGCAGATATAAAAAATTTTCATTAATCCATATAACAAACTTATACACATACTTGTACTTATAGCAAACTTATACTTGTTCAAATCTCCCGTAAGAGTTACATAGCTTATACTTGTGTTGGAGGTACCTTATAGGTACTACGGGGTATTTATACTTACAGGCTGCAGGTACCCGTGAGGTACTGCGTGAGCTTATACTCTTGTACTTATAGCAAACTTCTATACTTGTTCGTGATCTCCCGTAGGGAGTTACAAAGCTTATACTTGTATGGAGGAACAGAGGCACTGGCAAGAGCTTATACTAGCACAGAGGTACCCGTAGGTACTACGTAGAGAGTTTGAGACTTGGTGCTTATAACAAACTTATACTTGCTTGCATCTCTTGTAGGAGTTTTCAGTGTGCTTATACTTGTATGGAGGTACCAGAGGTACTACGAGTTTATACTTGTGCTAGAGGTAAATTTAGGTACTATATTTACTATACAGAGGTACCTCAGAGGTACATTCGTAGCAGAACGATGTACATTACTTTACCTTACTTTATTCGTGACTCTTACTTCATATAATTGTTTGACTACCTAGACCAGTAATAAGAAATGAGTAGGACACAGCACAATAAGTACCCAAAGGTACGGTACAGTACTAAGGTGTTGTAGCACAAATTAGAAGTGCCGAAGCACTGATAGAGAGTGCCATTGCACTAATCAGAGAGTACCGAAGTACTAAATATGCCGAGGCACTAACAGAGAGTGTCGTCGCACTAATCAGAGAGTACCAAAGTACTAAATGTGCCGGCACTACGTAGAGAGTGTCGTCAGACAATCCGGGAGTAATCAAGTACTATACGTGCCCGCCCACTTAACTGCAGGTGTCAGTGGTCACGAATATCCGTCTAGGCGCCCGAAGATTACGTGTTCGTGAACTTACTATCCATGTGGGCATTATGATCGCTAACTTCGCTTCTGGCGAGGTATAGCCCAATTTTTCCTTTACTCCATAAACATGAATGGACCTCTTTCATACACCTATAGGGTCCTCACTAGTCCAATAGCCAAGTCCTTGAAATAACTGGAATAGCAAAAACATGACAAAACAAATGTTCACATCAGTATACGCAGCCAGAGTTCATTCGCGCGTAGAGCTTTACTATGCCCTGTATCCGATGTTTAACTCAAGCCTCCCTCTCGAACGCACCACGACGTGGACTTACGCTGCCTCGTGGGATCCCTACGCCGCGACGTAGGACCCCGAAAATGCCCAGATTTGCTGATTTCGTCCCTTTTTCCAGAAATCAAACCAAAATCAAAAGAAAACTTGTATACTCTTTAGAAAAACATGTCCCAAGTGTGTTCTAACCCAACCAAAACCAAACATAGAGATTAATTAGGGTTTTTCCAAACCCTAACTCAAATACTGTGAAGTTAAAGTAACTTCTAACACCCAAACAAGTATCCATACATCATAAACCAAGAATCCATACTCAAAGGGAGGATTCCATATTCATCTTATAAAAACTAGGTTCTACCAACCTAATTAACAAATTCAAGTAGGTTGTGGGATGAATTCCTAACTAAACCCTAGAAATTGAACAAACTAATATCCATACAAAAGTCTAAAAATCCATACAATCCATACAAAACCATAACAATCCATACATCCATACCTAAAAGTCTCTTCTCCTTCTTCTTCCTCTTCTTCTTTCTTCACGTTATGCTCTCCCAATATCCCCAAAATGAGAAACCCTAATTGGTCTTATCCCAATTTGGTCTAATTTTCATTTTATTACACTTTGGTCCCCAAACTCTCTTTTATTTGCACCACAACTTATGTTATTTCTATAATAGCATATCATCTTCTTATATTATGACTTTTGTGTCTCGTTTTGACAAGTTACGAATCTACCCTTGCTTATTTCTGGGTTTCTCAGTTTTCGCGTTTTGAATTTAAATTATGAAAAATTCAAATTATACCTACAAAATACCCTAAAAACATTGAAAACGACTAGGGTATATTTCAGGGTGTTACATAAATCCTTCAGTAAATAACCCTAAATTTACCCAAAGTGCAGAATGAATGCAGAGAAAAGGTTAAAGAGGACAAGTTTGGGGGAGTATATTTTTGTAGAAAGAAAAGAAGGATGAGAATTAAGGATATGAAAAGTGGGTCAATTGATTGAAGATGTACCAAAGAAGGTCTGACAATGTATAGTTGAGAAGCTGAAAATAAAGATTTGAGATGAATGAGTTTTGGTCTTATATCCTTCTCCTTAAGCAATTAAGTCTGGGGTAATAAACACCAGCACTTAATGCCAACCGGTATGGAGTTGCTAACCCAAAGTTTCTAAGGGTGGAAGAAAGCTTAAAAAGACAAAACACAAAAAAAAAAAAAAAAAAAAAAAAAATAGGGGTCTCATTCCATAAACCTTGATAGGAAATGAAAAGCCATAAGCTTCTAATATGATGATTTGAATGTGAATTTTGAAAGTAGAGCAAGGAATAGCCACAATGGAGAGTATGCAAAAAGATGCACCCAATTAAGTTTAGGGGTGCTTTTGAAAAAGTGTGTTAAATAGAAAAGAAAGAATGAACAGTATTGTAACATCCCAGAAATAACCTTCTTGTCTTATTATTTTACCTTATAGATATATACACATTATAAATTTTATTTTATTTATTTGTTATTGTATCGATTTTAAGTGATAGAAGTAAAGGTTTTTAAAGTGGAAAACAATGGATAAAATTGCACCATTAGAAGAGTTGTTAAGTAATTGGTAAAATGTCAAAATGAGGACCCAAAGGTCATAAATGAAGAAGAGTATATGCCGAAGTAGAAATGTGATAAATTGTTATGAAAATGAAATAGAGATAAAGGGCTTTAATGCAAAAATGAAAAAAGAAAGCCAATAAAAAGGGAAGGCCAAACAACGCCTTATACAAAATGAGAATAAGACCAAATTTGGTCTAGTGAATTGAGATCATTTCTCATTTGGCCACAAACGGGAGTTAGTGGCACAAATGAGAGAGGAGGAACGATGAGAACTGTGCCACAAGGCAACTGGATGTTTCTCCCTTGGGCGAAGGGTCCTTTTCAAGTCCCTGCCGCATTCACGACAATGCATATGCTAGATTTGCCTGAGACATCAATAAGTCCCACTGGTCCTACGATTACAAGCCGTGGATAAGAGATTCAAAGAAGTTCTTCATGTTTGAACCCGGAGATGCCCACGTGGAAGAAGCCGTGTTCAACTCCAAAAAGGAAACAAAGATGGTCCACGCTATCAACAAACTAGACTGACCAAGAGCCAAGTAGTTTTTGGACGGGTTGATTTGCCGCTATTTTCGAGTTGACGGTCGCAGATTCGTGTTGATTCACGCTACTTTGAGTCGGACATGCATCGGTTCTCACGCCGCTATTTTGGGAGCTTATTTGGTGCTGATTTGTTCCTGATTTACTGCTGATTTGGTGCCTATTTGATGTTGATTTATTTTATCAGGCTGATTTGATCTCAAGCCTGGTCCTGTGGACTATCTAGTTTCCTTTTTTTTTAAGTGTGTTACTTTAGGAAAAAGTATATTAGTTTCTTACTTTTACAACATTTACTTTCCTTGTGGCCGAATATTTAGTTTGGTCTTTCATATTTTTGGCCTATTTAAAGGCTTGTTATCCCTATATTCTTGTTTTAAGTATTTTATAAAATTAAGAGTTTAAATTTTTCTTTGGTTCTAAAAGAACTTTGAACTTATCCGACACTGTGACGTCATCAAGACTTACCAATCGGATCTCCATCACCATTGTGGCGCCTCATGATACCAAGGTTCTTGCTTCTCTATAAGCAACGGGTCGAGGTCTTCCATCCAAGCTAAATACTAGAGCGGTTTCCTCCGAGCTAATCCTACTCACAGTTGATTCGGGTTCGTGATTTCAGCCATATTTGACTCCATTGTTCTGAAGAGAAGGTGCCTGAAGGAAAAGCTAGAGGAGGTTAGAAAAGATTGCAAAGTGATACTTGTCTAAGTTTGGGTATGGATTCACCATTTGCTTGTTAGGAACCCTCCTAACTCCCTATTTGATTGTGTTTGGATTGGTAAAACCATGATTTAGTATATATATGTTTGAGTTAGAGTTCAAGCAGCCTTTTGCTTTGATTAGGATTGGTTTTAAGGAATTTTTGTATAAAGAAAATGTTGGGGTTTTAGGGGAGATGCTGTCAAAATTTTTCAAAACCCATATTTTTGTTTTGCCATAACTTGGCCATTACTCATCCAAATTGAGTGATTAAAATTTCTAGATAAACTGTACTTCTAGGAGAAAACATTTGAAATAAAATGTGGTCAAATTTGGACCCGACACCCAAAATCTGTCAAAGTGAAGCCTCCTGGCTTCGGCAAATTCTAGTTCGTTTGGTACAACTTTTGGTATTTAGGCCATAAGTTGAGTTTCACTC
The DNA here is from genome assembly GCA_016808115.1 of Tetrastigma voinierianum. Classification (NCBI taxonomy): domain Eukaryota; kingdom Viridiplantae; phylum Streptophyta; class Magnoliopsida; order Vitales; family Vitaceae; genus Tetrastigma; species Tetrastigma voinierianum. The sequence goes on from JAEQBH010001618.1 coordinate 356,402, forward strand.
ATCCAAATTGAGTGATTCAAATTCATGAATAAACTAGACTTCTAGTAGAACAAATTTCCTTGAAATAAGTGTATTCAAATTTAAACCCTATTGGACCCAGAAATTCGTCAAAGTGAAGTTCTATTTTCGGGAAAATTCTGGTTATGTTTTGAAAATAGAGTACTCCCGGTTGTTTAGGACATATCTTGAGTTTCGGTGCTCCGAATTGGATGATTCCAATTAATGAATAAAATATATTTATAGAGGAATAATGGATTTGAAGGAAGTTGGGTAAAATATGGATCATTTGTTCTCAGAAAATTTCACAAGTGAAGGTGTATTGGGTAGAAATCAACCCTAACCAAAAACACTAGCATGCATGACTAATTTTTCTTTGTTTGTTCCCCGATTGTGATGTATTTGTGATGGATCAGGGGTTGATGATGATAAAACCTGACCTAAGATCGGGATTTCAAGTATAGGAGACCGCAACTCAGCAACCTTTTTGGGTTTGTTCTTCACTTCTCTTGTTTCAAGTTTTGTGTTTTTGTCAAAAACAAATCTGAATGTTTGTTATGAAATTTGTGTTTTTGGTTTGAAACTAATTAAATCTGAAATGTTTGAAAAACATCTATATATGTGCTTCTATTTGAACCATAAATTTAATCAGTTTGAGGTTGGTTAATTCAATTTATAAATTAATCCACGTAGTGGCAAATACATGACTGATCACGATGTATAAACGAATCTGTTGAGAATGTCAATTGTATTGTGGAAATGTGAAATGGTATCGTGAATGACTAATTATTAATGCCCTTAAGAGATAAACCACTGAATTGTTAGGATAGATTATGGCTTAATAAGGGTCAATGTAGCGAAAGACTTTAACAAATGATTTATAAGAGCATACCGACTAGAGCCCAAACAGATGAGATCAATAGTGTATACAAAATGCAAATGTAAAATAACCAGTTCATAGCCAAGTGGGACAGTATTGAGTTATTAAATGTTTTATACCGGCCTATAGCCCAGTGGGACCATGCCGGTGATTCCGTATCCTACGCACCGAAAGTTTCAGTTAGGTTCGTTTATGGGCAAAATGATTAATAATTGTGTGGATTGTGTGAATTGAGTTGTGACAAGAATAATAACACATGGAGCAGTTGAAAGAGAATTATTGTATTTCTAAATTTGAGAAAAATGAAAGTATAAGTTAAACTACTATAAAAATGATATATTTATAAACATCGCATGGATCGCATGAGTAAAGATGTTGAAAGGTTGCTCGAAAAATATATCGGGCGTTTTTAGATCGATAAGGATGCATATGAAAAGTTAATTGTTATGCATATATATGTGGTGTAATTGTTTGAAATGAGAATAGAAATGCAAACCACTAAGCATGAAAATGCTTAGCGGTCGGGCTTTCCACGCCAAGCAGTATCGAGCAGATAGTGGCAGACCCCGAAGACCGATAACATAGGCCATCACAAATCGCAAGGTGAGTATAAGCAATGTTCCTGTCTCATGCATATACGAATTCCATGATATCATGAATTACTTTGTATTGAAATCAAGAGATGTAAAAGATCTTCATAAGAAGATTTATATTTTCAATTTTATATCATCATGGAATGTACTTACATTGTATCAAAGATAAGATAGGAACTTTAATAAATATTTTAAAATAGATTTGAAAGGCATGGAAATGCCGTTTATAACATTGTACTAAAGTATAGTTATGGGCCCTCTTGAAAATATATAATGGCCAATTTCAGATATTAATGGAATGTGAATAGAAGGTGATTAAGATCATATTCACGATATAAATATGATTAAATGGATATTAACATCCTAATTAAAATGAGTATATGAAATGCATTTTACAGATAAATGGATTTAGTGGTTTGTGTCCCCAGGTCCTGTCCAGCCGTTGGGTTGGGTCGGGTCTGGGGGTGCAACAAGTATGAAGGCAAAATGTTGAGAAAGTACATACAACTTAGGTATACTTGAGCCTAAAATGACCAATTAACTACCCAATGCCCAAGCCAAACATTATAAGTCTAAAAGACCTATTTGATCTTGAAGGTTGAAGTTCGCTACATTAGTGAGATTGACACAACAATGCTTCTATGGATCTTAGAAAAATTAGTGGAGAAGTTTATAATTTTGAATAGTATCTCAAGATTAACCACTCTGCCGATTGAAAAAGTGGGAAGGCCATCACGAAATCGGGTAAATAATTGAATTGTTTATACGGTATGAATTATCATTGGTTTAGTGAACTTAATTGAAATCTTCCTAAATCTAGATTAGAAACTTGTTCAAAAATAATATTACAACTATCCTATTTTTGAATTAATTTGTTGGATTTAAAGGAAAGAGATGTTTGGTGCAAAACAAAAAAATGCCTCAAAAAAGATGAATTGCTTGAGAACAAGCAAAAATATTTTTTTCTTTGTAGGGTTTTAATGCAAAAGAACCAAAAACCATCAAGAAAAACAGTAAAAAATGACTGAGGCAGAAAATGTAGATTGTCGCGACATTACCAAATTATGTTGTGACAAAAGTTCAAGACAACCAGTAGAAGTCCGTCGCAACAAAAGAATCTATGTCGTGACAAAGATCATAAAGATTACCCAAAAAGAACATTTAAAGAATGTCGTGACATTTCACAGCTATGTCGTGATAGATTTTTGTGAAGAAGGCAGAAAGAGTTTGTCGCAACAAGTTTTAAACCTGTCGCGACACAGCTAAGACAAAAGACAGTTGAAAGTATGTCGTGACACTTGATAGCTCTTTCGTGACAAAAGACAAGGAAGATGGCAACAAAACCTTGTTGCAACATCCAAAGTTATATCTCGACAAAGAATACAAGGAATCACAGGAAATTATGTTACGACATAAAACTTTATTGTTGCGACAAAATAGAAGGAAGAAGATTGAAGGTATGTCGCAAAAGTTAAAGAACAATTGCTACGACAAAGTTTTCAACCATCCAAAGATTGATGATGCAAGGCATGGAAATTATGTCATGACATCATAAACTTATGTTGCGACAATTACAAGATGAAGTTAGTTGAACTTTTCACGATTTCAGCATGTCATGACACCTGGAGAGAGCAAAGAACATCAGTTCAATATTCCTTCATCAAGCCGCGGACAATAATAGAGAAGAGACTTCCAGGCATATATCGAAACCTTGTCACGAATAATGTTGAAAAGTTTGGTCGACAATCATTCAAGAAGGAATGCTAATGTGTGATTGTTACACAAAGGGCCAAGAGAAGCTTGGATATGTCGTGGATATCTACAAACTTTGTCGCGAGCATAGACTCAAGAGGATTAAAGTTAAGTTGTTTCGTGGATAACTTTTTTACAATGTGCTTCCAACAATGTAGAAGTAAGCTTCAATGTCGTGACATAGATCAAATTTTTCGCGACAAAGACACCAGTTGGGCCTGCATTGAAATCCACAATTCCAACCTATAATTCTGACCCAACATTTATGAGCCCTATAAATAGAAAGAGATAGGGCAACAAATATCATCTTCGGATCAAGAGCTTTTCAGCAGCTTTCAACCAACTTTTAGCTTTTTGGAAGAGTTGAAGACTCTTTGTATATATTTTTATTTTTATTTTTATTTTCCTTTCTTTTAGAAGTAGAGGTAGATATGAAATGAAATTCCGAGCTGGATAGAATATAAATCAAGCTTCATTTCTATTTGAACTAGAGTGAAATTTGGAAATTGGATTCATTTTTATTCAATTTTAATTACAATTACAATGTATTTGTCTGATCAACTAATCATTGTTACTTGTGATTAAAAAATGGAAGGCTTAGCTCTTTGGGAAAGGATTTGGTATTCTTATTATTATTTTGTAGTATTTTAAGTGAAGGCTTTGGGTATGAAAACTGGCTATCTAATCGTACTGCTCTCAGTAGTGAGTTGTTTATATATATCAATGCTTTTACCTAGAAAGAGTTGTATCTATACTCCGATTTCTAGGATCCTCATGACAGAGATGGACTCACCCGAGAGCATAGAGCAGCTTAATACTGGGGTAGAATACATTGATATTTAGGAACCACATACTATAAGTATCACTGGACACATCATAGGTGATGTTCTAACCTCGAATTTCCAAGGTTCCTTTTCTCTCGATGACACAGAAGTGTGTTCTCGAGGACCAGCACTACCCAATGAGATATCAATTTAATTCTTAGATAGTTTCATCTCAACCAATAGAAATCTTAATCCCGTGTTAAATAAGATTCAATCAAGGGAAAAGAGAATTTTACCGAATTGATGGTTGAGATACTAAATTACTTTGTATAAGGCTTGTTTTACCTGTCTATGGGGTTTCATCCCAAGAGATGGCTATGAAGTACTGGTTCAGGAAAAATAGCCAAATCTTTAAGAGGATCAAATCCTAAAAGTAACTATTTAGATCCATTCACTTGGTTTAGGAATGTGGTAAGCTAAATAGTGAAATGTGTAGTGTCATGAGGCATTCCAAGGCTACACTACCCTGCTCTTGGACAAATCAAGGATTTATACTTTTAGCAATATTTTATTTGGGAAAATATTCAAATTCATAGTTAGAATACTAGCCATTTCCTAGTGTTATTTCAATTTGGTGAAATCTTTAATTCTAATTTAACTATAGTTTTGTTTAGCCAAGGTTATTTCATTAATTCTTTATTTGATAATTCAGACTGGCATTTAGAGGTTCGGGAAGAAAAGTGATCTTGAGTAGTGAGTGTTGATTCTTAGATTTTCTAATCAAATCCCTATGGGAATGATATTGACTTAAAATCCACTTTATTACTAGATGACCTATGCACCCTGGCAAAGGATTTAAGACCAAAATCAATTTTTAACAGCATTATTATAGACAACGGTAGAAAACAATTTTTATATATGGAGAAAATCAATTTTTTTCAAAATTTGGTCTATGTTAAAGACAGAAACAAAGTCTCTTAACAAGTTTCTAGCGCCGTTACCGAGGACTGAATAGTCTTTTGAGGCAATGCCAAAAGTTTGGCACACACACACACACTGATCACACATATTTTGGTCATAACAGGCAAAGCCTACGATTTCTGGACAATTGCATAAAAGAAAGCCCATTTTGAGTTTAATTACACTCTTTTACATGAAAACATACATATGAATTTAATTTCACTCATTTACACATTAATACATAGCAAACGGATTTACCTGTAAATTTTACAAAATAATTACAGCCAAAAGCCTACTTTCTTACTCCGCGGTCCCTGACGTAGCCGCCACCACGCATTTCCCGTGACCAAATGTTATCCCATATGGGGTGAGCCACACTCAGTAGAGTAATTCCTATAGAGGCTACTCCCCACCTAAGTGCACATGCAATGTTCACCTTCCACTTCACATTAACAATTCCATGCAAGAATATGCAATCCTATGTTGGAATTTCTACATGTCATGCCATGAAATGAGATGAGACCCACTCATGCACCATACCCGAGTCTTTACCGACTCCTACCACACAATGCGATGCCAATGTGTGATAAAATCTGTCATTGATGGATTACATCCAATGATCATTTTTGATAAGGATATGCGTCGGGCCGCGACTTCACCGCAGCCCCAAAAGAGCGGCGCTGGTCGGCCATGTCCAGATCCTTCCATAAAAGCCCAAACCAAAGCCCAGCCCGCTGCTAGTCTTAACATGGAATTGAAAAGGACAGAGAGCCCATAAGGCCAACCAAACTATATCTCTACTAATAACTGATGATAGATTCCTTAAGAGACGCCCCATCAAATCCTATTATAAAAGAAAGGAAAGGTATCAAAACCGTTAGTTGAATATCTCTGTCATACAAGGATTACTCCAAATAAACTCCATCGTTAAATCTATGGATGACTACGCGGAGAAAACCGATCCTCCAAAGGGAAGAACCCTAATCATCAATCCGAATTGGACGAAGACCCATTACAAATACGCGGCCGCTTCCAAGACTAAAAGGTACGCTGGGGTGGGTTGGGGGCAAAGGAACACTCTTCTCCCTTCTCTCGTAGACGATCCGACGAGCATCTGAGCTGCCCCCGGCGAAGCCCCCGCCGCCCCCTTCCTTTGTTTTCCAGAACGAGTCGCGACCACCCGGGGCTGGACTAGCATCAGCAAAGATTCCACCCTAAATTCTGGTAAACGATCCCAAGATTCCATCGCCGTCCCGTACCGCCTTGGCTCAACCCAACGACCAACCACGCCCAAATTCCCGGGCCCGCTTGAAAAGGCATCACCGCTATAGCCACTGCGGGGAACGACAGCCTTCATAAATATAATCGATTTCGCCATCGATGGTATCGACACCCGAACACGCTGTGAGCAACGCTAATCCTACATGATGCCAGACCCGCCAGAGATGCGCACACAGCCACCAGTGGCCGCTAAACGATCCAGCCACGGCAAACGAGGTGGAAGCACCCGCCGTCAACCGCGGCTTGATGTGAGGGAAAATTAGAACAACTCACCGTACAAATACAACACCCCAGAGAAAGAGCGACTCTGACTGAAGGACAATGTTCCTCCACACGAGGGACAACACGGCTATGGTAATCCCCGAAATATCGAAGCAGAGGCGGAATCTAGTCAAGCCCGGGGCAATTCAAACCAGCCCTTAGGGGAAGAGGATCGAAAGATAAGGAGGACGAGGCGAGGACACGGAACTACAACACCCCTCCCGAATTAATAGAGAACGTGATATGGGAGCAAAGGTTTAGTGGACCCTCCAACCAGAGCTACCATTGAAGGAAGTGAAGGAAGTGACGGAACCTGATTAATTATGGATACCTTGGTACAACAAACGTAATCACCTTTCACCCCGAGGTACGAGCCACCGCCCCGCCAAATTCAGATGCTCCATTTAAGCATTCGATGGCGCGAAGGATCCGTGATCATCTCAATACCTATAAGAATCGGGACGGAGCTGTACGGGGTATCTGCATCTCGTCTGTATGCTCACACCACCTTAAAAGTGCCCTGGCTATGGCCCGGTCTAACAGAATCCCCTCTTCTCAAATTCCATTTCTTCATTCAGAGTTGACAATAGCGTCTGGTCTCCCACTTCATCTGGCTAGGACATACAGAAGCCGAGCTACCATCTCATAACCACGTCAGGGAACACAGAAAATTTGAAGTCATACGTACAATGGTTTAATGTCGAGTCCCTCAAGATAGGCGCTCTAAAAGTTCGGGCCGTCACGTCTATCATGGGTCAGTGCAGTCCAAAGACTGATGTTTTCATCTCAAAGAACCTCCTCTAAGCCATGGTCGAGGTTCTCGCGCAGCGTAAAAATACATAACGGAGGAGGCCCCCGCCAAAGCATGAGAGCTCTTCCGCTAGCGCGACAAAAAAGACGACAGAGAAGCGACGGGGACGGAGCCCTAAGAGGCAAGGCGACCAGAGAAATCTCGGCGAGTGAATCCATCCCCTAAAAGACAAAGGAACCCAGGATCAGCTCGGGGCCCGGCCACCGCCCAAGAGACGACGACGCCATCGGGCCTAACGCTTCACTCCCTTAACAGCCTCAGTGTCGCAAGTTCTACATGAGGTACGAAATGAGCAGTTCCTAAGATGGCCAACGCAGGAGAAGTCACCAACTCACACAGAGATAACACTGGGTGCATTATGAAGTTCCACAGGACTATGGACATCGGCACGGACAGAACTCCAGATTCAATCGGGAGGAGAGAGATAGAGTATCCGACATACCGAGGATATCTACGGGCTTCATATCGCACCCGAGCCAATCTCAAAGCCGTGAACTGTAACTGTGCCCCGGCCGCCGACCACCGCCCGTCAGGACGACGACCCAAAGATCGCAACCCCCAAAGGAACGACGTGATCCCGGGATCTACTGAGGGAGAATCAAGTTCACCGAAAAGCCCACTCTGGCGCAAAGATAAGATCAAATACATGGGGAGGGTACACGCATCTAAATACCGCGAGTCGACACCACTCATCACATTCTCCGACTCAGACTGAAGGCAAGATTCCCCATGACGCACTCCACCGGTAATCCGTGTAATCAGGCAAACACAACGGTCCATCGGGTCCTAGTAGACAACGGGAGCTCGGCCGACATCATTTTTGCATCGGCTTTCGACAAAATGGGAATTGGGAGAGAAAAGCTAGAACCTGTCAATACCCATCTCCGTGGGTTTTCAGGAGAAAAGGTGTTACCATTGGGATCGATCCAACTGCGTTAACCTTCGGGAGCCCCCTTACCAAGCAACAACGGCTGTTAAGGTTTCAGTGGACGCCTCACACCCTATAACATGTTACATCGGGCAGCCCTCTGAATGCGATAGTGCCATCATCCCCCAAAGATATCACCTGCAATCAAATTCGACAAGAACGTGTCGGATCGTCGAGGAGATCACGAGTGGCACGAGAATGCCATAATCACTATGAAACAAAACGGGTCGATAAATAAGCATGGGTGGTTTGATATGCGTGATGAAGTGTTCACTCTACCAGCCCTCGTAAGAGCCGGAACCGCGAATACTGATGACGACTCCAGCATCTCGCTTATATCGGCTCCACTAATGTAAGGCCTCAGCGCCTCTCACCCAGCTTTAAGACAGAACAGTGAGATTCGCATGGAAGCAGTCGACATGAGTGGCATCGGGAATCTAGCCATCGCCATAAACTAAACGCCGACCCATCTTTCTGTCGGCTAAATGTATGCCAGAATTTCAAAGACCAGAGAGCATAAAGGCCATCAACTAAGCCTGAAGCCCTCCAAGCAGGGGTAATCAGGAGGTGGAATATCCAGAGTGGTTGGCCAATGTTGTGCTCATCAAGAAAGCAAATGGCAAATGGCGGCTCTACATTGATTTCACCGATATAAACAAAGCATGCCCAAAGGACGCTCACTGATCGACCTTATCAGATGCCACGCTGTGCCACGAGTCTAGCTCATGGACGCCTTCTCCGGTTATAACCAGAGGCCGCGCCGGACCCTTAAAAGGACCAGAGAAGACGCCATCTCACACGCATTGTGGACCCATCGCATTCCAAAATGCCATTTTGGGCTCAAAATGCAGGGCAACCTACCAAAGGTTAGCGAACCTGATGTTTCAAAACGTATAGGTACAACGATGGAGGTGGTATACAGATCGCTACGCCGGTAAAATCCGCTACAGCCTAATCCACATCGCCACCTCTCCGAGACGCTCCAGATCCTGGGCGGATTATAACATGGGGTTTAACTGGGCGTAAATGAGCCAAGGCAGGTCGAAACTGGCTTCATAGTCAACCATGTGGAATCAAGCAAATCCGATAAAATAAAAGCATTGCCGCCATCGCCATCGTGAGAAGGAAGTACAACGACAATGTGGAGGATCGCGAACAAGTCGATTCGTGTCCGTATAAGTGACAGAATGCCGACCTTTCTTCCAAGTTTCAAGAAAGCTCTTTCAATGGATTTGAAATGAAGAAGGCGAGACCTTGAAAACATACTCAGCCTCGCCACCCATTCTAGTGAGCCCGATAGAAGGAGAACTCCTCACATCAGATTTGGCGCATCGACTTTTTCAACTAGCGCTGCTCGCCGTAGACAAAGAGCGATACAAAGACCCGGCTCATTAATGGCAGCCCGAGCCCGAGGGAGTCAGGAGAGGTATCCAAATGGAAAAATTAATAGCTCGTGACCCGTACCGGAAACTCGCCCTATTTCCGTGCTCACACCATAGAAGTCCCGACTCAATACCCCATGAAGAGTATCAGACAAACCAAGAGGTCTCTGGAGGCTGGCGAAACGGGCCATAGAATCGAGCCGACCCGGACATCCTGATGTGCCAAAACAAATGCATAAAGGACAGATCCTAGCCGATTTCATCATGGAATTCGCCCCAGTAGAGCTTGTCGAGCCCGCCCAATCAAGGGACGACCTTCACATGTGGAAGCTTTCTGTGGATGGAGCCTCAAATGCGCAAGGAAGCGGGGCAGGCTTAATCCTGACCTCACCAGAGGATATAGACATTGAGTACGACTCAGTTTAGTTCGACGCTCCAACAACGAGGGTCAATACGAGGCCAAGAAGTGCCTCAATCTCGCTCATTCTGTAGGGTCGATCAGCTAGAGATCCATGGGCGATTCCCAACTCGGTGGTCGACGCATCGAAGACATACGAGGCAAAAGCGAGAAGATGATCCTATATCTCCGCAAAGTCCGTGACTTATTTTAAAAGTTTGTACGCTTCAGATCAAGTATGTCCCTTAATCGAGAATGCCCGCGCCGACGCTCGCAAAATCGCTACTTCGCCTCGCTGCAGGAAGACATTAGGGGATCAACACCCATCGAATACCTCCCAGAGTCTCCATCGACCGCGCACAAAGAGCGCCCCAAAGAGGGTCCACTCAAACCGGATGACCTCGGCTTGGGGTTGGCATTAATGACGGAACCTTACCAAACGACCCAAAGGAAGCGACAAAGATAAGAGCGAGATCCGCCAGGTTTACCAATCACAAAGGAAGCCTCTACAAGCGAGGATTCTTTACACCCTTCCTAAAAATGCATCGTTTAGGTGTATTAATCAATACATGCTAAGAGAAGTGCACGAAGGCATATGGGAACCATCGGAGCTCGAACATTGGCTGAAAGTTTTTGAGGCAGGGATATTATCACCCACAACGCCAAAGATGCAACCAACCTGGTCAAAAGATGCAGAATCTGCCAAGAACACGCTAAAATATCACGCCTCCCAGCAGAGCCTTCGAGACATCAATCACCACCGCCCCTTCCAAAGCAACGGGTTGACATATTGGGGTTCTCGCCCATTGGCAAAGGCCAATGTAAATTTATAATCGTCAGCGTAGATTATTTCACTGGGCTGGGTCGAGGCCGAGCCCTTAGCCACAATCACAGAGTGTAAGATACGAACTTCGTATGGCGACAATTATATGCGATTTATGATCCCGAGAGCCCTCGGGTCTCGTATAACGGAAGATGCTTTGATAACGCCAATTCTGTGGATTTTGTACGAGCCCTGGGATTAAAATTACGTCTGGCCGCCAGCCTCACCCACAATCAAATGGACAAGCCAAGTCACCATCGAACCCTTAAGGTCGCTTTGAAAACCAAGCTAGAGGATCCAAAGGAGTTACCTAATAATTTCGAGGTACTATGGGCTTACAGATTAACACGTAAGCCTGCAACTCTGGGAGACCTATCGCTTCTAAATTGAATGGTAAGGCGAAATTTTTACTGAGGTTGAATAAATTCCTGTGAGTCGAAAGAAAATTGGAGGAGCAAACAGACGAGGCCCCCGCTTCAATTTGGAACTTGGATGAAAACGCGAACATGTTCAATACGCATAGAAGCACCAAAGGAAATGAAATCTTAAGATTACAAACTGTGAGAGTCAAGCCTCGTAGGGTTACATGCCGGGGATTTGGTCTTTAAAGCTTTTGCCAAAGAAGGAAGAATCCAACGCACTGGAAACTAGGTCCCAACCTGAAGGTCCTTACATAATAACCCGAGTCAGCCGACTGTGCAACCATGAAATTCCAAACGAAAGTGGAGGGAAAATCCCGCAACATACATGGAACATGGAGCACCTGCCGATTCTATCAATAGGCACGATTCTGCACAAAACCAGACCGGTATCATGCGACGAAACAAGCAATATCGGCAATCTAGCATCTCAAACAACCGACATGGGCTAAAACATACACAACGAGAAAATCTATGAAAATAAAAGTCCCTCTCTTTATTCCAAATGAGTCATATTCAATTACAATCTGTGGTGTCTTGAAAGCATACAAGCATAGCAATTTCGCGATACCCGGGCAGACAAGCGTATCCTCAAAAAAAAAAAAAAAAAAAAACAAAAAGGGAAAGGAGGCAAGGAGAAAGACATATAATAAAAGAAGACAAGAAGGAGGAGAAGAGGAGAAAAAGATGGGGGACAGAGAGAGAGAAAGAAGAAGAAGGAGATGAGAGCCGTGGAGAATGTAAAGAAGAAAAGAAAAATAAAAAGAGTGAGGAAGAAGCAGCAAAGAGGAGAAAAGAAAAGAGAGAACAAGGAGCGAGGGGCAGGGACGCACTCAACCCCACCCTAGGACTCCATTCCCAGCCGAGAGCTAGGCAAACATAACTCCCATAAAGGGGGAACTAGGGAAAAACATACCCCACACGAGAAATTCGTGAAAGCCATCCAAGCCGAAGAACCCCAACGGCTGCGCCAACATCAAGCATCCATCTTCTACAAACTTCATCCGCCCAGTATGGAAAGCAGAAACCTTCGAAAGCGTAATGTACAGAAGCAACAGAACCCCTATTTATAGAGAAAGCATCCGGAGGCACAGGCAACCGTTCCAAATTCCCCATCAGATCAGCATTAAAAGCGGTTCGCACTTTTTCAATAACTGAGGGACACACGAAACGGCACCTCTCATAAAGCGCCTCTTCATACGAAGCGTCTCTCCCCACAAGGTGAACCAGCCCAATAACTCGCATGGGCGAGCTCTACCCACTACTTCACAATTGACGAGCTCGCCTTAACCGTCACACTGACGAAGCCTTAGCAAAGGTACATGGATCAACTCGGCCCAACTCGCCACTTTGACGAGGTGATCCACTCAAGACAGCCACGCCGCCTAAACGAAGCCAAACTCAGCTCAAAGCATTGCCACTGCCACGCCGAGCCACACCGCTCACTTCGACGCAGGTGATTCATCAACACAAAAGCCACGCTCTTAAACGAGTCGATCAACCCATTTCGGCCGGAACGCCACCAAAGCCACCGCTACCATGAGCCCCGCTGGTTCACTCCGGGACGCAGGTGATCTACTCCAACACAGCCACGCCTAAACGGTCGATCAACCCATTTCGCCGAACGCCACTCAAGGCCACCGCCGCCATGAGCCCCGCGTTCACTCGAATGGTGCGGATCTACTAACACAGCTTCACGCTTAAACAGCCGATCAACTCATTTCGCCGAACGCCACCGCGCTACCGCGCTTTATGAGCCCTTCAAGTGTCATTCGACGAAGACCACTAACATTGCAGCCACGCCAAATGAGTCGAGGGATTAACCCATTTCTACTGAACGCCCACCAAGGCCACCAGCGCCATGAGCCCCAGCTTTGTCACTTCAACACGAGCTCTCCTTCAACACAGCACGAGCTCCATCTATGCATCAGACGAGCCCTCCATCAGATTTCCAAATGACGGCTCCTCCTTGCCAACTCACCTTGACGTAGCTCTCTCAACACAGCAGACGAGCTCCTCTATTCATCAAGACGAGCCCTTCTCCGCATTTCAACATACGGCTCCTCCTCATCGACGAGCTCTCCTTCAACACAGGAAGACGAGCTCCCACTATTTATCAGGACGAGCCCTCCACTGTACTACAAACAGACGGGCTCCTCACTACAACTCACCTTGACGAGCTCTCCCTTCAACACAGGCAGACGAGCTCCCTCTATTCATCAAGACGAGCCCTTCTCTGTACTTCAACAGACGGGCTCCTCCCTCATCGACGAGCTCTCCCTTCAAAGACAAGTGCACGAAAGCTCCCACTATTTATCGTGACGAGCCTCCACGTATTCCAAACAAGACGGGCCCTCCCTACAACTCACCTTGACGAGCTCCCCCTTCAACACAGACAGACGAGCTCCCTCTATTCATCAAGACGAGCCCTTCTCTCAGACTCATCGCACGGGCTCCTTCCTCGCCGACGGCCTCCTTCAACACACAGCAGACAGCTCCCACTATTTATCGTAACGCAGCCCTCCTCCGTGACGAAACAGACGGGCTCCTCCCTACAACTCACCTTGACGAAGCTCTCCTTCAACACAGCAGACGAAGCTCTCTATCTTCATCGACGAGCCCTTCTCCAGATTTCAACAGACGGGCTCCTCCCCTCACTACCAGCTTCCTTCAACACAGCAACACGAGCTCCCACTATTTATCGTGACAAGCCTCCACGCATCTACAAACAGAGGGGCTCTCACTACAACTCACCTTGACGAGCCTCCTTCAACACAGCACGAGCTCCCTATTCATCAAGACGAGCCCTTCTCCCAGATTTCAACAGACGGCCTCCCTCATCGACGCAGCTCTCCTTCAACACGCGCACGAGCCCCACTATTTATCAAAGACGAGCCCCTCTGTACCCAAATTGCACGGGTTCTCCCCACAACTCACCTTGACGAGCTCTCCTTCAACACAGCAGACGAGTTCCTCTATCTCGTCGGGACGAGTCTGCCTCTCAGATTTCAATCCACTTCAAGTTCCTCCCCTATCAAGAGCTCTCCTTCAACGATGCAGACGAGCTCCCTCTATTCATCGACTAGCCCTTTCTCCCAGACTTCAAATGTGACGGGCTCCTCCTCATCGGACGAGCTCTCCTTCAACACGCAGCGTACGAGCTCCCATTATTTATCGACGTTCCACTCCGTACTACAAACACAATTCTCACTACAACTCACCTTAACGAGCTCTCCCTTCAACACAGCAGACGAGTTCCTCTATTCATCAAGACGGTTCGCCTCAGATTCAACTGACTGCCCCCATCAAGACGAGCCTCCCTTCAACACAGCAAGACGAGCCCCACTACGATCGTGACAAGCCCTCCTCCGTATCTAAACAGACCTGCCCTCTCACAATCTCCACCTTGACGAGCCTCCTTCCAACACAAAAGTGCATCTGCCCCATTCACAAGACGAGTTCCCTCTCTCAGACTTCCAACAGACTAAGCTCCTCCCCATCGACGGCCTCCTTTCAACACAGCAAGACGAGTCCCACTGATGACATCGTGACTTTAGCCCCTCCTCAGACGGCAAACGACGGCCCTCCCTACAACCTACCCTTGACGAGCCTCTCCTTCAACACACAAAGTGCACGAGCTCCTATTCATCGACGAGCCCTTCTCCGTATTTCAATGTGACCCGCCCTCCCCCATCGGGACGAGCCTCCTTCAACACAAAAGTGCACGAGCCCCACCATTTATCATCGTGGACGAGCCCTCCACCGTACTACAAATCGCACCCGGCCTCACTGGCAACTCACCTCGACGAGCTCTCCTTCAACACAAAAGTGCACGAGCTTCCCCATTCATCAAGACGAGCCCTTCTCTTCAGACTTCCGAACGGATCTCGGCCCTCCCCATCGACGAACTCTCCTTCAAAGACAGCAAGACGAAGCTCCCACTATTTATCGTGACGTATTCCACCGCACTTCAAATCGCATCGCCCTCCTTACAACTCACCTCGACGAGCTCCCTTTAACATGTAAAGTGTGACGAGTTCTATTCATCAAGACGGCCTCTTCACCGTACCTTAACAAGCGGGCTCCTCCCCATCGACGAGCCTCCTTCAACACAGCAGACGAGTTCTTATCCATCGAAATACCTTCGTACATCGCACGGGCTCCTCCCTCATTGACGGGCCCTCCCTTTAGCATGTATGACTAGGCTCCCAATGTTCTTAATCGGACGAGTCCCTCACACCCCTTCGCATCGAGCTGACTGACACGTTTTCACTAACAAGCTCTTCCCATCAGTCAACACGAGCGAGCCCTCACTACGCATTCTGGCAAGCTCCACCAACCACATAATGGGGGAACCAAACCTGGATAAACGGAATAGTACACGAAATTTCAACGATGTAGTTCAAATTACTAGGATCAATAACTCAAAGTTATACAATTTTTAAAAGAGAATGAATAAGAACAAATCAAAGAACACAAATTTCCAAAAAATAAGCATTTGTTAAAAAGAAGGCTACACAAACATCAGGCCCCAAGCCCGATAAAAAGGGGGAGAGGTTCACAAAAAAAAACATAAGTGGAATCTAGTTAGTTCAGCGCCGACGATGAAGAGTGAGAAGAAACTCAGGGTAGCGGCCCCCGAATAATTGTGATCGAGACCCTCTCCGCCCCTCGTCGCTAGGGAGGTCAAAATTGAAGTCTAGATCTGGGTATGCCCGAACGGCTTTCTGTTGAAAAGCGAGCCACCTAGAAGCCCACTGGGCACCTGCTTGATCTCGCAATTGTTTGATAACCTCGTCCCTCTGAGCAACCAGCCGATCACGATGAAGATCTGTCGCCGCGAAAACCATTACATTCATCGCCTCACCGCCTCGATAAATTTGTACTGAAGACTCACGATGAGCACTCTCCAACAACGCTCTGCCCTCCAAACCTCGCGACAAGCAATTTAGCCAGCTTCCTGGCGCTGCCACAAGAACATAAGCTCCATTCAAGGTCTCGTCGCTTCTCACCTCGAGATGACGAGTTCCCTCCCTAGCCTCGTTGAGCTCATCCCGCGCACTTCACTCTCCTCAAATCTCACCAACGAGCCTGCAAGAACTGTTCACCCGAACCTCCCGGAGTCGCCACTTTCGCCAACCGCTCCGACTCGTTTCTATTCGCCGAAAGACGAGCCGATGAAGTACGCTTCTAAGTTCGACTTAAATCGCCTATTTCTTCTCGACAATCGATGCGCCGTCCCGCTGTAAGTCAAAGTAGTCACTTCGCTTATAAATTCGGCGATCCTTACATGCTTCTCATTCGCTTGGCTTTTTCTGCCGCTTTTCTTCAAATGAGCGCCAAGAAACGCAAGACACACACAGAGTTAGAACTCGGCACAGAGCCAGACGGAGAGTTAACACAATTATAAGCTTACCAAAGCCTCCTCAACCGGCAACTCCTTTGATTTCTCA
Source organism: Tetrastigma voinierianum (assembly GCA_016808115.1). NCBI lineage: Eukaryota > Viridiplantae > Streptophyta > Magnoliopsida > Vitales > Vitaceae > Tetrastigma > Tetrastigma voinierianum. The sequence goes on from JAEQBH010001618.1 coordinate 373,103, forward strand.
ATATCAGAATCAATAAGGATGGATGAAACGGCACCCGCCGCAAGTTCAGCATTAGATAGCAGAGAATCTTTGACTTCGTCAACCTTCGATTTTGCTTTCTTTCTCCTCGACTCGGACACCTTCCCAGGAGATGACTTGGCAGGGTCTGAAGGAGTATTCCATACAATATAGGGCAAACTCCGGCAACTACCGGTCGCAATTGGGCGCTTACGCCGGATTCCCCTACCGCGACGGCTCCCAAGAGGGGAGCGAACGAAGAACCAAAATCTCAAATTTAACGGGACGAGGACCGTCTAGCCTTGGACGAGGAACTGAAGGTATTTCTAATCTCTGAACTTTGTTGCATCGGCTGATCTCCTTGGGAGAATCTGCTTCTCTTTGCACTGAGGTTTTCGAGATATCCCTTCCGTATGAGCTAAGATCCTCGGGCAGATAAACACAAGAATGGGGCCCGAAAGAGAAAGCTCCCATAGTAGAAGAAGGCGAAGGCCCTAAAACAGAAGAGTTGGCGGACTTCATACCAGATGAACTGGGAACATCCGACCTTAATAGCTCTGCATAGGAACGAGCAGAGCATTCAGTCAACGCGAGAGCGACAGAGGTATCTTCGTCGCTAAGCTCAAGACGAGCATCCGAAAATATAAAAGAAACCTAAAGCTCGTGAGTATTCAACCAATCAGATGAATGGAACCAAAGGTAAGGATGATACTCACGAGGTTATCAGGCGCTCCACGCTCGGGTACTTTCTAGGTGTCTTCCCTATCTAAAGAGTCAGACTCCCATTGGAAACCATCGACAAAGAACATCGACTTTCCATGTCCTATGAGAAGAAGGAAGATCCAAATCACCACAAGGCCCGGTGACGCCCAGGAAATAAATAAACCCCTCGTAGCCGCCGGATTAAAAAGATGCAGGAGCAAAGCCATTAGGGACTCAAGTCCCCTGGTTCTAAAAAAGACCAAAGAACCCATCTAAATGCCCCAACCATCGGGGCCTGGGAAGGGCAGATATGAAATGTCAAGAACCGCTTGAGATGAAAGGGTGCAATGGAACGGAGGTTCGCGACAAGGCGACCTCGAAAAGATACCATTCCGCTGGGCACTGAGGTAACGAACGAGTCAAAAAATCGAGACCATATACGAACACCGGGGAAAGAGGCCGCATCGCTCAACAAAAGTAGATCATAAAGGGCCAACACTATCGGGCCCACTTCGCAGATCGTCGAACGGCGGGTCCGGAGATAGTCTCAACCCCTGTGGATATTTGATCAAGTTTATCTTCCTTTTCCCCTACCTAAGGGAAGGAGGCGCTCCGAGTGTGTCGAGGCCCAACAATCGCCAAACAAGCGAACGCCACTTCGCCTCGACTGCAGAACAATGAGAATCATCGGGCCGGGACACGCAAAGAGGAAGAACGCCAGAATCATGACGAATCAAACGAAATCCGTGACGACGAATCCCTAGGCCTCACGTATTAATCGAAAGAAACACGACAGATCTGGGGACGCCGCGCCCCGAATAAAAGTAAGACACCAGAAAGGACCCAACACCTAATGTGATAGAGCAAAATCCGTAACTAAATACAAGAACGCCAAGAAATATAAAGACAAAAGGGGAGTTAAGGAGGCTAAAGGAAGTCAACTAGGAAAGGTCGATAAGAAACAAGGGAAACAAAGAGAATATGAAAAACAAGCACGAACTCAAAGAGCCATCATTAACATATGACGGCGACGTGATAATTAATCCATCCGAGCGCACACGGAAATAACAACCGGCCGTGAGATTCACCACAAAATTTCTCGCCACGCAACTGCACACAAGGGTCGGGGCAACCGATATGATATGTAACGGTCACATTTCACCGGGCAGCCCCAAAGAGCGGTGCTGGTCGCGCATGTCCGTGATCCTTCCATAAAGCCCAACCAGTTCACCTCAGGGCCCGTAACATGGAATTGAAAGGGACAGGAGAGCCTATACAAGGCCACAACTATATCTCTACGAATAACGGATGATAGAATATTCCTAAGACGCCCTATCAAGTCCTATTATAAAGAAAGGAAAGGCACTTCAAAAAACCGTTAGTTGAATATCTCAATAAGGAAGTTATATCACCTAAATAAACTCCATTGACTAATCCATCGCTAAATCTATGGATGACTACGTGAGAAAACCGATCCTCCAAAGGGAAGAACCCCTAATCACTGTCTAACTGGATTTAAGACCCATTACAAATACAAGGCCATCTCAGCACTAAAAGGTACGCCGAAAATAAGCAAAGGGAACACCTTTCTCCCTTCTCTCGCATCGAGATCCGATTTAGGCATCTGAGCGTCCCGGCGCTTCCTCGCCGCCCCTTCCTTGAGCTCGGTGAACGAAAGCCGACTGACCTGGATCAGCATTGCGAGTTCCACCTAGCCCAAACGATCCGGCATCTACCTGCTTAGCTCCCCAATTGCCTTGGCTCAACCTAACGACCAACCACGCTCCAAATTCCGGCCCGGCTGAAAGGCGGCATCATCACTTTCAAACAAAATTCATTTGTTTATAAACCAAAAGCTTTTTGGATGTTACACCTCAAATGATCATTTCATTTACAAAACCATGTGTATATTGTGGGTAGCGAATTTTCAAGGTCTCACCGTAGGCTCTGCACACCTTCCAACACTTTTTGGACTTTCACTGTTAGAGTGTCTGAACTAGTCTAAGTCTTTCACCCGAGGGAGAAATTCTTCGCGATTACTCGATACAAGTTTTTACCATTTTATTCAACAGATAGTGACTTGTTGGATCATCCAACTGCATTCGAGCCCAATTCCATCAATCACCACTGTGGTGTTATCTCAACCTATGCACTCACACCCACGAAATGCGATGTTCCTGCATATGCAATAGTGCACTATCGCATGTCAATGCTATGCCACTTATGTGATGAGAATGCCATATAGATTACAATTTATCTCATGCATTTAACCATGCATCACACAATTATATCACATGCATATAATTTCTAATTAAACATTCCATAACAATGTTAATACATTAGGAACACTACATATTAACATTCATCAACCAAAAGCAATGCTATCACATATCAACAACAACACACTTAATCCTCAAGGCAAAACGTGGGTGCCATGTGGTGCCCACAATAATGCACTCCCCAATGTTCTTAACAACCCCAACCCTGCTCAAACTCGGCCAAATGTGCCCTCAACTTCTGAAATTATTCTTTTTAATCCCAAACAATCCCTAAACACTTTTTGTGACATAGTACACACAATTCACAAAACAATTTACACAATCAGCCATAGTCGGGCCACAAAACGGCATTTAAAGCCGTTTTAACACAACCAAACAGTCCTTAAAAGGATTTTGGAACCATGCTTTGAGCATGCCATGGACACTTCACAAACCTGGCCACAAAATCGGGCCACAATAGTTTATATAAACGCTTTAAGAGTTCCAAATCGGCCTAAATAGGGCCTTAGGACCTCTACACCACATTTTCCATGCAATCAGCCCCTTATGGTGGAAATAAACCAGAGTAGGAAGAATCTTTGATTTCCTGAAATCTCCTCCTTTGGATCTTCTGTGAAACCCCTCCTTTTTGGTACCCAGGCATAGCCCTACGAGTAGATGAATCCTCACTTGTCTCGACGACCTCGACCGGGCGGAACTCTATGATCAAGAGAGAAGCTGATGCTCTTTCTTATTCTCCCTCGTAGAACAAAAAATCAGAATGAGGTGTTTTGCCAAACACCCCCCTGCCCCCTCTCTTTTAGCCTTATTTGTCACTTAAGCACTTCGCGCCAGGTGTCCTTGACTCATTTGGGTCCATTTTTTTCCCCAAAACGATTTATTTCATCCCAGTCTAAGTTCAAATTATTTTAAATGAACTTTACTTAATTTAATTTCCATTTTCAAGGTTTTTTCTTAAAATCTCGTTTTTGGGGTTAGCCAGACACCCGTTGCCCCGAAAATCGTGAAAATCGAACTATCTCGGAATTCAATGAAATTCGTCTGGGTAACTAGATTTCATGAGACAAATCCAACGGTGAGGTCCGTTTTGTCATCCAAGATTTAGAAAATTCCAGGTTTGCAACCTATACTGTAGCAACAATTTACCGTTTTGCCATTTTTCGAAAAAATTCAAATTTACGCGGGTTTTACATTCATAAGCTTGTAATAAGGTATTGATAAACATCCTAGAAAAGATAGAGGAAAATCCCAGAGATTTGCACATAATTATATATGAGACCTTATGGGTTTATAGAACTTCTAAAAGATATTCTACAAGGGTTAGTCCTTACTCTCTAACATATGGACAAGATGCAGTGCTTCCAATGGAGGTGGTAGTTCCTTCTCTAAGAGTATCCAGACATAATGGCCTTAATCCTCAAGAATATAGTGAGGTCATGATTATGGAACTCAAGGCATTGGGTGGGAAAAGATTACAAGCGCTTGACCACATCATGATCCAGAAAAAGAAGGTGGCTAGGGCCTACGACAAGCGGGCTAGAAGAAAGAGTTTTGAAAAAGGGGAGCTCGTTTGGAAGGTGGTGTTGCCCATCGGTGCTAAAGATAGAGAATTGGGAAAATGGTCTCCTAACTAGGAGGGAGCATTTAAGGTTCACCAAGTACTGCCCGGAAATGCCTACTGGTTATGAAGCCTTGAATGAGAGCCACACAAAAGGTTCATTAATGGGAAATACCTCAAGAAATAATTTCCCACAATGTGGGAAATGCTGGATACTCCCAAGAAAAACTAAGATGGGGAATGAAGGAATAACAAGAAAAATAGGTCTCATTGACCATTTTGTATTGGGGAAACTATTCATAGTAGTTAATTTAGGTGATAAAGTAGGCTATTTTGGTCACTCACTGCTCAAACTTTTTGTATTACTCAATGTCATACTTGTTATACCCTCAATTGTTTTATGAATAAAGTAGGACCCATGACCACTTTAAACCCGAGGAAGTAGATACAAATCATTGATTAGAAGGTTAAAGTAGGCTTTATGACCTCTATTGATCCTAAATAAAGGTTTTTCCCCAAGAATGGGCTTGTTCTGATATCAATTTTCCAAAAGTGGGTTCCTTGACCACTTTAAAACTGGAGAAATATGGGATGACTTAGTGATGAAGTGGCTTCTCGGCCATTACATTTGATTTCTCCAAGGGTGCTCTTGTTCCCTCTTTGGATAGGTCCTAAGATTATTAAGGTCATTGTAGAAATGGATATGAATTGCAGTTCCATGATAGGATTTGAGGTAGTAAAGTTGGCCTTTGGCCACTTCGCTTAAAAAAAACACAAACTTCTTTAAGATTCCCTAATGATTCTCAAAGGAAGACTTCTTGATCACATCAAGATTGAGGAAATAGGAGCAAAAATATATGAGTGAAAAAAGGTAGGCCTCTGGGCCACTGGATACACATTTTCCCCCAAACAGAGCACCTAGACAAGTTCAAGAGAGGGCATCATAATCATCCTCGAGGAAATAAGCCCTTATGATGAATTGGAGTAAAGGAAGGTGGGCATTACAACCACTATACAAGATTTCTCTAAAGAATTGGACTTGTTGCATCATTACACCAAGTGATAGGTTATTCCTCGGGTGTAAATGGAGAAAATCAAACTAAGTTGAAAGAGAAGTTTTGGGCTTTCCAAGGAGAAGATGTTGTTCACTGCGGTGAAGACGTTTGCCACGGTGAAGACATTCACCATGACCAAGGCTATTGCTCGCCACGCTGAAAGGAAAATTGTTTGAAATATCAGTCTCGGGTTCGCCACGGCGAAGAGAGAATATATGTTTCTATCTTAGTTTTGAGTCAAAGCAGACTTCTTAGCCATAATTCTCAAGTATGCAAGTTCTTCCCCAACACACAACAATCAATATATATATATATATATATATATATATATATATATATATATATATATATATATATATATATATATATATATATATATATATATATATATATATATATATATATTCATAAATAAATAGTAGGCTTTTAGCCACTGTTTCATCAATTTCTCTAGAGCAGTACCGAATAAAAGTAGTATATCATCATACACATGCAAGCACACTTCCAAAGGTAGGCCTAGAGCCACCTTGGTCCACTAATGCAATGTCATGGTTGTAATTGCATGTGTGCTAGTGTTCAGTGAATCTGCAAGCAGTACACACAAGTTCATCACATCCAAAGGTAGGCCTAGTGACACCTTGGTCCACTAATGCAATGTTATGCTTATGTGCGTGCCTGTGCGATGTCAAGTGAATTTCCATCAATAATTTAAGCACAAAAAATCAAGTATCTCAAGAGCAAGTCCTCAAGCAATGGTTGGATTTTGGCTACTGAGAAAAAAGAGATAAATTGGCATGATAAGGTCAAGGGTCATGTCAAAATCATTAACCATGTTTGAAATAGTGGGAGGTCGGGTCTTAGAAAAATCAAAAGATCTCAGTGATTCCTAGAACTCCATGCATTCTTAGCGAGAAGCGTTAATCTGCCATAATTGGGAGGTTAGATCAACAGCCTTTCCCCTCATAGAGGATAAAAATCACCCAAGGAAATGGTCTTTTGCTGGTGCTTTAGGCCTTGGGCATGAAGAACCTCACCCTGTTGTATCAGAGAAGACAACTTGGCTTTTTCTTGCTCCATTTCTTTAGCCAATAGTCTTATTCGCTCTTCCTGGGCATGATACTCAGTTTTTACTTCCTCAAATCTATGGATAATCTAGTCAGTAAATAACTTGGATTGCTCATACTTAGATTTTTTTTCTCCCTCAATTTCTCCAACTCAGATATCACTTGAGAATTCTCCTTTACTCCATGCTCAATGGAATAAAATACCTCAGGAGCATGGTGTGTAACCCCAGAAAGGAAAATCTCAGCCTTAGGATCAAGAGAAGCAGATTGTGATACTGCCATAGCCGTATGAAAGGCTACTTTTTGGATAGTGGATAGGGAGAGAAGGTCCAAGCTCAGAAGATGGCTAATAGTGGAGTGGGCAACAGCTACATCTAGTTCAGTAAGAGGTCTGGATGGTGGCTCAACATGAGGAGTGGCTTAGTCCATAAAGGAAAGTTCCAATGAAGGAAGTGTTCCTGCTTCAAAATGCAAGGTAGACCAAGGAGAGACCTGTGAAAGACAAAGGTAAGGAAAATAAAAATGGATTAATAGAAGGGAAAAGAGAAGCAGTGCCTTCACCCGAGGAATCAAAGTAAAGAGTTGGAGGAGTTCGCCTAATGAGCTCCCGACAGCTTGAAAATGGCCATCTTTCGATTCTGAAATATCATTAAAGGAATGACCTCCCTCAAAGGAAACTGAACTACCTTGCTTTTTGGATTCATCGGTAAAGACTATCTCTTCCCTATGCATTGATACTTCCTTTTCAGCTTCTTCAATCTCTATAGGATTGCCTTGTGTGTTAGAAAATTCAAGCTTGGAAGTTATCCTATGAGATCTCCGTTTGAGTTTGGAAGAGGTATTCTTCACTATAGCTAGTTTAGCAACAGGAAGCATAGATTGCCCAACCCTTTTTTTCAATTTTGCAATGGGCTTGCTCGAAGAGGAAGTAAAACCTGTATATCACAAGGCAAAGTTAGAGGTCGAGGGGAAAGTCAAAGAATTGGATGTAAGAAACAATGAATAAAATTTCATGTACCTAAGGAAGAAGGGCAGGGGTGATTCGTTGCTCGTAGGGTATTAATCAACAAATTTTATCACCTAATACCTCATCTAGCATAGCATAGCTATTATAGTATAGTGGCTCTAGGATCATCCACGGAGATGGATTTTCTTCGTGGAAATGACTGACAATGAGGATTAAACTAGTGATTTCATTTTGGATATTGGGGTTGTTATAAAAAGATTTGGTTTTAATGGTTAAAACTGAAAATAAAATGGATTAAAATATGGAAAGAAGTCCCTTGAAGTATCAGGTCACGAGGCTTAGGTTCCTTCGACAAATGCAGGGTTTTTCTGGGTCTTTTCTCGCATCGAAGGATAGTATGTTATCTCCCTGAATCGTTCTTCATTTAGCCATAAAACCGAGTCTCAATAAATATCCTCAAAATAGCATTCACTTCTCATTAATGGTCTCAATCAAGAAAAAACATGTCTCTTTGACTCACTTCCACAGTTCGTGAAGTCGATAATCAAACGAACATCACTGGATCTAGCATTAAGTATCCAATGAGCCCTGAAAGTTTACCAAATATCAACCATTCAAGGTGACTCAAAGGGATCGAAACCTAGAGTTGACGGAAAGAACATTAATGACCCCTGCATTACCACAGTTTCCTTTGTTTGGTGCATTTTACTTCAAGGAATGAGAGGTTTTAGCCACTCATCCTCTGAGAAATCATCCTCAAAGGCTGTTTGGCTAAAGGGAAAGAGGAGAGAAAATGAAAGAAAATACGAAATGGGAGCTTCTGCTATAAGCTTCCCAAAAACAATTTTCAATAATTGAATAATTGTCTCCATACAAAGTCTTCTATGGGTATTACATACCACCAAAATCAATACAAATTACCAAAATGTACAGCTCATAACAATATTACATGAGGATAAACTAGGAAGAAATAAAAAAAAATAGAAGATAAAAAAAGTCGAACAAATGGCAGGAATTTTCGCAAGGTCTACGAAATTTCACAGGCAACCCTTGCGAAATTTCGCAAGGGCTACGAAAATTTGCAACCCTTGAGAAATTTCGCAGGGGTTGCAAAAATTCGCAACCCTTGCGAATTTGGCAAGGTTTGCTAATGCATCTTTCTTTGCTTCTCGCTTTTTGCCTTCATGCTCTTATTAACCCGCAATCGGGTTCTTCATGCTTGAGCTGAAACCCTATCTTTAATAGATATAGCCTTTGAAAACAACAAAACTTGCCACAAAATTTGATTAGTAGCCTTACTAGGTCCTTAACATGTCAACTAGGTCAATTAGGCTGATTACTACACAAAAAGTGCTCAAAACATGGAGTGTTAAGGGTATGAAACAACACTATTTAGGTAGTAATCACTTCCCCCAACCGACACATTGCTAATCCCTTAGAAATGAAGGAAAAATAAATCAATCAAAAGAAAGATGAACTATATATATATCCACAAAAAAAAAAAAAAAAGGTTTTTCAAAAGCGATAAGGTGATAAAACCCAACCTTCAACAAAATTCATCAAAATCCTGCCCAATGACTGTCTCAAGAGGAGTTTGTGCTATGCAAATTCAAGTATCAAAAGAATTTCAACTCCTAGATAACCAACCTGACACCTTCCACAAAAACCTAAGTGTTAACTTGATTAGTTTTCAAAAATAGTCGGCCAAATTGTCCTCTCCTCCCAACCTAGCTCTTTTCCACACTTAGTAGACTAACCAACCTCAATAGACTGGGAGCCTCATTTATTTCACAACTCTTTTTTTTTTTTTTTTTTTTTTTTTTTTTTTTTGTAGAGCTGCAATGCTAAGGGTATCGAATTCGCAATTGTCCATGTAACGGGGGTCCATCGATGACTCCAAACCGGTCAAGGTTTAGGGCATCAAGTCATAAGGATCTTTCAACCACTAACTCTTCAGATTTCACTCCGAAATTTTGGTAAGTTCGACACTCCAGCACCTACAAATTGCTAAACTCCACATATTCACCTATGTAACGAGCAACAAAGTCGATGACTCCCAACCAGTTGGCTTAGGGCACCGGCTTTAAAGATTCTCGCTTACATACTCCATCAGATCAGGCTCTGGTTCCAAGGTAAGTGTCACAAAATTTCTTTTTTCTTTTTCTTCTTTAGACACATTGGTTTTTTTTTTTTTTTTTTTTTGAGACTCATTGGTCTTTTAGGATCCCAACTCTATTAAAGGTGGTCAAAAGTACTAGCCGGATTTTTTTCGGAGGGGCTTAGAAGTGCAATGTAGTTTTTCACCTTATAATTAAAACTCCCAATGTGCATAGTGCGTGTGTGATTAGTTCAAAGTGGAAGAAGTAAGGTTGAAGACAAGAGGAACTCAGAGGATGATCACCAGTAGAGCGACCGGTTGCAATGCGTGGAACCGGGCTGAGCCGGGTCTCGCTGCCTCGAGCTGGTGCGACCCTACCCGATCCACTTCCGACCGCCGCTACCGCTTAAATGGAAGGAAAAAAAGTGAAAAGAAAATGTGGGTTGATTTTCGAGTTTTGGAAAATCTGTCCCCAAGGAGGAACGGTTTTGCTTTGGAGTCGCCACTTACTTTTATTTTTATTTTTAAGTGGGGAAAATCAAGTAAGAATAAAAACCCCACCGACCGCATGGAAAGCCGGTCCGCGAAAAACTAGATTTGGTCCGGGGATCGATTACCTATCTGGGAAGGTACCCCATATGAGGCAAAGACTTCTTAAGCCCGAACTCGGTCTCTACTAGTGAATTGGGTATGTAGGAGCATATGGGTCAAAAATCAAATAGTCTCATATGCTAAACATACAACTTGGATCAGACCAACCTAATTGGTATCTAGCATGCTTAAAAACACTCAACCAAAAGGGAAAATGGTGCGTACCTTTGGTCCTTGGCCACGCGCTACATCAAAGGTTAGCCAACAAACATAGCAAGCATGCATGGCACTCAAACACAAAGCATCCATGTGAAATTCATTACCCAACACTAAAGCACACAATTGCGGGTCCCTAGCCAAGCGTCGTATAAGAGGTCGGGCCAACAAGCCTCATAGTGTTCTCAAAATTAAATATAAAAGAAAAACAAGCTAGGAGAAACCATACATTGCATCTCAGTCACCATTGATGCTACAACACCTGTCCAACCCATACAAACACGTCTATTCATCTCAAGAACCTGCCTTATTAAAACACTAGATTATCGGGTGCTTAACTAATCACCCTTGGACCCGCATAGACCCTGATTCTCAAGAATAAAAAATGGAACCACATTAACCTAAAATAAACCCCATTTCAGACCTTAAATATAGCCCTACATTGATTTAGGGCGAATGGGCTGGACTCACAAAGATCATGGGCTTCAATTAAACAAATCAAGGATCTCATTGAACCCAACAAACTCGATCGATCTAGTTCCCCAACCCGTTCACCCGCTTGAGAGAGGGCCCAAAATTTGTAAGAACTTCCTCAAAGATTCATGAATCAACAAGACAAACGGAGTTCAATTCACCCGAGTAACTAAGAACCAAATACAAACAAATCAAACCACCCAACCGCTGCTCCAAATAACCGAACTAAATGAGTCGGCTTGGTTTGGTTTCCTAACCTGGCCCGACGGTTGACAAAATATTTCAAAATTTTCAAACCTTCCTAAAGTCGTGGAATCCAACAAGACAAATGGAGTTCAATTCAACTCCGAAACCAAGAACCAACACAAACAAATCAAAACCACCCAAACCGCTCCAACAAACTCAACCAAATGAGCCGGCCGGTTTGGTTTCCCAACCGGTCTCGTTGACAAAATATTTCAAAATTCTTCTGTGAACCTTCCTTAAAAGTCAGGAATCCAACAAGACAACAGAGTTCAATTCGACCGAGTAACTAAGAACCAACACAACAAATCAAACCACCCAAACCGCCGCTCCAAGAATCAACCAAATGAGCCGGCTGGTTTGGCTTCCCAACCGGTCTGGATGGTTGAGGAAAAATATTTGAAAAATGTCAGAACCTTCCTACAAAGTCAGGAACTAACAAGGCTAACGGTGATTGATTCTCAGCTCGAATGAGTGAGAACCAACCAAAACAAATCAAACCACCCAAATCGGGCCGTAATGTACCGCCCAACAAAACCAAACCAAGTAAATGGACCGGCCGTTCGCCTTCCAAACCGGTCCGACGGTTGAGAAAATATTTGAAAAATTGTCAGAATCTTCTTTAAGGAGTCAGAATCCAAAACAATCGTGATTGATTCTCAGCTCGAATGAGTGAGAACCAACCAAAACAAATCAAACCACTCCAAACTCGCCAGAATACCAAAGTCTAAACAAACCAAACCAAATTCCGGACGGCGTTCAGTTTTCCAACCGGTCTGGACGGTTGATAAAATATTTGAAAAATTGTCAGAATCTTCTTTAAGGAGTCAAGAATCCAAAAATAACGGTGATTGGATTCTCGTACCGGATGAAGGGGAGAACCAACCAAACAAATCAAACCAATCTAAACTCGCCGTAATAGCTCGCTCCAAACAACAAACCAAACCAAATGGACCGGTCGAGCCCAAGTCAACCGGTCCGGACGGTTGAGAAAATATTTGAAAATTGTCAGAATCTTCTTTAAGGAGTCAGGAACTTAAAACAAACGGGGTGATTGATTCTCAAATGATGAGTGAGAACCAACCAAAACAAATCAAACCACCCAACCGCCAGAATACCGCTCCAAAGCAAACCAAACCAAATGGACTGGTTTGGTTCAGTTTTCCAACCGGTCTTGACGGTTGAGAAAAATGTATTTGAAAAAATTGTCGACCTTCTTCTTTTTAAGGAGTCGAATCCAAAAACAAACGGTGATTGATTTTCAAATGATGAGTGAGAACCAACCAAATGAACAACTCAACTCACGAAACCCATTGCCCAGCTAGGAAATCGGTTGAACCCGGCTCTCACGATGAGCGTGAAACCCGCTCAAATGGTTGAGGTAAAACCTAAAATTTGGCTATCAAATATCCTTGTATAGAATAGAGTGGAGCCAGTTCCATTTCTTACCTCTTCATAAAACGCCGAACGTAAAACCAAGCTACACATCCCGAAAAATCCAAAGAACAAGGTCCGAGCCCTAAGTGTGCCCCTCCAAAGGTTTTTTTTCCAATCTGATCTCATGTCCTTTTATGCTATTCCCACTTCCATCATCAAAGCCTTCGCTTCTCTCCTTCCGCTTTGAAAGGGCCCTACCCGCCCGTGAGTCAGCTTCCATTCACTCCCTCCTCACCCATGCAAGCCGAATCACTTAAGTTTTCGCCTCTGTTTCACTACCTCAAGTATCCACATGGGTTCATGGTGGGCTGTATGTAACTCCAAGACAAGGCCCAAATAGGACCCACAATACTTCCCAAGGTCGAGCTGGAGTTTGAGGGCCCGAACCATTAGGATTTGGGCTCTAAAATCACAAAAACAAAGGCTCCACACAAGCCGTCCCAATCAACCTGCTGAACTGCATGCCAACCAGTCGAGCCGGGAGGAAAATTATGAGAAATTTGGATAGAATGTTCCACGAAGAATAGAGACCAAAAAAAGCGAGTGCACCATTCTAAGTTTGGATGAGGGAGATGTAGTCAAAACAGGAGGAGTGCTTGCGAAATCACCCCTGAAAAAGCGGTGTTGTATACATACTACATCGGCCAGACGGTCGGCAGAATTTGAATTCGAGCGGTTGACCAAAATTATGAATTTTAACATAAACCTCCTTGAATAAGGAATTGACAAAATAAGCAGTGAACAATTAGAGCTCGGAAAAAGGAGATACAATTCGAAACAGCTCAAGTGCTTCCAAAATGTGACATACTCCGTAAACTCGGAGTTAATTTCTAAACCCTTGGGGCGCCACTTGCTTCATGTACGATGCGATAAGCGACACTCGATGACACTCAGAGTGAAATACATGCACTCAAATGGACCGTATACAAGCCCACACAGGGGCTCGAGGAGAAAGACCAGGCCTAAAGGGCACAAATGGTGTTATATGAGAGCGATGGGTGAGTATGACACCCCGTAGGATAAATCTGAGTGTAGGGACAAAATTGAGGTCTACAAATATGCCCCTCTTGATGGGAGTGAATGAGCAGGTAGATCGTGGGTCGCGGTGCAAGCGTGCAAAGTGAAATGAACTCACAGTGAAAAGACCAGGATGACAAGCCGGTTTTTGTCCCACACTTGCAAAAGTATTGAAGGATAAGCAGACAGTCGCTGGGTGAAGGACTTAAAGAAAACAAGTCACGATGCACAGGAGATGAGTGATGCAGCGGACATAATCAGGAAAGATAATGACATCCGGAGAATTTATCTGGAGAAGATGAGGATGCAAGACAAACTCTGAAAGGTCAGGAGCAAGCAGAAAAATGTTGGATAGGGTGATCACAGAAAAAAGGTGGAATCCGCGAGTCTTAGAAAAGGGTGGAATGCGGGCGAGTGCCGGAAATGTTGGGATCGGGCGAGTCTGGGAAGGTAGCATCAGGGTGATCCAGTGTTGTGATCACGGGAAATGGAATGCAGGCGAGTGCCGAAATGTGAGATGCGGCGAGTACGGATGTCTGCGGGATCTGAGGCGAGTACCCCGGAAATGTGGGATGCAGGCGAGTGCCCGAAATGTGGGATCTGGGCAAGTGCAGATGTGGGATGCGGAAGTCACCCAGGAGGTGGGAAATGGTGAGTCTTGGGATTTGGGTTTGGGCGAGGTGCAGTGTGGGATGCGGGCGGGTGCCGAGATGTGGGATACGGGCTGAGTGCAGATGTGGGATCTGGGCGAGTCTGCAGGAAGTGTGGGATCGGGCGAGTTCAGGAAACGGGTGGTAGGCTACTAATTATTATGACATCCGGTCTACCAACAAATGACTCGAATAAGCCAGAAATCAAACACAATCATGAAAGAAGGGGATGCCCCCGATGTAATGATAGAAAATGCCCGCAGATGATAAAGCGAGAAACCCAGGCAACAAGATGATAAGGGGTATGCCTGTAGGACCAATCGCACAAATGTGACCAGGGCAGAAGAAAGGGTTATGCCCCCGGTCTAGAATGTCGATGCCATGTCAAATCCCATAACTACACATGGTCAAAGCGAGAGAAATTTGAAAATATCCACGATCACTCGATTCGTGAAGCATCATCCATTTCATTCCATAAAACTATTATAAGGCTATGCCCGGTGTACACATCGATATGCAAATTGCCTTGATGAAAAAACTACGAAATAAATTTGAAGAACCAATCGTGCGAACAGCGAGCAAAAACCCGACATATGGGGTGTCTTGAGTGTGCACCCTATTGAGTTGAGACGAATATGAGCGAATCTTACCTAGAGGTGGCCTTTAGAAACCTCTGTTGTATGAAGAAACCAGGTTGGCTATGTAGACATACTCAAACTGATGCCAAAACATCTCTAGGCGAAATGGGAACAGCGGTGTACATGCGTGCGAGCCAATCTTGAAAGGATAGGGGTATGCGGTGTGAGACGTGTCGAAGCATTAAGGTAATGGCACATCCGTGGTCTAGACTCTGCGCTATCATTCATTTTTGATCATGGACTGTCTGAAACAAACTGAATGAAGCAATATGTGACCTCGATACTCCCGAAGCAGAGACACATGGAGCATCCGTACTCGTCGATGACAGGAACACATCCATGTAAAATGCTTCAGGCGAAACCACGAGATCTCATGAATTCGGGGGTGGTCTTCTGATTTCGGGCCGTAATGTAAATTGAGGGTGAAAGGTGAATAGCGTGATAGAGCAAAGAGGCGGAAATACCCGATAATCGCGCCAAACCCTTGCTTTTATGATATCGAATATTAAAGGATCGTATGGCTGGTGACTGCTTGACATCACGAGATGAGCGATGTGAAGGTAATGATGAAGTCACGAAAGGACACGTCGGCTTAAGAAGTGAGACGATGATCAATAAGAGTAGAAGAAGGCGAAAGTGATAAGAAATGATGAATGGATAAAGAGCGAGAAAAAGGAAGAAACAAAAGCTGGGATACAAATGTGGCAATGTATGTGATGTGAACAACTCGTCCCAGGCGTCAGAGTCGAAGCAGATCCAGCATAAGATGGGAGTGGTGATGCGAGGGTAATGATCCGGGGACCTGAGTGCGAAGCTGACAGAACCTCATACCCGATGTGTTACCCAAATCCATGGAGAAAGATCGCCTGATGCTTTCACTCTGACCCTCGGAGGAATAATAAATCTCTCGAACCTAAATGAGTAACGAATGCTCAGCAAACACACTTTTTTCTTTTTCTTTTTTTGCTTTTTTTTTTTTTTTGTTTTTTTTTTGTTTGTTTTTCTTCTTTTTTTTTTTTTTTTTTTTGCGTCGAACCTTCAAAGTAGGTCGAGATGCCATACTAACACAATCCAGGCCAAGAAAGAACCTGAGCCTCTAGCTAAATGGTCCCTCGGCACAGAATCCGGATCAGGAAACTACGGGGCGCGGAATGAAGGGTGACAAACCGACTAGTAGCTGCGGGATGAGAAGCATGTCATCATCATACAAAGGAGATAAAGTGAAACAAATAGAGATGATAGAAACTAGACTCAGATAGATGGTATGAAGATGCAAAATGGAGAAGAAAAGAACAAGCGATGATCGAGAAAAGAACAAACGAAGAATGTCCACAATGCTCATAATGCTCGCATATCAAATAATAAATGAGCAGCGCACGAGGCGGGCCCCGACCAGTAAGAAAAAGTATGCAAAAATTTGAATGAAAGAATAGAGCCATAATAAGCAGCGTGAAGCTCGAGACTATGATAGGATATATATCGATGTATGGGTGTGTAATAGGGAATATGGCTACTTTCAGTGATGGCCACCGTGCTCAACATGATCTCAAGCGTAAAACCTCTTGTTGATCCACATTAGCTCTGTGGTAGATTTGCGTCTAAGTCTGTCTGACAATTTGCTCCTCTTGAGTCGGATCTTGGATGACATAAGGCCGCTCGATTTGGTCTAAACACCTCCCAGAGATTAGTTGATCAATCCCAGGAGGACCTTTAAGACTAGGTAGCCTTTTGAAACTAAGTAGGACCCTTTTTCCCAAATGCACGGGTCATTTCCTCTGATAGGCTTTGAACATGATCGCTGTTGCCCTCGATCTCCTCTCATCAGGTTGAGGGCGATCGTACTTGGATTTGAACCCACTCAGTCTCGGATATCTGATAACTCTAATGCTCTTGGGATCTGTCTCGAGTTGACGAGGCGGCCGCGCCTCAAGTACCGTATACGAGAATAAGGTGTAGACCAGTAGAAGTACGAAGATGTGCGATAAGCCCGCAATGCGAGGGCCCACGTGACGATCACTAGAAGTCTCAACCATCTTTTCTCAAAATCCTCTTGATATTCTTGTTCCCTGCGACTCAGCGCACGGGTGGTACGTGGCTATGTACGGATGATCGATGATCTTTGAATACCATACTCTTGGACCGGTGTGTCCACTTCGCCTCGAAATGCGCTCCTCATGCGGGGATCGACTCATGAGGACCCGTATCGAGTAGATAGTAATGCGATCGATGAATTTGGCCACTCGGCTCTTTGTCGATCCAGTTTAAGTAGCTTCCACCCCTTGGGAAATGTCAGTAGCCACGAAGATGTACTCATGTCCCTTTAGGAGCTTGGTGAGATCTTGATATCAATACCCCATGCGAAAGCGACGAGGGGATGTAAGTGCATGCAACTCAAAAGGTGGCGCGTGTATCAAGTCTCAGTGCATTTGACACTCGAGAGACATGTACTAGCGCGTAATCTGTCTATGGTCGACGAAAGTAACCGGTCCTCATGATCTTGCGGTAGCATGTGGCCTCCCATGTGTGGGCCCACGGGACTCCGATGAACCTCTCATTGCTTGTTGCGGAGCGCGGTCCGGACATAATAATAGCAGGCCATCGGGTGATCTCGCATAAAGGCGTCCCTATGAGCCGCAAATCACGGTGGCCATTGTCTGGTACTCTCTTGTATCGCCCAGGTGCCATTTGTTTTCGGGGTAAACGCCACATGGCTTGGCACGATAAATATCATGATACCATGGTAGCTCATCACGATTCTCAATATCTCGATCAGAAAGCGGCGGTAGCGGGTGCGGGCGTTGATCATCGATGGTGGCATAGTCGCTCGGGAATCTGACCCACGGAAAATTTAAGGTGGCTAATGCATCGACAATGATTCTCACGCTAGGCGAGATGTATATATCTTAACTCATCAAATCGCGGCCCGGTAGGTCTAAGTAAGCATGGTAGGGCTTTAACTTCTCATCTCGAGTCCTCTAGATACCCTGGGTCTGCTGTATAACTAAATTGGAATCCTGTGGATCTCAGTATCTAATGCGAATCCGGTAGCAGTCTACAGGCGTAATGCAAGCCTCATACTCAACTATATTATTTGTCAGCCCAGGTGATGATCGGAGAAAATACTAATCGAGAGCGATGCGGGAATGTGATCCACTTATTTGTGGTGATATCGATAAGATACGATACCAAACCGTGATTGGCGCACCATGTCTGAGTGCCATCTATGTCTTTATTCATTGAAACAAATTACTCATCGGAAAATCATCTCGATCGATCTATCATCGAATCTTTGGAAAAGAAGCCCGAATGATATGCAAATGATGCTTCCCTTCTTAGATTTTGTGTCACATCTTGGATCATGAGCTCTGTCGATAGACTTGACCATCTCATGAGGTCTAGGTTCGAACGGGCTGTCGAACCAAATACCTCAGCGAGGATCGATCGTAGGACAAAGTATGTAATGCTACGTCACATAGTGCCTAAGTCTTGGTGGCTGAACCCAGCCGCTAAACGGCGCTCGATCATAAAGTATTGCTTTCGTATTCGACGTCTCTTTACTTAGATAATAAATGAGCTCCTTTCTGAATCATGTTTGAAATTTAACATGCATCCTAAAGCTATATCAAGAGCCGACAAATATAGAAGCGGGGGCCACCCAGGTGTAGAGGCACTAAAGCTGGGGGGAAAGTAAACACTCCTTAATCTTCGAAAGCATGCGGCAATCATCATTCAATGCAAGTAGGGTGGTTCTTCCTCGAGAAAGGCGAAAGATAGGCTCGCATATGTCTGTTAGTCTAACTGATGAAGCAGATGTATTGTAGTGCGCACAAAAGCCTCACGATCTCTTTCGGTCCTCGGAATTTGGCATGTTAAAGTATGGCTGTAGTGCTTACGGATCAGCCTCTATCTGGCGGCTCACTAACAGTGTGACCTAGCAATTTCGAAGTTACCCCAAAGTACTTCTTGGGATTGATCTCGTCTGAATTGTCACGATCCTCTCGAGAATCTACGTAGAGGCTGTGGCTAAGTGATGCGCCTGCCTTGGGATTTCAACATCATGTCATCCACGATATACCTCGACATCTTTATTCATCATATCATGGAATAGAGTAGTAGCGGCTCTCGATGGGTGGCCCACGCATTTCAGCAAAAAAATGGCATAACACAGTAGCGATAAGTACGATTCGGTGATGAAGGAAGTCTTCCTCCACATCCTCACGGAACCATCAAAATCGATTATAACCCGAGAAAACCCATCCATGAAGGGCGGCATAAGATTGCCTGCTGATATCAACTAACATATCGATGTGTGGGAGGAAAATCATCCTTAAGCGCCTTATTCAAATCTCGAAAGTTAACACAAACTCTAACCTTGCCATCCTTTTAGGAGCAGGGGACGAGCATTAGCCCGGCCGTTGGATGCTGACCAACGTGAGAAGCCCGATACGAAGTTGTACGAATTTCTTCCTTAACACAGTAGACTGTCGAGGGTGTAGCCTTCTCGATTCTCATGCTTGCCTGGCATGTGGCGGGAATGGGCGGTGATGTGAGGTATGGTGGGGTCGAGGGCTGGCGTATCCTCGTCTGACCATGCAAATACATCAAGTATGACTGGTATGTCGATCAATTTATTCCTCTCATCGGGGAGATAGGAAAGAGCGATCCTAATCTCTACAGGCTGATCACGGTACACAGAAATCTATCCGCTCTGTCTTGCTCCAGTGAGTGTAAACTTTCCTCTATTATCATAATTGAATACGTGCCCGACCACACAGTGGTCGTCACAGCTGTCCTCCCATATCATTAACATCGTATACATGTCTTCTTGAGGGTGGTGAGTGCAATCGAGGAAAATCTTTGTGACCTGGCCAGTGCTTTCGAAAATCTTTCGTATCATTATTAAGCCGGAAATGTCATCAAAGCTGGGTGTGAACACGGACGTAGTGTCGAAAAGAAAGTGGAGTCCTGAGTCGGACGCTCCCTCAGCCAGCTTGATATCATGAGTAATATCGGTAACCTTGAGCCTATCATCATCAAACTCAAGTATAGAAATTCCAAACATCAAAAGCGAATCGGGGCGGGTGGGGAAACATCGAGTCACGGTCGGTCTGCGATCATGTCCATTATTAGTCGGTCTGGCGTCATAAAGTGTCACGACGCCGAATCCAATCATGAAACTCCAAACATGTCAAAAGTAGAATGGGGCCCTCGCGGGGCTGTATCACGGAAACGGCCAGTGCCGATCATGTCCATCTCGTCCATGTAGGTATCAGGAAGAATCATTTCAAAGTCGGTTTCATCCCCGAATCCATAGGTAGATCATAGTCGGGATCTCCTGGGAAAGCACATGGAAAAAACAACGGCTCACATCCGGTGATGGGGGTGCAATACACGACCTCAGTGGCTTGGTGGTCTCGAGAATTGAGCCGTCGTCACAGGGCATCTTGAATACCACAGATCCTCAACCATCTTTGAAACATGGTCAACTCCCTCTGTGCGGGGTGCATACTCTGTTCCTCTGGTAAAATAGTCAACCAACTGAAAAGTGTATGGGCGAAGGGGATAATCGAATGGAATGCCAGACATGCGAGCTCTCACTCTCTCTCTACGCAGTCGTGCCATGTGTCGCGCATCATCCGCCGTTGGGATGTAACCCAACCCATAAGATATGTCATGGTGATACAATAGTAAACTGTGCGACCTGGCGCGGCGACCAAATCAATGAGGCATATAAGACATGCCTCTCATCATGCTAAGCACTTGAGGAATTAACTCTTGTCTTGGTCGAATGACATGGGGTACCATATCCTGCGGTCATCCTCTAGGCTAGCAGCACGAAGCTTCATGAATGTAAGCCGGTCAAATGTAGGTCATCCCTTCTTGTGGGCGATGTTGTATAGCTGGTTCGGAGGAGTAATAACATCTCTATCGGTTGTATCGTGATGTCGCTGCATGTATAGACTCACCTTGATGAAGGGAAGATGGTATAGCACCCACCTCGTGAATCGAGGGCGACGAGAAGTAGGTTAAGATGATTGGATCCTCAAAACACGAAGAGTATGGAGTATATGATAGGACTAATCATGGCATGTGTCTTGAGATGTACCCATAAGCTTGTCCTCTAGAAGTCCCATCATAAGCTTTGACGATCTGTGTGGATGGCTGAGCTCGGATCGAATCTAAAGCAATAGTAGTAACCCGTGAATGACGTTTAGGGAGGAGCCATTGTCGATGGGCGTGGCACCTTTTCGACTGAGACAAGCAACATCAATGAATAAGGGACGAACATGGCTTAATCCCTCAGGTGATAAATCATTGTCAGAAAATGTTATGCATATAGCCCTATCCGCTGTTAGAAAGTGGATCAGTCCCTCGGGGGTGGTAGTTGTGTCAACTCCAGTCATTGCAGAGCCACGATCATCTCACATGTGTCTTTGGATGAGGACGATAAGCTCAGTAAATGCGGGCTGAGTGGTGTAATTTGGCGTAAAATTTCATCATCTTCCCTCTGAATCATACAGCATCGATGCCCGGCCAAGGTCTATCGCGGGTGGGGTGAGCTACACTCATCTCCTAAATGTGTCTGAACATCTTTATGTCTTTTGGCCCATACTCCTGCGGGAGCGAGGAATGAAGGGTGTCATGGGCGGAACATGTTGCAAGTATACTGGCGATACTATTGTCTGTCGGGGAACATCATCTGGAATCAATCTAAATGGCTGAGGCTTCTTGACTGGTATATTCATGAAGTCAGATGCGGATGCAAGCAGTTAGGTGAGAAGCCTCTCCGTCCAATCCGTCATGAATATCTCATTTCCCAAAAAGAAACTGTTCAGTGTATACCACCGGGGTGGAGGTACAGCTCCCAGTGTCATGAGTAGGGGCGGGTGTAGTCACTCGGGCGTCCCAAATCGGCGAGCCACGATCAATCAAGTCTGAATAGCGCCTGATGTACGACTATAATATCGCGGACTACTCGATGATAGGCCTGATGAAGATCAGGTCCACGAAATCAGTGGGGTAGGAATTTGTGGTGGTGGTCTAGGTGGTAGTGGAACCGTCGAGCCTCCTTGACGATCTTTGAAATGCACGGCTGAATTCTGGCATCGAGTTATTGTAAATTACTAGCAGAGCCTCGGTGGAATCAGTGCTTATACTGCGATGGTCTTGTATAGAAGTGGCCTCTGATACTGTGTAGCATATCTTGGTGTGGTGTACGATGTGGAAAGTAGGCTGGCCGACTGAAGGAGGCGAGTGCATGCGACCCCGTAATCATACGGTAGGAGTGTGCGAAGCGCCTTTGAAGCGGAAGGTGATGTGGGGACTATGTCTTGTAATGCCAATGCTTGACAATACGATGGTGCAGGTCCAGACCACTGTATTCTTCCCTTTAGTGCGAAGGAAGAGTCTGCCCCGTAATCCTCCCAGATATGCCCTCCTGATACCATAGAGGGCTGAACTTGATGATCAAGTACTGTCGTGGGAAGCCCGTGAGATGCCTATGAGCGAGAAATTTGAAGACTACATAATCATCTTGATCACGATCACGCTGCGAGGGTATCATAATGCAGTGCTATCTTCTCCCTCCATCGGGAGATAAATGGAAATGCTTGACTCATCGAAGCCTGCTGAGGGCCTCGACTCTCTTCGGGATCGTCGGCTACGATTATTAAAGAATCTTGTCTACGATAAATCTTGTCCCCGATGACCCGTATCCTCGCCTCGAAGGGGTCTAATGATGCAAACCAGTGGCTTCCACTCGGCGACGGAGGAAAAAACATAATCATCGTAACTCATCCAATCATGCGCGCATAGCATTTGTATAAGCTGCTGAGTGAATGCGGGGAGCTACATCCCGGTGTACCTCTCAATGTCAGGCATGCGAACTCATTTAGCGAGGCTACTTATGGAAGGTCATCATATCAGTCGACCTATAACTCCTTGAAACATGCGAGACCTGATCCTCTGCTCAATCCTATCGATACGAGCCTGAGTGTCATCAATAATCGGTGCGGGGGTCACAATAGAATGTGGCATGGTCTCAGTCTGACCATGTAGAACAAAAGCTCCAACCTGCGGGGCTGATTGAACCAGTGGTGGTGGTGGAGGTGGAGCTGTATAGTCCTGCTGTACAGTGGGTCCAGATAATGGTGGGGGTGGTGGAGGTGGAACTGTGTAGTCCTGCTGTATTGTGGGTCCAGATGATGGTGGTGGTGGTGGAGGTGGGGGAGAGTCATGCGGGGTGCTCCCCGAAATTGGCAATGGTTGGGCTGTGCCCGTCGATCCTCGGTCCCGATATAGCATCGGAGGCGAAGTAGTGATCGGTAATCTCGGCTAGGCTGGTCGACGGTAGCGTCTTGGGTCAGTATCTCATGATTTGATGCGTTCCTAGCGTGTGGATTTGAATCTACAACAAGTCCTGGAATTAGAGATCGAGCTCGGAACCCGGTCGCTCTTGTCAGTAATCTGGAAGAAGTAAAGAGAGGCGTATCGGTCACGTGACTATCGTCAGGAAATCAATCAGTATACAATCCCGTAATGAAATCCTCTAGGGAATGGTGACATGTGATGTTAGCATCTAATATGATAAATGGCTCCGTACGGGAATGAGATTTTGACATGGTAATACCTTAGGGGTAAGATGGCTCGGAAAATTTAAAAAGGGAAAATGATCCTAAAGGCTATATGGCCAGGTACCCACGAGGATACGGCAGAGATCTGTCGATAATCAATCAACAATCCGCGAGGACACAGCGGCGAGCAAGTATCCATGAAATCTAGCGCGGGCTATACAGTCGCTTCATTATCGGACGTCAGGTCATCTCCATAGTGCTCCCATACATCGATATAGCCCTTATGCTAGATTTTTATTCCAGAGCGTGAGTGCAAAACACTCATACTTTACACTCAGGTTCACCGTCATTTTCACATTTATTTTATAATAATTTTATAGTTTTTGTGGCTAGATCTTTGATTTTTATTATGCGGTGTAGTTCTGAGGTTCATTGGAGCGTAAAGAAGCAGAGCTTTTTGGAAGCGGTTTTGGAACGTGAGGAGGCGAGCGAGAAGTGAGCGTCACGTCGCGGCGTCACCACGTCATGACGTCGCTACATCGCTGGCGTCACCACGTCATGACGTGCGCTAATCATACCATCGCCGCCATCGCCGACACACGCCGCCATCCGCCACCACGCCGCCACGCCACCACGTCAGCGACGCCACCATCGCTCCGACGCGCTACCACGTCGCTAAATCGCCAAAATCAAGACCTCATCATTTAAAGTACGAATGGCTCGTAAAATTAGTAAAGGTATTTGAGGCGACGAGAAAAGGCACGGAATTCCAGAGCAGATCGACAGAGATTTGGAGGAAGTGGTCGGGATTTGGACCGTTTCTTATAGTTAGATATTATTTTTGGATAATATGATGATGTTTTTAATACTATACAATTTGATCTTTTCTCTGATGATGTTCTAGATCTCTTTCATGGTTACATCAAACCCTCGTCACATACAATGATTAAAGCTTGATCTTCATGTTATTCATTTGTTATTAATTTGTCATATCTACTTATACCCGCATTTCCAATTATATGATAATGTCTCGGCCAATGTTAGCATAATCGTGACCGAGATCCGAGATTCGAGAGATGAGGGTCTGTGGATCTCGTAGAGTAGAGCCTTTTTAGCCGATTCGGTTAAGGAGATATTCGAACCCGAAGGTGCATTTGGAAGTTAGAACATTTAAGCATTTCGGAATACCGAGTCGAGATAGAGATATACTCGATTCTATTCACGTGATAAGCGGATATACCTCGAGAGAGGATATCTCGTAGGCAAGATCACCTCGCCATTGACATATTACAAATATATTGAATAACAATATCTTTAGAAAAGTAATCCATTGAACGTGATAGGGGGAGATTTAACCCTAGGCGCCAACACCATTAATTCACTAGAATCAATAGCTTAGTTGTAGTTTCCTTACTTAAATTTTACCCTAGAATCAATTATTCAGATATTGTCCTGAAGTTGGTAACCTCCTCAGAGTCAATTCACCTTCCCCTGGATCGATATCCGCACGCTAAGTACACTATATTACTTAGCTACGCTGCACTTGCACATAGGCATTCATTTTACACACCGCGTTTTCGGCCTGTCAAGTTTTTGGCGCCGTTGCCGGGGAAAGGTTTAAATTGATATAGAGAAGTGAGCACATAGATAGTATTCTGAATTTTTTCGTTACTTTTGTTATTTTTACAAGTGCTGGTAATTTGGTTTTGTTAGTTCGTGTGTTATTGCAAGATTGTGTTTCAAAGTGAGTACATGGCTGTTAAAATCGAATTAATCAACACCGTGTGATCCCAGCCGTAAAGACTTCTGCACATATTGCGCCGAGAACAGAGAACAGAACAGATTAGAATTCCAATAGTCATGGAAAACACTGAAGAACAAGATTTCTTTGCGTTGAACAACCGGAACTACGTAGAATCGAATGGGAATCACGGAAGGAATTGGGGCGCCCAGGCCATTTATTATACACCTGCACGATCCTTACATGCTATTAGAAGAGTTCGCTTTTACCACCAACGCTTGTTCGTATGCCGATCGCATCGCCACGATTCAAGCAAACAATTTCGAACAGCTTCGCCACAAAGATGTATGTTTCGTAACATCTTGTTCCATGGACTACCCGATGAGAATCAACATGCATTTGACTAACTTCCTCGAAGTTTGCGATACAATCAAGTAACGGAGTTATCAAGAAGCTTTTCCCTAAGATTACGCTTGTTCCCACTTTCACTCGATGAGGCCAAACATCAAGCAACCGCCACCACTGCATTCCATTACTACATGGAACGATTCGTACAAAAAGTTTCGACCAAGTTCTTCACTCTTTCGAAAAATTGCACAACTTGTGCAAGATATCAATACGTTTGGTCAACTAGAGGGGGAGAACCCGGAGGCATGGGATAGGTTTCATGAATTATTGCGAAGTGTCCTCACCACCGACTAACCAGATGGATGCAAGTCCACACCTTCTACAATGGTCCGAGAAAATGCAAACCCGAACAATGATAGATGCCTCCCGCTTGGAGGGAGCACGATGAAGAAAACCAATGCACTGGGCCTATGAGATCTTTAGGAAGACGCCGCAACCAACACAAATCGCTGGCCTGTGAGAGAAGGCTACACCAAAGGAGCGCCGTGAAGGGCAATGCATAATGAGGTCCTAACAACCCTCGAATCATGTGGCACAACTAACTAAGCAGTTGAATAGACAGCAAGGAACCGCCAATCCATACAACCAATCCATGGGAGCCGGTGAATTTTGTGGAGGACAGCACAACAACGCTGAATGTCGGGCCAAGAACCCCACAATGAGCAAGCCCGTACATGTCGAGGTTTAATCAGACCAATCACAACAAAGAAGGGACCGTATGGAGGTAACAAATACTTAATCTAATCGTGACAAGGGTGGCGTGAACAATCGTGAACTGTATTTAATCAAACAACTAAGGGTATGGATGACAGAACAATCGTAACAATCGTAATCGAACCGAACTGAAGGAAACACACTCCGAGAAGAAGTCGATTTAGAGCCAGCTCGCCCGATGTTAACTTCTCATTCCGCTTTATGAATGAGACTAAAGCAAACATGCAAAGAAGAAGCAACCTGGGGCTGAACAACCTGAGCAAAGACAAATTGAAGTTTAGAGGGCAATAAACGCTAAACGCAAACTTCACAATGTAAAGACAACCAGATCCTTGCCGAAAGCAACTGTGGCAAACCCAAGACGAGACGGAAATGAACATGTCAGCAAAGATCAGAAGCGGTAAAGACTTGGAAACCAAAGAGAAACCCTCAACTACAGAAGAGGTAGAGGCAGAGAATGTAATCCAAAGATAGTCGAGCGATGATACAAATAAGGAACAAATTTCAGGAGAAACAAACATCGAGACTTCCTATTGAAGCAAAGGCCAAAGATACCAGCCTCTTACCCACAACGCCTCAAGAAACATAAACCTGATAAGCAATTCACTAAATTCATGGATGTTTTCAAAGTCGCACATAAACATCCCATTTCACATGCCCTGTGAGCAAAATGCCTGGGCTATAAAATTCATGAAAGACATCTTGTCTTAAGAGAAGATTAGCCACTCTTACAAAGGAACTTAACCGAGAATGCAAAGGCCATCCTTCTCGTAGGAAGCTACCGCAGGCCTCATGATCCAAAGTAGCCACTATCCCGTGCACAATTGGAAATGCTATTTTGAGAGACGCTTATGCGATCTGGTGCCACCATTAATCTTATGCCCTTATCCATTTTAAGCCGCTTGGGATTAGGAGAAGCTCACCAACTATGAGTTACCTTCAGCCTATGGATGTATCTTGAAACATCCGAGAGGGATAATAGAAGATGTCCTGGGCTAAGGTTGATGCTTATCTTCCAGCAGATTTCATTGTTTTAGACATGGATAAAAGATAAAGAAATACCGATAATCTTGGGAAGACTTTTCTAGCAATCGGTGGCAATGATTGATGTACGTAGAGGCAACCGAAACTGAGAGTACAAGAAGAGGGGAAGTAAAGTTCAACGTATCAAGTAGTGAGACACCAAGAGAGTGATACTTCACATGGTCACTGGTTATAGGGTAGAGGCTGATAAGATCTTAGCCAAATTTGGTCTTTATCGACCCTTTGGAGACAGCCTAGTAGAGAATGCAAATTCGAGAACTTGAAAAAGGATTGGTGCGTAAGAATATGTTGTAAATGGATGCACTCTTCTGACACAATAGACTTAAATACTAACCTTCCGCTTAAGGAGTTAAAACGCCGGGCCCCATTCATCAGCAACCACCCAAGATAACAAAACCCTACCTAGTCATTTGAAGTATGCATACCTTGGGGAATCCACGCTACCCGTGATTTTCATCTCAAAGATCTTTGATCGCACTAGAGGAAGAGAAGTTGGGATGAGGGTCCAAGATCACAAACATGCACTCTGACGGTCTCTAGTCGATCTAAAAGCGGATTCGTCCTTCTATGCGCATGCATCGATTTACTAGAAGATAGACATAAACCTTCACAGCAATGAGGTTAAACCCGATAATGAAGGAAGTAGTCCTGAAAAGAGGTTTTAAATGGCTAGACACTGTGGTGATTTACCCCATTTCGTGACACAAAGGCATGGATCAGCCCGGGCCAGTAGTGCCTAAGAAGGGAGGAACAATCGCCATCAGACCTAAACAACATCTACCACGCTTCAGAATGGGCACGTGAGACTACCGACATCGGAAGCCGAACAAGGCCACCGGTAAAAGACACTTTCCATTGCCGCTTTCTAGGATCGATGTCACTGACAATGCCATGAATACTATTGCTTTCTGGGACGGGATAATTCGTTACAATCAGTTCGCCATAGCTCCCGAAGATCGAGAAGACAACATTCACGGTCCTTATGGTACATTCGTGACTGGCGATGCCTCTTTGACTGTGTGTAATGCAATCGTACCTTTCTTCACGATGCATGATGGCCATATTCCCTCCCACATGGTGAGAAGACGCATTGAAATCTTCATGGACGATTTTCGCAATGGAAAATTCATTTTGACAATTGTCTAAAAATTTGAGAGTCAGGTCAGGGTAAGATGTGGAAGAGACCAATTCTAGTACTCAATTTGGGAAAAGTGCCATTTCATGGTACAAGAGGGTATTGTCCTCGCATCTAGATTCGCTAAGGGAATAGAGGTAGATAAGGCTAAGATCGTGGCTAATTGGAAAGGTTTCTCCACCCTTCGGTAAAAGGGATCGCAGCTTTTTAGATTAACGTGCCGATTTTATAGGCTGCTCATCAAGCGGATTTTCGTGATTGCAAAACCGTTATCTTAACCTTCTTCTAGTCCAAGGAATCCCATTTGAGCTCGATCCCCAATGTTTCCGTACGCTGCTCGCTGTTGGAAGGACAAGCTGATCTCGCTCCTATTGTTGTGGCGCCAGACACGTACCCCTTTGTCCCATGTGTGACGCCGACTTCGAGATTGGGGCATTTCGCGTAATCCGAGAAAATTTTTCAAGTGATCTACTATGCTAGTAGAACCCTGAATGATGCTCAGCTGAATTATGCCACTACAGAGAAAGAACTATTGGCTATTGTTTTTGCCTCTCGCCAAATTTAGGCCATATTTGATTGGCAACAAAGTCGTGGTGCACGATCATTCTACTATTACATTTGATGACCAAGAAAGATGCCAAACCCGACATTCTATGGGTCCCACACAAGCAAGAATCTCGATCGAACTGATGCAAGAAGGGCAACTAAACTGGTAGCCGACCATCTTTCTCGCGACCGGAGCCGAGGATGATGTCTCTATGGAATGACGAATTTCCAGACGAGAAAATTTTTGCTATTGAGGACAAGAAGGCGCCTCCCCGGTTTGCATTATGTGAAACTGGGCTCTGGCGGCCAAAGGATCCCCCTGAGTTTAACTATTATCGAAGAGGAAAAGGTTTTTCGCACACCTTAAACACTACTTCATTATTGGGAAGAGCCAATTTTTACGTACACAGGCTGGATCGTGATATGAGATGTGCCCGAAGATGAAATGCATAGTATTCTGAACCATTGTCACACTCTACCGTGTGGTGGACACTTTGCGGCCAGAGAACAAGCAGCCTAAGGTTTTACGATCGGTTTTTATCGCCTTCCTTATTTAAAGACTTCACCACTCGTTTCCACTGCGACAAATGTCAACGAATGGGAACATCTTAGAAAGGACTTGAGCCACCCATGCATCCCATCTCGAGGTAGAGCGTTCGATTTTATGGGGATCGATTACACCATTTCCCGCATCGTACAACAACTCAGACATTTACGGCAAGACGGCGCCTCAAAGTGGTGAAGCAATCTTACATGCACCAATGATGCCAAGGTTGTGGCTCACTTCCTCGCGCTAACAACATACTCCTCAATGCTTTGAACTCCTCGAGCTTTAAATTCGGCGCGATAATGGTACCCATTTCTCGCAATAAGGTAATTGATAAGGTAAGCGTAAGTATGGGGTACGCCATCGTGGTCTCGTATATCACCCACAATCAACCGCAAGGTAGGGTATCCAACCGCAATCAAGCACGTTCTCGAAGACAAACTGTCAGCCTGTGAAGGATTGGTCTAAGATAGACGATGCCTTCCGGGCATACCGCACCGCATTTAAAACTCCTTCAGCATGCGTCTCCGTCTCGCACTGCAGTATGGTAAAGCTTGTCATCTTCCTGGAATTTGGAGCATCGAGCCTATTAGACCACTGACAACTAAACATGGACAAGACATCGGGTCGGTGAAAAACGACTACTCCAACTCGCTGAGCTAGATGAGTTCTCGTAAACGAAGCATATGAAAACGCCCGCATCTATATGAAAAGACTAAAGTCAAGTACCGACAAATTATCACTAGAAAGCGAGGAGTTCACGCCTTAATAACAAGTCCTTCTATTCAATTCGACAAAAGCTTTTTCCGGAAATTGAAGTCTCGATGGTCCACCTTTCATAAAGAACAAAGGTCTTTTCATTATTAGCTCAGCGTGGTTCTACATCCCGAAAGGCACATTCACGCAAATGCCACTCAACGCCGTCAGTATTATGAGCAGTTTGCGTGACAAGAAATCATTCCTTTGACAGCTGCAGACGAAGTGTAGTCATCTATCACATGAGTTTGGGTTCCTGAACACATTGAGATTTCAGTAGTCGCCAGCTGCCAACACATTAAACATAGGCTCGGGAGGCAAACCTAAGTGTTTTGAACTTTCCTTTTTCCTCGCTCCAAGTTCTATTGCCGGTCGATTTTAGGTTTCTAGCTTTATTTTGTGGATTGGTATTTCGGCTTGTTTGTTTACTTTCGTGGATGCGCTATGTGTCGTGGGGAGAAGACCCATTCCAACTACGTGACATAAGCTCATAGAGTCACAAGTACGAGAGAGGGGGTTCATGTTCATGAAATCTTCAATATGCTCGGGTTTTTTCGTTGGCTTCACGTCGCACGTGATGCACGTCGCGACGTCAAATTAGCACCCTCCCCGCACGCCGCGACGCCAAATTACACTCTCGTTATCGCCGCGACGCGGATTTTCACGCCGCGACGCCAAATTAATACTCGCCGCCACGCCGGCGACGCAGGTTTTCACGCCGCGACGCCAATTTGTACACCTTCCTGGCCACGCCACGACGCGGTGTTTTCACGATCGCGACGTGGATTTGCACAAGCCTCTGTCACGTCGCGACGTCATCCTCCACGTCCCGACGTCATTTTAATATGATTTTCACGTCAGCGACGCAATTCCCAATGACGACGTCGCTTCCAGCGAAGTTTCGTCACGCCGCGACGTGACTTCGAACGCCGCGACGTGAAGTCTTGTTTATTTCCGCGGACGCCGCGATCGCCACCCCGCACGCCGCGACGTGCCCCCGCGTAGCCCAAGAACGGTTCATTTAGCTCTTCATATCTCACACACCACTCATCGGAACCCTAGCACTTCTCGCGCATTTCATTGCCTAACACCGGACCGCCGAAGCTCCCATCCCACCGTCGGGCGGCCATCCATTGCTCAACACCATCGGTTCATCTTTGAGCCAACCTCTGCCCCTGGTACCGAGCCATTGTGGTAATTCCTCACTGTGTTTGGTTCTAGTGTTCGTCGCATCTAGGTACCTAGTACTCTATGTGGTTTCAGGTCTACTAGGTGTTCATTTAGGGTATTTCTGGGTCTAGTTTAGGGTCTTGAGTCTCGAGTCATAGTTAGTTTCATTTTAGCACATTAGGTGCTTGTATTTTTGTCCAAGTCAGTAGGTGCCCACTTTGGGGCCACTACCACGTGTTCTAAGTCAATATGTCCGGCAAAGAGCGTGGTCGTCTCGCTGCTTTAGTCGGCTCCACGAGACCCGACTCCCACATTTCCATGCCTCGCGGCTTAGTAAATATGAGGTCGCTGAGCGGCTTTGGCACCATTTGCAAAACCGCTGCTCATTAAAGAGAAGGGGTTTCATCACCCCGATGATTCTTCGTGAAGACCATCGAGGCTAAGGGGTGGCGTGCTTTATGCCACCCCCGCCCAGCGGCGATGAGCGTAGGGGTCCGAGAATTTACACCAACCTCGCCCCATGTCCTCAAAAGGGTCCGGTAAGGAGGCGATTGGTCGACTTCATGAGTCGATCAATAGCTTATAGTTTAGGAGCATGTGACTGCTGGGCCCTATCACCACGTGAGCATCCCGACCACCCCGAGGTCATCCGCATATTGACCAAAGGCCGGGTGAGTGGAGGATCAATAATGCGGGCCACGCAGAAATTTTAAGGTCACATTCGCCTTCATTCCTGGCTACGTTCGCATCACTTCATCACTTCGCCTTATCCCGACGACGAATGTGTGTGGAGGTGACAGCCCAAGGTGCCCCGCTTAACTTCATTTATTATCCAGATATACCATTCGGGATGTGGGGAGAAATATAGATGATGATCCTCCATAACCGGACGCTGGAATGAACCTCAAAATTCTTCCGATCTTTGGTTTAAAACAAGCCGGTGCCTCGACGGCTGTAACGAGGCCCGGCTTCATCCGATTAAGGCCATATCGGTCAAGCTGACACACCTGGTGTCCCGCAACCCGAGGTTCACGACAAGCCACGCAGCCCTCGTGACGAGGACGAGCTTCCCCGATTATCCCGGCCCGCTGGGATTCCTGGGGGCGACACCTGCAGAGCGACATAGGCCGCCCGTCTCACCCCACCCCTCCACCACCACTCCTGCCTCTCGACCCAGGTCTCCACCCACCAACACCCCTGAAGAAACCCTCAAAGGCTGCTTTCCTCCTCCTTCACCGCATCTGAGGACCCTGTGCTCAACGAAATGTTTGACGCATTCTCGTGGATTTGAGACCCACACTCTAGTCCTCGTTACTCAGATTATGGAGGCGCCATAAGGCTTTATTACGCGGATGGGCTCCCGGCTAATCAAAGCTATCATTTCTACAAGAAGAATGGGCCTATGCAGCTCCAGCCACCCACTCTTTATGCCACCATTCACCACCACTGCAGTTGATCTTCAGGAGTCCCCATCATTATGTTTATATCTTACCAAAGAGGACACTGACATTTTGTTCGGGGGAGGATGGTTATGTGGCAATTATGTTTTGTTCTCGTTTATTGTTGTTTTGATTTCGTAGTATATTTTTAGTTTGTTCCGTATATTAGCTGTGTTTTTTGTTTTAGTATCGTATGCAGCTATCGTGCTTAGCTTAGTTTTAGTTTGTTTTACATCACACTTTCATGTTAATGAGTCATGTGTTAGTTGTTTGTGTGTTTTAGGACATTTTTGCATGTAGGATCGCATACATGTGTGCTTATTTTGATATTGAGGATCAATTTTGGATTGAGTTCACTATAAACTTGTTCAATGCATACATTTGCTCGATGCTCGTAATTATGCTGAATAGTTGAAAAGGGCTAGTGAATCAATCCCGGTAGTCAAGAAACCCAGCTTCTCAAAAAACCCCATCACACTCCCACACACTAGTGACTTCGTAGGGTATGGTATGCGTTTAACTAACTACTAAAGTTCGATCAACCTAGGGATTCAAACCATTTGAGTGACGGGACACCTAATTGGGAAGAGGATTGCCATCGAGTCTCAACCAAAAAGAGAAAATACAAAACACAGAAAAGAGAAAAAGAAAAAGAAATATGACAAAAAGAGACAGGTGATAAGAATAAGCGGGATCATCCAATCGGAATCCTGGCACAATTGAGGGGCCCATAAAGCCTATGCCTGAGCCAACCGGTCGGAGTCATCACTCACTGCTCGCATGGGATATTAAGATGGATCATTCACGCGACCTAGGGCCTTTGAGCTCGCTGAGTGTTCAAGAAGTTTCATGGAATTTGAATGCCTGGTGCTCCTAACTAACCGGGGTGGGAGTCACCAATGATCCTCACACAGAACACCTGCTAAAAACTTCTTAAGCACTAGGTCTTCTTCCATATGGTTTTAGTTATGTAGAAATTTCTAAGTATGAGGACATGAATAAATGGGTGCGTTCTATCCTTTCCTAGTTATTTCTTCCTATTGTGCTTAGTTTGAGCTTGAGTTCTAGGCATCGGAACCTAGGTATTCCTGGAGGTCATTCAATTATAAGCAATATGGGATTTTGGGAAAGGCTAATGAACACCATGGGATTTGATGCACTAGTCGCTTCACCTATCTCAATCGACACTCCAAAGTCAAATATCTGTATGCCTTCACTCGAACATCTAGAGCAAACAAGGGGCATGTGAGCTGCCCAATCGATCCCTATTTTTCAAAGATGTGCATCACCGCCTTAGTATTAATATATTATGTCGAAAGTGTGTGTGTCCTATCTAGAGCCTGCCTTGCTCGAGGACAACCAAGAAACTAAGTTCTCGGTGATGAGCGCTCAAAACACTCCATCTTACACTCGCCGGTTCATTTTTCACATTTATTTTATAATAATTTTATAGTTTTTGTGGCTAGATCCCGATTTCCTTTGTGTCCGTGGTTACGCGTTCATCGAGCGCAAAGAGCAAATTCAGCCAGCTTTGGAACAATGAGGGATGCGCAAGGAAGTGATCGCCACTGGGTCGCGACGCCACCATCGCCGCCACGCCGCCATCGCCACCACGCCGCTACACACCACGTCATGACGCTACCACGTCAAGCGACGGCCACTGAAAATCTACACCCCATCATTTAAAGTACGAATGGCTCATAAATTAGGGTATCGGGAGGCGCATTTGAGAAAAGGCACTGAATTCCCAGAAAGATCGACAGAGACTTAGAGGAAGTGTCGATTTGGACCGTTTTCATAGTTAGACATTATTTTTGGACAATACAGATGATGTTTTTTAATACTATACAATTTGATCTTTCTCCGATGATGTTCTGCATTCTTTCTGTGGTTACATCAAACCCTCGTCATTACAATGGATTAAAGCTTGATCTTCATGTTATTCAATGTTATTAATTTGTCATATCTACTTGTACTTCTCAAGATTTCAATTTATATGATAAATGTCCACAATGTTAAAGATAATCGCACTGGAGATCCGAGATTCGAGAGTATTTAGGGTATTCGTGATCTGCAGAGGGAAATTTCTTTAGCCGATTCGGCTAATAGAGATATTCAACCCTGGAGGTGGCATTTGGGTTAGAACATTTAAGCATTTTGGAATACTCGAGTCGAGATAGAGATATACTCGATTCTATTCATTTAGATAAATGGATATACCTCGAGAGTAGGATATCTCGGGAGGCAAGAGATCACCTCGCCATTGACATATTACAAAATATATCAATAACAATATCTTTTTTAGAAAAGTAATCCATTGAACGTGATAGGGAGATTTAACCCCAGGGCGCCAACACCATTAATTCACTAGAATCAATATTTAGTTGTAGTTTCTTACTTAAATTTACCCTAGAATCAATTATTCAGATATTGTCCGAAAAGCAACCTTCCAGAGGTCAATTCACCTTCCCCGTGGATCGATATCCGCACGCTAAGTACACTATATTACTGGGGCTACGCTGCACTTGCGCACATGTGCATCCATTTTACACACCGCGCTGCATTGTCACAAACTCCCTAGCTCGTCGGTTGCAAAATACTGGGAACGACTCCCAAACAACATAAGCAATCAATGAGGAATAATCGACCAAGACTAGTGATTCGTATAAGGGATACACACGTGCCCCACAAACACAAACAAATCAAACAATCATGCAAGAGTGAGGGTAGTCATGCAGCAATCAGTCATGCGCAAAGAGCAAGCCTATCACATAATATACACACAAACTAACCATCTATGCCAATCAGAAACATATAGGTACGTACCGAATCAACCATGAACAAACATGCTAGAATCCAACAGGTGAACACACAAGCATAAACAAACCATAAGTGTATGCCAACAATTAACCAAGTTTTATCATCAGTCATTTATGTAGCCTAAGAGCCTACTGATCGAGAACCATTTTTGCCCAATATACCCAACTCAAGTTCCAAGTTTGATCCTCTTATGAAACCGTAGATCTCCTGTGTCTTGATCCCCTGAGTCGCCACTTTAGACCTTCTACCAGATCCACGGACCGGCGCGACTCGTTTTAAAATGGAAGGAAAAAATGTGAAAAGAAAATGTGGGTTGATTTTCGAGTTTTGGAAAATCCGTCCCCAAGGAGGAACGGTTTTGCTTTTGGAGTCACATACTTACTTTTATTTTTTTATTTTTAAGTGGGGAAACCAAGTAAGAACAAACCCCAATGACTCCAAGATGGAAAAAGCTGTCATTAAAACTAGATTTGGTCCCGGGGACGATTATCTATCTGGGAAGGTACCCCATATGAGGTAGCACCTCTAAGCCCTAACTCTGCTCTACTAATGAATCGGGTATGTAGAAGCATAAGGGTAAAATCAGATAGTCTCATAGGCTAAACATACAACTTGGATCAGACCAACCCACCGGGTATCTGGGGATGCTTAAACACTCAACCAAAAGCGAAATGGCGACTCGGGTCCTCGTCACGCGCTACATCAAAGGTTAGCCAACAACATAGCAAGCATGCATGGCACTCAAACACAAAGCATCCATGTGAATTCATTACCCAACACTAAAGACATACCTGGTGGTCCCTACTGCCACGATAAGAGGTCACCAACGTTCGCATACCGCCTCAAAATTAAATATAAAAATAAAGCAAGCTAGAGAAACCATACATTGCATCTCAGTCACTCATTGATGCTACAACACCTGTCCAAATTATACAACACGCTCTATTCATCTCAAGAACGGCCCGACAAACACTAGATTATCGGGTGCTTAACTAATCACCCTTGGACCCGCATAGACCCTGATTCTCAAGAATCCAAAATGGAACCACATTAACCTGAAATAAACCCCATTTTAGACCTTAAATATAGCCCTACATTGATTTAGGGCGAATGGGCTGGACTCACAAAGACTGTGGCTTTTAATTGAACCCGAAATCTAAGGACCCTACGGAACTCCAACAAATCGACCGACGAAGTTCCCCAACCGTTCAGCCGGCTGAGAAGGGCGCTCCAAATTTTGTAAGAACCTTCCTCAAAGATTCATGAATCCAACAAGACAAACAGAGTTCCACTCCGACCGAAAATCCAAGAACCAACACAAACAAATCAAACCACTCAACCGGCTGCTCCAGCAAATCAACTAAATGAGTCATTGGTTTGTTTCAACCGGTCTGGACGGTTGAAAATATTTCAAACTTCAGAACCTTCCTCACAAAGTCAGGAATCCAACAGAACAAACGGAGTTCAATTCGACTCCGAGTAAACTAAGAACCAACATTAAATAAATCTAAACCACCCAAATCGGCCGCTCCAGCTAGAACCGAACAATGGAGTTTGGTCGGTTTGGTTTCCCAACCGGCCCGACTCGTTGACAAAATATTTCTCAAAATCTTCTGTGAACCTTCCTACAAAGTCAGGAATCCAACAAGACAAACGGAGTTCAATTCGACTCCGAGTAACTAAGAATCAACACAAACAAATCAAACCACCCAACCGCTCCAAAGAACCGAACCAAATGAGTTTCATTGCTTGGTTTCAACCGGTTCGACGGCTGAGAAAATATTTCAAAATGTCAGAACTTCCCTTACAAAGTCAGGAATCCAACGCAAACTGGGTGATTGATGCTCACCAATGTGAGTGAGAAACCAACCAAAACAACCAACCACCCAAATC
Organism: Tetrastigma voinierianum; assembly: GCA_016808115.1. Lineage (NCBI taxonomy): Eukaryota > Viridiplantae > Streptophyta > Magnoliopsida > Vitales > Vitaceae > Tetrastigma > Tetrastigma voinierianum. The sequence goes on from JAEQBH010001618.1 coordinate 410,875, forward strand.
TGTGAATGTACCTGCTCCAAAGAAACTGTAAACCAAATCTAATCAAGTTGGTTCAGTTTTCAACAGGTCTGGACGGTTGAGAAAATATTTGAAAAATTGTCATAATCTTCTTTAAGGAGTCAGAATCCAAAACAAATGTTGATTGATTCTCAGCTCGAATCGAGGAGAACAAACCAAAACAAGTCAAACCACCCAAACTCGTACAGCCGCTCAGCAAACTAAACCAATTTGGACCGGTTGGTCTAGTTTTCCAACCAGTATGGACGGTTGATAAAATATTTGAAAATCTGTCAGAATCTTCAAGGGAGTCAGGAATCCAAAAATAACGGTGATTGATTCTCAGCTCGGATGAGTGAGAACCAACCAAAACAAATCAAACCAACCAAACTGCCGTAACAGCAGTTCCAGCAAACCAAACCAAATGGACCGGTTGGTTCAGTTTTCCAACCGGTCTGGACGGTTGAGAAAATATTTGAAAATTGTCAGAATCTTCTCTTTTAAGGAGTCAGGAATCCAAAAATAAATCAGATTGATTCAGCTCCTGATGAGTGAGAACCAACCAAAACAAATCAAACCACCTAAACCGCCGCAACAGCCGCTCCAGCAAAACCAAACCAAATGGGACCGGTTGTCTAGTTCTCCAACCGGTCTTGATGGCTGAGAAAATATTTGAAAAATTGTTAGAATCTTCTTTAAGGAGTCAGGAATCCAAAAACAACGGGTGATTGGACTTCTTCAGCCTGATGAGTGAGAAACCAACCAAACAAATCAATTGTCGAAACTGCTGTTCCAGCAGAAATCGTTGAATCTCACGCATGAGCGTGAAAACCGGTTCAAATGGTTGAGGTAAAACCTAAAATTTGGTCAGAATATTTTATATAGAATAGAGGGAGCCAGGTTCCATTTCTACCTTCTTCACATAAAACGCTGAATGTAAAACCAAGCTACACATCCCTTTAAAATCCAAAGAAACGTGTGTCCGAGCCCTGGGCGCGCTCCAAAGGTTTTTTCCAATCTGATCTCTATGTCCTTTTATGCTAATTCCCACCTCCATCCATCAAAGCCTCTTCGTTTTTCTCTCCTTCAAGCTTTGGAAAGGGCTCTAATCAGTCTCAACAGCTTCCCATTCACTCCCTCCCTATTCTACGCAAGCCGAATCACTTAAGTTTTCACCAGCTTCACCACCAAGTATCCACATGGGTTCATGGTGGGCTGTATGTAACCTAAGACAAGGCCCAAAATAGACCCACAATACTTCCTTAAGGTCGAGTCGAGCTTATGGCCCGAACCATTAGGATTTGGGCTCCAAATCACAAAAAACAAGAGCCCACACAAGCCGCCCTAACTAACCTAAGATCCAGATGCCGCCAACCGGGCCGAGTTTGCTGAGGAAAAATTATGAAATGGATAGAATGTTCCCGAATAATAAGGGAGACCAACAAAAAAATAGTGAAACCATTCTAAGTTTGATGAGGGAGATATGATCAAAAAACAAGGAGGAGTGCTTGCCAAAATCACCCAAAAAAACAGCTTGTTGTATACATACTATCGACGAACTACTAAACCGATTGGTCAAACGGTTGACTAAAATTATGAATTTTTAACATAAACCTCCTTGGCGAATAAGGAATCTAACAAACAAACAAAGGAACACCCCGAGCTCTGACAAAGGAGATACAATCGAACAAGCTCAAGTGCTCCAAATATGACATACTCCATAAACTCCGCGATCGAGCCAAACCTCGGGGCGCCACTTGCTTCCTGCGGCACGCATGCCAATAATCGACACTCGATGACACCAAGTGAAATACATACGCACTCAATGGACCATATACAAGCCCACCCAAGGCTCTGAGAAAGACCAGCCTAAAAGTGGCCTAAATGGCGTGAGAGGAGAACGAACGGGTGAGTATGACACGATGGGGATAAATGCAAGTGCTTAGGGACAAAATTGAGGGTCTACAGCTGGTGATGCTGGAGCTGTTGTTGCTTATGGAGAAAGTGGAATAGGTGGCAAGCCCAAAAATCTCGAATTTGAGCAAGGATGGCTTCAAAGACAAATCATCCTCCGCTACGACAAGATAAAGTGAGCAGTGCTCCGTGATGTGAAGAAATAAATTTGTATTAACGGCCATAATCACAGAAAGTCTTGTATAGAAATGTGTGGACAAACCTACTGTGGTATAGATGTACTGTAACTCACCGGGAAAATAGGGTCAGGAAGATCGTCTATAAGAGTCATATGACGGCCGTGAGGCCTAAGGGTGTGAGATGTCAGCCAGATTCTAGAGGGTCTAGGATGGTGAGTTGTGGCCTCCTCTGGTTTTGGACATGGTTCCAAAGCTAATGGGGGAGTGTTTCAAGAGAGGATGAGGGATCGCATGGGAGGATGAAGTCTCGCAAGGGTTTGTTAATCAAACACACTTCCTCTGGGCCTTCTTCCTCTAGATGAACATGCTTTCTATTTAAATGAAAGATGTTGAGCTCCATTGTCATGTTGCCGAATGTGAGTTGCATGACCCCATTCCTACAATTGATGATTGCATTTGATGTAGCTTAGAATGGTCTCTCGAGTATGATAGGCACATAATTGGCTCCTGTAGCCACTGGCTTGGTATCGAGAACAACAAAGTCCACTGGATAGCAGAACTTATCCACCTTCACCAAAACATCTTCAACTATGCCTTTAGGAATTTTCATGGATCTATCATCCAACTCTCAAAATCCCAATTTCTAATAGACTGAGTAAGGTAACAAGTTTACACTGGCTCCCAAATCCAACAATGCTTTTTCTACACAAGTTTTCCCAATGTTCATTAAAATGGTAAGACATCCCGATTCAGACTTCACCGGGAGTCTTCAGACTCAGAGTGGATGTACCTCACATGCCTGGCCAAAAGGCTTTCTTATTCACATTCAGTCCTCTCTTATACACAAGTCTTTTTTTAGAAATTTGTCGCATGTCGGGACTTGCTTGATCATATCTAGGAGAGGAATATCGATTTTCACTTGCCTCAAGACTTCAAAAATCTAATGAGTCGTTCACTCTTTTACCTGGAAAAGCCGAGGGAATGGTGGAGGTATACTCTTTTCATCATGTATTCTTTAATCACTATCTCCATTCCTCATATTCTCCTTATTTGGTTCCATTGCTTCATTTAGGTATCACGCTTAATTTCCAACCACTTCTCTCATGATAACCGTTTCACCTTATCAATCTTAGGAGTAGTTCACCGCACCGGCTATCCGTGGACTCCTTTCGGGGACTTTATTAGGCTCAGGAGGAAATTTCCTTCTCTGCACTCGTACCGATCGGCGAGCCTCGAGACGAGGAGTACTATAGTTGTCTATTTTAGCAATGTCATTGGAGCCTATCTATTCTTTTGTTCATAGTGCTTTCCCACAAAGATCAATTCTCTTATTCAACTAAGCATCGATCGTTTTATGTTCTTCCACAAAGCATCACCACTCTTGCTAAGGTTTAGGATGGCTTGCTCCACTGTGAGAGGTTGACCGTGGTCGGTGTGGTCGTAGATGTTGAATCATACCATGGAGGAGCAGGTGGTTCATACTATGGGGGTTTTGTCTTCCAGGAGAGATTTGGGTGATTTCTCCAACTAGGGTTGTAAGTGTTGCCATATGGTGCATTAATTGATGGTTTGAATTTACCAACAACATTTGCTTGCTCCACAAACATCTCCCTCATTGTCGAATAGTCGGACATCGCTTCCCAAATGCTAGAGACTGACAAAAGAAACACCTGCTTACTCAAGTACAGAATCTTAGTCATCACTGTGACTCTCATGTAGTTTTCTATTTCCAATTCTTCCAATATCCTCAAGCAAGTCAAACTTCGCTTTCACGTCCATGTTCTTTAAGAAGAGAGCACATGCCACCCCGGTATCGACCGAGGTCTCATTCTTTCCATCTCCTCTCGGGTCAAAGCTCGTCCCAACCTTTTGATGTTTCAACCATTAACTTAGAAATCCAAAACTTCCTCTAGGTTTTTTCTCATGAAGTCTCCTCCACACATAGTCTCTAGCATTTGCTTCATGGCAGGAGAAATTCCATCATAAAAATAGTCGACTGCCTACGTGGTCAAACCCATGGCGTAGACAAGCATCGAGTGCTTCCATATTTCCCAAGATTCATAGAATTTTTCATTTTCATTGGCTGAGAAGTTGGAAATCTGCCTTTTCAAGCTGTTTGTTCTCTAAGTGGGGAAGAATTTCTTCAAAAATTCAGCATGCATCTTAGCCCATTTTCGAATACTCCTTAGCCTCGGGGAGTTGAGCCAAAATTTTGCTTTATCCTTCAATGTGAAAGGAAAAAGCTTAAGCCTCATTAAATCCACGCTAAGGCCTCCTCCTCGAATGTGCTGGGTGACTCCTTCAACCCCTTATGTGAATAAGGTTCTCACTTCCATGCCATGAAAAGTGGAAGGAGTGGCAACAAAATGTAGGTCTAATGACCATCCGGCTTCAAACAAGGCACTATGCGTGATGCGCACTCATCCGAGGAGGGTGTATGTGGTCTCTTATGGATCTATATGCATTGGGGTTCCTCTCTATTCCCTGCCGACTCTGCTGTTCTTCAAGTGGAGGTTCCATTGAGTTTAAATTCAGCCTCAATTTAGAATCTGATTCCTGTGGAATACTAACTTTGACTAACCTACCTTCTGAATTTCTAATCCACTGGAACATAAACTCTTACAGGAAAAACAGGGCAACACCACAGGGAGAAAAAAAAAACAATTCTACCAAAAGGAATAATGTTAGCTAAAAAATATATAAACAGTGAAATGAAATTAAGCAAACTAACAGTAAATTGCTAGAAAGAATGATAAGAGAAAAAAATTCACCAAAGCTTGTGATGAGGATCACAAGTGTTTAGTACATTGTCACTTTCACTAAGGCATTATCCCCGACAACGGCGTCATTTGATTCGTCACCCATAGGGTATTAATCACCAAAATTTATAACCTAATACCTCATACTAGAGTAGCATAGCTACTTTAGTATAGTGGTTCTAGGATCGTCCACAACGATGGGCTTTCTTTGTGGAAATGACTCCACAAAGTGAGGCTTAAATGGTGATTTGATTTTGATATCAGCTGTGATAAAAGATTTGGTTTTAATGGTTACAACTAAAAGAAAATGGATTAAAATATGGAAAGAAGTCCCTCAAGATCGTGTCACGAGGTTTAGGTTCCTTAGACAAATGCGGGGTTTTTCAAGTCTTTTCCTCGCATTGGGGAGGATAACATATAGTTATCTCCCGAATCGATTCTTCATTTAGCTATAAAAACTTACCCTCAATAAATATCCTTTTGAAAATAGCATTCACTTCTCATTAATGGTCTCAATCAATAAGAACATGTCTCATTGACTCAACTTCCAATAGTTCATAAGTGATAACTAACGAACATCACTGGATCTAGCATTAAGTATCCAATGAGTCCTGAAAGCTTACCAAATATCAACCATTCAAGGTGACTCAAAGGGATCGAAACTTAGAGTTGAAGGAAAGAATATTAATGACAATGAATACCTGCTTTGAAAACATGGAAACCCCCCGCACGCTGCGCCTTGCCTCGGTGCCTTTACTTCAAGGAAGGAGGTTTTGTGCCACCATCCCTAAGAAATCATCCTCGAGGTCGCTTGACGGCGGAAATAGGAGAGAAAATGAAAGAAAATATCGAAATGTGAGCTTCACAGAAGCTTCCCAAAAATACTCAATAATCAATCATTCCATACAAAGTCTTCTATGGGTATTACATACCACGAAAATCAATACAAATTGCCAAAATGTACAACTCATAACACTATTACATGAGGATAAACTGGGAAGAAATCAAAAAAATAGAAGATAAAAAAAGTCGAACAAATGGTAGGAATTTTTGCAAGGTCTGCGAAATTTCGCAGGCAACCCTTGCGAAAATTCGCAGGGGCTACAAAAATTCGCAACCTTGTGAAATTTCGCAGGGGTTGCAAAAATTCGTAACCCTTGCGAATTTGGCAAGGTTTGCTACTGCATCTTTTTTTGCTTCTGCTTTTGCCTTCTTCTATGCTCTTTAGCTTTGAATTGCAATTGGGTTCTTCATGCTTGAGCTAAATCCCTATCTTCAATATATATAGCCTTTGAAAACAACAAAACTTGCCACAAAATATGATTAGTAGCCTTGTTAGGTCTTTAGCTTGTCAACTGGGTCAATTACGTTGATTACTACACAAAAAGAGCTCAAAATATGGAGTGTTAAGGGTATGAAACATCACTATTTGGGTAGTAATCAAGAGGCTGATAAGATCATTAAATCTAAGGAACCACCAGGTGGAGAAGGATTCTACATTTGAAAGCATAATGGTTTTCAAGCCATAGGTAGGAGTATGATAGGATTGGGTCAGTTGCTCTACTAATGCTGCAGTAGGTGGTCCTAAGGGTGAGGAAGGGAATGAAAGGATAAACTGAGTATATTTGAATTGGCAAGCCCAAAAGTAGGGCAAGTAGGGTAAGAAAACTGCAGAATAAGAAGATAGTTGAGGGGGAAAAGCATAGCAACCCACTAGACATCAAGACCCTACAACCATAAGGTCGAGGAAACATAATATTTAAAAATCCAGCAAAAATGGGGTGGAAGAATTCAAGATCTATATCACTGTGTCAATGGAAATAAGTTATGCTTCAAGTGGCATTGAGACAAAGAACACCTCACAAGCTAAGGAAAAAAGAAGAAAAGGAGTATGAAGATATAGACCTAATGGATTGAGCCGCACTAAGACCTAAAGACATGGAGGGAAAGGAGTCAACACCTGATAGCTCAGGGAATAAGAAAAGAGCTAAATCTGCACAAACCAAAGGGCTTCTCCTACCCTTTGGTAAGGTAGCTCACTCACATATTTGCCCATGGATTGGTACAAGGAGGCCAAGAGAATAGTACCCAAAGCATAGGGTCGCCCAATGACAAGGGCCCTAGTCAGAGGAAGATACTCCATGGAAGGTTTACCTGAATGAGGAGAAAAGAAAAAATGACAAAGAAGAACCCATAGGAACTCTATGTGTTTTGTGTTAGAAGGTACCCTAGTAGAAGTTCACCACTTATGTATGGAAAATGAGTAAGAAGCTCATGTAAAAATGTCAAGATGATGGGCTGAATGGGTCATGGACATCTAGAGACATACTAATTCTCTAAACCTCAATAGTAATCCAAAGTAAAGATAGAAATGTCCCTGGTTGCAATGGATGCGGCCGGAAGGGAAGATAAACACCAAATCCTTAAACCAAAACCCCAAGGCAATACTCATCAAATCCAAATCTAAGGTGATGCTCACCTTAGTAATCTTAATGAATTGGGCAATACCTAAGGATTCCTAGTGTTCTTGGAAATGAGGAGATAGTATGTCTACCTAGGTTATCCAATCCTTAGATGCCCTAGGCCATGACTTGGCTGGTAGGGGCATAGTTCAGAGTTATTTTCCAAGAAGTATCTCTGATGGCGATGTTAGAGGAAAAGGAAAAGCTAGGATAAAAATAACCACATCTCCAATAGCATGATCAGTCCCAAATTCCAACAAGAGAGGAAGAGATGATAGTACACTGGAACATAGAAAATAGTATTGAAGGAGCTGGAGTGGTAAAAGAGAAGAATGGAAGCATGGTCGAGAAATTATAAGGAAATGCCTTTAATTGGCGAAGACCGCCTGCCCATGTCGAAACGGCGCAAATCAAGACCAAGAAGAAATCAGGGGATGAAATGTTGAAAGAGATTAACAGGATGGGCTCTTTTTATGGGAATTTTCAAAATTTTCAAATGGAAACTACTGCCATGCTGGTACCTGAGCCTGTGCCTAACTCCCCCACCACAAACCGACCCTGTGGTCTCAAGGAAAAGGTCAGCACCGCCCACACCCCGGTCGACCCTCCGTCTTGATATCTCAAGAGGATTAAGCCCAGACATTAGCCAGCCCATAAGTGCCTAACATCTTCCGCCCAAGGCCGGATTTAACAAATTGAACTACTTGTTTAGCTTAGATAAGCCATTTTCCCGAGCTAATTCTCCTAAGCTAAGCTTCAAGCAAATGGATTTATCTTACAAGCGAAAGTTCACTATGAACCGACTTCATTCAAGAAATAGAGGCACTTCAACAATACTTATTAGAAAGCAAGCACATGGGGAACAAGTCACCCTTCCGAAATATGGAGCCACTTCTACCATTGGGAGAAAGAAACGCTCAATTTACTAGGAAAGTTTGGATTCCCATCTCCCTCCATAAAAGGAAACAAATCACACCAAAATAAGGTACGATCTTAAATTTAAAGGATACTTGCTTCTAACCTCGAAATCTTCGAGAAAAGGCTAACTTACATCTGAGGCGCACAATCACCCCACAAGCCAGATGAGCCATAGGTCGCTTATCAGTTGCACTGGGTGAATGATGACGATCCATTGACTCAAAGAATTCAGAGACTACACCGGCGCCGCCTCGCGAAACGCCAGCCAGCAAGCTCACAAAGGCTGACGCAAGAGCTGCATATCCGCCCCAAAGGACCACTTCCCGACAAGAAAGCCTCGCTGCCCCCATATCCTGACAAGACCATCTAATTCAAAGACTACGAATGAAGTAATCCCAAGAACCTAGCTCCTCGAAGACTACCACCAAGGCCAAGAACTCGTAGCTAAGACAAAGAGGAGCAGCTGCAGCGTCAATCCACGTGTACTGTGGCAACTGGGCCATGGAAGAAACAAAGCTATAATCCAATTTGAAGCCGGGCCGTTAAGCACTCATGAGCCTCCTCGTCTTTCCTCCTTCCCGTCTCGACAAAGGAAAAGAGGTCACAGATCAGGACGACATCGACCATCGAAGGATGATGTGAATTTATCCTCTCGGCGCCTCCCCTTCCCGCCATTCACCATCTCCGAACGTCGTGGAAGCCCACTCAAGAAAAGGCCACCTCGCCGGCCCAGCCGGTCCATCAGTGTCGCAAGGCATCGGACGCAGAGAGAACCCAGCAGAGACCAACGACCGCCCATGCCCACTCAACAATATGTGCCCGACCCAACTGGGCGCCTCCCTCGGCCAGTACCAGCCATATACCCTCCTTTCGGGGCCGCCCCTGCACCTCAAATGGTCTTTACGCTCACACAGGGACTCAGACATGCTTTCCACTCCTTGGTCAAGATATTCTCGATTACGATCCCCCAGGGTTTTCCATACCACCCTTTACCATGTACGACGGCTCCTCCGATCCATATGATCATATGTTACATTATAATCAGGCAATGATCCTAAGGCCGGGGATGATCGGCTACTTTGTAAGGTATTCCCAAACACTCTGGGCGGTCTCCCGCTTAGCGCGTGGTTCCACAAGCTCCTAGGATCGAGCAACATCGCTCAACGCACCGCCACATTGTCTCCCAATATTTATGCTCACAAGCAAAGGAACATCGCCTCCTCCAATCCATCCTCAAACAGAAGACGAGTCCATCCGACTTCACACGCAGGGTCGGGCAGCTATCTCAATGGCTGCATATACGCGATGGATGCCGCTCTGCACTCGTATCAAGTCAGTCGACCACCCCATTCTTCCAAATTTCATCATCGATTCAAGAACTATGGAAGAATCAGACCGGCTTCGGGCCGATAAATTCTTTAACACTCGCGAGGATAACATCCGGAATGCTTCACAAACTAAGTATGATAACGCACTCGTATCAATAAGTCGGCCACCAAGGTCCCGTCTGCTGCAGCAACCAAGGCAAGAACTGCAGGCGCCACGGGCAATCCGAGTTAAGAGCACTTCCCGGGGCCATCGCTTCTCAACATCGCCATGATCAACCCCGCTCTCATCCAGACCTCCCGACTTCAAACGGCGCCCACCACCGAGGGTCTGGCTCGACTCAACGCACGGGGGATCCTTACGATGAGACTATCACAGGGACCATGGCCATGAAACCAATCACTGTCAGAGCCTCAAGTTCCTAATAGAGAAGCAATTCGCCACCACCTCGCACGATACTGAGGGAGCTCAATCTGGCGGCAACAAGATGCCCCACGACCGACTGTAAGGCGGGCGAATCGAACATGCTCCGCAGCCTCTACCACCATCAACTTCATACTGGCGGGGGGACCGGCCGACAGCCAATACCAATCCAAGAAACAGCGAAGAACGCTCCTGACACCTCAAGAGAGCTTATGGAGCATCATGAAGTAATCCAGAAACGCCTAACAATAAGAAATGCAAGGATCTACTCATATCCTTTCCACCTATTAACCCTACACGTCATCACACCACACTATGACGCACTTGTATTAATCAGATGCATTAACGACTTCGATGTAATACGTGGTCCTCATCGATCCGTGAAGTACCACTAATCATTTCCATCTCCCAAATTTTAGCAAATGAGAGTCTCGATTGATCATCTCCACTCCCCTGGCAGGATTCTGTCAGGTTTCAACAGAGCTACCACATTGTCGATCGGAGACATCACCTTTTCTGTCAAGGCAGGTCCAGGAACCCAACAAGTACTGTTTTCTGTGGTAGAAGACTTGGGGCCTTACAACGCTATTTTGGGTCGAGCATGGTTGCATGCAATGAAAGCAGTGCCTTCCACATACCACCAAACAATAAGTTATCTGACCGAGGTCGATAAGTCGACCTCCGTGGAAGCTTAATTAGCTTCGCACCCAGCAGCACAAATCTCTCTACAAGAACACCCAAGTCGACCGTCCGGAACCACCCTCGAGAACCAACCCTCGCACAGCAATCACAAGCCATCCGCCCTGGGCCGCCTCGGAGGAAAGGGAACCGTTGGCCGTGGATCCCTAGGAATCCATACCTCGATCGCCGTATAGGTGCATCTCAGAGCCAAGAGCCTCCTCTCCGCGAGGAAAGGCCTAGCTACACCAAGTTATACAATCCAACGCTGATGTATTTGCTGGGACTACGCCGATATGCCCTGGATCACCCCATTCATGCTCGCACAAGTCAACTCGCCACTCGCCAAGCCGCCGACAAAAGCGAGACGCTTTCACCTAGACCGCTAACTGGTCATCTAGACCGAGGTTGATAACCTTCTACGGAATGGATTCATCGTATGGAACACTCGAACGGGCCGGCCAACGAATAAGTATTTGTAAAGAAGGAAACAAATGGAGAGCTCAGGTGGGACTACACCTGACCTCAACGACGTCATTCAAAGATAGTTTCATTCCGCGATAGACGGATTCGATGCCTCGGGGCACCTGGATGTTATCCTTCCTGACGCTTCGTGATATCATCAGACCCCATATGCACTTCTCGGATGCGTAAAATACATCTTTCATCACCACCATGGACTGTACCGTTATAATGCGGATGCCTTCGATTGAAGAATGCAGGGCCACCCATCGTAGGTCAGACGAAAATGTTTCAATTCGTCAAGTAGCACTACGGAGGTTTATATCGATGATATGCTAGTAAATCCAAACAAATACCGTCACGCGACTTATCAGGCGGGCGCCCGCGACCGCAGCTTGAAGACCTCTAAGAAGATCAAGAGCGCGATGGTTTGAAGACGAGGCGAGCGCTTCCAGAGGTGCGTGTGGCGGATCGAGGTGAAGATTCTTCGAGTTCAGTGCATGCCGATCTCTATGGCTCGAGTTTGCCACCGGCCCTGACCCGACTATGAAGAAGCCGGGTCAGCTCTACCTCGACAAACTAGTCGGGAGCCGGAGCCGCTTCCTCCCGATGAGCCCAAGGCGTGGCAAACCAAATGATAAAGGCATAATGTGTGGCGTGAACTCGGCCCCAAGCAGTTTGCCTACGCGAGACGCGCACGGCCGCATCGCCACGTTGAATGAGCAGCTTATGACGCCGCCTGGTATCGAGTTTGCTGCGACGTGTGGAGTAACTTGAGGATATGATACAGCTCTCGCGGAGGAAGGTGGCGAGCAAGTCCTGGTAGTGACTCGCTCTTCTACACCCGGTAGGGCGACAAGTCTCGCTGCCATATTTCACTCGAGGGACGATTCGTCAAAGCCGAGTCAGGCGCATACTGCGAAGGGATGGACCTTTGCAGAGCAAAGCATGGAGAAGGCCGTGGAGGATCTCAAGGTGCAGATCTAAGACCTTAAAGAGGGACGCAGCTCGCTCTGCCTACGCTGTCACCCAGGAGTGTTCATGACTCTTCAAGACGAGGTCTCGATGCAGTCATAACCTAAGAGTCAAGGGTGAGTCTCCACAAGCATGAAGAGGAGCCGAGGCAAGAGGTGGCCATTTATAAGACAAAGATTGTTTACTTCTGCTATGGCACTACCGAGGCACCAAGGGTGGAGGTTCCAAAGCCACACACTCAAATGGGCAATGGATGCCAAGGAGTTAGACAACTTCAGGGTATTACTTGAGAGGTACTTCGAGGCACAGCACTCAACCTGATGGTGCACTATACGTGACCAAGCACGCTTCTAATTTACCGATAATACAACTCTATGGTGCATATGTCTCAGAGATAGAGAGAAGTGGGATCGTGCGCCATGGGACATGGCGACTGGAGAGAAACTCAAGAAGCAGTTCTACCCAGAGGATGTGGGATACATAGCCCGTAAGAAGATCAAGCATCTCAAGCACACCTGGCCGCATCCGGACTATGTCAAGGAGTTCTCCCACGTTTCAAACTCCGATATGAATGAGAAGGAACTTCTTCATCCTATGATAAACTCCGCAAGGATGAATGAGCAGAACTAAGGAGAAGAGGAGGACTTAGACCTAGCAACTCCAATTACCGTCGAATCCTCGACGGATTACAAGGAAAGATGTCTTCATGACGAGGGCTCAAGGGTTAGGCCAAAGCCCTGGGTGGGGAGAAGAGGCGGTCCCCTGGGTTCGTATGATAAATACAAAGACAAACGGGAAGAGGTGCCCGCAAGACCGGCTAGGTACGGTAAAGGCGCGCCTTGCCACTGTGGAAGATAGCGCACCTGCAAGCATGAGCCCACGCAAGGTAAAGTCGGCGCTTCCTAGGCGCGATGGTCCGATTTGATAAGGAAATGTCCTAAGAGGAGCGCCAATGCTCCCATCGAGAAAATGAGAAGGCTGAGGAGGATGCACGCCTCAGGTTCAATACGATGATGCGCCCCAAGTCATGCCTAAGGCTATCCAGACAAGGAGCGAGGCGTAGGAGCAGTCGAGGCAGTTTCAAACCCACGCTGGGACAAATCCTTAAGGGTAAGGAGAAGCTGTGGCAAGAAGGACGACACCTGTGCCCTCGACAATACAGTACCGCCAGAAGGTCAGGTTCATGAGATGGATGAGACTATCTCAAATTTAACTGTCATCAGTGAAAACACGGAGTCCTCAAGTGCGAGTACTGCTCACTAAGGGTCCACTAAAGCTTAAGGTTAGCTGGAGCGCGAGATGCTACTGGCAAGTTCGCGGATTGGAACCGATGGTTCGAGACTGCGATATCACAGGTCTGGCCGATGGTACGATGGGGGAGAGTGTCGTTAACTCACCTCTGTGACCCCAATGATCCACGGGAAAGGATCCCCAACGGGTTACAAGAGAGCCCTCAAGCCCATATATATGAGCAGGAATGTTCTAGGACACTCGTGGAGACTCCCTCGACTGTGAGCTATGTGGAAGGTTCTAGAAGACTCTGGAGAAGTCTACACAATCAGGTAAGATGTCAGTGTCCACACATTTCAAGAGTGGAAGAATGTGTTGCCATGGGTGCCACTCATGGAAATGTGGGAGAGTAGTTCAGAACCCTTCCATAGGTTCTCTGTAAATACATGTACATAGTAAAACACTCTAGAATTCTCTAGCCTAGTAAAGAACCTTCATAGGTTCTACACACTTCCATTCATTTGTATATAAGGAGGTGGTGGCCTCATTTGCAAACCACCAACTTGAGAACCAAGTTGAGAGCTTCTCTTAGCATTGTAAAGGTTTCTTTCTTCAATAGAGAGTTTCTTCCTTCCAAGGGTTCTCTTGAGTTCTGTTCGCTTCCAAGGCGTGTCTGTCGGGCATAGTGTGCAAGGCAAGCTGAGGCTGACTTAGCAACATCCGAGGGGTGAGTCTGAGGTTTTGACGAGCTTGAAGTGAAGACTAAGTCCCTGACAACCCGGATCATGCCACTCATCTCCAGCAAGCTTTCAACATCCTCCGAGAATATGGTATGAAACTAAACCCTCTGAAATGTGCCTTCGGGGTCAGTGCCGGTAGATTCCTTGGCTTTATGGTGACTCAAAGAGGAATAGAGGCAAATCTCGCCCAACTTAAAGCCATCTTACAATCTTCGACTCCCAGCTCCAAGAAATCAGCAACTAGCAGGTGGTTCAGCACTTTCAGGCGTTTTATTCTGGTTTAAAGTGGCTGAAACCCTTCTTCACCACCCTGAGGGGGGTAGCCGAGCTAAGTGGGATGAAGAATGCGATCGGGCATTCATAGAAATCAAGCAATACCTGACAGAGCCTCCAATCCTTGCGAGCCCGGAAGTCGGAGACACCCTTTATCTTTACTTAGTCGGCCTCACATTATAGCGATTAAGCGTAGCCTTGTTTAAAGAATATTAGGGATACAAGTTGAGACCGGTTTTCTTTGTCAGCAAGTCCTTAACCGATGCAGAAACAAGGCACACCCACCTCGAACGAGTTGCCTTGGCCCTACGAACAACCGCCCAAAAGCTCCACCCATACTTCCAGGCTCACCCCGTCGTGGTTCTAACTGACCTTCCACTACGAGGCACGATTCATAAACCCGATTTGTCTGGAAGGATGGCCCGCTGGGCAATGGAACTGAGCGAGTATGGCATCCAGTACAAGCCGAGGCTCTCAAAGAAGGGGCAAGTCTTAGCCGACTTTCTTGCAGAAATACCACAGTCCGATACTTGCCCGGACGGAAGGGGTTGGTGGATCCTCTGTGTCGATGGGGCTTCCAGACAATCAGGAGCCGGCATCGGTCTACAGTTAATCTCCCCTGCCGGGGAAAGGATCGAGCAGGCAGTTCATTTAGGCTTCGACGCCTCCAACAACGAGTCAGAGTATGAAGCCTTGATAGCCAGAGTTGAACTCGCCCTCGCCGTAGGTGCGCTGACCTCTGAGTGGCCCACTTTCGGAGTTAGTTTGTAGAATGAAGTACTTGCGAATTTGAGTCCAGGGAACCCCGAATGGCAAAATATGCTTCTCTAGTCAAACAGAAACTAAGTACTCTCTCGGCCTGGAGACTTGAACATGTTCCTAGGGATCGCAATGAGAGGGCCAATGCCTTAGCCGCTGTTATAGCTTCCTTTGATGAGAAGCGATATGCACCTCCCAGTCTGCTATCGGCCGGGGACTCATCCATCGCATGCGCGAGTAAGACCCGGATAAGGAGGCTCCCCGTCTGGATGGACCCGTACGGCTCCTACATAGCCATGGGGCTGGAGTGACAAAGCAGAGCACACAAGATTCGAGATCCAGTCCGCCGGGTTCAGTGATAGACGAGGGGCCGGCTAATCGCGGTCCCTCGGCTGACCATACTTGAAATGTCTGACTCCCGAACAAGGCCAGTACATGTTGGCTGAGTTACATGAAGGTATATGCGGAAACCACCCGGGAGGAAGGACACTAGCTCACCGGGCTCACAGCCGAGTGCGACGACTATGAAGAGTCGGATCTTGCCGAAGCCGTCGAAAATGTGACCCACTGCCCGGCGAATGTCTCCGTTTGAAATCTCCGGCGGGTTTCCATCTACAGTCCGCGCGTTCACCTGATGGAGATTGATATTGTGGGCCCATTCCCTACCGCTCCAGCACAGAAGAAACTATTACTGGTCCCTACGAATTACTTCAGTAAATGGATAGAGGTCGAAGCCTTCGCATATGTCAAAGATAGAGATGTCACCCGGTTCATCTAGAAGAACATTGTCTTCCGTTGTGACAGATCAATCGTATCGGATAATGGAGCCTTGAGTTTGTGACTAGGTATATGAGGAATTTGCGGGAACTAAAATACAAATTTGTACTCCACCCGGTATTCTCAATGTAGTATTTGAAGCCTCAAATAGACCTATTGCTTGCCCCTCAATCAGTTTAGATTCATTTAGGGAAATGGGTGGAGGCCTTCACTCGAGGTGCTGGGCTTCTGGGACCACAGCCCGAAAACATATCGGTGCCTCTCCCTTCGCGCTCACCTACGGGATGGAAGCCATTATCCCTATTGAAATCGGTCTACCTACGTCAGCACGATAGCGTCCAGAACCCGTCGAATGAAAGATCTATGATCGGAGAGTTTAGCACTGGTGGCTGCGACGTGACAATCAAGTGGCATCTATCGGCGCGGGTTGGCGAACTCTTATAACAAACCCGGGTAAAGCCTCGAGTGTTTCGGTAAGGCGATCTAGTTTCTGAAAAGTTTTTGAGAATCTTGCGGACCCAGCGGCGGGGAAAATTCCAGACCTAATTGGAAGGCAGTGCGTGGTCGGGCGGCTCGGGAGCATGAGGTCTATCATGGAAATAGCCAGTGGAACTCACATTTTCGAATGTGGAATTCCATGCACTTAAAAGGTATTATCAATAAAGAATGTCTTTGTGCTCCACTCTTGGCATATCCTCAAATTACAAGTGCAGGCGGCGCGGTTCGGTGAGCTTTTGGCCCGACCTCAAATCACATTTGGCTAGTCGGTCTGATCCGGGCGGCGCGGGTTCCACTTCTTTGCCCAGGCCGGCTCGAATCACGTATGGTGGTCGGTGCAGTCAGGCGGCGCGGGTTCAGACGGCAGAGCCCGGCTTTCGGATCACATATGGTGAATTGATTACAAGTCGGGCCTTGGTTTGCCCGCCTGTTGCTGCTCGGCCCAGCTCATAACACGTCTGGCTGGTCAATTACGAGTGCAGGCGACGGGTTCAGCGACACAGACCGGAGTTCAGTCACGTCTGGTGGTCCCGATTAGTCGGGCGGCTCAACAGCCTAACATGCCCGGCCCAACATCTAATCAGTTAAAGGCACTAGTCTGGCTCTCTGTAGAAAAATTCTACCAGTCACATTTAGTGCTCAAAATAAACATTAAACAGAAACGGATAGAAATCCAAAAGGGAAAATGTCAAAACACCGAAAATGACTGAAGCAAGAAAAAGAAGCAAAATGTTTGTAGTGCAGGCTTACTAAAACAAGCCTTGTCTCAGCAAAACTTAAACTCTACTCAGCCCAGGGATTAAAGTACATTAAAGCGCCTCACTCGATCAGTTGGAAGAACTACCTCATCTCCGTATTGAGGATGGACTATTAAGCGAGTAGATTAACTGCATACAACAGCTACGGGATCCACAGAAGAAGCAGTCGATGCACTTGGGGGGCAGCGAGGATTGGCGAAGAAGTCCATAGTAAGCGGATCTGAAGGGTTCGGCATGCCGTCCGGGATTCCTGGCTTGCTCCCACATATGTTGTGAGTGAAAGCGCAACAACCATAGCCATAATTAAAGCGTCAGCAGGTCAAATTCAGCCTCCGTCATCTCCTGTCGTGACCTTTTCTGAAGGCGGCAAGTCATCTTTGTGACTCAGCTCATACTTAAGAGCGTTTTCTTTACGCCAAATATTTCTTTCTTCCTTCTGCCTTCACTTGCAAAGCCTCCACAGTGTGACTGACACTTCCTAGCGGCCGGTGATCGAACTCCACGCCAGGCGAGTCTCTTACGAGCTGAGGCACATTGAACGACGGCTGGGCTCTACGACGCTCGGGTACTAAGGGCCCCCTCAGCGGCTAACTTGGCCATAGCTGCCTCGTGGCACGCTGCATCTCTGCAGCCTGCGGCACAGGCAGCTCTCGGTAGTTCTCTAGCTTCGACTCAAGCAACGGCGACACGAGTTTGGCTTGCTTGATAAACACTCTGCATCTCATTTCCTCTTAGTACCCGCTTTGAACAAACAACATGTCGCCAGGCATCCTAGCTAGGAAGCTCGAACTCATACAATCTTTGTAGTGCCATGTTACGGATAGCAGTCATGGCCTACAAAGAAACCCATTAGCAACAAGGAAGATAAATAATACTTGATAAAGCGCATGGAGGGCACGTGTACTTACCATCTCGGTCGGTAACAAAGCGCAATTTCGAACACATCCATCGTCATGATCTGGCTTTGTCTTCCTTCGGGGTAGAGGTAAGGAGATTCACTGAGTAGTCTTCATGAAGGCCCATGCCATGACGATCATAGAGCTTTGGTAAATGCGGGTACAAATTATTATTAGATTAGGTACGGATGCCTCATGATGGAAGGGCTCCCCAGCGGCTGGGATATCCTTCACCCTCTATCCTTCTTTGCCTTTTCACGAGTGGGTGAGCATGCGTATCATGTCTCTCAGCTCTCGGGGCTCCGCGACCGCAAGGGGAAGGTAGTTAAGGGTTAATACCTCAACCGAATGGGTGGGAATGGGAAACCCCGACTGCGTAAACTTCTATTCACTTGGTCGCTTCTCACCCTGATCTGAAGGCAAAATTACTTGACGCTCGTGGGGCCGGCTCAACTACGTTCGATTCTGGTTGACCGGCCTTGTCAGGTTAGATTCTCATTGTGGCCACACGAATTTGGGGAACCGGGAATAGTAATGGCCCGAGTCCAGAGACTTACGTCGTGCTTGAGGTTGATTATTAGTAGGCTAGCTTAATTACCAAATTTGACAAGGACGGCTGCAGGTTCCTCACTTTCGAGCTGCACATTTGCTTTCTTTTTCGGGCAGCATAGCGGTCAAGCAACCCCGTCGTCTTCTCCATTCGCTCTTCCTCCTCCAAACCCTGAGGACCGTCCGCGTTGACAGGAACCCAAGGTATAAAATTTTCACACCTGGACCCCCGTGCGTTCTGACGTTTTAGTGCCCTTTTCCGCTTAACCTTTACCACTCTGAGGCGGCCGGTAATTTGCGCCAAGAGGAGGGGCAGCTAGGGAAAATCTCTCGGCTCTTGAAGCCCTAGGCGAGAAGAAGGCAGACAGGTCCTACGTCTAAAAACAAGCGACCCGGATGCACTTCGGTCCCCCCTGCGCTAGGCTTCGATTCCGCGACTCTCGCAGTTCACGGAGGAACCGGTACCCCAAACAGACGCCGCACGATCCGCAATCCACCGTCTCCCCCATCCACGACACTTAAAGGCAACGGCCGGGAGATAACTAGAAGGGTATAAGGCGTCGGATGATTTCTCATGGCCTATATATTATGTCGGGTAAGTAGGACCTGAAGGTGACGTTCCTGCTTGGAGATCTTCAAGAGTCGGCAGATCTTCTCAAAACTCGACTTCTCTACCCATTTCTGACCTTCCCCTCCAAAGCCTTTCTGCGTGGTAATTGCAAATTGACACTTCATAACATCGGGATGTATGCTAACAAACTTGGTCGGCGTAACCATAACAAACACAGGAAGGGCGAGGCTAGGTTAACATTAAGAGGTAACCCAGGGGCAGGGGTCTCATCCCAAGGACCCCTCACTAGTAACGCCCCTTTCGCCTCCGTCTTAAGAGAGTTAGGAAGCCCATTTACAATATGAAATCGGGGGAATCAAAGCCCAGAGCATATACATCAGGCCAGGCCACATGCTCGGGAATAAATAATGAGAATCTCTCCCGGAGAAGATCGACAGTACAAATGATTCGATTACCGCGGTACGCCTATCGGGATAGGATCCACGTTGGGATGGACGAGAGCGACGGCCTTTGGGTAAAGTCTGGCTAGCAACATTATGGTAGGCACGAAGCGTAGCGAGTGCAAATGCTCTGGGTGAAAGACACACCATTGTGTTCTCCACCACGGTAGAATCATCCACCCTCTCCATTAATGAAGGTGGTGTTATCAGACACTCATGATGCACGCTAGTTCCTCCATGTTCGAAGAGGCCTTAATGATATTACTTACGGGGTTGCTCGAGGGCCGCCCTCTTGGACGACCGCTTGTGGTTCCTCCGACCCCTCACCATTACGCAAGCATATCAAAAGAATGGAAGGGTGTCTGGAGCCTAGGCACCTACAGTAGGTATAAAAGTATGCCACTATTTTGAATTGCTTGTTTGCCTGACGAAATATGTATTAAGACTCCTCTCTTCTCTTCCAGGCTTTTAACAGTTAGAGAGTGGAAGTCACTGCAGAAGGACTAACACTATCAGAGGCGATGTAAGGTACGTGAGAATTGAATCAGCAGCTAACTAGCCTCATGACCAGAGTGAGCCTCTGGAATAAAAACACAAGGAAGAAGCAAGTTGGTCACCGAGAGAAGATAAATCCAAAATGACATCTGAAAGGAAAAGGTGCGACAATGATTACTGTCAATATATCTCACACAGAATTTAATGTGAAATTACTTGTTTTAATGCGATGGAGTGTTTCTTTGACATCTAAGTAGGCAGGCGGTTCGTACCCTAGGGCACTGTAGATTACGATGGAGCTGACCCGAAGGCCTTCGTCCTCGTGACCACGTAGCGAGCCCATTAGCGAGTTTTAAATGGCGAGCGTAGTATTTAGATAGAATTATAGAATACTTATACATAATCACGATAAGGCACAAAAATGATAAGGAATTGCAATTTTATTAATATCACCAAAAAGGTATTTGGCATTACATACTTAATGCTTTGTTACCAAATAAATGTTTTACAATACATTACGAGTTTATAGGCGTTGAAGTAGGCGAAGAGTCCATTAGGATCGAGCGGAAGATGCTACTTAGAGGCGAGGAAAAGAAGGTGGTGATGAGGTGACGAGCAAAAGCCCACAATCTTTGCTATAGCGGCTAAGAAGAAGGAAAGGAGGAGGATGAGGGCGGTGGGGCTTGACCCGAACCACAGTTTAACGGGGTGCCCACGGATGCGAGGTTGCCATTCGAGTTTTAAAACCACCCAGCCTCCCCGAATATTTTCGACTATTCGAGCCATATAGTCCTTGAGCAAGCCTTGGGTGCACAGACGGCATAGCCAATAAATGATAACTATCCCACATCCTCCAGTCCCTTCACCATAGGGTCTTCATCATCGATTTGATGCCATTCTCTACCAGATAAACTTGGATAACTAGTGAGATAACAAACTTCGTCGCTCTCGCCTTTTATAACTGCTCCTAACTCTCAGGACTGATACGAATGATCCAATGGCATCTAATGCAATTGCAAGAAAGTTATAAAATTCACGTTGAAAATTAAGTGGCATTAATAAGAAACTATTCCCCATGATACGATGATCAACCTTACTCTTTTTCCCAGCCAGGGACGGTTTACCTCCCCGGTAGGAAAATGGGGGCATTGTGGTACCAGACCCGAGGCCCGACCCCTGGCAGGCAAGCCCAGGCCACTGGGGTCTCAAAGGGAAAAGGCCCAGGCACCGGCTGGCCCACAAATGCCATGTCGACCCTCTGTCTAGATATCTCAAGAGGATTAAGCCCAGACATTAGCCGGCCCATAAGTGCCGGCGATCTTGCACGGCAGGAGTTCATAGCCGACGGCTTGTTTAGCTGGGCGCTTACTCCGTGGCAATTCTCCCAAGCGAAGTTGCCAGCCGGATTTCTATCTTACAAGCGAAAGTTCACTCATGAACCAACTATCACCTCTCGTGAAATAGGGAGGCACTCTCAGTGACCTTATCGGGGAAGCGATTACATATAGAGAACGAGTCACCCTTTCGAGAAATAAGGGAAAGGCCAACTTCCCCTAACATTAGGGAAAGAAA
This sequence comes from Tetrastigma voinierianum, assembly GCA_016808115.1. Lineage (NCBI taxonomy): Eukaryota > Viridiplantae > Streptophyta > Magnoliopsida > Vitales > Vitaceae > Tetrastigma > Tetrastigma voinierianum. Next base: position 432,526 of record JAEQBH010001618.1, read on the forward strand.
TGATACCCTCCGGGGGAAAGTTGGATCTCACATCTCCCTCCGTAAGGAAACAAATCACCCGAATAAGTGCATTCTGTCAGAGGGATAGTTGCTTCTAACTCTAAATCTTCGAGAAAAGGCTAACTTTTCCATCGGAGGGGCGACGGATCACCCCCTTCATCTTCGCATTTGTTTTGCAGGTTGCTGTCATATTGTTGCTAATTGGTGAATGCCACGACGATCCATTGACTCTCATAATTCATGAGACCACACCATGGTAGCCTTGAAGTCTTGTAGTCATATGTTAGGAAGATATATGAGAAAATCTCTTAAAAATATTAGATATACATGGCTCAGCCTATATTCTCCAAGGCAATATCTTCAAGTCCATCAAATAAAAAGGTTGAGGATTGCAACTGCGATACTTAAGTTGGTAGATGAAGTAAAATAATGGCTTGAAATAGAGAGATAAGCTCTAAAAATAAAATAATAAGCTTTGGTAAAGATTTGGTAAGAACCAGACTCTGTTTTAAATTTTTAAAGACTTTTTCATTAAATAACAAAGGGTTTTAGAGTTCTAAAAAACGAAAAAGAGTCTTTCCTAGTTTTTTAAAAGACTTTTCCGTTAGAGAACAAATGATTTGATGTTCCAAAAAACCAAAAAAGTCTTCACAGTTTTTGAAAATTTGGGAAAACTATCTTGGATTATGGGATTAGAGATCATATGGAACATTCATCGAAAATCACTTCGACAAAAAGGGAAAGATCTACTCATCAGTGTAAGAGGTAAGTTCGAGTGGCATGGAAGATGGTCAAAAATCAAAACTACGACGAAGGAGGAGGATCGATGGAGGCCACGGCGTTATGCACAACGTCGGTCCAACGTCATTTGTCCTGTCTGTTTGAAGAACAATGATGTCGCTTCGATTCGAGTAGCAACAGGGTCTTCACGAATAGTGTAGGAATTTTCGACCAAAAATGGGTTTGAGGAAGAAAAGAAAGAAGAAGAAGGTGGATAGGAGAATATGGAAGGTTTTATATGTAAATCAAAGAGATTTCTTCCTATGAACTTACCAAATCCCAAAGGAGAGTCTTTTGATACAGAAGGAATTGAAGGAGGAAGATCAAAAGTCATAGGTTTGAAAGAAAAATTGGCGGGAGGTTTTTCTCGGGTTATTACTTTGGGCTTTTTCAACTCATCTAATAGGGCTCGGGTTTTGGCTCGTTCTTCTCATTGGTAATCTACATCCAAAGGGGTAAGTTGCACTTTGGGCCTCATGATAGAATGATGAGAGAGGAGAGAGGAGAGCCTTTGACAAATAAAAGCTTTTTCATATAAACATAGCCCATGGGCCATATTGTATGCGAGGGGCAATTATTTACACTAAAAATGAACTTTTGGGCCCAAATGGAATTTAAATAATTATTCGACCCAAAGGGTAGTGGAATAAACCCAATCAGTCAAATCGAGCGATAAGTCAGAAGCGAGTCCATGATAAATAAGCCCATACAGGGTCCATAGACATTTCTGGAGGTTTTCAATTTGTCAAAGTGGTCAGCTTAGAATGGTGAAACTTTGTCTTAAAAGCAAGTGGAGGAAACTTTTTATGACGAGTCATGACATGGCGAACATGACAGGGTTGTGTTAATTGGATAAATGACTTAGAGAACAAGTTGTTAGTTGATAAATGACTTGGAGAACAAGACTCTAGTGGGTACGTGAGTAGTTATTGAAGAATGTGGGATGGAAAAGTTATTCAGAATGCCTATAAAAGGAAGACTCAACTTCAAATCAAAAGACTGGCCAATCAATCATCAACCAACACTCAATAGAGAATTTTAGTATTTTCTCTTAGGTTCTACAAGTTCATCAACAATATTTCTAGATTTCTAGCTTATTTTCTTTCAAAGTATTTGTTTTTAAAGCATTCATGCTTCAGCAATTTCATTTCCAGTCAAATTCTATAATGGAATTTACTACTTTTTCATCTAGTCCATACAATGTTTTCTTTTAGCTTTCAATATAGTCCAATTTTCAAAGCATTTTCCACTTAGATTCTAGGGAACTGTCAAGGAAACTAGGGAATCCATTTTTCGCTTGAGCAGAAGTTAGAGTTCAGTACATTTTAAGTTTGGAAATACTATAGTTTCCTGGCATGCCCGCGCATCCATCAATTCCCATGTTTTTGTATGTTTTGGACCAAAATCTAGCCGAAACACGTGAATAAAAAGAATTCAAAACACGTCCAAGACAATGTTTTTTATTTTCAATCACATAACTTCCCTTAAAGTACTAATTGAAATTGTAGGCATAATGAACAAAATGTTAGAGGTAAAATAGTAATTTTAAGGAGAAAGGGTAAATAATTGTCAAAAAAAAAAAAAAAAAAAAGGAAAATGGTGAATCCGTTCTACATGTAGGAATCCAAATCACTTAAAAGTAAATTTGATTCCCTTGAATTGGTTTCCTTCCATTCCATTTTACTTAAATTTCATTCAAACATGGGAATAGGCTGAAGTTGTAATGATTTTTCATTCCACCCCTCTCTTATTTCCTATGATCTAACACTGAATTGATGTGTTTATGGGTCCACGTCATGAACCATGACCGACCGCGCGAATTTGGCGACATTTTATGATATTTTTATTTTTTTTGTCCCTCACGCAATCACAAGCTTCCTATTTGAGTATATATCATGGCCCAATTGAATGAGCTGATGTGGGACCCACTCTATTCTCATGTGAGTTTAAAGCCTAAATAATTCATTTTAAAAAAAAAATACACATGTATACATATTTTTAAAATATTCAAAAAACTAATCTTTTTACTTTTTAAAACCGCATTTAGCAACTGTGGTTTTAAGGTAAATTTTAAACCGTATTTACCAACTGTGGTTTTAAGATTAATTTTCAAAATCGTAGTTGGTGAATGCGGTTTTAAGGTTATTACAGCTTAGATTGTTGGTGAATCTTGTTTTAAAGAAATAAAATTTCTTCATTTTTGATAAAAACCAAAGATTTGATTACCTTATCAAAACGTTTGTTCCATGATCTCGATGCTTGGTTAAGTTCATATATGGACTTATGAAACTTGCATATATCAAATATCAAATTTGCATATAGTTTCTATGTCCTAGATCTTAAAAGAAAAAGGCGTTAGATTGTTCTTAGAACCCACACTCTGAGATCAAAACCTGCAAATCGGTTATTGCCTGGAAGATTCACGGATCAGTTCCATTATGGTTAGTATGTATTTTACCAAGTCAATAAAATATTTTTTTTTTTCATTGTTCATAGTTTTGCTTTCGTTGCGTATGAAATCATAGATTTCTGGAGGGATGTCTCGAGACTCCAACATTTGGTATTAGAGCGGGTTTCCTAGATTCCAGATCTAAAATCTTAAGATTTCATAAGTTGATAAAAAAACAATAATTTTTATTAATTTGATATCTAATATATGCATATATCTTCATTCAATCAAACTAGAGCGCCTAAGAAAATATTGACATAGAATTGGTGATCCGTTTGGTGCACCAATGTGGCTAATTTGTTGGGTGTACAAATATGTTTGATGAACAATCTACTTCATGTAATTTTTTATGCACAAATCTGTTTTGCATAGTAGAATAATTTTAATTAAAGTGTGTTTTTCCTTTCATTTAGTTAGTTTGAACTGAGTTTTTAAATTATTTGTTTAACTAATTTTGGATTGTTTTGTACATTGAGAAAATCTTAGATAAATTAGTTTTAATCTAATTTATTATGAGAAATTAAATTATTTTTAACAAGATTTATCTTATAATAGATAAATAATTTAATTTATTATTAGGAATTAAATTATATTTTAACACGATTTATCTTATAAATGTTAAATAGATAAATAATTTAATTTTTTTCTTAGGAATTAAATTATATTTTAACAAGAATTATCCTTTAGTGGATAATTGTTCAATAGATATATAATTTAATTTATCCTTACGAATTAAATTATATTTTAACAAAAATTATCCTTTAATGGATAATTGTTAAATAGATATTGATGATGCCTTTTTCAATCGAAACTAGGCTGGAGCATGTTGGAATCGCTAGGCCGGAATTGGAACTGTCGCTGGGCCGGTCCGCTGGCTCTGGACCTTGGACTCCTCTGCAAAAACAAGAAACAAAGAGGATCGGCGGGGGCTCGCCCATTGCCGCTCCAATGCCTAAGTTAGTTCTTTCCTGTGGAAGAGAATATCAACTGCTTAGAGGGCGAATGTTCTGAGCACCTTTCACCGATGGGGTGGCCTGGTATTTATAGCATATGTTTTTCCCAATTTGATGATGGTAAGGATTCTTTCCCATTGGACGGGGTATTTTCTGCCTTTATCGCTATCGGATTAATAAGGGATAATGAGGGAGCAGTTATTGAGAATTATCTTAACCGCCATTGGTGAGATTGGGATTTGATTTATAGGATAAGTTGTTATTAGGAGATTATCCTATTTCCCTTACCTAGTGAGATTAGTTTGATTCTGAGGGGATAAAACATTGTGGGAATTATCCTATTTCCACTGCCCGGTGAGATTTAGTTTTGATTTGGGACATAGGCTTTGGATTGTCCATGATGTGGCCACAGGGTGAAACCGGCCCAGGCTCCCAGTTTTGGGTGGTGCGGGGTCGGCGTTTCACGAACACCTCTTCCTTGGGCTTAGCGAGTGGGCCTGCTATTTTTAAAACCACATCAGTACGACTGTAATGCGTCGGCGTGTGCAAGGGTTTGTCTGCATTCTTGAATCGGATCACGACTTCCGCGTGTTTACTCAAATTTTGGTTTGGTTAGGGCTTTGTCGCTGTCATATGTCCTGTGATAATGATGACTTTTCGGTTTTCGCGCCCATTTCTTCCAGTTCTTTCAGTTTCTTCTGAGAACATCCTCTGACCGTTCACCTTGTGTTCCCCTGATCTTGAAGCCTTTTTGTTTCTTTGCGAGTTCGGGTTTCCCTTTCCTTACCATTCGTTCTGACCTTCCGTGCAGAGTTCCTTCTGGCGTTTTGTGATACCTTGCTTGGGGTAGCCTTTTTCGTATGTTCTGAGGCGCACTTTCTTCCTTTACATTGATACTTTCAAACAATATGTGAAGCTAGGGCCTTAGTTAGGTCTTATTCTTATTACCTATTATTCTCATGGGTTCGGGTCGTTCCTCTTCTTTGCGCATAGGGGGTGACCCCTCTACTGTTTCAGATTCAGGGCGGACAGGTGATTAGTGCCCAAATAGTGCTATTTTGAGCCCTATTCGAGATAGGTTTTTGAGTCTTTTTCTTAATCGTATCAATTAAAGCCCAGTGAGGTGTTGGTCTACTTAGTATCACTTATGCCATTTCGAGGTTATTTGCGGTTATTTTGCGAGGTTTGTGTACCTGAATCATTAAGTGGGTGACATCGAGATGTGTTGAAGACCATGAAGATTGAAACTATTTCCAGCCATCAACTTCTCATCAAAATTCAGTGAAGTGAAAATGAGAGGCCCAAAGTGAAGATGGAGGATGCGATGAGGTGCGATGAGCAAGCGTTGAAGAAACGACAATTCAGAAATTTATTATGATTTCATTTGACATTTGGGATTATACATTGAGAATTTATGACCATAACAAAAATTCGCAATTTTAGCGAAATTGAGAAATTTAAGCTAGGCTAGCGAAATTTGTTTATATAGCGAAAATCAGCGTGCTTTGTGAAATTCTTAGGTTTATTGTCCCCAAATATTTCGCTAGGCTAGCGAGGGAATTTACCGCTAAATGCAAAAATTATTGTCTTATGTAGAAAATTTGTGATTTTCGCTATCTTTGTGCAATTCGCTAGGCCTTAAGCGAAGAGCTAAGCAAACTAACGAGAGCCCTAGCCTAGCCGAAATTTTCCTGCATAAGCGAAATTCCTTGCCACGGTAATTTGTGTAATTAATGCCCAGAAGCGACCAGTTTTGTGTGTACACCTCCTTGTCCCTTATATTAGCCAATATTTTAGGTTTTCTTGTAGTTTCACACATTGGGTGTGACCTATATAAGCCAAATCATTTGTAACCTAAGCAATCTTTTGTGACTTTTCATTTTTATGTAAATATCTCCAGACTTTCGGTTTTAGGGTTTTGCTTTTCTCTCTTCTCTCTCTCTTTTCTTTCATTTTCTAGGCTGCCAAACACCCCTCGCAGGGATGACAACTGAGAGATGCTTTGGCTTCTAAAGCCTTATAACTGAAGAGGAGGGTTGCTAGCTGTGGTTTTGTATGGCGGGTTGCGAGGTTGTCCTCATGTTTTTGTATATCTACTACAGTGCTGTATTTATGGCTCCATATCTTCCAAACTAGGGTTGAATATCATTTTAATGTGTTACTTTGGCCATTACTTACCATGCTTTAAGTGCAGTGCATACTTATTGTTAGATACAACATTATTCTTTAGATGGTCTTCCACAGTACTTGAAATGAGGTTGAGTGCTAGGATTTTAGGCCCAAAGGGCTATGGATGCATGTTGCTGTGTTATTTCAGTAAGTGGTTTTTAGGGTTAAGTTTATAGTTAAACAGAATTAGATTATAGGCTTGGACTATAGATTTGCTTGCCATAATCACGAGGATATAGCAGGGACACTTGTTTGCCCCCATGTTATCAAACTAGTAACCTAAACCTTCAAATTTACCATTTTACACTTCATTTCGGTTATTAGGTTATTAGGTAATCCAAAACGACTCCCCCTTTGTTTTAAAAACAAATTCCAATCCAAACTAAAAGACTCACCATTTTCAACAACGATGCGGAGTCATTCATAGGATGAAAACCCATCCCGTGTTCGACCCTAGACCACTATCTTTGCGGTAGCTTGACTACGCGGTAGGAGGAACATAGGAAACAAATTTTGTTGATTCGCTCCTACCATTGCTTTACGAATCCAAATGGCGCCGTTGCGCAGAGGATGGTGCGAACTCGTTTGACCGGTTAAGAGTGTACTTGTGATCAACATCACAAGTGAAGGTGACCTTTGCCCACTTTTTGAATTTGGAGTTCATGCTGCAAGTTTTCAATGCTGCGAGTTCTTGCCTGTTTATTTTTCTTTGATCGGTTTTTATTTGGACTAACATTAACCCTTTTTGCAAGCTTGTTTGTGCTCTTTATTGTGTCTCATTTTGTGTGACAGGTGTTTATGCAGCACTTGGACAGAGGGATATCAGGTAGATTGCATAGAGTGAGTGCACCAATTGAACAAGGTTGTGAAATCGATTGTGCAGATGACCCAAAATAGATCCTCACTAAGGAACGGCCAAAGTCGTGAGCACCCCTATGAATCAATGGCATGCAATTCGATGAGGGATCATCTACACCCTCTAGAGTTAGTGCCCCCTCACGCATCATACCTCTGCGAGGATGTAGCGGTGAGACCCGTGCCACTGCTTCCACACTTTCCTGGTATGGAGAATGAAAATCCATATTCGCATATAAGGGATTTTAGGGAGGGTGGTATACGCCTCTTTTGGGAGGCCTCTCTTGGAGCATGGGTTGCTCAAGGCGAAGGCATTTCAGTTGACCTCAAGGACAAAGCCAAAATGGCTCAGCTCATAGTAGAGAGCAGATTAGAAATTGTTTGATCTTCAAAATGAATTTTGAAGAAATTCTTCGATTGCCACAAAGACCAACAGTTTGAAGAGGCAGATCTACACCTACTCGGCCTATGACAATGAAAAGTTTTATCAGTGTTGGGAGAGATTCATTGAGACCATCAATGCTTGTCCACATCGGAGGGATGAGTGCAATGCGTCCCGAGCGAGGTTGGGCAACTAGGGGAAGAGCGGCGTGCTCTGCCCAGAGACGAACTACGTAATAAAGCGTCCTATTTAGATGGGCCGTCGGTGAAGCTCCTAAGGCTGCAAGCTCTATTGAACGCCTGACCGAGGAGTACCATGGGTTGCAAGGTGACCTTCAAAGGCAAGAAACTCTGGTTGTTCAAAGGGACGGGGCTATAGCGAGTTTGAGGAATGAGGCCTGCACTCAATGGGCTTCTAGATGGCTTGCCTTTCAGAGAAGGCTGCTGAGTGCCTGCAGGGCTTGGCCACTTAACCTGCGATATCCTAGTGGGAATTTGAAGAGTCCTTTCCAGCCCGGTATTACGGAGAGCCAAACACCGGTAGACCCGCTCCCTTCTTGCCTTCTACTCCCTCTTCTGACGTCTAAATTCCTTCATATAGCTTTGCTTTTTTCTTTTTTTTTTTTACTTCGGGCTTCGAACCCGGGATATATGTAATGTTCGTGCTCAATGAATACCCCATTTTCTATCTCATCGTTTTTACCCTTTTTTTTTCTTTTTTTTTTTTTATAACTACGCCCCTTGTGTTGCTCTGCTACAGTCTGGATCAATGGCTATGACATACTGAGTTGAAGCAGTTAAGCTCTTGGCGAAATACGAGGCTCAGGTAAATTGCTTGCACGAGTTGGGTGGCCACAGGCTAATCACTGAGTTGAAGCGGTTGAGTTATTCAAAGCGAGGCTTATGAGGCTCCATGGGCTAATCACTTTGAGTTGAGTGGTTGAGTACATTCAAAAGCCGAGCTGCGAGGCTCCATGGGCTGATGCACTGAGTTAGACGCTCTTGGGCTAATTTGCACGAGTTGGCCAGTTGAGCTTTTGAAAGCGAACTACTAAGGCTCATGGGTATACACTGGTGGCTGGCTCTTTGACTATATGGCCTTTCTGACGGTTGAGCTCTCGGCCCGAGCTACGAGGCTCCATTGGGCTGTGCTGAGGCTAATGGCTCTCTTGGGCTACCAGGCCTGAGTTGAGCTATTGAGCTTTTGAAAACTGAGGACCACTTCAAGTGGTCACATTTATTATCTGTTTCCCACTCGCTATAAACAGCATGGGGTGTTCATCAGATGTGAAATGCTGAAGAGGACATTCGGGTGTTAAGCATTCGTCGAGACGACAAACTGATAATAGTCCACCTGATGTAGGCTTTAGGTTTGTTTTGGAATCATAAATGTAAGCTTTTGATACTTGATGGAATTTGTTTATGTACAAGTAAATGAGACTGAATAATAATACGGGACGGTTTAAACACCACTTCGGTGGTTGTATTACAGTTTTATTTTCATTAGAATTATATATATGAAATGGGCCCACGATGTCAGAAGCGGGTTAAAGAGTCCACCGATCTGATGCGCGCCCCTCTCTTTACGAGGCGAGGGTAGGGATGTGACAACAACTCCCTTGAAAATGCTTTGGAATAGCTACATCCCTCAAAGTGAGCTTTTTTGTTTGGGAAGTTTAGTGGGGAAAGTTCTTACTACGAAGCACCTTAAAAAAAAGGGGTTTTCAGTTAGCTAACAGATGACTTTTATGTGGTAAAGTTGATGAGGAGCTGAACCATCTTCTTATTCATTGCTCTTCGATTTAGCATCTATGGGAGGGCCTCATCTCTATCCTAGATTTATCCTGGGTTTGTCCCTTCTCGCTAAAGGACTTGTTCTTGGTCTAGATTTCTTTCCTCATAAGGAAGAGGGCTGGAAAATTATGGAGGGCGACGCCCCTTTTCCTTATCTGAAGGAGAGGAACTATATAGTTTTTCGATGATGTGCAATTCTCTTTGTCTAGACTAAAATCCTTTTTTGTAAACTTGTTAACTTCTTGGGTTGGGATTGTTGAGGTGGAAGAGGACTTTCTTACTAGAAATTTTTTTTGTGTATTCTTTAGGTTGTGCTAGTGGGTGGGAGGTGCCATTTTTGGCATCTTTTTTTGTACAAGCCAGCCCCTTTTTTGATTAATATACTGTTAAGTTTATTTATCAAAAACAAAAAAAAAAGTATAAAAGCATTATCTTATTAAAAAATTTCAAGCACATTTGAGCAAATGATTCAAATAGTTATATGAAGATGACCATTTTGTATTATTCACGAACTCTTTGTATCTTCTATTTAATATCACGGGGAATGTGTTTGTTTCATTGTGAAGATCAAAGCCATCAATGGGTCCCATTTTCCTGATAAGAAACTATAAATGAACAACTTGGTTTGTGTAAAAAAAAAATTATTGAATTAAGTCATCCACAACGTCTTTGTTATAATTATGGTATTAAATAGATCCCTTGATAAACCCATTCTCTGTTATATTATAAAGGAACACAAGACTTTTAAATTGATTCGTCAATCGATATGATATCTTAACCTACGTAGTGTACAAACATTAGACAATTCATTAATCAAATGAATGATGAATACAATGATGAAACTTGACCCCCGACATGCCAAGTAATGCATTAAAAAACTGATTCAAACTTCACCTATTTAGTGAGTATGAGTTTAGTGAGTATGAGCTACGCAAGCTAGAACATTTGGGGCTTCATAAGCGTCTTTGAAATTTGAAGTGGCTCTGTGGCTATATAATGCTTTCATGAGCGAGTTGAGCTCGAGAGAACGACTCTGCGAGGCTCAATGGGTGTTGTCACCTTGAGCTGGCGGCTCTTGAGCTACCAGGCCTAAGTTGGCTTGAGTTGAGCTTTGCCATGAGCCTCACGAGCTCACAGGCGTTGAGGCCTTCTACATTTTGATAAGCTTTGCAAGCTGAACATTTGGGCTTCATGGAGTTGATCACTTTGAGTTGAGCGGCTGCGTGGCTATATGGCCTTAGTTGAGCAGTTGAGCTCTCGAAAACTAAGCTACTAAGGCTCCATGGGCTATTTTCCTGAGTGGGGCCGGCTCTTAGGCTACGGGCTGAGTGAATGGTTCAGGCTCTTCAAGCAGCTATTGGGCTCCTAGGTCTTTGAGGCATTCTACGAGGTTGTTAAGCTCGCAAGCGGGGCGCTAGGGCTTCATGGGCTGATCTGCTTGAGTTGAACTAGCTCTGCGACTATATGGCCTTAGTTGAGCAGTTGAGCTCTTCAAAATTGAGCTGCTGAGGCTCCGTGGGCTAAACTACCTGAGCTGAACTGGCTCTACGGCATGGCCTTAGTTAAGCAGTCGAGCTCTTGAGTGGGCCAATGAGGGCCCTCACGGGCTGACTGCTTTGGAATTTGCGAGTGCGGTCGTTGTTCCACTTCACGGAATGTGCGGCGTCATTAATCTTGGTTTATGGAGGTGGAAGCGGCGTGCGGAGTTTTGAGGTCTGCTTTGGCCTCCTTATAAATGCGCGACTTCTACGTTATGGGCTCGTGCGAACCTTCTTCCACTTTTTGGCGCAAGCGGAATGCCCTTGATGAGCGTCGAGGCTTGGTCGTCTTCTCGGGAGGTCGCTGGGTACGGTCAGGCGTTTGGTTCCGATGGACCTCTGCCTATGGGAGTTGTGTTTTTCCCTAGTTTCCCCTTTATGGGAGTTATGTTATTCCCTAGCTCCGTGCTAGGGAATGCGTATAGAAAGAGCGGTGTACTTTTAGTACCGCTTTCTCCATTTTCTCCTCTTCTTTATCTTGCTCTTCTTTCTCTTTCTCTTCTTTCTTCTCCTTCTCCTTCTCCTTTTCACTCTCTCTTCCTCTCTTTCTCAGTCTCTCTTCCTCTCTTTATCTTTCCCTCTCCCTTTCTTCTCCTTTTAGCTACCTTCCACTACAGTTCGCACTCTCTTTTTCCCTCTTTCCTCTTTTCCCTTTTTTTTTTTTTTTTTGAGAAGCGCATGCTTGTTTATTTACGAGATCATGAGGATGACAACTAGTGATTGTAATCAATTGTACCTTCATTGGAATAAAGAAAAATTTTCTTTTTTAGCACATGAATTTGTGTATTCTGATGTGATATACTTGTTCTCATCGTTGCTGGCGAAATTTGTCTGTTTTTCTTTTCTGCAGAGATGCCAGCTTTTGATTTCTGAGGATATTAAACCAGTAAACACTCATGCATGTCAGCGATCATTTACTTTATTAGCGATTACAATCCCAGGGGTCTCTTATTAAAAACACTTGAGTGCTCGGCGTTTCAAGGAGTGAGATAGAGCTTTCCTTCTCGCATCTAGAGCTCGTAATTACGGGTTTGATGGCGAGATACTATATGGGGCACTTCCAGTGGGCCTAGTTTCCATGTGTCGGATTTTTCTTTACGGCGAAGCTTTTTTAAGACTAGGTCGCCGGGCTTATAACTCACAGGTTTTGACGCTTTTGGTCGTAATTACCTTCTTAGATCTTCCTTTGGTATTTGTTGGCCTTAATGCGTTTCTAGACCGGATGGCGCTTTTCTATCTTGAGGTCTCTAGGTTCGGGTGGAGAGCCTCTTGGTTATGTTCCACGGCTTGCCCGATTCGATCATGGGGTTTAATTTGATCTCCTGACGGGGGCTACTACCTCTGTGCCGAGAATTTAGGCGAATGGGGTTTCTGGTCGGTGACTTGCATGTGGTTACGTATGCCCACAGCTTCGGTGGAGGTACTCTACCCATTTGCCTTTAGATCTTCGACTTGGTCTTTAGTGTAACTAAGAGTTCTGATGGTGACTTCAGCTTGCGAGTTAGATTGTGGATGAAATTTGGGGACGAGAGGTAGTAGTTCTTGATCCAGGAGCTCGTAACGAGGAAATCCACTGAACTTAGGATTGTGAATGGCTTCCCATTATCGGATGCAAAACTCTCGGGATGCAGGCACGCCGTATGGAGCTGACGAGTTGCGTATCTTACATTCCATGATGGCAGCGAAAGGTTCGGCTTACGCCCATTTGGTGAAATAATCCCACTTTGCCACGATGATAAATTTGCGACCCACTCCGATGGGCAGAGGTCCCTACGATATGTCTAGCCCACACTATTGAAAAAGCTGGGATGGCCAAATCGTGGCTCGGATGGGAGGTGAGAGATTTTGGCATGCTCTGACAAACTGCACTTCTGATAGTTTTGTCACGTCTGCAGCGTTGTGGGCCCGATAGTATCCCTGTCTTAAGGCTTTTCCCGCCAATGTTCGAGCTCTGATGTGATTTCCTCATACACCTTCATGCACTTCCCTCGGTGCGTGGTGGCGATCACTGTACGATGCGCCAAGGATGGGTGTGAAAAAGCCACCAGCTTGTAAGGCTTCCCTTATGAATAGTAAACCTGGCCGACCTCGTCATAAGCTTAGAAGCCTCTTTTGGGTCGTCAGGTAGTAGTCCATCTATTAAATAGTCCCAAATGGGGTCCATCCAGCTCGACTCGGACATGACAGGGGCGACTTCCTCGTCATTGAGATCTATGGGGGCTCTGAGGTGCTCGACGGGAGGGAGTTAGTGCGCTGAGATCCTTCTTGTGAGGCATTTACCGAAGCTTTCTTGGGCATCTTGCTCGGGGAATTCTTTGCTGCGGTATGTGTCGACTGAACTAGCCTGAACTTCCTCGGTGGTTCAGAGTACCTTTATGAGGTATAGGATCATTTTTTTTCACCTTTGGCCTCGTAGGTGTCTTCTATTTATTTTACTACCAATTGGGAGTCGCTGCATACTTCTAGCTAGTCAACTTCTATTGAATAGGTGAGGTTGAGTCCTGCGATGACGGCCTCATACTCGGCCTGGATTTGTTGGGGCTTGGAGACGATACGATGCATGCACCGGTGTTTTATTCCTTGCAGGGAGGTCAGAATTGGCAGGCAAGCTCCGCCGTATTGCGGTATACCACGGATTGGTTCAAATGGGAGGTTGAGTCTTTGGGTATCCTCGGCAAGCTTGGTCGGGGTGAACTCCATGACGAAATCTGCAGAACACCGCCGCTGATTCAGTTTGCGGTTTATATCTGATGTGAACTCGCTCGACTCTAAGGCCCTTCATGATCTTCAGGGTCTACGGTTTTGTGCTGCTTCATTGGGTATTATCGGGTTTCAATGAGTGAGCTTGAAAGTAAGGGCGGAGCTTTCGGGCTGCGGTTACTAGCGCCAGAATTAGTTTCTCCATCTTTGGATACCTCTCCTCTGCTCCTCTCAGGGCTCAGCTACAATAGTAGACGGGATGTTGTACTCGGTCTTTGTTTCTAATAAGGACGGCGCTGGTCGAGAAATCAGAAACTGTCAGGTACAGAGTAAGGAGTTCCCCTTCAAAGGGGCTCACCATAATTGGGGGAGAGCTCAGATAAGTTTAGTCTGTTGTGGCGACTTCTTGTGATATGTATCCGTTGAAAAGCTTTCTTTAGAACACGGAAGAAGAGTGACATTTATCGGCCTTAGACCTGAATCTGCAGCGGCTATTCTTTCGGTTAGGCGTTGGACTTCTTTATGTTTGACGGTGGCGGCATGTCGAGTACGACTTTTATCTTGTCTGGATTTGCCTCGATTCCTCGGTTGTTGACTATAAAACCCAAGAATTGCACCAGGAGTGGGACTCAGCGCATTCATTGGATTGACTTTCATGTTGTACTCGGGATGCGGAATGCTTGAGGACTGAGATGAGTTATGTGGAGCTCGTCCGTGGTTGATTTCACCAACATGTCATCTATATATACCTCCATGGATGTCCCAATTTTCTTCTGGAACATCCTATTCACCAACCTCTAGTATGTAGCTCCTATGTTCTTTAGTCCAAAGGGCATTACTCGATAGCAATAGGTCCCTTGCCCTGTGACGAATGAAGTCTTTACTTGGTCGTCGGGATCCATGCGTCGGTTGTAGCGAAGCATCCATGAAGCGGGAGTTCATGGCCGGCTGTAACAACTACTATGAGGTCGTCGCGACGGAGGAAACTATCTTTTGGAGCATACCGGTGCGTCGGTGAAGTCGATCTTGGAGTCGCCATTTGTCGTTAGCTTTTGGCGGAGTACGCGTTGGCTAACCATTCGGTGCCACCTCTCTAATCACTCCTGCCTGGAGGAGCTTGTCGACCTCTTCATTTATCGCTTTTTGTCTTTCTAGAGCGAAACTCCTTCTTTTTTGCTTGATTGGTTTGAAGGATGGGTAGCGTTGTGTGAGTGATTATTAGATTGATCCACTCCAAAGCGCCTCTACTTCCATGCGAAGACATTCTTGTTCTATTTCAAGAAGTGAATAAGGAGAAGTCTGAGGTCTTACGCTAGCACAGGCCGTCTTAGCGAGGTGTTAGGGGTTATCATCCAAGCACACGGAAAACCATCCTGCTTGGGGGCTCGGGTCGGGTGTTACTGCCCTCGTTAGCATGTGAGCTACGTCCATGTATCGTTATCGACCGCTTTTGCTCAATGGAAGCCGGGTAGCCTGGCCGCGGCTGATTATATGAACCATTCTACTCTGCGTGAGTGAAACTTTATCATCATATGGTAAGTGGAGGGGATGGCTGTAAGCGGTTGAGAGGTGCGCGACAACATGTTATAAGCGGATGGGGCGTCTACTATGAGAAACTTCACTGCCGTTGTTGCCTGGCACGGGGTCTCCAAAGTGAGCACTAAGCCATGACCCCCCGAGGGTAGTACTTTCTCCCGGAGAATCTCGCGGGTGGGTCTTGGCCCGGTTCCGACTTCTCCGCCCCAGTGCCCGTCTATCGAGTCGCGAAGATGATGTGGTGAACTCCATTGTAAAGCCGAGGACCGGTGGATCGTTTGTTAGCCCACAGTGCCCTTATCACCAAAGGGTCGTCGTGGGGGTGTTGGCATCCCCCCAAGTCTAAATCCGAGAATGTTATGGTTGTGTCGGTCGGCCGGTTTGGACACGCTGCACTTCCATCCTCTCACGATCTGATGCTGTCTGGTGAGCCTTTGTGTTTGGATTCCCCACCTCCTGAATCCTCCAGAGATCATTGAATTTCCCCTAAGAGCGGGTTGGTGTTTAGTTGTGGTATAGAAAGTGGGTGAGTGTCTACCTTGCTGATTAAGACCTTGGAGGATCTGACGTGGGATACCCACTTTAATTAAATATTCTATCTCCTTCTTGATTATATACAATGGTCAGATTAGTTGCAGTGGTCCACCACTGGAACTCACAATACCTCGTGTTATCTCTTTTGGTAGGATCTGACCTTATCTGGGTCGGTCATCTCTCAGCTTATTCATATTATACGCCACGCCTGAACTGCGATGGTAGTGTAAGGGGGTGAACATTTGAGAGTCCCCAGGCTCTGACGTAGCTCAGTGAGTGGTCTAAGTAGTCTGGCTTTGTGCGTCTCTTGGGGGCCAGTTCCTGTCTTTCTTTGGGGATCTCTCAGGTTCTACCATCTCTTAGGGCTTACGATCCTGTTGATTTATCAGATCTGCTTTTTCTTGTGAGGTTGAAGAGCTTTCTTTCTTGAATCTGAGGGCTTCCTGCTTGTTTGTCTTTTCGCTTCAGTGAGCACCTCGACCATGCTCGCTGTGGATTCTTGGATATGGAACATCAAATCTTTTGGTGCACTCACTGACTTTCAGCTATGAATGTGTGATGGCGAACTTCTCATCTGATATATCTGCCTTCAAGACTGACATTGAACCCTGCAGACATGACCATAAGGGCTTTTCTGCGGGCGCTGCTTTATATGGTGACGGTGTCTTCGGCTCTATGTTCTAGAGCTTTCCAATGAAGTGGGAGGCAGGCGGCGGAAGCTCTGGATGAGGGGCGGCGATGGTGGGAGCATATTAAACGAAGCAATGGGGCACTTTTAGCGTGATGGCGGCGCTACCGTCTGAGTCCCATTGACCTGTAGCTCCATTTGATTCTTATAGGTGTTAGATGGTCAGTGGGGATCTTGCACCATCGAAGCAGCTTGATTTGCGGCATTGCAGACTGTAGAAGGAAGTGGAGCACCCTGTTTGTGTGGCCAGTACCAAATATCTGAGGATTTTTAACCACGTTGACCAAGTTTGACTAAGTTTGACCGGTTGACCAACACATAGTATGAGCGGACCCGAAGTTGACTTTTCAAAAAGGATGAATAACTTTAGTTGGTAAGACACCATTTACGTGACTGGTGATACGGGTTCATAGACGGGTTGAGCGTCGAAAGTCAGAGCTCTGGATAAAGTTATGACCACAGAGAGTTTCAAACGACATTTTGCAGTGTCAGGCGTCTTCGGTTTTTACCTAAAGCGACTAGGCCACATATGAAACCTAGCCTTGCATGCGAATGAAACCCTAGCCCACAGGAACTGCTCATTTTGAGCTCCAAACCACAGAAAAAAACTCCCCCAATCGGTAGAGTATAGAGGCGGAGTGTTTGTGACCCATTTGGTGATTCAGTTCTCAGCGTGGAGTGACTGACACCACACGCAGCGTGACCGGGGGAGGCTTGGTGAGATATCGACCGTGAAATTTCGCGGCGACCGCTGCGCCAGCCGGTGGCGCGGAGTCAGAGTAGGCAAAGGCTGTGGCATTCCTACCGTGGGTCAGTTTTCTGCATTCCGGCCTCGGACGACCCATTTTCTCCGTCCCACCATTTTGGACCCTCCCAGAACTCCATTCGTGGTCCCTTTGCGGATTACTCACCATTTGAAAGATAAAAAGCCAAACCACGAAACTTGTGCATTTGTTGGTCGAGTTTTATTCCACGGGAACCTTTGGACCAAGGTAAAGTCTTACGATGTTCTGGTCTCTTGGAGAAGCTTTCAGTTGATATATAGTTTGTGAATTTTGAATGATCGTTTGGTTAGTTTTTCATTTGGGTCATTTAGGAGTAATTACTCCATGAGAAGGTTGGGCAGTGGTACCAATTGATTAAGTTTGGAAAAATTGAAGATGGATTAGTGAAATTGGATGTTTTATGAATTGTGGACGGTTGATTTCGAAATTAGCTCGGTGAAGAAGCCCCAGGCATTTTGAGTCTGGGATTACATGGGACTTCTTGTGTAATTGGACACAATGAAGTCCGATTAGATGGTTTCATAGTTAAAAGTTATTCTAAGGCATAGGGCATCCCGATATTGTTAGTTCAGTTATTAGAGCATAAGTGGTGTTTTATTTATATTACAGGCACTCACGCCGTAGGAAATGATCTACTTGTGGGAGGCGGGAGGCGAGCTTCTATAGTGTGAGTGGTTTATATGTTTTTAAATGTTTTAAGAGATTATTATATTGGTATATAATTATGGTTAATTATTTAATAAATATATCATTTGATCGAATGGTTGGTTGTATAAATAGAATGATACGTTTCATATAAACAAGTTTATATCATTTCATGTGAATTTTGTCATTTTAAATATTTGGAATTTTCTTTTGAGTTCATGGATGGAGTCACGTGGTATTTAAATATGTTGGAGTGCGTGGATTGAGGTTTTAAACCACTTTGAAAACTTATTGTTTTAAGAAAGAGATTTTGATTTTGTGAAATGATTATAATACAGTATCGTTTGAAAGGTACATGTGAGTAAGGAAACGATTATATATTATTTATCAGCGGGTTATGTCGGGATTACGAAGGTTTATTAGTTGCCCGCGTGATGGTCGGGTTGCAGAAGGTTTATTAGTTGCCACGTGATGGTCGGTTTTACCCGAAGGTTTATTAGTTGCCACGTGATGGTCGGGTTTACCAGAAGGTTTATTCGTTGCCACGTGATGGTCGGGTTTAACCGAAGGTTTATTGGTTGTCACGGTGTCGTGAGGTCGGGTTTACCCGATGGTTTATGATGGGTATAATTACGATTTACATTGTTGGTTTTACGATTAAAGGTATAACCATTTCAATATTTATGGTTATGGTACTTTCATGATTATTTTTCACGACATGATGACTATACATACTTTATGCTCGATTTTAGGTTGTGAACAATTCGAGGGCGATAATTTTTAAAAATCATGTCGGTTAAACTTTTGAGCATGAATTTCATGTTGTTGGACTTGGGTAAAGTTAGGGTTTGTGAAATGTTTCAAACGGGGGAACCTTACAAAGAGTGGACGTGAGGTCTTGGGAAATCTTTAGAAAATAAAAACATTATTTTCCTTATAAATTATGTCGCTCGGCTGAGATTTGTATCTCATGTTTATTGTTTTTAAATGTTCCCTAAGGTCAGACAGTTCGTAGAACTACCTTGCGCCAAGTCAACACAGCTCTTTTTGCTATAAATACAGGTACTTTATCTCATCTACACATGCGGTTTATTGGACTTATTATCTTTATTTGTACCTAAATTCGCAAATACTCTTAGAATGCTATGATATTAGTATTGAACTCATATGAGTCCTTATTATGTATGTTTGTGGTTATGACCTACATTAAGATAGGTCAGTCGTGGATTTAAGCTGTCGTGGATTTTTCTATATAATTGAGGTATTATGGTACTGCATGTGTTTACTTCTTTCTTAGGTGGGGTTCCATTGTGTAGTCCCTATGGATTGTACAGTGGGACTTCACTAGGCGAGACCACCTGGAGAACCTGCAGAGGTATCAGGGTAGAGGTCTGTCATCGGCCATGAACAGGTATTTCGATTTCTTTGCGCTAGGGTGTCCATAGAGTCATTTCGGCCTTTGATGACTTCCTTCATGTCATTTGTGAGCTCTGATGGATACCCTTGAATCTGTTCCCTTGATTGCTCCTCCCATTCTTTCTTGAGAAGGGTCGACTCATCGTTTAAGTTCCCAGAGTGTGCTTCGTTGCTCTCTCTAGGGATAAGTGTGGTCCATTACCCCCAGCTAGAGTGGATTACGCTTCTACTTCGGGGAGGTCGAGGTGTGGCTGCTCTTCCTGAGGTGTGGTGTTATGGCCTTCCTAGGCTTGTCGTGATTCCCGCAGGCGTTGCATCTGCCTGGTGAGTTGCTCTAATTCCTTTATCAAGTGTTGGTTGGTGAGACGAAGTGCCTCCACCTGCGTCAGTGTTAGCTTTGCACATTCTGCTAGTATAGAGAGTGTTTATCCACCAGCGGTGGTCTTGCATTACGGAAGGATTGGCATGGCTCGCGCTTGTATTCGCGTTGATACCATCGGTTGCGAGAGATCGACTTTATTTGTGAGGCGTACCGTTCCATGACGGCGCCTGACCAGATGATGCCTTTTCAGCTAGGGCGGGTGGAGGCGTGTTGGAATGTTGTTTGGAATTAGGTAATGTTGAGGCGGTCCGTAGCTACGAACCTTAGACTCCTCTGCAAAAACAAGAGCAAAGAGGATCGGCGGGCTCGCCAGTTGCTCTGTACCTCGAGTCGGTTCTTTCTGTGGAGGAGGCCATCAAGCTGCTTAAGAGAATGTTCTGCAGCACCTTTCGCGATGGGTTGGCTGGTATTTATAGCGTATGTTTTCCCCGATTTGATGATGGTGGGATTCTTTCCCATTGGGCTGAATTATTTTACGCCTTTATCGCTATCGGTTTAATAAGGGATAATGAGGGAGCAGTTATTGAGAATTATCCTTCTTCCCTCATTGGTGAGATTCGGTTTTATTTACAGGATAAGCTGTTATTGGGAATTATCCTATTTCCCTTACTGGTGAGATTTAGTTTTGGGAATTATCCTATTTTCCTTATTGGTGAGATTTAGTTTGATTTATGGGACATGGGGCTTTTGGATTGTCCGTGCTCATTATTAATACAGAGGCGAATGAAGCTGAGCTCCCATTTTGGGTGGTGCAGGCAGGCGTTTCAGGCTTACCTCTTCCTTGGGCTTGGCAAGTGGGCCTGCACACCTATTTTTAAACCCTATCAAATATATAATTTAATTTATTATTAGGAATTAAAATATATTTTAACAAGAATTATCCTATAATGTATAATTGTTAAATAGATAAATAATTTAATTTATTATTCAAAATAAAATTATATTTTAACAAGAATTATCCTATAATGGATAATTGTTAAATAGATATATAATTTAATTTATTATTATGAATTAAATTATATTTTAACAAGAATTATCCTATAATGGATAATTGTTAAATAGATAAATAATTTAATTTATTATTCAAAACCAAATTATATTTTAACAAGAATTATACTGTAATGGATAATTGTTAAATAGATATATAATTTAATTTATTATTAGGAATTAAATTATATTTTTACAATAATTATCCTTGTTAAATAGATAATAATTTAATTAATTATTCAAAATCAAATTATATTTAAGAAGGGTATCCTATAATGGATAATTGTTAAATATATATAATTTAATTTATTATTAAAATCAAATTATATTTTAACAAGAGAATTATATATAATTGATAATTGTTAAATAGATAAATAATTTAATTTATTAAATTATATTTTAACAAGACTTATCCTCTAAATGATAAATGTTAAATAGATATATAATTTAATTTATATTACTATGAGTTAAATTATATTTTAATAAGATTTATCTTTTAATATATAAATGTTAAATTGTTAAATAATTTAATTTATTATTTGAAATTAATTTATGTTTAACAAGAACTAGCACTCTAAAGGATCATTGTTAAATAGATATATAATTTAATTTTATATTACTAGATTAAATTAAATTTTAATAAGAGAGAGATTATCCTTTAATGGATAATTATATATATATATATATATATATATATATATATATATATATATAATTTAATTTATTAATAAAATGATGAATTTAATTAAGACATGTTATAAGATATTTAAATTATTAAATTAAAGTAAACAACTTACATGTTCGAGAAAATTATATCTAGTATATTTATAGTGCTTAGTCAAGAATTAGTTTGACTATAGAAATTTTCTAAATTAGAGAAATTTGGAGATCAAATTTGGTTAAATTTAAGAATAAGCAAGTTATGACATAAACTTACTGAAGCTTATTTCCAGTTTTTAAAATAATTAAGTGGAAGAAAGTTTAGTAAACTGACTATTAGTGAAGAAAAGTGCTAGAGATTCGTGTTTGGATCAGCCTAAAGTTAGAAAAATGTGAGGATCCTAGTTAAGAGACTCTCTTATGGTAGTTAATAAAAATTTTAGTGGGAGCAACTAGCCTAAAGTTGGGACCCTTTACTTAAGAAAAATTGAAACTAAGATCAATGGTGCATAGAAATTAATAAAATATCTAAAATAGTCCCTATTTATTTTCTCAAGAGGTCAAAGTTTAAAGGGTAAGTCAATCACCTAGTCTAAGGATATGTGACTTTTGGGATTGATTAGATTATATATTTTATTAACTTTGAGAAGCTAGACTTGCCTAAAGTAGGATAACAAGTTCTCATGGAAGTTAATTTATCTGTCTTGATGTGTAATTTTTGAGTGTTATATTATATACTATCAGTGCAAATTGTATATATAATTATTCATGTCTTATGCTAGTAATGAGCACATACTAACTAACACCAATTTGATTAAGAAGATAAATATGTTTTCTTTCCGTTACCATCAATCAATCATAGCTATAGGGGATCTTAGTTGTAGTTTTGCATGATTGTTTATTTGTGCCAAATTCTAGAAAGAATTTAGTTTCAGTTTCTAAATTATGTAATGATAGTTATTCAGTTTCTTTTAATAAAACTTATGTTTCTATTATGAAAGAAAATGAAATTGTTACATGTGGCACGTTGATGAATAGCCCTATCATATTGATTGTGTTGTGATTCAAGTTAATAATGTGGAAAAAATCATTGAAAGAAAAGAGTTTTGAAGTATCAATAAGCCAGTTATTACACTTAAGGCTTTGTCGCATAAATTTGAAAAGAGAAAATGAGCTAGTGAGTTGTGGGCCATTATCCTTTTTGAACCTAGAACAACTACCACTATATTAGAACTGTATTCAAGGTAAAATGACCAAGAGATCCTTTACAGCTAAAGGATTTAGAGCTGAGTGATGTTTGGATTTTATATACTTAGATGTGTGTGGGCCATTTAGTGTCCATGCAAGAGGTGGTTATGAGTATTTCATCACTTTCATTGATGACTACTCAAGCTATAGATATATGTACCTAATGAAGAAAAATCGTGTGAAGCAGAAAATCCCAATTTTTTACGAAAAAGCGAAATTGGTAATTTCGATCAAAATCCGAAATTTTCCCCAGATCTCTAGGATGACAAAAGCGGACTTACCGTTGGAATCATCTCATAATCTAAGCTACCACATCGAATTTCGTGAATTAGGAACGGTTGGAATTTGCGTTTTTGACGGCGGCGTGTCTGAGACACTTGGCACATTTTGAGTAGTTCACAGTGTGCCACATGTCAGGTGCAGAATGAGTCAATTTGATCTCAAGTGTGGGGCCCATGGGTGACATGTGGCATCTCCTAATTGGATAGAAATCCAAAGTAGGTGGATTTAGTGGATAAGGAATCCTCTCAACCAATTAAAACTTGACATGTGGCAAGTGAGGGGACAAAAGGAGAGCTTTCTTCTCCATTTTTGCTGGATCCGGCAATGGAGAAGGGGAGAGCATATTTTTTTCAAAAATGGAGGGTTTTTAGAGAGAAGTGTGACTTCTCTCACAGATTTCCTACTTTCATGCAGTCGGTTCCACGTCGGGCGAAGCGAGTTACAACGCGAAGAGCTGCAGCGTGGGCACCCGGTTTTTGTGGAATTTCAACAACTCCAAGAGGTAGGGGTCTTCTCCTACTCGGTTATTTTCGGTTTTAAGAGCCTTATGAATGATTTGGTTGATATGAGGCCGTGAGTGGCCGTTTGATCGGTCCCAAAACTTAGGATTGAATTGTTGGAATATTTGGAACCCGTTTTGGATAGTTTAGGGACTGTTTGGATGGTTTGTGTGATAATTTATGCAATAAATTATGGTTTGTGTGTTGTTGGGTCGGAAATGGCCATGGATTTCGGTTCCACAAATTGGAACCGATGCTAGGTGAGAGAAATTTGTCCACGAGACTGACCTTTATGGACCAAGGCGGTAAGCAGGTCGGTTTGTAAATAGAATGAAAATGGTCCATGTGTGTTCAGCAGAAAAATATTGCTTGAATTGGATGGCTTGAATTGGATGGCAGATTGGATGGCTTGGATTGTGTGAAAAGAAATGTTAATGCATAGAGTGTAATGTGTTAACATGAGGTTGAATTATAAAATATAATTGTGTGAGAGCCATTGGAATTAAATTGGATTGATTAGCTGAGTGAGCTAATCTTGATATTATGCTAAGAATTGAATAACATGATGTTGTGAGTTAATTTATGTTAACATATGCATGGTGATATATTGGCATGTGTGGTTTGGAAATGGCATAATGCATTTCATATACTGCAAGGGCAACTTTAGAAAATTAGGTGTGAGTGCATGGCATGAAAGAAATGAAAAATGGAAAATGTTTGTTAAAGGAATTTCAAGGGAAGATTTTCCTAAGAATTGCCTTGGAGAGTGGTCCAACAGTTCATCTCGGAGCCTGACCCATGATTGTTTCGGAAAAATGATCCAACAGTTCGCCTCGGTGGTGATATAATTTGCAAAAACTTAATATGATGTTTCGAGAGCAAAAACCTTTTGTTTGAAAGCGTATTTTCTCATATTTGGCTTAGGCATGTGTGAGGGAGTCGGTGACGACTCGAGACATGGGATTGGGCATGTAGACATTCAAGTAGGATCATGTATTTTCTTGAAGGTGTTTATGTTGAATCATTGCATGTGCACTTAGGTGGGGAGTAACCCTTGTAGGATAATTTAACTACTGGGCATTGCTCACCCTGTCGAGGGATCTTCATTTCAGGTACAGGAAGTGTTTGGGAAGACAACGCTGATTAGAGGCCGATTTTTAGAAGAAAGTCGGATTGTGGCTTTGATGTTTTTGTATAACATGTATTAGAATTCTTAATTTTAATATATGTTTGTATTAAGAGTGATGTATCAACTCTTGAACTATGGTAATATAGTTGATGTATTTTTGGTGAGTATTGATGTGTAGGCCAATGTGGCCATTTTTACTCATGTATGAGTTTCACGATATGAGACGAAGGTATTCCGCGGGTTGACGGGTTGTCAACGAACCCCCGGGGATCGGGGCGTCACATCCGAGGCCTTGGATAAATTCAAGGAATTTAAGGCTGGGTTGGAGAAACAATTAGGAAGACATATTAAATCGCTTCATTCTAATCGAGGTGGTGAGTACATGTCTATTGATTTCATTTTTTTCCTCAAGGAGCATGGGATCTTATCTCAGCATAGTGCTCTAGGAACTCTACAACAAAATGGAGTGGCGGAAAGAAGAAATCAAACTTCATTAGACATGGTAAGGTCAATGATGAGTTTTTCCACATTACCTTTATCCTTTTAGGGATATGCTCACAAGTGCAACTTACATTCCACAAATGTGGTACCATCGAGTCAATACGAATTTTTATGGCAATGTGGATATGTCGGAAACTTAATTTAAGTCATATCATATGGGAGTTTGTCCCACTTATGTATTAAGCGGTCATCGACAAGTTGGATCAAAGTTAGAATGCGTTGGTTTGTTGGATATCCAAAGGTATAAAGAGTTTACTATTACTACGAAATCGACATGAAGGTATTTGTGAAAGGTACAAATGCCCCCAAGTTCATGGAAGAAAATACATCATGAATCACATAATTAGGGATATGAATGAATGGGCTGAAAAAAGGAGCCCGAATTCTATCCCAGGTAATGTTGTTCCTATTGATCCAGCCACTAATACACGACAACGTACACCAAATATGCCTCGTCGCATGAGTGGGAGGTCATTAGATCACTGTTATGCTCACGTTGATGAGGAATCATCTTTGTGATCCTAAGTCACATGAGGATGTTCCATTAGGATTCACTATGACAATTAATGATAAGGATTTCGAGTTTTGGAAAGAGGCTATGAAATCAGAGTTAGAATCCATGTATTCTAATAATGTTTGGATTCTTATGGATTTACTGAGGGTTAAACCCGATGGTTGTAAATGGGTGTGCGAGAGAAAGGGAATTATAGATAGAAAGGTTGAGACATATAAGCTAGATTGGTGGAAAAAGGTTATAGTCGAATCGGTTTGATTATGAAACTTTTCTGTGGCCATGATCAAGTCCATCATAATACTTCTATCCATTGCAGCATATTATGATTATGAAATATGATAAATAGATGTCAAGATAGCTGTAACACCCCGAAATACACCATAGTAGTTTTCGGACTTGTTTAGGGTATATTATAAGCTAAACAAATAGAATTTTAGAATAAAACGAAACCAGGAGACATATGAGCAAAGGTAAATATGTAATTTACCACTTGAGGACCTAGTGGTCATAAAAGGGAAAGAGTATGGGCTAAATTAGAATATGGCATAAGTTGATTTGCAAAAAGAGAAGAACCTAAGGACCTAAATGCAAAAATGAAAACTTAACCCAAAAATGGGTTTTTGGGAGCCAAACATGGCCTAAGGATAGAAAGCTTGATTTAAGACCAAATTTGGTCTCATTTTGGGAGCGTAGAGAAGAGAAGAGAGAATGGGAGAAGAAGAAAGAAGGAAGGAAGAGAAGAAGAAAGAGAAGGGGAAAGAGTAGAAAGAGCAAAAAGGTATGGAACTATGAATTTTGTATGGAATTCCAAAAGTTTTGTATGAATCTTCATGCGGTGGATGGTTAGTAAGCTTGGCCCCGAACCTAGGGTTTGTTAGGATTTCACATCATAACCAAAGATTTCTTGAAAGTAGGGTTTGGTAAAACCCTAAATAATTACAGATGAGTAGCAAATCCTCCCTTTGAGGTTTGGATTCATGGTTAATTACAAGTAATTGAGTTGGGTTAGAACAAGCCTAACTAATCTTTATAGTTGGTTTTGTGTATAGGTTGAAACCCGTATTAGAATTTTGGGAATAAGTATGAAGGTTCTGAAGAAAGATATGTAATGAAAGATGATTTGAGGAGAATTGAGGTTACAAGATGAATATGGGGTGGTTTTAAAGTGTGTAATGATTATTGAGTTAGTTTGGGTGGAAAAATATGGAAAAAGGGAAGAAAAACCACCTTTCTGGGCAATTTTCGAAGGGTGGTACAGTGCCGATCAGTGAATGTGCCAGGTGCCGTGCTGTACCATTGCTTTATTTTGGCCAGGTGTTAGTATTTTGGCCATAACACTCCTTTCTTGTCGATTTGAGTGATTCAAGTTTTTGGTTAAAACCAGACTTCAAGAAGAACAAACATCCAGAAATAGGAACCTTAATTCTGATCTATGTGGCGAAAAATTCACTTTCAAAGTAGAATATGTTGACGATTTCTACGCCAGTTTTTGACCATAGAGTAGTCCGGTTGTTTATGACATAACTTGAGTTCCAGTGCTCCGATTTGGGTGATTCTAGTTGGAGAGCCACTCTGCAACATAACTTGAAAGGTATAAAGAACCAGTGTCAAAAATGGAGTCAATACACTAGAAATGAGTATTACAAGCGTCCCCCAGTGTAATATCGGTAGCGGACTGGTTGGCATGAAAATGCCATAACTTTAGTTTGGATGATCCAATTGGAATGATTCCAATTTCTAAGTAAAATAGATTCATAGAGGGACAAGAATACATGAATCGGGTGTGAATACATAGGTATCATACCGTACAAGTATACGAAATGCCATAGGTAATAGGCATGAAACATGAATATGATATGAAACATGAAAGCAGACTGGAAACATGAACACATAGGTAGAAAGGCAATATGTCACGAATACATGAATGTGGCTAGAATTCCCCTATTATAAGATGAGTAGTTACTGGGCTCTTATAATTGTAAATTTCCTAAGACCGGTTATTGAATGACACGTCTCTGGCTGGAGTGCTTTGTACGATGGTACTTGGTACTCTACGATTAGTGCGACGACCTCCCAGCAGGTGCTTCATCACATTGGTACTTGATTGCTCTCTTATTAGTGTGTGTACTCTCTGTTAGTGCTTCGGCACATTAGTACTTGTACTACGATTAGTGCGACGGCACTCTGTCGGTCTTCGGCACTCTGCTGTGCTACGGCACCTCGATCTTTATCTTGTACCTTCGTGTACTTATTGTGTTGTGTCCTACTCTAATTCAGGTATTGCGGTCTAGGCAATCAAACAATTATATTATAAGACTACGAGATAAAGAGATAAGAGTAAAGAAGTAGATATATGGTAAAGATCTTAATGTACCTCTGGTACCTCGTATACGATGCAGCCAGTACCTCACGGTACTTTTGTCTGATGGAGTGTTACGTAGTACCTACGGGTACTTAGTGTCAAATACGGGAATGAACTCATGTACAAGTATAAGATTTGTAATACAAGTATATGCTCCATAATATAAGTATAAGATTGAAATACAAGAATAAGCTACGTAACACAAGTATAAGTTAAAGTAAGAACCATTATAAGTTCGAGTAGCTTTAAGTATAAGATCTATGAAATACAGTATTTCACCTTAACACAAGTATAAGTTAGTAAGACGGTATAAGTTTAAGTAATACAAGTATAAAAATACGAAATACAAGAATAAGTTCTATAACACAAGTATAAGTTAAAGTAAGACCAGGTATAAGTTAAAGTAATACAAGTATAAGATCAAATACAAGAATGACTCTGTAACACAAGTATAAGTTAAAGTAAGACCCGGTATAAGTTAGTAATCTGATGAAGATCTAGAAATACAGAATAAGCTACGTAATACAAGTATAAGATCATTAAGACAAGTATATGCTCTGTAATGCAAAGAATAAGATCAAAAATACAAGAATAAGTATAATTTACGTAGTACCTACGGTGTACCTCAGTATAAGCTCAGGATGGGATAAACTACGAGTGAGTACCTACGAGTATCCTAGTATGAGTATAAGTTAGTAGTACCTATGGGTACTTTTAATTAAATATAAGTGTGATATAAGCCGCAGTATGTGTCTTTTGGGACATTTGAATAGAAGTAGTACTTAAGAGTACTTAGTATAGAATAAGTTACCTTGATACAGGTATATGTTCTATAATATCTGTGGCGCCTCTGGTACCATCCGCTTGATGTAAACTAGTATTATAAGTATAAGCCCTATATGGTATAAGTATAAACCTTACGGTACCTAAGGGTGCATCTCTGTATAAGCATAGAAGTTACGTGAACTCCCTACGGGAAATCAGGATAGATATAAAGGCTGAGTATGTGAATAAGTATCAGTCAGCCAGTTCAAGTATATGTCCTTTGGGAGATACGAGATAATTATAAATTAGAGACAAGTATCAATATAAAGTCCGATATATATGTCCTTTGGGAGACTACGAATAAGTATCACGTCGATACAAACATAAGTATGTGTCCCTACGGAGATTGGAATAAGAATAAGTCTTGTCATAAGTGTAAGATCTGGGTAGTATAGAGTTTATTTATAAGTATAAGTTCAATGCAGAGTATACGAGATATCGAGAAAAAGCATAAGTTTGTTACAAGGATAATTATGTATGTAAACGTGTTATATGAATTCATGAAGATTATGATATCTGTTACTGTTATATGTTTATTATGATTCAGTATAAATGCATGTGTATCCATATAAGTTATAAGATATGTTTCCTTTAAAGCGTAGAAGCTTATACGGGTTTAATCCGCGTAGGTGCCAGGAGAAGACTAATAAAAACTTCATACAATTGGAGCCCAGCACACTAGTAGGGGTTCACTACATGGAGTTAAGCGCTCGATTTGTAAATGTAAAGTACAATTTTGTATATGTAAATGGGACTCAGTATATGTGTATAGATTTTGTTGGACACCACTTCAGTGGTAGTTCTTTTGTATATGTAAATGATTTTTGTTATTACAGAAATTGTTTGTATACTCACAGATACAAGTTCAGCTTTGAGAAAAAAAAAACAGGTAAAGAGTCCCAGTTTATAGTCTCGTGCCCCGAAACCGGTTCGGATCCGCCATTCGGGTCGGACCGGGAATCGTGGTGTGACAATAGCGTTCCTTAATGGCTATCTTGAAGAGAACATATATATGATGCAACCAGATAGTTTCATAACTGAAGGTCAATAACACATGGTATGCAAGTTGCATAAGTCCATATATGGACTTAACCAAGCATGAGATCATGGAACAAGCGTTTTGATCAGTAATCGATCTTTTGGGTTTTGATGAAAATGAAAAGGAACCTCGTGTATATAGAAAGATGCAGGATGATATAGTGGTTTTCCTGATTTTATATGTGGATGACATTTTGTTGATTGGAAACGACTTTGAGATGTTGTCAAATGTAAAGATCTAATTAGCTACTCAATTCCAAATGAAGGATTTGGAAGAGGCGTAATATGTTCTAGGCATTAGGATAATATGATAAGAAAAAATAAGATTATTACACTTTCTCAAGAAAATTATATAGATAGTATATTGTCTAAGTATAACCAGGGTTTAAAATATCCAATATATTGGCCGATATATCGGATATCTGTAAGGGGCGATACGATATCGACAATCAATAATTGTTTGAGGGAAAAAATCGAAAAAAAATCGGTAATATTGGCGATATATCGGTATTGGACTAATATATTGGCGAAGATTTGGTCATGAGACACACGCGCGCATGTGATTTTTTGACGCAAATTATCGTCGATATATCACGATATATTGGCGACATATCGCCGATATATCGGCGGTCTCAAGGTGGAATTGTTGGCTGACCTACGATGCATTTGAATCATCACCACGGATGATCCAAGCGGTCAGATTTCACCCGCGTTTTTAAGCCTTTCCAAAGGCTAGTTTGACTAATCCAAGGGTCATTTTGGGCTCCACACGTACCCGGTCTGAGGTTGCATTATGTTAACTGTCTGCAGTGCAGGTTGGACTGTCTTAGAGTACAGGTTGGCCTCGAGGTAACTGTCACCAAATTTTACCAGCTATGTCTTAGGTACACCCTCCGAAATTTTGCCCAAATTTGTTATTTTTGCCCACTTTTGATACCATTTCACTTCATACAACTTCTATAATTCATATACCTCAAGAATTTACATGGAATTCATCTAAAGACAACTTCAAAATACTTGTATTGGTGGTTTGGAACTCATACTACAAATGATAAATCTATGATGACAAAGTCATCATTCTTCTAAATATAGTTGGAGTTGTTTATTATAGTGACATAACATATGTTGATTGGGACGGATCTGCAAAACCTAGGCAGATATTCTGAAAATTAATATAGATAAATACATTCTAAATGAACACCTACCTGATCTTCTCTCTCTTCTTCACCTTCCTCTTCCATACCTTCACCTCTCTCTCCTTCTTGGTTTGTAGGTGTTGATTAAGGTATGTTAGTTTCACCTCCTCATTCATAATTCTCATGTGACATTAGGTCATATTACTGGTACATGATCAACTTGTTACATTTGTGACAATCTACCTTCTGTTTTATATCCATATAATTAAAAGTACCCTGTTGATGCGCACCAATACTGATTCACCATTATATTTCACTGTTTGTCAATTATAATTCGAGAAAACCCGAGTTTGGCTGATCCATACCGGAATATATAATAAAATTATTAGAAAAATTCTAGGGTATTTTTGGGGCGTTACAATTTTGAGTTGAGTGTTGAACTTTTGTTGGATGTTGATTCTGTGTTGGGTGTGCAGGTGGCTACTCACGTTGAAGGGTTGCGAAAAGGCCAAACTAAGCGAAAGTCATGCCAAAGCGGCCGGGCTTCTGAGGCGGGGTGGCTTCCTACATCTGGTAGTTTGAGTTGCGGGGTCGGGTTGCGATATGGCCCAGGAGGGTGAAGCTCAAATCTGATTTGAAGCATACCATGTCGGCCCGTGCTCGGGTCGAGGGTAGGGAAGATGAGGCCCGAAATGTTTTGAGAGCGAGCCGTGAGATTCGATGAGCGCGTCGCACAAAATGATTTGGTTGTAGGCTGCGGACTCCGGGCCGCAGCCCCGCCCAATATGAACTTCAGATGGCAGATGAGCTTCTACATCCCAAGGCGAGCTGCGGGAGTCTAAGGAA
This sequence comes from Tetrastigma voinierianum, assembly GCA_016808115.1. Taxonomy (NCBI): domain Eukaryota; kingdom Viridiplantae; phylum Streptophyta; class Magnoliopsida; order Vitales; family Vitaceae; genus Tetrastigma; species Tetrastigma voinierianum. The sequence continues at coordinate 464,159 of JAEQBH010001618.1, forward strand.
GAACTGTGTGCGATCAAAGACGACCTGCGTGATAAGACGACGCTACTGGACGGGGCTCGTCGTGAGGCCTCCGAGGCTGCAAGCTCGGCGGAACGCCTGACTGAGGAGTGTCGCGGGCTGCGTGGGGACCTCCATCAACAAGTAACTCTGGTTGCTCAGCGGGATGAGGTTATAGGAAGACTGAGGGTCGAGGCTTGTACTCAATGGGTTTCTGGGTGGCTTGCCTTCGTATTAGCTACCGCACGCCTATTCCGGCCTCGATTTCACTTGACCTTCCCACGACAAGGAGTGACGAGGGGTCCTCTCACGATTATTCTGAGAACTGGCACCCTCGCTGAGATCCACTCCTTCTTCACCCTTTGCTCCTTCCGATGCCCGATCTCCTCGTAAGTAACGCCTTCGCCACTGATGTCGACTTTTATACTTTTCTTTTTATATATATTTTTTGTTGGGCCTAGGACCCAAGAGATATGTAGCCTTCCCCTTAATAAATATTCATTTTTTACCACTTGTGTGTTTTCTTCCAATTCCTTTTCTTCTTGGTGCATTTCGTTGTTCTGCATGAATTCAGATTAATTTCTTGGTTTTGCATAACTGAGTTGAGCGTCACATTTGACGACTCTTGGGCTTGCGTTTAGTAGTTGTGTACTTCGGTGAGCTTAGGATTTTTAGATCTTTGACACAGTGGGTGGAAGCATTAGAAGTGACCGACAGGTAACACATCTTTGGAGTTGGGTGGTTGAGCTCTTCCTAAGCGTTTGGTGGGGCTCGTGGTAGATAGCTGAGCTAAGCCCGGCTCTGTTTGCATGTCCTATGTGAAATGGTTGAGCTCGTCATTACGAGAATTTCTTTGGGCTCGGGAGGCTGGCCGGGAGTGAAGTGAGCGTCTGAGCTAAATTGACTCCTGAGTAACACGTCCTGAGTTGGGTGGCTGAGCTCTTCTAGTTGGTTGGAGTGGGCTCGTGAAATTTGGATTACTGAGCTAAAGCGCCTCTTGGGAGTACACATGGCTGTCTTGAGAGTGGTCGAGCTCGTCGTTACGGTGGCGGGATCGGTAGCAGTAGAGTGGGTGACGTCACGGTGAATTGACTCTTGAAGGTGACACGTCTTGAGTTGGGTGTTGAGCTCTTCTAAGCGAGTTAATTGGGCTCGTGGGCTAGTTAGCGAGGTGAGCGCCTCTTAGGTACGCGGCTGTGCGAGTGGTGGGCTCGTCATGGTACTTTGGGCTCCAGTCTTGGCCCAGTGGGATTTGAACGTCGGTGAGATTGACTCTGAGTAACACGTCTGAGTTGGGTGGGCAGGCTCTTCTAAGGCGAAATTTGCAGTGGCTAGTGAAATTTGAATGCTGAGAAATTTGAGCGCCTCTTAAGTACGCATGGCACAGTGTGGAAGTAGTCGAGCTTGTCTGTTACATTCTTTGGAGCTCAGCGGTAGAGTGGGCTGAACCAATGAATTTGAGATTGACTCTGATAACATGTCTTGAGTTGGGTGGTTGAGCTCTTCTAACTGAGTTGGTGGGCTCGTGAGTTGAATGCTTGAAATTTGAGCGCCTCTTAAGCTGCATGGCACAGTAAAGTAGTCGAGCTAAGTCATACGGCCTGGCCCAGACTCCGGCTGGTAGAAGTGGGGCCTAAGCGTGCGGTTGAATTGATCTTGAGTAACACGTCCTGAGTTGGGTGGCTGAGCTCTTCTAACTAAGCTGGTGGGCTTGTGAGCTGAATTGCTTGGTGAGAGCGCCTCTTAGGGTATGGCTGTCTTGGTAGTCTGAGCTAGATCTTACGAGTTCTTTGGACTCCGGTATTTGGTAGGTGGAAATTTGAGCGTATGAGGCAGATTGACCTCTGAGTAACCGTCTGATTGGTGGTGAGCTCTTCTAGCGGTGGGTGGCTCGTGTTGGATTACTGGTGAAGTTTGCCTCTTAGAGTTTTAATAACTGTGCGGAGTAGTCGGGTTCGTCATACGGTGTTGGGCTCGGTAGTGAGTGGGGTGAGCGTCTGAGCTAAATTGATCTGAGTAACACGATCTGAATTGGGTGGTGAGCTCTTCCTAGGCGGGATAGTGGGCTCGTGGTAGATTACTGTTTGACGCCTCTTAAGGGTTGCATGGCACGTGCGGAGTGAAGTCGAGCTCAATCATACATTTCTTTGGGCTCGGGCTCACGGGCACTTGGTGGTGATCCGGCTGAGCTGATCGACTCGGGTTCTGCGTGACACGTGCGGGCGGAACTGAACTCTTCAAAGTGAATCTTTGGGCTCCGAGATGGCGAGGCCTTGGTGGCGATCCGGCTGGTGGATCGACTCGGGTTCGACGCGTGCGAGTAGGCGAACTCTTCAAGTGAGCTCTTGGGCTCGGGCGGTGAGGCCTTGGTGGCGATCCGGCTGGTGATCGACTCCTGGGTTACGTGACGTGCGAGTGAGCGAACTCTTCAAAGTGAGCCCTCTTGCCCCGGGCTCGGGCGAGGCCTTGGTGGCGTCCGGCTGAGCTGATCGGCTCCCGGGTTGCGTGACACGGTGGCAGAGTAGGCGAACTCTTCAAGAGTGAGCTCTTTGCGTGCGTGATCGACTTGGTTTCTTGAAAAGGTGCGAGTGTCTTTAATGCTGATTTATGGAGAATTTGAAGCGATTGCGCGAATTTCCCAGTGCTTTGGCCTTCTTATAAATGGAGGCTTCATTGCTATGGAGTTGCTCTTTGGATATTACACTTGCTCTTCTACGGTGCGTGGCCAAATCTGCGAGATGAAGCGTGAAGCTTGATCGTCTTGTAGGGATCCACACGAAGATTCGAAGTTCGGTTTTGTTGGACTTACCTTGTGGGGTTGTGTTTTCCCTAGTTTTCCCTTTATGGGAGTCATGTTATTCCACAGCTTAGGTGCTTCCGGGAATGTCCGAGGGAGGCGGTACATTTCTTGTGCCGCTTTCTCTATTTTCTGTTCTTCTTTCTCTTCCTCTCCTTTTCGTCTCTTTCTCCTTACTCCTTCATTCTCTCTTCCTTCCTTTCATGCTTTTCTTACATCTCATTTCTCCCTTTTTATTTCTTCTTTTCTTCCCACATCTGTTTCTCCCTCTTTCGCTAAATCTTTCCTCCTTTTTCTTCTTCTCCTCTTTTCTAGCCTCGTTTTCTTCCTCTTTTCTTCTGAAGCTTCTTTTTTTTTTTTTTTTTTGAGAAGCTAGCATGCGTATACTTCAATGTCGATGACCCTCTGCCGATTGTAATTGAATGTAATTTTATTTGGAATAAGAGAGACTTTTCCTTTTTGGATCATGAATTTTCACATTAAATTGTATTTAATTTTCTGCGCATTATGGTTGTCTTTATTTTGCAATGTTTAACTAAACCACCAATAAATGCTCAATTCGTCACCCAAAGATGGATAATGCTTTATTTGAGATTATAAACCGAGGTTTACTGATAAAAACGTTTAAGATGCTCCGCATTCCATGCATGATGTAGAATTTTTCCCTCCTCTGTTTGGAGCTTGTAGTTGCACAGTGCGATATTTCGAGATCTCTGATGTAGGGGTGCTTCCGAGTTGGGGCACAGTTTTTCGTGTGCTGGATTCTTCCATGTGCGAGGAGCTTCTTTGGAGCTAGATCACGGCATAGCTCTGGGTTTGACTTTTTGGTTGTAGTACCTCGCCGTCTTCCTCTGGTAATCCTCCGTGTGCCTTAGAACCTGCTCACGTTTTTCATCTAGGAGGTCCAAATTAAAACGGAGAGCCTCGTCATTGTGTTCCACTGTCGCTAACTCGATCCTTGGGGTTTGCCCAGGCCTCGACGGGGCTGCGCCGGTGCCAAAGGCTAGGGCGAGATGGGGGGGGTTTCCGGGTTCTTCGACCTACGTGTAGTCACAGCCAGGCCCATAGCACCTCGGGAGTATTCTACCCATTTGCAGCTAAGATCTTCCAGTCTTGGTCACGACCTTAAGAGTCCTAATGGTAACCCGGCTGACCATTTAGGCTAGCGGATAATCTTGGGGACGAGTAATAATTCTTAATTAGGAGCTCGGCACAAAATCCACTGAGCAGGCGTTGTCGAATTGCTTTCCATTTATCGTCTAGGGGCTCTTTGGATACGAACTTGCATATGATGGCTCGCCACACAAAATTACGTATCTTCTGTTCTGTAATTGTGGCCAAAGAGTTCGGCCTCGGCCCACTTAGTAAAGTAATCTACGCAGCGATGATGAATTTACATTGGCCGCTTCCACACAGGGGCAAAGGTCCCAGTATGTCCAGACCCCACTGTTGGAAAGGCCAGGGGCTTGTAATTGATGTCAAGGGCTCTGATGGGAGGCGTGAGATCTTGGCATGCTCCTGGCAGATCTTGCATTTCCTGACCAGGTCGGTTGCGTCTTTGAGTATTGTGGGCCCGGTGGTATCCGCGTCTTAAGACCTTTCACCTTCCTAATGCGAGCTCCGATATGATTTTCACATATACCTTCGTGTACTTCCCTTAGCATGTATTCAGTGTCTTTTCCCGTGATGCATTTAAGGATGGGTGTGAAGAAACCTCGCTTGTACAAGCTTCCCTTATGATTGAGTGAACACAGTGACCTCGTCTGATTTTATTTGCTTCTTTGGTCGTCGGGTAGGCGTCAGTCACGTTATGTAATCGGATGGGCTCCATCGACTCTGCTCGGACCGATTTGTAGGCGACTTCCACGTCCGCGGAGATCTATAAAGGCTCTGGGTATTCGACGGTGTTGAGCTGGCGAGGTCTTCTGTGAGGTTGTTGCTAGTTTGCGAGGCATCGGCTGGGAATTCTACGCTGCGGGGAATATGTTTGACACGGACCCGTTGAGAACTTCTTGATAAGTCCCGTGCCTTTTGAGGTATGGGGATCATTCTTCGGCACGGCGCCGTAGGTGTCGGATCTATTTGTCTTACTACCGGTGCAGGGTCGCTACGGGACCTCTGGTGGTCCTTCCCGATGAATAGGCGAGTGGAGCTTCTTTATGACGGCCCCCTCATGCTGACCGTGTTGTTGGGGCTTGGAATCACGAATCACGAGTCGCGTATTCAATGTCTATTCCTTCTAGGGTCGAGTTAGACACACTCCGGCTTCCCTTGTGCGTTTGAGGCTCCATCTACGAGAGAGTTTCGGATAGGTCGGTCATTGTTTGAGTCATTCTCATCGAACCTTCTTTGAGGTGAGATTCCATGGCCAATCTGCTGGACACACCCCTTTATTGCGGAGTTTCGGCTTACTATCGATGTCGAACTTGCTTAGCTCTATAGCCCACTTCATAAGCCTTCCTGAGGTCTCTGGCTTGTGTAGTATCTGCTTAATCGGATATTCTGTTGGAACTTCAATGGTATGAGCCAGGAAATAAGGGCGGAGCTTAGATTTGTGGTCTTAGGGCAGGATTAATTTCTCCATCCTAGGATACCTCACCATCAGCTCATGCCGAGCTCGGCTGCAATAATAAGGCGCGGGTGTTGTACTCGGTCTTTGTCACGACGAGGGCCGGTCGAAGTCGATCTGGCTAAGTATAGAGTGGGGAGCTCCCCTTGATGGGACTCTTTGGGAACTCGGGTGAGCTCGGGTATGCCTTGATCTTTGAGAATGCTTCCTCGCATTTTGTGTCTAGGTGAAAGGCGCTTCTTTAAAACTTGGAAAAAGGTGGCATTTGTCGCTGTACAGACACGAATCGACTTAAGGCGTGATCCTTCGCAATCAGGGCGTTGGACTTCACTTTATGCTTGATGGCGATGGCATGTCGATCACGCCTTTATCTTGTGCAGGTTTGCCTCTATTCCTCGGTTATTGACGCTATGAAACCTAGGAATTTTCTAGCGATACTCGAAGGCACATTTGTTTGGATTCGAGTTTCATGTTGTATTTCCTCGAGGATGCAGGCATACCGGACGTATGAGATATGTGAATTTCGGCGTGGTGGATTTTACTGACATGTCATCTGCTGTACACCTCCGTAGTCGTTCTGTCACCTTACGGAACATCTTGTTCACCAACCTCTGGTAGGTAGCTCTTGCGTTCTTGAGTCTGAAGGGCATCACACGGTAACAATAGGTTCCCTGCCCTGTGACGAATGAGGTCTTTTCTTGGTCATCTGGGTCCATGCTGATATGATTGTAGCCGGAGAAGGCATCCATAAAACTGAGGAGTTCATGGCCGATTTGTGGCATCTCACGATTAAGGTCGATCATGACAAAGGAAAGCGTCTTTAGGCGTACTCTGTTGATGTCGATTGAAGTCGATCTTAGTCGCCCTTGTCGTTCACTTTTTTAACTAGTACTACATTGGCTAGCCACTCAAGGTACTCTACCTCTCTGATTGCTCCTGCCTGGAGGAGTTTTCTGACTTCCTCGTTGATGGCTTTTTGCCTTTCTGGCGTGAAGATCCTCCTCTTTTGCTTGATTGGCTTAAGGGCCAGGCGACTTTTAGCATGTGTAGTGCGTAGGATCGATTCCTCCCGTGCATGCTTCCACGCGAAAACGTCTTTGTTACGCCTCTCGAAAATTGGGTGAGAGGGGCCTTTGAGTTCTTGATTAGTTAAGAGTAGATGTAGCGAGGTGTTCGAGTCGTCATCCAGCCCCATGCGGTTCAAACTCTTAGGGCTTAGGTTGGAGTGAATGTAGTCGCGCATTTGCTTGTCGGTATATGTTATCGAAGCCTTTTGCTTCATGGATGTAGCATTCCTGGCCACCAGTTAGTCTCTGAACCATTCGCTCAAAAACATAGTGGAAATTTGATCGTGGTGGTAAGCGGAGGGGGCGCTATTACATTGAGAGAAGATGCACTTTAACAACATATTCATATAGGCGGATGGGCGTCCTGGCGAGGAATCTTCTTTGTCGCCATTGGCATGGAGGTCTCCCAGTGAGCCTTAATTGTATCGAGCCCACGGGTGGCACCTTTTCTCCAGGAAGAAGCTGTAGTGAGTCTTGACGGGTTCAGTTTCTCCACTTAGATGCCACGTCTTATCAAAGGCGAGGCGAAAATGATGCTCGGCTGAACTCCAGTTGTCGATTAGGACCCGATAGTTGTTTCATTTTGGCCAACAGCAGGCTGCAAAGTGCGTCATGGGGGTGTTGGCATCCCTCCGGATCACGAGTTAGAGAATGTAATGGGTGTTGGTAGGGGCGGCTTGGACCTTTGTTTGTATCTCAGCTATCTCTCACGACCTTTATCTTTGCTTGCGATGGGCCTTCTTAATTTATTTGGACTCCTGCATCCTGCCAATCCTCCTGAGATCACATGGATTTCTCTGAAATTTCTTTGGTCTTTGAGTTGTTGTCTGCAGGCGGTGGCGGTGGGCTGCGAGCTGGGCACGGTTACGGAAGGCTTGATTCCGAGGCTGATTTTCAGGTGCTATGAAGCATTGGAGATACCCACGCCGTATTAAGTATTCTATTCTTTCTTTGAGTTGTATCTGATCATCGTGCGGTGCCATAATCCTATGGAACTTCGCGGCACGGTATTGTCTCTGCGGTGGCGAAGTGCGACTTCAGTTTGAGTTGGCCACCTCAGGAACTGTTCGTTTCGTACTTCGCGCGGGACTGCGATCGTATTAAGAGGGTGGCGGCCCGAGGGGCGAATAACGTCGTCGTGTCTTTCAAGTTGCGATGGGCCCCGGGACTGATCTACGGGGTTCCCACGCCTTTTCGGGAGCTAAGTTCTCCATCCTTCTTTGGAACTCTCTCGGTCGCTCTGTCTCTCTTTGGGCTCGATCACAGTCGCTTGTGATTCTTTCTTTAGGGTTGAGGAACTTCCTTTTAGATATGAGGCTTATTCGCCATTGATATACTTACTTTAGCGAGCACCTCGGCCATTGCTTGCTTAAGGGTTCTTGAGAGATGGAAAACATCGGATCCTTGACCACCCCTAACCCGACCAATGAATGCGTGATCGCGAATTTTCATGAATATGTCTATCTTTAGAGACTCGGCGTTGAACCTGCACGTAGGACCGGACTTTCTGCGAGGCCTTCTTGGCGGTCGATAGGTGGTAGCTTCGGCTTTACGTATGTTCGGCTCAGATGGGTGGGAGGCAGCCAATGGATAGTTCTTTGAATGAGGGGATTGACGAAGGCGGAAGCCTGTTAAACCAGGCCAAGGTTGGGCCTTTTAGTGTGTGTGGCTACGCCATGCGAGGTCACGATACCCATGTAGCTCCATTTGGTTTTATGAGTATTGAGGTGGGGTCGTGGGATCCTGCGACACCATCAAATGCTTCCACCTGTGGCATTCTGAATTTTGCTGGAAGAGGGAAGTGAAGCACCTCGGCTGTGAACGGTGACTCAGTCTGTTGCACCAAGGTGTCCATGGTGTCAGGGGCGCGTCCTCTTACAACTTCCTTCACATAGCTGAGCTCTTGTTGGAGATTCTTGAACCTCTGCTCCAGCGATTGCTCTCCGGAGTCTCTTGCGAGGCGACGTAGTTCTTCGTTCTGACATGCCCCAGGGTGTTAGCCGTTGCCCTCCTATCGGAGGCTAGATGTGGTCGGGTGCACCGGGCTCGTTGGATGCAGCACGTTTCGGCTCCTCGGGGGTGTCGAGATTGTGTTATCCTTCATGAGGGGGAATGTCATGGCCTTCTTGAGTCTGTCGCGCCTCCCGTGGTCGTCGCATCTGTCTGGTGAGTTGTTCTAACTCTTCTATTAGACGTTGATTGGTGAGGCGGAGTGCCTCCACCTCGTCCGTGTTGGCCTGCATTGTTTCTAACGCGCCGGGAGGTCGGCTGTTAGTATCGCCTGGCGGGTCCTGCATCCTTAATGGATTGGCGTTGCTCCCAACGTGATTACGAGTTGATACCATCCCGATAAGCGGGTGACCAGTCTTTGTTTGTAAGGTATCGTTCCACGGGGCAGCCGGCCCAGTGATGCCTTTCGGCCCGATTTGGTTGGAGCGTATTGGTCGTCGAGTGGGAGATAGAGCTCTTCTTTGGGTGGTCGCCCAGCTCCGGATGTGGCGCTATTGACCCTGGGTCTCTTCAGATTAGGCCCTCCTCTTGCAAAGAGACGAGAAGAAGAAAGGGCGGGGCCGCCGTAGCGGCTCAGATCTTTAAGTCGGTTTCTTTCGAGGAGAAAAGATGGGTGTAGAGGGCGAATGTGTTGCGTATGTTTGCGTACCTTTCACCGATGGGGTGACCTTGTATTTATAGTTATATGTTTTCCCAGTTGGATGGTGAATAGGATTCTCTCCCATTGGATGGGTATTACTTGCCTTTATCGGTATTGGATTCGGTGAGATATAGAAAGCGTTTATTTGGGATGTCTTCCTTCCTTATTAGGGGATCGGCGTGATACGCATGATGGTGATATATCGTGAATTATCTTTCTTTCCTTCTTTGGTGAGATTCAGTTTGATTTGAAGGATAAGGCTAGTTATTGGGGATTATTCTATTTTCCATATTGAAAGGATTCAGTTTGATTTGTGGGCCATGGGCTTTCAAGCTACCTGTTATCATCCTTTAGGATAAAGCGGTGAGCTCTCATTTTGGAGTTAGTGGCAGGACTGGAGTGTTTCGTTAGGGCGGCCTCTTTCTTAGGCACAGTGGGCACTGTGAGCCTTATTTTTCGAACCCTATCACCCACTATTTTCATTTTTAAAGTATTTTTAAAAAAAATTATAGTCATGTGACAAAAAATAAAATATTCGAAATTAAAATTATTTTTAATATATAAATAATTTTCAAAGTATTTTTGGTTTTTAGAATCGTTATTAAGCATTTTCATAGTTTTTATGTAACAATTTTATAAAAATGTATCTTCTTAGGCTTTATGTAATAGTTTTATAAAAATGTTTTCTCAAGATTATAAATTTAATGATAAAATAAAATGTTAACGTAAATTCTCACAAAAAAAAGGTAAACAAAAAAGTTCAAAACACATAAAAAACAACTTTTTGGATTTTCAATCACATAGCTTTCATAAAATGCTTTAAATTACTAATTTGAATTATGGGACTTGATGAACAAAAGCTTAGAGGTAAAATAGTAATTTTAAGTTTTTATGTTTTTTGAAAAGGGTGAATCGTTGTCAAATAAAATGAGAAGAGTGAATCAAAATACCACCTATATTTAAGGAATCTAAATCCTACTTAGAAATATAATTTGATTTCTCTTTGAATTAGTTTCCATTCTATTACTTTTTACTTAAATTTCATCCAAACATGAGAATGGTGTAGATCATATTTAGTGTGCCTTTATATATATTTTTTAATTATTATTATTATTATTTTTTTATTGAGTTTTTTGTGACTCACTAGATGCTTGAGTATGGGTGCTTTGATATGAGGGTTACTTGTTTTCCTTTGAGGTGGTAGGGTTCTTAGAAAGAGAAGGGGCTTTTTGGTATTTTTTGGAAAGTATTTAGGTTGACTAGGGTTTCTAGGAGAAGAAAGTGAGGGAGGCTAGGGTTTGAGGGGTACCGTCATTTTGGTTTTTGGGGAGAGAAGAGTCAGTGGTTCTTAGGAAGAAGAGATTATTTTTTGAGGGATCAAGGGAGAGGCGTCGTCTTGGAAAAGAGGAGCAAATTTTCTTTTATTTTCCTTGAATGAGGAACCTTGATTTAAGGGTTTGGACTTTGTCGTCTTTTCATTTTTTTAGGGTAGAAAACCAACTTGAGGATAGCCGTCAAGGGGAAGGGAGATGTTTTCTTGGGAGAGGAGCTATTTTGGGATTCTGATCATTAGCAAGCTTCTATTTCATTTTGTTGAATGTCATTTAATTTGCTATATTTTATCATTATTTTTATTAATGGAGACTTGGTTTGAATGGAGGCATGGAAACGTGTTTGGGGTGTTAATATGGGTGCTTTGAAAATGGAAGAATGTAATAGTTTGAATGGGAGCATATTTGGTTTATGGGTATTCACATAGAAATTTGGGAGAAGCAAATTGTGTGGATGTCAGTAGGTTTTAGGTATTCGCGTTAGTGGAAATTTGGTAATGAATTTTTCTCTAAGGAGCAATAACCCATGGCACTGCAACTTTCTTCTTTCGTTGAACATAGCAATATATTTGCGTTAGGCTGTGATTTGCATGCTTCCACCATAAGTTTCACTTTAATATTCATACATTCCCTGTCCTATGACATGACTCCAATTGTATAATAAATATATAAACCTGCAACTTGCCTTTTATTATTACATATTCTCTTCCTAGTTATATGCTATCATACATCAATATAAAGCCATGAACTAAACTTCAGTCTCTGCCATTTGTTCCCCTTACATATCGGGTATTCCCATAATAATATTTCATGTTTCCATAATCCCATTTCTTTCTTTATGCCCCTGTTTCTATCACGATTTCCAGAATTACACGAGTACTTCCATAATTGCATGTATTGATCCGTTAACAGTTAATCACACCTGTATTTTATTATTGTTGTAATCTCCATAATTACCCATCATTTACTCATGTAATTGACTTACTTAGTTCTATTCTTCGTATCTTAAACATATTCAATCTTGTTTTCTTTTCCTCTCCTTTTTGTGATATCCAGTCTTATAGTTGTATTAAATTTGAGTATCTTCCTCTATTGTTTTAAATTAATTATCAATTTATTAATGATTGACGTCATTCTCACACACACTAACATAACATTTATGACTCTCCTTTTCTCTTTCCTCATTAAATGTATAACTACCCTTCCTATCTCCCCCTATTAATCTATCGACCTTCACCAGCACTGTGTGTTGTTTATATTAATGTTATGATTTTATTTATTTTTTTAATCCTTGTTGTAGTCTTTTGAATTTTCTGAATCACTGAATTGTCGGTAACTATCGACATGCACACACCAAAATAAACAAGAGGAGGAGGCGACGGTGGGTGCGTATCGCCTCTCAGGTAAAGTCGGATGCGGAATTTCAAGCGAGATCAATCCGTATTTTCAGTCAAGAATATCTTACCTTCTACAGTGTCACCCCCTCTCTCTTTAAGGAGGAGAGTTGTTATCCGCTTTACATGGGAAGTAGGCGATTCCCTTCCAAAACGGAAGGGGAAGGGGACGCTTTGTTCGCATTTTATGACTTGTTCTTCCCTTTATATAGCCAAACTGCCCTTATCTTCTGCGTTTGAAACGAAAGGTTACGCGTGTGACTCATGAGTGGTTATTTGTTTAAGCTAAGGGAGGTCAGCCGGCTACCTTCTTAAAGATAGTAGCCGGCCAAGAAGGATTGCGTTCAGGCATTATGTCTCCCGCCCGACTAAGGGCGTATGTTTGGGCCCGGCTTGTAAATGAAGATGATTGGGTCCGGAGATTAGGCCCTAATAGGTTTCAGTTTTGAGCCTGTAGACTAATTAGGCCATTGACCTATAGGATGAAGTCCGTTGGGGTTTGTTGGATTGAGGATTTGGGTCAAAGCCCATGGTACCCACAATGCCCCCCTTTTCCTAGCTGGGGAGGTTATTTTTCCCCGACCGGGAAAATAGAACACCTGGGACATGTTTAATGTGGGGATTGGTGGGAAAAGAGAATATTTGGGACTTGCTTGGTGTGGGGATTGGTGAAGCGTTAATGCCGGGGTGTTCCGATGTGTACATTATCGGGGATTTTGCTAGTTTTTTGATGTCGCATTTGATGCAAGTGTTTAGGGAATCCTTCGAGGTTGGAGATCTCTATAAAAAGGTTTGCATGGGAAGGAATTTTTGTCTTGATGGTTACCACTTGGTTTCTGATGAGATGGCTTGAGTGAGGCGTTGCCGCCGAATCGAGCGTGATTCTTTGCATGGACGAGGCGCGTGAAGAGGGTTGATCATGTTTGTCGGGCATGGAAGCGGTGAAGTTTTGCAAGGTTTGTAGTCGAAAATGTTTATGTTGGGAGGGATATTCACGAGTTACGTGCTGTTTGTGGCCGTAAGCTTGAATGAAATCCTGCAACGAACAACCCCCGCCCCCTTCGATCAACGGGTTTTTATGTTCCTTTCCACTTTTTGAATCAACAAGTGATCTTTGTGTTCCTTGCCACCTTCTTCTCTTCGTTTTTTTATTTATTTAGCCTCTGGATTTGTTTCAAATAGTATGACCACTCCTGTGTAAATGCTGTAATGTAGCTATGAACGCTTTTCGATGTAATCAATGAATATACTTTTTCTGAAATTTCCTGTGTTTTGACACTCAGTGTTCTCATGCTTCGCAATCCCTGGCTAAGTATAAGGACTAATAGTATTTGATAAACTACGAAACTTACCGGTCTGGAAGTGACATGGTTAGCCATTTTTCAAAATGGACTGGTTTAGAATATGGTTGGTCGTGGCTGTTAAGTTGACACAAAGGCCTAAGAGCCTGGCCTATGGCCGTCCACTATGCCCTAATAATCGAAGCGTCGCCAAGATTCAAATTGGTTGTGGAGGCGATGAGTTAGCAGAACATTAAATGCAGCAGCAGGCTCTAAACGCTTAATATATAGGGAGCCATAATTTGATTTAACCCCTTCCCGTACTTGTTTCTTCTAGGCTATCTTGTTTCCTTAATGTTGGAGGTTGCTCGTGGGTACTCTAGTGCGACGTTGCGTGCTTTTTGTGAACTATTCTTCCAAGCGCTTGTTTTGGTTTCGTTTTATAGGTAAACATTGCTTCACCGTTGGTTCTACTGATTTCTCAAAATCGGCACGTTTTCTGTGCCGGGATAGCGTGAAAGGGGGGGGATTGTTCTTAAGGCTTGCTTGGAATGGACGACCCCCACCTAAGCATAGTGGGTTTGCCTTTTACCAGTGTGGTATCATGGCTTCGAGCTGATTGCAGTTTCCCCTTTTTTTTTTGTCAGCTTGTAGAATGGTGAGAGGTCAAGAAGAGATTTCAACCAGCCAGGCGAGTCGCAAGAGAGGGCCTACCCGGGGGATGCCTTCTATAAGCAGTATCATCTCCTCCTTATCTATGGAGGAGTTGGGGCCTATTGTGAAATTCTCGATGACATTAACATCATGTTATCGGATGGCCTGGCTCAAAACACTATAAGCGCAAAAGACAACGACTTGTTTTTTACCAGGGAGCAATTGGCGACCAGGCTTCGCTTCCTTGTGCTGTCCCTGGTAAAGCAATTCTTACACTTTACCAGAGCGTCACCAGCCCTTATTCATCCAAATGTCATCTGGATCTTGACTAGATGTTGCGTGTTGAACCTTCTTTACCAGCTTGATCTATCTTTAGTAGAAGTTTGTTTTGCTTATAACTTGAGGGTGGCGCAAGGTGGCCGGATGTCCATGTCGGCCTAGAGCCCCTGGTTGCAATTCGTTACAGGACTCCCTGATTCGCCCAAGAGTGAGGCAAAGGGGGTGATCCTAGATAGGGGACCTTGGGATGAGACCCCGGGTTCCCTCGACCTTCCGTTTGATGTTAACCATAGGATGTCTTTTCTAGGTGTGTATACGGAACAAGCCCTGCCTACTGATGTTTATTGCGTACATCTATTCATGTAACAGGGTTTCAGTATTGTGGGTTATTTGTGCAGGGAGGAGCCGAAGGGGAAAACTGGTGCATTTGGTGGAGAAAGCCAGTTTTGCAAAAATCCGGAGGCTGTTGGAGATTTCCTAGCAAGAGCGGCATCACGAAGTCCTTATAACCGTGAAGAATTTGCATGATTTAAACCGCCACCCATCTCCTTACAGCGTCCCAATCATTCCACGTCCTCTACCTTCAAAGGTGGAAAGTGAGCACTTTATTAGGTGCGGACGCCGAGCTTAATCTCGGGTGGTTCTTTGACCCGGGGAGGGAAGGAGAGTGAGGGCGCGGTCGGGGTGGTGATCGATTACTTTCAGTGTGACCTTCCTCTATTAGTGGGAATCACAGTCTGCCCCTCGGGGTCAAGCGGGATGGAAGGGGTGAGTTCGGGCTTCCTCTGTTGAATGGGGTGCGTCTTGCCCCCCCAAGCGTCGAGAGAAAAAGAAGGAGGCTATTTAGAAATTTGTTGGAGTGGGGGTGGAGGATTTCATTCCATGGGTCCCTCCAATATCTCGCCGCTCCCCAGATAGGGAAGAAGAGGAGGAGGAAGAAGACGATATGTCCGGATTGGTTCACAATTTTGTTGCTCGGAAGCGGAAGAGAGATGTTATTCTTGAGCAAGCGGTTGATGTCGTCCCTGAAGTGGTCGGAGGCCCGAGCCAGCCTTATCCGGATGGGGGTTCGGAGATGCAGGCCACATTATCATCCTGGGTTCACACGGGGTAGGTTTGAATGACCCGGTAGATTACGGGAAAGCCGTACCTTGGAGTCCCCAAGGGCTCTCAGTGCCGGCCACCCTCCGTGTGGTACATCCTCCAGTGGGCTACCCCTAGCCGGGTTAGATAAGGCCAAGTACATCCGGACCGGTCGCAAGAAGCCATTACTTCCTAATCTTATGTTGGTGAATTCATATCTCCCTCCGTGCGGCCCGATTCCCCCCATGGAAGAGGTAACAGTTCTCGAGACAGAGGGTGCTCAGGAGATTGTTGATCGATGGGGGGCCCTTGATCGAGAGAATCTTGATTGACCATGCACCGCGATCGTACCGCGATCGCAGTCGGATGCATAGCTGTTCAAGCGAGAGTAAGTGAGAAAGAGTATAATATATCGATCCATTGCAATACTAGTAAAGAAAGTCTTGATGGAAATGATCGAAGGCGAATCTTAGGTTCCACAATCGTAACTTTGATCGTCAGCCAGGCTAGTAAGCGCGGAGCGCTTTTTTCGTTCGATATTAATTTCTACAATCATTGTCATATCACTAATATGTTACTTGTGACGGTTCTTTGCTAACCATGACATGGCCTTCGGCCCACTTAGAATATCGGTTTGGGCGAGGGAGGCGGAGAAATTCTGGTGTATGCCAGTCGGCGTTTATAATAAAAGGCCCTAAGTGCTTCCACGATGGAAGTAGAGTCAAAATCGAAAGGGGTGGTTGGGTTGGAAGCTAGAAGCTTCTTAGGGCCTTCGTCTTGAGCGAGAAAGAGAGATGTCGCTCGTCATTGATGGTGATGGCGTTTGCGAAATCGTGCGGCGGGTGCGCGAAACGGGAATGGAATCTAAATTGGCTCGGGTCCAGTGTGCCTTAGCCTCTTCAGAAGACGCCCGGCGGAAGACGGAGTCTGAGTTAGATGTGGCTCATCAGGCTTTGGCTGCTTCTAGAGAGGCTTGTCAGCGGCGGAGGCCAACCGACGGATGAGGCGGGTTTAAGTTGCTCGTGGGGCTTGGGAGCTAGCAAAGATGGGTTGTCTACTTTTCCTTGGTCGCTAAAGAAGAAGGCCTTGGAGGCGGAATATGATGCTAGCTTTGAAGCCATCTTCAATTACGGGTACGGCTACTATGCCTTTACGCACAACATTTGTGGAAGTAAGCCTAAGATCCCAGACAGGATGTCGGGCACATCAGAGCCATTAACTCCAGAGTTTTTCTTTAACCCTCAATGCCCCCCAGTTGTTGTTCCTACCGGGGCTGGCATTGTTCCGAAGGCAGGTGTTAGCGAAAGGGTTTAGCACTCCTCAGTCGGGCAAAGTAGGTGATAACCACGATTCTCGGAGTCAGGAGTAGTCGGGAGAGGAGGATCCGGTGCATCCGGCGGGAGTTAAGGGTGGCATTCTGTGGTTTCTTTGACCAGCCCGGCTTCTTTGCCCCCATTTTGTTTCCCAACATTTTTATGTGATGTAACCAGGCTTCTTAACGAATTTTGCGATTTTGCTAAACACTCCTTTTTGAACCGAGTAGCTTATTTTTGTTTAACTTGTAACACCACAAAAATATACCTACTTGAGTTTTCGGACTTGTTTAGGGGTATATTAAAAGCTAAATAGATTTTTGGAAATAAAAAAATGGTGAAAGTGTCTGAGAAGCGAAAGTGAAATGTAATTTACCACTTGAGGACCTAGTGGTCATAAATGGGATAAAACAAGGGTACATATGTAATTTTTCAAATAGGGGCATATAAGTCATAAAACAAGAAGGCTATGGGTTAAAATTGTAAGACCCAAGAAATTCCAATTTCTAGAAAAAGGGCAAAATCGTAATTTCGATTACAAAATTGTAATTTCGGTTAAAAATCCCAGGAATTTATTATCTAGATCGGATAATGAAAGCAGGATTTTCATAGTTGGAATCGTCTCGTGAAATCTAGATAGCACGTAAAATTTCGTCGGGTCAGACGTTCGGAATTTACACGTTTACCTTCGAGGCATCGTGGTTGGGTCTTGAAGTAAAGCGAATTTCGATGCGACGAAAATCCACATATAACAAATCTTTCATGTGTAGTAAATTGGTATGGTAGAGACGATGAAAATGAATGGTAGAGATAGTGCTTAGAGATGTCAAGCTAGGAAAGAAGGGATAAAATGGTCATTTTGGAAAATGATTAAATGATAATAATGCCAAAATAGTCAACAGTATCATCTCTTACAAATTGAAAATGAGCCAAAACGTGAAAACAAAAACAGGGGAGATGCAGTGAGTAGCAGAAGGCGTTTTTTGGAGAGAAACGTCGACTTCTCTACAGAATATCGGGCGTCCGATCGTCGATCTTCGGGCGAAGGAAAGATTCTTTCTGGAAATCTTTTCTGGCATTAGATTACGAAGTTTAAGGAGTTTACCTGGCTTCGATTGAGTTAGGGTTTCTCCTACTTGGGTTTTACTTTATTTAAAGTGTTTTGATGTTCCCGGTTGGATTAAGGGCCTTGAGCGGTAGTTTGATGATCCCGAAACTTGGGCCAAGATTGTTGTAATTTTTTTGAGGCCGGATTTCACGCTGTGTCAGGTGGGTAGGGGCTGTTTGGAGTTAATTGTGTGTTGATTTATGGATTAAATGGGCTTTGGTATGTATAGGGCGTGTGGGTAGTGAAATACGGGTTCATGAGTAGGCAGATGATTTAATGATTTTCGAGAATAGTGTAGGGTTTACTATTCAGAAACGGTGTTCTGAATATATTTTTGTGTGAAAATGTGTTTGATCGAGTGATTCAAGTTGAATTTAACAAGTGTTTGATCATTAGCCAAGTGAGCTAATTTTGATGCTATGAAATGAGAATTTACATGACATGATTGTGTGAATTGAATGTTTTGTAAATATATGCATGTATATTTACATGTGAATAAACTATGTGGAGTTGGCATCAGTGCATTCCGTATGCTGAACACCACAGGACTATAGGGTGAGTTCATGAGATGAGTCTAGAAATGGTTCGGAGGGTTGTCACAAAATGTTAATTGCTCAGTTAGTCAAACTAAAAATATCAATCGTGGAGCGGCAGATTGATATACATCGGAGGGTAATCCCACCCAGGAATAATATCGTCATCGGAGGCGGCCCAATTGATATATACACATCGGAGGGTTGTCCACAAACAAACAAAATAATAATTCTCATGCGAGGCTTAGGCGAGTGTGAGGGAGTTGAGTGAGGACTCGGGCCGAGATGATGAGTTAGACATTTATCAGAGTAGGATCATGTATTTGGCAGATATGTGTTTAATTGGAACATTACCTTTGCACTTAGGTGAGAGTGGCCCACTTGGGCGTTCACCTCTTGAGCATTAGCTCACCTGTTGGGGATATTATTTTGTATGCACGGGAGCGTGCAGGGGACGGCTCGTCCTAGAGGCTGAGTTGTGAAGAAAGCCGGTTGTGGCTTTGATGATTTTATACATGTTAAATTCTCTAATTTTGATATGTGTTGTATAAAGATTAAAAAATTTGAACTCTTGGAAACTATTGGATATAGTTGGATATAGATGTGTGATGAGCCCAGTGGCCGTTTAATCATGAAATTGTATATTGGATTATTTGGGACATGTTTTATCGGGTTTGTATTTGGGTAGAGCTCCCAGTACAAAGGGACTGATTTTCTGTGAAAAATGTGGGGTTACTGATTCACGAGTATTCCGTGGGTGTGAATTAGTCAGCGGACCCCGGGTTTGGGCGTCAGACTTGGTATCGGAAGCTTAGGTATACGACTACCTAGGGCTTGAGGGGATTTGAGCAGGCCATAGTCTTTGAGGTGTAAGAACATCACCACTAGGTGTGGTTCGATGTAAGTTCAGGTATGAGATTACCTAGGAAATCACGGGACAAAATAAGGACCCTACATGCATGTGTTTTAGGTGATTGTTTGATAAATGATGTGTGAACATGTGAATGTTTGATGAATTTGTTGTGTGAATGATGATTATAACATGAATTATGTGTTGTGAAATGTTGTGCTTATTGATTATACCTTCGGAAAACTTTGGGAGTTTTACGGTGAGTAAAGCTGGAAGAATAAAATAAAGGAAATAAATTTTAGAAATTTATTTTGAGTGTTGGATAATGAAATCGAATTTTAATAAATTTGAGATTGAACACTAGGAGTTAGTGTTATAGAGAAGGGCTTTGAGGAAATTACGGACCATTTTCGAGAATGAAATGAAAAAAAATAAACAAGATAAATTTTAAGCAATTTATTTATTTTATTGAAATGAGAAAAATAAATAAATAAATAAATAAGGTGGAGAAAAAAAATTTTACATTGTAAAACTAGAAAAAAAAATTAAAGAAAATAAATTTTATAAATTTATTTGGTTATGAGGTGAAGAAATAAATTTCTAGGTTTTACAAGTTGTAAAATTGAAGAAAATGGAGTAAAATAAATTTTTATAGAATTTATTTGAGTAATATGGAAAATGAAAAAAATAGGTGTATGTATTTTTTTTTTTTTTTCGATGTTGGAAATGAAAAAAAAAAAAACGAAAAATAATAATAATAATAATAAATTTGTAGTGCAATGATTTGAGGCTCTTTGCCTAATTGTATTGCAAAGAAAGGCATTGTATTGTGATATATGGCTTGGATGTGCAAGAGAGGTGGATTGTATTGCAAGAAGGGTGTGCGATGGGTCAAGTGTATTCTGATAGAGCGTGGTATTGAGAAGCTATGTGCAATCACGAGTTTATTGTATTGATCGGGTGCAGGGTGTGGGCCTTTGTATTGCAATACACTGCGGTGTATTGTAGTGAAGGAGCATGAGGAAGAGCGGTTGTGTCGTAATACAAGGCGGGTCTTACGACGAGGGCGTGGGGCGCGACCGGAGGCGCCTTGGGTTGTTTTAGGACATAATTCGAGTTTCGGTGCTCTGATTTGGGTGATTCCAGTTGGAGAAGAACCCTTAGTACCTTAGCTTCAAAGTAGTACAAAGAACCAGTGTCAAATGTGAAGTTAAGACCCCCGAAAATGACAAAAGACAGTGGCTGCTCTTTACTCTGCGAGTCTTTTAAGTTGCTAATTTTAAATCTGACTTCACCAACATAACTCCTTCGTTAGGACTCCATTATGGGTATTCTTGGACTCTATGAAAAGCTCATTGAGTCTAGAATCTAACCATATGCCATTTAATGGAATTTGGTGCCCACATCTTGTCTGAAAATTGAATTGTTGTACCAAGTGTACTAATCGCTTGGTTAAAGTTAATTGGAATACATGGTAAGAAATTATTAATGGGGGTTCAAATAAGGATAGAACTAAGTGAAAAACATACCGTACCTCACCGCCTCGGCGAAGCGAGTTCGTCTTTGGGCAGACTTAGTGTCTTAACCCAAAACCGTTAACAAAGATAAATTGTCATTCATTAAAAATATGATAATTGTTTATCCACTAAAATTAAGTGATTGTATTGACTAGGGACGGGTGTGATCACTTCTAACTGGGAATGAGATCGAAAGAGAAGGAAACTAAGACAACCGGTTTGTTCTCACGACTACATTCTTATTTCAAGTATTTTGGTGATTTACCAAGTAACCATGAAATGAGTACATAAATGAGTATATGAAATGAGTACATGAATGAGTATATGAATTGAGTACGTGAATGAGTATATGAAATGAGTACATAGATTGTATATATCTTTGAAAAGATAATACGAAAGTGAATATGGAATTGAAATGCTTGATATTTGAAGAACCGAATGAATGAGGTAATGTCGAATTATCGCGAATCGGTCAATTCCTGACATCTTGAATTGAATCGATATACCGAATGAACCGCCTGATGGGATGCATCAATCGGCATCCGTCACGAAGGCACCCCGAAATTGTCCAATGTGCCACTTGGCAGGATGCACCAATCAGCATCCGTCATGATGGTGTATGGCATTGAAGAAATGTTCCCACTTGGCAGGATGCACCAATCGGCATCCATCATGATGGCGTATGGCATTTAAGTGATACCACATGTCGAGGTGCACCAAACGGCATCCGTCATGATGGGAGACCAAATTGTTAAAATGTGTAGGCACATTACCGAATGATAATAAGGACGGGATTCATCAAACAGAATTCGTCAGAAATGTGATTTGAATAGTCAAAGTGAAATAACCAACATTGACGAGTGTAAATGGGGTTTTATGTATATGCTTAAATCTCATAAATTGAATTGTGAATTGAATTATTGCATTGAAAATGCATGTTGTGATATGATAAATGATTTGTAAAATGAAAGCATGCGAAAATGAATAGCATGAGTATATGTTGATATAATAGGCATGGTTTGATGTTAAATGCATGTCAAGTTAAATTGAATATTGGAATAGAATTGTATAGAACCACTAAGCATGAAAATGCTTAGCGTATAGTTTTATCTATGCACAGGTATCGAGTAAGCAAAAAAAAAAAAGGGCAAGATCGCGAAGCACAGAGTCATAGAGAGGGTACGGCGTATAAGAATATACCCCGTCATTTGCATATCATTCCTTTTGAACAAGTGGTATTTTGTAAACAAAAGGGTTAAACTTTGAACCTTGATTTTTGTATATCATTCTGAAAAGGCATGAATGCCTTCTTTGTAAATGTATTTTGTTAAATGTTTATGGGCCTACCAAATTGCATTGAATTTATGAAATGATTGTTATGGGCTTGCCCCAGAATTGGAACACATGCGCACTTGAAATGACAAAATAAAATGTTTTGATAAAATAAATGAAAACGTCGGAGTAGACCAGGCTCCGGTTCGGATCTGCCATTCGGTCGGGCGGGGATTGAGTCCACGACATTTTTGAAAAATAAATTTAATAACCTGCGAAAAATAAAAAAGAAACTAACCAAGCGTCCGGGTTTTTCGATTCGAACTCACCGTCGGTCGGTTGTTTCGAGAATTACATTATAGTCGGATAAGCTGATGAGTATGAGTAGTGTGTAGTCCAAGTTTGAGCAATTGCTTCCTTCCGTGCCTTGCAACGTACCATCCGGGCATCGAATAGAATTGGTCACAGGAGGCGGCTTTCTTGCTGAACTTTTTTTTGCCATTTAGGCATTAGCCTTCTTGGCCGGATAGTGTAATCGCGCCAGACTTTTTATTAAGCGATTGGGCATTAGCCATCTTTGGCGGATAGAACAATTGTGCCACGGGACTTTATTATGACGAGTTGGTCATTAGCCATCTTTGGGTCGAATAGAGCGGTAGCCACCCGGACTTTTAAATTAGATTTTGAGATGAAGGTTCAGTTTAGAAAATAATCATCTTTTTATTGATAGTACCTTTTGAGGTGAATAGCATTCCACATTCGGGGTATAGGTGTTCCGTCTAGCTTGTCTAAAGCATATGAACCGGATTTACCGACTCGAGTTACAATGTAAGGTCCTTCCTAGTTGGCTTGAAACTTTCCTGCCACTGGATCGGTTGTATTTTCGAAGACTTTCCTTAAGACCAGGTTTCCTGGCTGAAATACTCGAGGTTTTACACGCTTATTGTATAAATTTTCCAACCGGCGTTGGTAGGATGTTACCCGTACGGCTGCTATTTCACGCAGTTGATTTTCCGTGTCTAATTCCTTGATTATGAATTCCGTATACGATTATTCGGGCATATCCGTCCGGAGAGTAGGCATACCGATTTCCGTAGGGATTATAGATTCCATCCCATAGGTAAGTGCGAGAAGGGGATGTCTGGAGTTAGTCTTTCGTGATCGTCTGTAAGCCCCGAAGGACCCAGGGAAGTTCGATCTGCCCATTTGCACCTTATTGATCTAGTCATTTTCTTTAAAAGATTAAAGTCGACAAGGTTTTGTTAAAGGCCTGCAGCGCCGTTGCTTTGTGCGGATGCAGGAGGTGGAGTATAAGTTCTTTATTTTCAATTCTGACATAATTTTCTATAGACCAGAATTTGTCAGTGGGCCCGTGTCGATATGATTGTTCGGGGAATACTGAACCAACAAACAATATTTTTCCAGATGAACTGAGTGACGTCTTTATCTTTGATTGATGCTAAAGCCTCGGCCTCTCCCCATTTGTTGAAGTAATCAATGGCTCTTAGAAGCGGCTTTTTAAATGGGCGGTAGGGAGGCTTGACCTCTTATGTCAATGCCCCATTGAAGCGAGACCCACGAGCTTAAGATAGACCTTAGATCTTGAGCCGAGGATCTTAAGATGGGAGTCTGTCGTCGACAACTGTCACATTTACGTACATAATCGGTGGCATCAGACTTCATAGTTGGCCAATAATACCCTTGAGTATGGACCTTGTGTGCCAGGGTTCTGCCGCCTAGATGATTGCCACATATCCTCATCTGATTCGACTGATACATGCATGCATTTGGTAGTTAAGCATTTGAAGTACGGCGGATCGGGGGATCACTTGAATAACTTATCCAAATTAAGGAAAACCTAAGCAGTTGAACTTGGACCTGTGAGCCTTGTATTTCGTTAGGAGTTCTCGGGTTGATATGCTAGATAAGGGGTCCATCCAACAGTTTCCGTTGTGAGACCCTGGATAAAGTGAAACGATAGATACAGGTTGCAAACCTGAGAATTTCTTTAGATCTCGAATGACGACACGGATCACACCGTTGAGTTCGTCTCACGAAATCTAGGTACAGTCAATTTACGTGAGTCAGAAACGATCAATTTCACGTATTTCGAGGTAAATGGACAATGAGTGACCGCGTGGCGCCGAGGATTACATGCCATGGCGCGAGGCAAACAGCGGCACATTAGTGGGGCCAAGTGTCAGAAAGTTTAAATAATGCATGAAAGATAGTGATAAGGAGTGGGATATGGTGACATGTGGCATGCTTAGTGTCCCGAAAGGCATGAGGTGTCCTACACCTAGGGAAGTCTTCTCCACCTAAGACAAATCTGTCGGTGGAATGGAAGAGAATAAAAAGGGAAACGGGGGGAAGAGAATGAAGGAGAAAAGAGAACCAACAGTTCTCTGATTTACGAATAGAGGAGTTGCAGTAGTGAACGGATCTATGCTTCAAGAGGTAGGGGTTCTCTCCTACTTTGGTTAATCTTCATTTCAGAGCCATGAAATGGCTATGAGGTGTAGCCCTGGTGATGGGCTGGTTCAAAGAACAGTTTGACATAAAGCTGTTGTTGGTGGGGACAGTTTACGTTCGATGTTTGTGTAGTTTCGAGGATACGATTGCAGGCTGATTTTTCTTCTTGTCACGTGAATCGATATTGATGATCTTATTGTGTGTTAATACTTGTTTGAATAACATGCGGTGTGTGAATATTGATGTTGATATACTCATGCTTGATATATTAACATGATGCTTGAGATGAAGCATGAATATAACTATTGCATGTAGTTTTCAGTATGCATGTAACATGAGATATTATGCAATGACATTATCATCGCATGTGCGGGTACATCACGTGTCGAGTGTGAGTGCATGAATAAAATGGGTACTGGAGAGGGTTCCCGATACTTGATGGTTCGGAGGGTTGTCCGATAAATTATATCGAAGGGTTGTCGATAGAATTATATGGAGGTTTGTCCGATGAAGTTATATCGGAGGGTTGTCGATAAAAGGGTTCTCGAAGATGGTTCAATGGTTTGATACTCGGAGGTGGTCCAATGGATTTAAAAACAAATAGCTTTTGTTTTGAAAACAGTTCTCATACATGACAATTGCATGTGTGAGGGAGTCGGTGAGGACTTGGGAAATGGGGCATGACATAGACATTCATATAGAGATATGCATATTTTTATATGAATGTGTGTGAATGATTTTGTGGATTATGTCATTGCATGTGCACTTAGGTGGGGAGTAGCCCTTGTAGGAGACTTTCTCTCTTTGGGCATAGCTCCTCCCCATTGGCTGGGAAAAACATTTAGTCTTGGAGGTACACGAAGGCACTTCATGAGGCCTTAGTTGAGAAGGTTAAGGATGGCTTGTTATGTATTTTGTAAAAGTCACGGGCATAAAACCAGATTTTGTTATATCTTTGGGTGGTATCCAGTTTCTGTAAATGTAGTGTGAGATAAATTGTAATTAGCTTCGGTTCACATGTTTAATATAATTTGGTAAGGTTTCTCTCACCTTTATTTATTTCTCAATTGGACTTTAAGAAGCTGATTTTTCGTTGGGAAGAAAGGAAATTTGGCCTATTTCCTTCTGGTATGTGCCCAGCCCCATCAGTAAGCGATGTAGGCTTTGAATCACCTAAATCGGACCTCTACAGCCCAAGTTATGGCCTTTTTACTCAGAAGGGTCTAAGAGGATGAGCTGTGGACGAGCTCATCTAGCCGAACTGACCTCTTTGGTCAGAGTTGAGCTCTCCTGCATGAGCTGTGGTTGAGCTCTCCTGCATGAGCTGTGCTGAGCTCTTCTGCATGGCGTAGGCGGGCTCTTACGCATGAGCTATGCTGAGCTCTCCTGCGTGAGGCGTATTTGAACTCTTACACATGGTTTGTCTTGAGCTCTTCTGCATGAGCAGAGTTGAGCTCTTTTGCATGAGCTGTGGCTGAGCTCTCATGCATGAGCAATCACGAGGCTCTCCTGCATGGGCTATGGGCGGGCTCTCTGCATGAGGCTGTCTTGGAGGCTCTCTGCATGAGTGACCTCTTGTCTTTGGAGGCTCTTACTTGCATGGGGCGACCTCTTGTGCTCGCTCTTGCACGTGGGGCTGAGCCTCTTGTCTTGAGCTCTTGCACGCCGGATCCATGAGCTGACCTCTTGTCTTTGAGCTCTTACGCCCATGAGCTGCATGGAGCTGACCACTTGTGTGGGCTCTTGCCGCCAATTTTGTGTGAGGCTGAGCTAACCTCCTTGGTTGGGCTCTCTGTGGAGCCAGGCTGGGGAATGAGCTTTCATTTGTATGACTCGGACGATCTGCTTTCGTCGAGAAGTGGTTTTACTACGTGTTCGTAGACTCTACGAAAATCCCTTTGAGTCTAGAATCCATCTATATATGGATCAATATAATCTGAGCTCATATTGTGTTCGAAAATGACTAAAGACAGTAGGTGCCTGCCTCCCGATTACGCACGTCGATTCTTGCTTTCGTATGAAGCGCTGACGGATGACCATAACTTCCTCGTCTGAAGTCCGTTTCAGGTGTTCTTAGACTCTATGGAAAGATCCTTAAGTCTAGAATCTGACCACATGCCTGTGGATGGCATTTAGCCCTCAAATATAGTGGCCCAGGCCTCTTACGTGGCGGCATCCTTTGTCGGTGACCTCGTGAGATGAGCTCGGCAATGCCAACCGGATGACCATAACCCCAGAAGTCAGGAAGTCCGTTTGCGGCGTTCTTGGACTCTATGGAAATCTCTGAGTCACAGAATCTAACCATATTCTGAGGATGGAATTTGGTGCTCCATAGTTCTGAAAAATTGATCATTTACTAAGTGCACTAGTACTAGAATCTTGAATGAGATGGGCGTATGTGTCATTGCTTAATAATTGAGTGACACGTGAATATGCGTGAATGAGGCTATTAAATAGCTTGTTGAGGTTACTGTGAAAAAAAAAGAAAAAGGACCCGAGATTTGGGGTGTCCTGATTAATTATCGAGCTGAGTTTATAAATACCTAGTGTTGAACATGATACTAACGATGCTTGGTTGGGTTATCGGGAAAATTTAGGTACACAATTAACTTGGGCTAAATGGGCATGGGTTTGAATCATGCATCCATTGTGCATTCTGATAAATTGTCTCATGATATTATGCTATATATTATGTGAATTATATGCTTGGTGAATAGTATACAGGAAGTATTGAACACTAGGGTGAGAAGTTAACCTTAGGGGTTCGGAAAATATATATATATATATAAATTTCTATTGATATGTGTAGATGGCAAGTCAAGAAGGGGACGTGGGGGTCGCCCACGAGGCACACCACCTGTTTTTTATCAGCAAGCCTTTGTAGAGGCCATGGGTCTTTGCGGCTCTTTACTTAGTACCTGTTGGTGTAGTTGGGGAGACAGGGGAGGACGAATAACCTCAGGCGGTTTTATGGCACATCATCCTCCGACATTTAGGGAGGAGGGGACCAGATGGTGGTGGACCGTTAGTTCCCGACGGGTGAGAGAGTTTTGGGCTATGGAGATTACCTCCAGCGTTACAAAGATCGGTAGCTACATTTCGGCTAGAGAGGTGAGTCTGGGTATGGTGGGACGGTTAAAGCCTCGAAATTTGGAGGTAATGACGTGGGAAGATTTTAGAGAGCTCTTCATGAGCCAGTTTTCAGGCATACGCTGAACCATGCACAAAAGCAGAGGAGTTCCTTGAGGTTGAAGCAGGGGGACAATGGCCCAGGTACTCGAGTACGTGGCTAAATTCTGAGTTAGCGTTTAGAGGACTGATTATGTGGCCTCGGACATGGCGAGTGAGAAGTTCGAGGGGATGGTTTGAAGTTGTCCATCTAGGGCAAGATTGTGGGACTTCTCTTGTAAGACATGGATTACATGGTCGAGACGGCTTTGGCCATAGAGAGAGATAGATGATGCCGGAGCATTCGAGATCTGGGTCTTGGTGATGCGGAAGGGAGGAATTCGTATGTTCGAGGCTCGGGAAAGAAGCCAAAGGACACGTTTCCCACGAGGTTTCGAGGATAAGGCCCATGACTTCCCGAGGTGAACGAATCAGGGCTCTCTAGCCCGATCGGGGCCGGTGACATGTTATCGTGCCGTCGGCTGGACATATGAGGCGGAATTGCCCGTAAAACGAGGATCGGGGGTCATGGGGCAGCGCCAGTCAGGTCATGATAGGACATACCCGAGACCACGGTATGTTCCTTCTTACCCTAGCATGGGCGAGAGGCAGATGCTCCGGTCGAGGGGTGCGACCACGAGGCACAGTTGTTTGCGAATGGGCGGAGGCACAGAGCATGGAGTGAGTCGAGCGGGGACCATAGGTCGGGACTTTGGGGACCCAGGGGCGTGTTTACAGATTTACACCACGAGGCGAGGAGCCTGAATCGGTCGGTTATCTGAGGTATGTTTCTACTCTCGCACATGGGTAAGAGTATTATTTGATTACGGTGCATCTCATTCTTTTATTGCTGCATCTTGTGCGAATGTTTTGGGCTTAAAGGTTGAATCCTTGGAAAAGCCGCTACATGTGAGTTCTCCCCTAGGAGTTAGGGTGAGGATTGATCAAATATGTCGGAATTGTGAGTTAGAGATATATGGGATTCTACTCACGATGGATCTTCGGGTGATGGACATATCAGACTTTGATGTCATTCTTGTAGTTGGTTGGCGTCACAGGAATTAGGTCATTGATTGTGTCGTAAGAGGGTTCTTGCCTACACGGGATGGTATTAGTATTACATTTCAAGAGTTAAGCATGATGCTTTACCTCGGGCGCGTGTATGATTCTAGGTAAGCACGAGACGATTAATAGGTTGGCTAATAAGCCTTACCTTGAAGGACGAGCGGGGCGAGATTTAAGCCTACCTCCGGGTGGTATGTGAGTTTGAGGATGTTTTCCGGGCGAGTGCGAGATTACCTCCTAGAGGATGTAAACTTTTGTCGTGAGCTACACCACTGGTATCATGCGCCCATTTACATGACTCATAGGATGGCGCCCGATTGAGTTGCGAACTCGAGTGCAATACGGGAATTGTTGGACGGGTTTCATTAGGCAAGGCACGCTTCACCTTGGGGCGCTAGGTTGCATTTTTTCTAAGAAAAGGATAAGACCCTTTGACTGTACATTGACTCTGACGGTTGAATAGGGTGACGATGAAATCGGTATCGCTTCTGAGGATTGATGATTTGTTTGATCGGTGGAGGGCGCGGGTGTATAAGATAGATCACTTGGGTACCATCGATTGAGGATTAGGGAGGCGAATATCTAAAACCTTGACATTAGGTGCGGTATGGGCATTTCGAGTTCACGGTGATATACCAGTTAATGAATGCGGCTGACATTCATGGATCTCATGCGTAGAGATTAACTTCCACCCCTACTTAGATCGGTTTGTGGTAGTTTTCGTGGTGATATTTTGATACTCCGTCTGAGAGGAGGATCCGCGGAGATCGCCAGGGGTTGTTCTCGGTCTGAGGACCATCGAGTTGTATTCGAATTCGCCAGTGTGAATTTTTGAAACTGCGAGTGAGATTTACGGGACACGTGCGTGTCGACTACAGTGTGTCAGGTAGACCACGAGGAAGGTTGAAGCTGTTATGAGTTGGGAGGCGAGTCGGTCTTGAGATACCACCGGTTTCTTGGGATTGGTACGGATATTACAGGGAGGTTCATTGAGGATTTCTCATTGCCTTTTTATGACTAAGTTGACTGGAAGAATGTCACACCACGATTTCCGCGGTGTGATTTATGTTCTATTTTACCATCTTTTTTCATCATGAGTCCCTAACATGGGACTCTTTTTCAAAATCAGCTTTATAAAAGGGTACCACTATTACACCATATATCGACTGTATTTCTTGAAACTGAGGTCAACTCATGGAGTAATCGCCTAAACGTAATTAAAACTCAATTCCAGGTCTCAAAAACATATATATACATATCACATCTTGAGGTAAGTCCTCAATGCACCCAAAATTTATACACTTACACTTGATCAAATAATATTTACACAAAATCCGAAACTTTTCTAAAGTGTCCCGAGCCTAAATAGCGCTAAGCAAAAGCCTCCTGATGACCCGCCAGTCGATATGAACTGTCCAAAATATCACCGGTGTGAACCTCCACACAACACTAAGATGTTCCACCAGAAATGCATGCTTGACCACCGACGTACTAAAGTCGCCATGACCTCCCAGCCTCCCGAGCCACGCAAGTCAGACTCGAGTCATGCGGTGAGATGCTTTGTGCATCTGAGTGGAGAGGAATAGCTGGGGGTGAGTTCGACAACTCGATAGTAATCCCATAACAAGCCATGCTTATAAAACATTTCCAAATACAAATAATTCCAACATCTCTCAAAACATGAGCATTTCAATTAATAGTTTGATGGAAGCGAATGGATGCGATACTGCCACCATCTCGGCCCCTCGTCGGTGACTCTTTTGGGCTTTCACGGGGACTAGCCTATCATCCTGAACAACGACAAATTCTTTGGGGCTTACTACCCGAGGGGATATGCCCACATCCTAGTATAGCGACAAATTGCTAGGACTGCCACCCAGGGGATATGCCCACATCCATTATGTTGTGACCTTTGCGGAATTTACAACCCCGAGAGGGGACTAGTCATAGTCAGGTGTCGTACATCGTCTGGACTCTCCGCGTCCCATACCCATGTCATGCTAAAAACAATTTCCGCAAACATTCACCCACATGGATATTTAAAAACATCATGTACCGATTAAATCAAAAATTCCATAGATATAAAAATATACACATTATATATATCATTAGAAAATCCACCGGTTCAAGCATGAATGTAGTGCAATTTCGTCGAGCCATGGTATAAACGGAGATGGATTACAAGATCCCTACCTTCCTTGGATTCAAAATCCCACAAGTCTCCCTAAGGAGTCAAAGCCAGGAGGCTACTCAGGGATCTGATTAAAGTCATGGATTTCTTAGCCTCTGAAGCAATCAAGGTTACATAAAATTACCCGATTGGTTTGGTAAGTACTACTTCACCACTCGGGAATCCACACATATTCTTATACCTCACAGGC
The DNA here is from genome assembly GCA_016808115.1 of Tetrastigma voinierianum. NCBI lineage: Eukaryota > Viridiplantae > Streptophyta > Magnoliopsida > Vitales > Vitaceae > Tetrastigma > Tetrastigma voinierianum. The sequence continues at coordinate 494,939 of JAEQBH010001618.1, forward strand.
ATAAGCCTTGATCCTTCAAGAACACTCTCTTTTACACTTACTATCAACATTAACACCCCTTATTGAGGTAACCTGAAGCCGACACACCACTGACACTTGTTCCTTGTTTGACTATCTCAGAACCCCTTTTTTTTCTTTTTCTTTTTTTTTCTTAACTACCATTTTGACCAGCCATACATGTTTTGTTCACTATAAATCTTCTGACCAAAAAGTTCCCTATCTCTTAGCTTTCCATAGCCTCTTAAATCAGTCATTCGGACCTCGGAATCGAAGTTATGGTTTTACACTCGACACAGGAGGTATTTCCTAGGACCAGAATGTGTCCTCACTTCACTCTTACTTTGACAAAATTATGGGAACAAATGAGCCATAATTTTGGCCATACTTTCTTCATGAAGTTACTCCCCTATGTGTCTACTTTAAGAAGGATTTTGAATCACTCCATTTGGATTAATATAACTCGACTTATGACTGTGGGCTGCTCGAGCGAGAGGACAGAGTCGTATCTGACTTTCAACCTCAAATTCAAAGGGTCTTATGGTAGGGTTTAGTTGCTTGGTTTCTTCTAGACATTCAAAAGGAGCTAGGTCTTGGGCTTCTTCTCCAGCTGGAATCATCCAGTTCGGAGTTCTTTAGGCCAACTTATGGCGAAACAACATCATGGGAGTCGAGGAAAGGTAGACTGACACCTCTTGGACACGCACACACTAGCTGCCATCCTTCACAAAGCTGGTCTTTTACAGATTTAAGGGTTCCATAAACACACCTTTTCATCAAATCCTAGGGTTAGGATGTAAATAACAAAACCACCCCAGAATATAACTCTCCAAGTCCATAAGAAATACAACTAAGGCCTCAAGATCATGTTTACATACCTTAGTGAACTTTTCGCCCAAAAAACGAGCTTCCAGCTAAGCCTTTTCTCCTCCTTCTCTCTAGCTTCTCCTCTAGAACTCTCTCACTCTAAATTTCCAAGAATTTTCCTTAGTAGCAAGTTGGTCTAGCATCAAAACCTTGAGAGAATTGGTTTGCTTGGCACATAGCGAGAAGCTCTTCTCATGCACTTGACATGTGTCGAGATCTCTACCATGCATATATGAGGTGTCATGCCCTCGTAGTGCCACATGGCTCACAAGGATATTACACTTTAGTCCCTCCACTAGCAAGTTTTCAAAGTGGTCCTTCAAGACATACTTAATTCTGACCCTAATAGAGCCACTAAACACCCTGTTCATAATTGACCCACATGCCATAAAAATGTAATCTAACACGCTTTGCTAATCCTCAATTAAACCCGACCATTAAGATGGCTAATCTTAATCCACAATTTTAAAATATCATAGGGCGCTAAGTTGCATTTGCTCCCAAATCCTTACTTGAATATATGAAAGCATATACCGGGAGTGTTCTGAAAGTCGAGTTGAGTGGAATGACTTCGTGTGAAAGGGCATTCGGGGTAAACAGGCTTGCCCGGCTCACATTACAGTAGTCCCAGGAAGGGGCAGGAGTACTCGGTCTTTGTGATGCTTTAAAGGACGGACTAGGATGTGTTTTGATACGGTCCGGGAGGGTAGTGGCTTATGGTTCTCGACAGTTGAAGAATCATGAGCAGAATTACCTTACACATGACATGGAGTTGGCAGCCATTGTCTTCGCCTTGAAGATTTAGCGCCGTACTTATCTGGCCGAGGAGTTCGAGGTGTACTCGAACCCGCTGAAGTGCGAAGTATATTTTCACCTGCGTGAGACCTGATATGAGAACTTAGCATGGATGGATGGAATTCTAGAGTTATGACTTCACTTTGCATTACCATCTGGTAAGACAAATGTGGTGGCTTCTATGCACTCGATCGGAAATCACGAGGAGCATTGGCTGAGTATAGCTTCTCGAGTGGCGGATGCTCGGCTGTGGGACGGTTGGGTTCACGATCTGACGGCGGGGCTCGGGGTGTTATGGGAAGTTTAGTGGCTACGCACTCACTCTTGCAGGCAAGGTGATTGAGTCACCGGGGACCAGGGACCGCGGTAGTGTCATCGGGGCGAATGCGGTTAGGTATGGGTGATGAAGGTTGGAAATTTATCCACACTAATGGTAGTCTTCGATCCTGAGGATGGTTATGGTTCCCGATTGATTGAGTTGAGAGAGGAGATCCTCAAGGAGTTCCATTGCTCTCGTTTGCCCAGTGCATCCAGGTGGCACGAAGATGTATCGAGATCTTAAGTGCTTGATATTATTGGAAGCGGGATGAAGAGACACGTTGAGTTTTGTTTCTATAGTGTCTCACGTGTCGGCAAGTAAAGTAGGAGCACCCGGAGTAGGAGCAGAGATACTCTTGAGGCTCTCACAGCCATTGGAGGTAAGCGGGTAAGTGGGAGCATGTCACGATGGACTTTGTGACTCACTTACCATGAACATCGCGCTAGACATGATGCGGTGTGGGTCGTAGTGGGCCAAACTCTATGTCGGCACATTTTCCTGGTCGTGCGGATGACCTTTACTGCTGGAGAGGAGTGCCGGAGCAGCTATGAGAGATTGTTAGGAGATTTACATGGAGTCACTGGGGTATCCGTCGTATCGAGACGAGAGATCCCCGGGTTCACGGCACACTTTTGGAAGAGTTTCGGAGAAGGCCATAGGGACCACGAGTTGATGATGAGCCTCTTTCATCCACGAGATAGATGGTGGTCGGAGGCAAATACGGAAGGTTTTAGAAGAGCATTACTACGAGGCAGCACATCTAGATTTGGTATTTGGGAAGAAGAGCATTTGCCCTTGGTAGAATTAAGCCCTCTGTGACAATTACGAAACATACGAGATGGCACCTATAAGGCCTTATATGGGAGGCCATATAGATCTCCGTTTATTGGACGAGAGGTGGGAGAGAGCTCACCACGGGTCTTGACTTAGTCGAGACACCCATAGAAAAGTGGTCGATGCGGAAACACGCTTTCTCACGGTACCAGGCCAGACGGAAGAGTTATCGCTAGATAAGGCGGCTGACCTCTAGAGTTTGAAGACGGGTGATCATGTCTTCTTAAAGGTGATGCCTAAAGAGGTGGTCATGTTGGCAGCAGATTATCGTAGGGTTTATTGGGCCCTTTGAGGTACTCGAGAGGGTGGGAGCAGTTGCATATCGATTAACATTCTGTGGGATTTGCTCGAGGTGTCAGCAAGGTATTCCATGTCTCTATGCTCAGTACACTCCCGAGATCCGACTCATGTTGTCCGCGCCGATTTTCAGACCTTGAGACCAAATCGCAGGACTCTTCCACGATTTTTTTTTTTTTTTTAAAGCCAAGCGGTACACAATGGTATGGCCCACAATCTATATCAGAGAATCCAAAATATTATATACATATAAGCCGAGTCTCATTTACAAATACAAAACTTTACTTTTTACATTTACAAATCGAGCCACGGAACACATGTAGTGAACCCTTCACAGTGTGTTGGCCCGGTGTATCGCGGATGTTCTTGAAGCGTCTTCTCCTGTACTACCGCACAGGATTAAAAACCAGTGCTAAGCTTTGCAGCAGTGAGAAACATATCTTATAACCTCACAGATATGCATTGCATATACACAATTATAATAAGTGTATAACCACCAACGAGATGTCAGAAATTTCATACATTCCTTAACATGGACTTATCTGATACTTAAGCTCATAACGGGCTTATGTTTGTCGGGACTCAGTAGGATTCTGAGGGCTTATTCTTATGCGGGACTTATACTTATAATAGACTTATTTTAGGTCGGGACTCAGCCAAGATTGAGAACTTATCTTATGCAGGACTTCTACTTATAACAGACTTACATTCATTCGGGACTCCCGTAGGAGTTACAGAACTTATCTTATGTCTACTTATAACAGACTTACCTTCATTCGGGACTCCCGTAGGAGTTACAGAACTTATCTTATGCAGGACTTCTACTTATACTACGGAGTTTTACACTTGTTCGGAGGTACCCGTAGGTATCAGGGATTACGGGCGTGTGCGGTGATGAGGAACTTATTCTTATCACGGAAGTACTTAAATCTTCAAAGCTTATCTGGTGCCGTATGCTACGCTTGTCTTCTGAGAGTATATCGCAGTCTTCTGAACTATCTTGGTATTTTACGAGGCACATCATAGGTATTTGGGATCTTATCACGTCTCTTCTAGACTTACACATGTATTTGGATCATACATGTATTCTGAATTTATAATTGTCTTCTGGATCTTATACTTGTGCGAAAATGCAGTAAGGTACAATGAAGTCGAACTAATCATAATCAATATCACATACGGGGTTAGATCAGACGATATGCGAGATACATATCGGGTATGGACATTAGTCGGGCGGTCTGGTCGAGCAGATACATATATACTTATTTTACGGGATGCGAGAGTACTGCGTAAGGTCTTATGAACTTGTGCTTATTTCGCGTCTGAGAGTACCGAAGTAGTCTTCTGAGGCAATCAAAATCTGAGAGTACCCGTAGGTCTTGTGGGCTTGTCGGATCTGAATGAGGAACTTCCGGATCTGAGTACCCGTTGGTATTACGAGGCTAAGATCGGAGACGGGCGTATTCGGATCGGGGCTTACGGATCTGAGAGGGTACGCGTGGGTACTACGAGGACTTATTGGATACGAGGGACTTATCGGATCGGGGACTTATCGGATATAGGAGTTATCGGATACGGGAGTACGTAGGTACTCACGGACAATCAAATGCGGGAGTACGTCGTCTTCACGAAGCTTATCGGATCATCGAATCTGAGGAATTACCACACGTGCTACGGAACTTGATGAAATCACGAAGTGCCACCATCGATGCTTCTGAGAACTTAATCAGTCACGGGACCAGGAACTTATTCGAATCTGGGACAGAACATTAGAATCTGAGGAGTTAATCGAAATGGAACATTCGAGATCTTTGGGTACGTAGGTCTTACTACGTAACTATCTGACGAGAGTACCCATAGGTACCCCTACAGGTTGTTCGGATCTGAGAATGGAACTTACTCATATACGAGTGCAGGGTACTCTGAGGAACATTTTCGGATCTGAGGAGTGCAGTAGGCACTACACTGTATCTGAAGGCTTAGTAGGTACTATAGAACATATCGGGAGGGTACCCGTATGTATTGGATCTTTACCATATTCGAGTTCTTTATTCTTATTGAGTCTTATCATATAATTGTTAGATTACCTAGACCCGATGTCTGGAATGGGTAGGACCATGGCCTGATAAGTGCCGAAGTCTGATGCGGTCAGTGTCGTCTCACTAATCGAGTCTCTGCAGGAATCTTAGTGTCTGCGAAACTATGATCGAGTCTTGTGTAATCGGAGAATCTTAGAAAGTACTAATGTCTTGAAGCACGGTCGAGAGAGTGCCCGTCGCACTAATCCAGAATCTTAGAAGTACTAATGTGCCGAAACCACTGATCAAGAGAGTGTCGTGTCATTCAATAAGCGGTCTTAGGCAATTTTTTGATTATATGAGTTGATAACTTACTATCTTATAGTAGAGCATTATTAGCCACATTATACGTTCATGACGGTCATTCCAAATCTTGGTAGGCTATGATGAGCATGTAATCACACCTTAATCCCGTGTATTCTTATTCTTCTATGAATCTACGTTACCCGGGGTGGGGTCGATCCAATCCCGGATCGTCAGGCTCAAGTTATGGCATTTTCGTACCAAGCTAGTCGATTTCTGGGATTTTCTAGAGGATAGTTTGCGATATTAATTTTCCGGTACATTTTCTCCATATTTGACACTGGATTATTTTGCTCCTTTTAAATCTAAGGTGATAAGGACCATTTCCAATTGGAATCACCCAAATCGAACCAGGAACTTCAGTTAAATCCGAAACATCCGGACTCTCTATGTTCAAAGCTGAACAAGAATTTGGCTTTACATAGTCCCACTTTGAGTGAATTTTTGGGGGCTAATAGAGTCCAAATTTGGAGATACTTAGTAAATATGGTTTGTTCTCCTTGAGTCTATTTTAAGTGGCCACTTGAATCCACTCAAATCGGATAAGAAGTAAGGAAGTTATGGCCAAAATACAAAAACTGGTCGAAAGCAGGAAAACCAGACAAGTGCTCTTAGGTAGAACTTAACTTCTGGTAGAACTTGCTTGAATCGACCAAAATCAAGAAAGTTGTACCGGTAGAACTTAGCTACCGGTGAGAACCTGGCAAAATCGACCAAAATCAAGTTTAATAGGAGTAGAACTTAACTTCTGGGTAAACACAAATACTTGATTTTGTTGTTCTCCCCTTTCATGCACTTTTCCATCCCAAACCAAATCTATACTTCGTATACACTTCAAAACCATTTCAAATTCACCTTGGAATCTCTTTTCTATTCACTTCATCTCTCAATTACATATCTTTCTTCCAAAAACATATCAAGATTCCTTCCAAAACAATTCTAATATGGGTTAGGAACCCATTTTACGAACTTAATTATGATGATTAGTTAGGGTTTGTTCCAAACCTAACTCAACTACTCATAATTAAACCATGAATCCATTCACAAAGGAAGGATTCCATACCCATCTTACTGTGCCATGTGAGGTTTTACCCACCTTGACATAAATTTTGGGTTAAAAATGAAACCAGCAAAACCATAGATTTGGGCAAGATTATAACCATCAAAGCATGGAAATTCATACATAATCTCATAGAATCCATACATAATTCAGTTTCCATACCAAAATCCAAGTTCCATACCTTTTTGGTCCTCCATCTTCTTCCTCTTCTCTTCTTCTCTCTTCCTCTCTCTCTCTACGTTTTTTTACCGAATAGAGACCAATTTTTGGTCTTTTCAGAAACATGGATTTGTTAAAGACGTGTTTGGCCCTCAATAAAAACCCATTTTTGGGTTAACTTCCTCTAATTACCTGCTTTAGCCCATGAATTCTTCACGAAATTCAACTATGCGTATTCGTTTAACCCCATCTTCCTCTTTTATGACTTTCATATCCTTTTGCAAAATTCTGAATTGCCACTTGTATCTTGTAAACTTTAGGGTTTCTGATTTATTTCGAAAATTCTATTTAGCTTATAATATACCTACCACCAAGTAGAAAACTCTTGGGTATATTTTGAAGTGTCTGGCGTGTAGTGGTAGGCGAGCTTGTTATTGTCTTGATGGGACGCCGAGAAGGGACACGTGCGTATTATGGATAGCCCAGAGGCGGGTTTTGCGACGCAAAGCGTGAATGAACCAAAGGTGTTGTAGAAAGCAGGGAGTGGAGGAGGCAACATGGGAACATGAGGACACGATGCGTACCAGATATCCTTTCCTCTTTCAGGACGAAGGTACGTGGATTAGTCATTGAATGGTAAATGGCTGTTACATATGCATGTGATTGTATGTATATGTGTGTGTGAATTTCGGGACGAAATTCTTTTAAGGGGGGGAGGATGTAAGACCCCGGATAAAGTGAAATGATAGATACAAGTTGCAAACCTGGGAATTTCTCTAGATCTTAGATGACGACACAGATCACACCGTTGAGTTCGTCTCGTGAAATCTAGGTACACAATAAAATTTCATTGAATTAGAGCAATCGAGTTTCCGTATTCCGGTAAATGGGCCAGGCAGTGGCCAGTGGAATGAGATTGCATGCCATGTGGAACTTGAGAACAAGGGCTACTTAGCACATTGAGTGGAGGCGAGTGTCAGTTCATCATGCATGAAAGATAGTGATAAGGAGGTGGGATATGGTGACATGTGGCGTAGCGAGTGTCGAAAGGCTTGTGAGTGTTCTACACTGAGAATCTTCTCCACCTAAAGAGAAATGTTGGTGGAATGGGAAGAAGAATAAAAAAGGAAAAAAGGGAAGAGAATGAAGGAGAAAAAGAGAACCGGCGGTTCTCGATTTACGAAATAAGAGGAGTTGCGACGGTGAATAGATCGGCTTGAGGTAAGGGGGTTCTCTCTACTCTGGTTAATCTTCATTCCAGATCGTGACATGGCTATGAGGTGTAGCCACGGTGATGGGCTGGTTCAAAAACGGTTGACATAAAAGCTTGTTGGTGAGACGGTTTCTAGGTCCATTGTTTGTGTAGTTTCAGGACTACGATTCTGGGCCGATTTTCTTTGGCGCGTCACGTGAATCGATATTGATGATCTTGTTGCGTGTTATTGCTTGTTTGAATAACATCACGGTCCATGTGAATATTGATGTTGATATACTCATGCTTGATATATTAATGCTTGAATGAAACATGAATAAGCCCATTTGCATATAGTTTCGGTATGCATGTAACATGAGATATTATCGCGATGACATTATCATCGCGTGTACGCAGGTACATCCGCGTCATCGAGTGTGAGTGCATAGAATAAAATGGGTACTCGGAGGTTCCCGATACTTGATGGTTCGGAGGGTTGTCCGATAAATTATATCGAAGGGTTGTCGATAAATTATATCGAGGGGTTTTGTCGATGAACCATCGAGGGTTGTCCAGTAAAGGGTTCTCGGGAGATGGTCGATGGTTTGATACTCCGGAGGTGGTCGATTGGATTTAAAAACAAAAGCTTTTGTTTTGAAAACGAGTTCTCATACATGACAATTGCATGTGTGAAGTCGAGTGGCTCGGGGAAAGCGAGGGGGCATGACGTAGACATTCATATAAGAGATATGCATATTTTATATGAATGTGTGTGAATGATTGTGGATTATGTCATTGCATGTGCGCAGGTGGGAGTAAACGTATGGGAGCTTTCACGGAAAAAACAGCTGCCAGTCGTGGGAAAAACATTTCGAAGTCTTTGGAGGTACACGAGAGAAGGCTAAATGAGGCCTTAGTTGAGAAAGAAGGTTAAGGATGGCTTGTTATGTATTTTGTAAAAGTACGGGCATAAGAAGCCAGATTTTATTTATATCTTGGCTTGTTATCCGATTTGTAAATGTAGTGTGAGATAAATTGTAATTAAACTCAGTTCACATGTTTAATACAATTTGGTAAAAGTTTTCTCTCACCTTTGTTATTTCTCATTGGACTTTAAGACTGATTTTTCGTTGGTTAAAAAAGGGAATTTGGCCCTATTTCCTTCTAGTATATTGTAGCCCCATTAGTAATCTTGATGTAAGCTTTCAAATCACCCTAATCGGACCTCTGATGAGTTATGGCCTTTTTTACTCAAAGTGCAGGAGGATGAGCTATGGGCAGACTCGTCTAGTAGAGCCCGACCTCTTTATTGGTCGGAAAATTGAGCTCTCTACATGGTACGTGGCTGGGCTATCCTGCATGAGCTGTGTTGAGGCTCTTAGTGGTCGTGGGTGAGCTCTTTGCATGAACTATCTTTGAGGCTCTCTGCATGAGTTGTGGGTTGAGCTCTTACGCATGAGGTTGTGTGAGCTCTTCTGCATGAAGCCGATCCTTCACAGGCTCTTCTTGCATGGTGTGGCTGGGGGCTCTCCTACCCTGAGTAATGCTGAGCTCTCTGCGCCAGGCTATGGTTGGGCTCTTGCATGAATTTGTCTTTGACTCCTCTGCATGGGTTATAGTGACCTCTTGTGTTGAGCTCTTACCGCGAGGGTGATCTCTTGTCTTGAGGCTCTTCCGTCGGCTCCATGAGAAGCACACCTCTTGTCAGAGTCTTGCGTATGAGCTGCATGGTGACCTCTTTATCTTCGAGCTCTTACGGCCCGTAATTCACGTGGTGACCGCCACGGTGAGCTGCCTGCGTGAAATTTGTGTGGTGGCGGCCTCCTTGGTGGGGCTCTCTGTGACTCGGCGGGGAATGAGCTCGACACTTGACGGACGACCATAACTTTCTTATCCGAGAAGTCGGGTTTCACGTTCGTAGACGGAATCCTTTGATGCAGAATCCGTATATATATGGCTCGATATAATCTGAGCTCATATTGTGTTGAAAAAGATGAAAGAGCGGTGGAATTGTCAGTTCTGCGTCGGTTGTTGCTCGTATGAGCGTGACTTGAGGATGACCATAACTTCCTCGTCCGAAGTCCGTTTCAGGTGTTCTTAGACTCTATGGAAATATCCTTGAGTCTAGAATCTGACCACATGCCTGTGGATTGCATTTAGTGCTCAAATATAGCTGACCTCTGCAGTGGCCGACATCCTTTGGCCAGAAATTACGACCTCGTCCCTAGGGAATGAGCTCGATAATGCCAACCCGGATGACCATAACTTCCTCGTCAGAAATTAAGTTTCTGCGTTCTTGGACTCTATGGAAATCTCTCTGAGTCTAGAATCTAACCATATACCTGTCCCACACTAACTAATAATCACTCCGAACTATAGGCTTGTCGGCCGATAATGCTATTGCGAATTCAATACCAGCTAGGATGGCTTCATATTCTGATTCATTGTTTGAGGCGTAGATGCCTAACCGGATAGCTTGCTCAATCTTTTCCCTAGCCAGGGATTTTATTTTTAGGCTAATGTCGGCCCCTGTTTGCCGAGAGGCCCCATCCACACTGAGGATCCATCAATTTGAACTAGTGGAGCTTGTTTCGAATAGGGGTTGTATGCTAAGAGTCGCTCGGACCTGCCTAGATCTTAGCTAACCTTAGTATATGAGATCTAGTATTCACTTAATTCAATTGCTCCCCCACCCGAGTCATTATCACGGATAAGTCGGGGCTTGTGTATAGTGCTTCGAAGAGGAAGGTTGGTCAGCACCACAATGGGGTGTGCTTAAAAGTATGGGTGAAGCTTCTTGGCTGCCATCCGGAGAGCTAAAGCGGCTTGTTCGAGGTGGGTGTATCTGGTTTCTGCGTCTGCCAAGGACTTGATTACGAAGAACACTGGTCTTTGGCTTCTATCCTCACAATCTTTGAACAAGGCGGCACTTCTTTGTGACATCAAAACATCCCAAATATATGAAGGCGTCTTGGAGCTTGAGGGTTAGCGAGTCTGAGTTTCCGCTAGATAGCGTTTGATGGCTACGAGGCGATCCGCACTCTTTGTTGTCCATACGGTTGACCCCCTAAGGGAGGCAAGAATGGTCTTAATGTTGTCATGAAATGAAGCATACTAAGTGTGGGCAGGACTCAGTTCAGTGTGTACAGATATGGCTGGGTGGTGAGTCTAGGATAGCCATAAGTTGTGCAGGTTTGCTTCTATCCCTCTTTGTGTTACCATGAAGCCAGAGGCAGTAGGCCTTGACCGAGGCACACTTACAAGGGGTTGGTTTCATGTCGTATGAGGAGATTAAGGGAAGCCTTTCAGGTGTAATAACGTGATCGGAATTTGCTGGATTTTACCCGACCTTAATCATCAACATATATGGTTTTACCCGATAGCGGTTTGGTTTTTATTTTGGTCACTAGTCTGCGATACGTGTGACATTCTTTAACCCTAATGGCATTACATTATAACAGAAGAGTCCGTGTGTGGGTGATGAATGTCGTTTTCTCCTCGTTGGGTGGAGTGCAGCGGAGTATCTGATGGCAACCCGAAGGAGTCCGGGAATAGCGGCATCCCGTGCGGATGGCGTCGACAATCACGGTCATCGCGGGGCGAAGTTGTCTTTAGGGCAGAAGTTTCATTGAGATCGGTATAAGGCCCATACTCTCCATACCACCTTTTTTTGGTACCACCACCCGCATTAGCTAGCCGTGGTGTTTGACTTCCACCCGGTGAATGCGTGCAGAAGGTTATCTGCCTCAGCTGAATGATCGATGCGATTCGAGGTGGAAGCGCCTCTTTATCTTATTGATTACGGCGGGCAGGCGACATATAGTTTATAGGAAGCATGCATGGGGTTGATGTCAGTCATGTCTAAGTGGGTCCGAACCATCGTCGATGTGCTCCAAGCAAAACCCTACTTGCATGGCTATTTCTTTTTTCCTCTTCCAGCGAGGAGGCGACATACGTATGCTTATCAGACATGAGAGTATTGATTCAGAGTCCATGGCTAATTGTTCACATCTCTCTCTACGGGTGTGGCTTGTGGTACTGATAAGGAATTGTGAGCTAAGTTCTTCTTAGGTTGTTGGGCCTTGCACACAATCTCACACTCTAAATCTTGACGATTAATAGCAGCGCGTACTAGCCCTGTTTCTTTCGAGGTAAATAATAATCAGAACATAGTTGGATTAATGATCGTTTGATGAGTTAAAGGGCAGCGCTTCCTTAGCATGCAGCTAAGGCCGACCAATGATAACATTGTATGCCCCCCGAGTCTTGACCATTGAGAATAAGACTTGGCGAGGTGACCAAACCATGTGACAAGGAGAAGCGATATCCCACCAGCGTTCGGTGTAGTACGCCGGAATTAAACCCAGACGAGATACGCTACCGTAGGAGTTAGAGTTTGTCGAGTGGCACTTGCATCTGTCGAAGGGTGAAGATCTGTGAAGTCGGCCCGTCTTTGCTGGGTCAGCCAGGCACTACGTGTGCATCAAGTGTTAATCATAAAGTAGGGCCAGTGCATCATGGTAAGGGTATTAACCACAGGCGAGTTAATAGGAGGAAGGATATGGGGTCGTCAGTGGTATATTATCGCTATTGTCAGTGCCGGTTGTAATTCACCGGGCTCGAGCTGTGGCTACTCTCGGTAGCTTTTTCCTCGACAATTTGGATTGAGTGCGGTAATTTGGGCCTCCCAATATGTAATTGATGGTAGGTCGGGGCTCGGACGGGACTTATGAGCGATCAGGTGTTCTCTCGATTATTAATTGTGGCTTCTTTCGAACTGGCGAATCCAGGGAATATCTTGAGGTGACCAGCTTCAATTAGTTTTCCACTAGGAATTTGGTCCAGACATTTGTTAGTCTCATGCTGTGTGGTCCCACTATAGTGATCCTTTTATGGGAATCGTCAGTTGCTCAGGATCGACTAATTAGTGATGGAGACAAGTCGAGGGGTGGTTTTGGATAAGGGGAGAATTACATTGTAGGATGTTAAATTAAGATGCTTGGGGAGTTCTCTCTTCCTTTCGATTATTCTAAGGGAATCTTGTGGTGCTTAATCGGGTTCCACTTTTTCTTATTTTGCCGCTTCTTAGTCGGCAGGTGTGCAGGCGTAATCATCCTTTGTCTGGGGGCGCGAATATTGTCTTCAGTACGTAGAGTATCTGTTCGCCAGTCTATACAATTCTTCCATTGTTAAAGGCGGATCCAGTGATAACGATTGGAAGAAAGGGGTAGTCGATCTGAAGCTTCATCAAAAGTTTTGAAGGACCGCGTCCAAGCTATATGCGTCGATTTGTTGGACAGCCTGTCCAAATCTCCTAGTGAAGTCCCGAATAGACTCATCTCCCGCTTAAGGATGGTTTGGAGTGAGCTAATGTTTCCCTTTACCCGGTGAGGCATAAGTATTGGGAAACAAAGCGACCCACCTGGTCATGAGAGCAATTTATGTATCCTCGGAGTTTATGGAGCCGAGGCGGGCCCGGGTCCTTATGAGGTACAGTGGGAATACCTTGCACGAAGGCGACCATTCCTGCGCGAGAATCATCGCTGCCAGTTGCATCCTTATGGATCGTGCAGTCGAGAGACCACGAGCCGCATGTTTGAGGCGAATCGTGGGAACCAAAGAAGGTTGGCCTAAGCGGGTTCCTAGGAAACGCCGCCACCTGAGAAGCAAGTGGGCATGTGGCCAGGTGGTTATTTGTTTAGGCTAGGGAGGTCAGTAAATTTGCCTTCTTAAAGATGGTAGGCGGCCAAGAAGGATTGCGGGCTACATATCAAAGACTAGTGACCAAAATGTTCAAACCGCTGTAGGGTAAAACCATAGAGGTATATGTTGATGACATGTTGGTAAAATCCAAGCAGCGCGGGATGTTACACACTACGAAGCCTTTGATCTCACCAGAAGCATCGATATGAAACCAGCCCCCAAAGTGTGCCTTCAGGGTAAGTGCGGCGGTTCTTGGAAGCCGTAGTAGCTGAGAGGATAAACAAACCTACGGCTTAAGGTATCTAGATACTTAGGCTCCTAGTTTGAGAAAAAATTACAACCAGTGACCGTCGGTTAACGCCACAGGGTGGATTCATTTCAGTTCATCGGCCAGTTTAAAACCATTCTTTGCCTCCGCCCAGGGGATCGATAGATAGAATGGAACAAAGAGTGTGATCAAGCCTTGGTAGCCATCAAACGCTATACGAAGCTGCGAGGCCGGCTCTTCATATGTTGGCGGTTTGGATGTCGCGATGGGTCACCTTATTCAAGATTGTGAGGATAAGTGGAGACCATTTTTCTTAAGTCCGGCAAGTCCTTGGCCAGAGCCTTGAAACAAGATACACCCACCTCGAGCAGAATTTTCTTTAGCTCTCACGGATGGCAGCGAGAAGCTTCACCATACTTTAAAAGCCGCCTTCGGAATTTGTGGTGTTAACTGACCTTCCTCTTCGAAGCACTTATACCTGAGCCTAAATTATCGATTGCTTGTCTCACGAGATATTAAGATCACTGGGTCGTCGGGCAATCCAACTAGCCGTATGTACTGAAAAATAAACAAGAGAGAGCGGCGGTGAGGTGCACCGTCGCCTCTCGTGCAGAAATCGAATCACGGAATCTGTCCGTGTTTTCGATCGAATATCTTACATACGGTGCCACCCCCTCTCTCTTTAAGGAGGAGGGTCGTTGTCCACTTTACATGGGAAGTAAGCGATACCCTTCCGAAACAGAAGGGGAAGGGGGCGCTTTGTTTTCTTGTTATGACTTGTTCTTCCCTTTATATAGTAAAACTTCCCTTATCTTTTGCGTTTGAAACGGAAGGTTAAGCGTGTGACTCATGGGTGGTTATTTGTTTAAGGTAGGAGGTCGTGGCGCCTTCTTAAGATGGTGGTCGACCCGAAGGGTTCACGTTCGGGCATTATGTATCATCGGTGAGGGCGTAAGTGGGCGGAACTTGTAAATGAAGATGATTGGGTTGGTGGGCCTTATGGAGTTTCGGTTTGGGCTGTACCGCTAGTCGGGCCATTGACTACTGAGGATGAAGATCTAGGCCAAAGCCCATCAGACCTACAATGCCCTTTTTTTTCCTGGTCAGATAAGAAGGTCGTTTTCCTCACAGCAGAAAAAGAGAACACCGGGACATGCTGGCTGGGATCAAGTGAAAAGAGGGAATATTTGGGACTCTTTGCGAAGCTTTAATGCCAGGTGTTCAAGGATACATTACCGATAGTGCCAGTAGTTTTTCGTCAAGGCTTGAGATTTGACGCAGTGTTCGGGGGAATCCTTCGAGGCTAGAGATCTCTATAAAAAGGTTTGAATGGGAAGGAATTTTTTGTGCCAATGGTTACCACTAGTTTTTATAGCTATGGCTTTGGTGGAGGTACATCGAATCACTGCGGATTGCTACATGGACAAGGTATAAGGCAAGAGTATGGTCCAAGTTTGCAAGGTTTCCGAGTTATTTCAAATGTTTCAGAGCCAGAGGGAGATTCCCTCAGTTACGTGCCTGCCATTTTCATAAACTCAACAGAATTCTTGTAGTCAAAGACAACACCACTTCCCTCTAATCAACTGGTTGGCGTTCCTTTCCACTTTTTTGAATCAGAATCTTTTTGGTGCGTTCCCCGCCACCTTCTTCTCTCCTTTTTTTTTTTTGCCTTCCGGATTTGTTTCTGATAGGCGATCACTCTTGCAAATGTTGTAATGTATGAACGCTTCTGTGTAGTCAATGAATATACTTTTCCTAAATTTCCTCGTGTTCCGATGACTTTGGGTAGTGAGTCTTTCATGCTTGCAATCCCCGGGCTAAGTATATGACCAATGGTATTCGAGCAAACTACAAAACGACCTATTCCGGGAAGTGACATGCGGTTGGTTGTTGTAAACGACTGGTTTAGAATATGGTTGGTCGTGGTTAGGTCGGTCACAAAGGCCCAAAGCTCCCGCCTGGCCATCCACTGCGGCTCCCATTAGACAAGTGTCGCCATGATCCAAACGCGTGGCAAAGAGGCTCTAGACGCCTTAATACATAGGAGCCATCATCTGATGAACCCCTTCCCGTACTTCTGTTTCTTCTAGCTATCTGTCTGATATCAGAGGTCACGCCTGGGTACCGTGCGATGTTACAAGCTTTTCAAAGAACTGTTTGTGCTCTGTTGGTTTCGCTTATGCAAACATTACTTCAACGCCTGTTTATTTGGCGCCACACCGCACGCTGCCACGGATAACATGAGTGGGGTGTCGCCTAAGGTCGTTGAATGGATGACCCCGCCAGTATTACGGTTTGCATTTACTCTGTGGTATCACGGCTTCGGGCCGATTGCGCTTCCCTTTTTTCATTCTGGCTTGTAATGGCTGAGGTCAAGAAGAGACTTCAACCAGGCCATGGGAAGGTGGGTCGCAAGAGGGCTTCATCTTGGGATGCTCATGCAAAGATCGCTCCTCCTTCTTATCTAGCGGAGGAGTCAGGCCTACAGAAATTCGATGACATCGACGTGGCCAGTTACTCCGGATGGCCCACTCAAAATATCAGAGGCGAGAGGATGCAGAATAATGACACCCGAGCACCACGCCAAGCCGCTTCCTGTCGCCACCTGGTAAAGCAATTCCCACTTTCCAAGAGAACATTTCAGCCCCCAGCTCATCCGGTAAATGTCAGTCCTGATTCTCGACCGATGCTTTAGTTAATCTTCTCTTACTGCTCGATCTATCTTTAGTAGGAAGTTTGTTTGCTATAACTTGAGTGGTGTGGATACTCCTGTTCAAAGTGCAAGTAGGTGTTATCATTCCACTTTTCGATGTTCACTTTTAGTGCCACCGACGTCAGATCTCGTGATTTATCCTCGCTTTCCCTTCGTCACACACAGTCTGATGAGGACGATGGTTTATCGTTTATTATGTTTATTACATACCTAAGCTCCTACTAACTCTTCATTCTTGTTAAACCTCCCATTACTCAAGTATACTCTCGACGCCAAAACCCCCTAGTCTCGAGTCCAACACCAACCGTCTCGAAAGATGAGATCTGGGTTTCACGATGATCTTCCATCGCTCTACTGTAGCAAACGTTAGTGTCTTACCCAATTTCCTCATTTTGTTCTTATAACCGTCATTATCACATTCATGTTCTTTTATCGCATCCTGGATCTTCTCTTCCAAAAACCCACAGGAGGCTTTATCTCACTTTGGTCATGAAGTACGGTGGAAGAAAATGTAGGTTTTAGATGACAATGGTACTTGGAACTTGGTCCATACTCACCGAAAAAGAAAGCCATTGATGTCGTGGGTGTTCGAGTTAAAGCTAATCTTTGATGGTTCGGGCCGTCAGATTGAAAGCATGACTTTATGGCTAAGGGGGGTACGCCTGAAACTGGTATGGTATGGACTATTCGACACTTTTCCTCGCTAAGTTAAGATGACATATGTTTGGCTTTTTTATTTCCTAATGCCACTTATCATTGGGATCTCCACCAAATCTTGATATTAAGAACGCCTTTCTTCATGGCGATACTTCTGCTTAAGATAGGCAGTGAGCAACCTCATGGTTTGTCGCCAAGGGGGAGATGCAGGAGAGCTCATTGCCTTCTCGGAATTCCTCTCGCATGGTTTGAAATAGAGTCCACTACGTGGTTTGCAACTCAGCCAAGTCAAGAGGGAATTGGTATGTAAGAGTAAACTGACCACTATATCTTCTATAGAACTCATTTAGGTATCATTCTTACAGTAGTGTATGTGATATATTGTCATCATCAGAAAGGACTCATAAAGGTATATTCTCATATCTTAAGTCCTTTCTTCACAGCCAATTCCATACAAAAAGACTTAGGGATGCCAAGATACTTTCCGCATCAAGTTATACAAAGCTATCGGAATCTTCTTATTCAAACGAAATATGTGTCGATCTATCGGTCTCGAGGTCGAAAGTTAGGTAAACCCATGCAGTTCTCATAT
Organism: Tetrastigma voinierianum; assembly: GCA_016808115.1. Classification (NCBI taxonomy): domain Eukaryota; kingdom Viridiplantae; phylum Streptophyta; class Magnoliopsida; order Vitales; family Vitaceae; genus Tetrastigma; species Tetrastigma voinierianum. Next base: position 512,773 of record JAEQBH010001618.1, read on the forward strand.
GGTTCTTGGCGTACACATTACTAGAGAAGGTGAAACATTTGAAGATCTTGAGAGATATAGAAGACTAGTTGGGAAGCTGAAATAACTTATAAGAATCTATCCTTCCGATATTGCTCCACTAATCAATGTTGTAAGTACAATATTACGCTCACCATTGGCCAATCAGTTAATGTGATTCTATGTTACTTGAAAGGAGTCCCGACGGGTATTTTGTACAAGAATCGCGAGTAATGTAATTGAGTGCTTTCTAACTCGACGGCGGTGATCAACAGATGTAGAGGTCCAATTTCGGTATCGTGTGTTTATCGAGGAAAATTTAGTCTCATATGAGTAAGAAACAAAGTGTCGTTTCGATCTAGTGCAGAGTAATGAATAAAGAGCAATGACATAGTCCGTGTGTGAGACCATGTGACTTCATCAACTATTGATGGAAGTCGACATTGAGACACCAATCCCAAAGAAAACTCCGTGTGACAACCAACCGCCTTCATTGCTTCTAAATCCCATATGTTCAAGAACGAATTGCCATTAATAAATAAATCGCTGCCTTCGTCAGGAGAAACATAACTCATCTGATTTCTACAGGATATATGAAGACAAGAGAACAATTGGGTGATATCTTCACAAAGGTCTTCTCTTCAGAGTGGGGATCGAAAGTTATTATCTATGTAACAAGTCAGGTACATTTGATATTTAGCCCAACTCGAGGGAGGTTATAAGATATTATCTACTTTACACATGTAGTCAGAACCTATTGCAAACTTGCCTTATAAAGCCACAATAGAATTCATCGTGAAGGTTAGATTGGCTTTTATATGTATGTGTGTGTGTGTGTATATATATATATTCATATCGGGATCAATGAAGGATACAAGAAATTCTTTCCTCCAATCCTCTTTCTCCTCGTTTCTGAAGCAAATAGTGAGTATGAATATCTCTACCGATATTTAATAGTCCTCAGTCATGGAAAATCAGAAAGCCCGAGAGGCTTTAAATTTCCTCGATCGTGGGTGCTGCACGCAGATGAGAACATGTTATATCTTCAAACATTAAATTAAGACTTTCTAACCTTATTGTCATCCCAAAGTTGCTCATCCATGCGATATTATTCCACTTTCATGTTTGATTTCCTCGCTTTTATCAGATCAGTTCACACTTCTAATTTCGATGCCTTAGTATGGTAAAGAAACATCACATTAAAATCCGATAGTTAAAACTTCATTCCCTTGGAAATCAACTTGAACCATGTTACTGAAATGGCCATCAAGTGAGGTGTCGGGATGTTAGAATATCAGACATATGTTATTTTTTCTTTTGCCTCTTACTCAGAGATATAGGCAGAAGGATTGAAATGATAATATTTTTTCTCCTCAAATTTCTTTTTGGAAGAAAATATTTTGATTCATTCAATCAACTAAACAATACATTACTACAAATATATACAAGACAAAGTTAAAGTAAAAGGAAAAGAACATATGTACAATATTTAATGTATATCATGACATTACTAAACGTTAATGAGTTTATATTTAGCTAAGTTTAAAAGATACGAGGCACCTAAGGTGCAAAAGTCTATTAATGCTTAGTATATAAAATCCACAAAGCGAGGTTTCCTTAGTGAAGTGAAAGGGTTTACATTTATCCACATTTTAGTAAAATATGATCTACAATAAAGTTGATTGCAAAATTTAAGATACTAACATGTAACAGAAACATTCAACAGTAAGTAATGAAATTATATATAAATTTCAATATATAGTTGGAAATTTTACATGTAAAGTGCATTTAGTAAGAAATAAAGTAGACTCAAGCTCTTCTTCAAATACATACTTTGCAAGAAGAGACATATGTGTGTGTGTGTGTGTGTGTGTGTGTGTGTGTGTGTGTGTGTGTGTGTGTGTGTGGTAAATATTTAGTCGGGACTCTAATGGTTTCCAGGGCAATGTCAGTCCAGAATGAATCAAACAAGAGTGAATATTTCGATAAAGTGCTGGACAATGTTGTCGAAAGGTCTCGAGCTGGGCTTCAGATCATCTCACTCTGTACCAGATAGTCTCCGGGAGCTCTCACAAGGCTAAGGGTGGGTTTGGGACTATGTCGAAGAAAGGTTTCGGAAGAGGTTACGCATTTTTGAAGATGCAGTACTTTAAGGATTGTCTAAAGTGATTACATTGATCTACACTGCTCAGCCTTCGAATTTATTACTTATCCTCTTTCTTAGACCGAGATAATCTGTAAAGACGCCATGGTGGGGCAAATTAAGAAGTCTCATCTTGTTAAATGGGTCACTGTTTGTACAAAGAAGAAGAAAAAGGGATTAGGCGTAAGAAAATTTTCCAGGCTAAACAAAGCTCTTTTATGTAAATGGAGCTGGAGGTTTGAAAATGAGAGGTATGCCTTCTAAAGAAAAGTAATAAGTTGCAAATATGGGGAGACTCTTGGGGCTGGGCATCAGACATTGTGGTAGTCATGCTGTCACAGTGTCCAAGAAAAGGACCCTTCCCAAAAACACTTTCCTGTAGGCGGCTAAGGAGGATTAGTAGTTTTTAGAAAGACATCATGCTGAGGAGGCGTTAGAATGCCGGCCTCCATGTTTCTCCCAGTCGTGCAAAAAGATGCTACGCGGGAGATCTGCACCGTTAAGGAGAGGCGGGGCGCTGGCCCCAACCTTTCTAAAGTCCTTTAATGATTAGGAGATGGAAGAGGTGGAAAGATTTATATCCTCTATTCACAGGAAAAAAATCAGACCTGGATTGGAGGACAACTCTGATGGCGGCTCCAGCCATGATGAATTTCTCAATCAAGACTCAGATAAGGGGTTGCACTCTCACTTGAAATTGACTTCACTGGCTTGGAACTATGTGATCCAAAATTAGCTTTTTCACCTGGGAAGCTTCTTGGGGAAAAGTGATCACCTCGATCGCTTAAAACGCGCAGAAGAGCCCTCGCAAACATGCCTCGGCTAAGAGGATGAGGGAGATAGACCATCTCGTTAATTCATCAGTAAGATGGCCGATGTTACGTGGACTTCTTTGTCGATAATGGGACTAGTCAGGGTCTTGTCGTTTTTACTATCTATACCTTATTTGGCAAGGAGCGTCCATGGGTAAAAAAGAAAAATCTAAACATATGCCTTTTCAGATTTTAAGGCTGGAAAGAAATAGGCGGTTCAGTAATGGGATCAATGTTAACGCTTAAAAACAAATTAAATTTCGAGTAATTGTGGATCGACACTTGTGGGCAGTTGTTAACACGAACTCTTTCAGGATTTTTCGTCGTCGTGTAGGTAGTTTTGTATGCTTGTCGTACTATAGTGTTCTTTTTCGCCCTTGCCCCCTCTCTTGCCACTCTCTGTACTCTTTGAACCTCTTGTTCTTCTTTCTATATACCGTTTATCGATAAAATATATATATATCGATTCCAGAAGAGAAGTATAATAAAAAAAGAGTATATAGGAGTATACAAAAAGGCCTTAGCATACCGTAAAAGACTAGAGAGAAAAGGAAAGGAGTTGATACAAACTGTCCAAAAGACAAATGATTCCCAGGCATAATGATGGATTCATACAAAAGCAACCTAACAAAAGAGATTCGCATTTGAGATACAACCATGCCAAGTAAAAAGGGTACAGATTATAGAGAGTTTCAATTGATTCGTGCCACGGTAGGGTGATTCGGAATCAACAATATTTGTATCCTTAGTTCCTCCTACTTCCTGAAATAAGTTTACCTGCGATAGCGTCAGTATCAAACATCGGGATGGGTTTTCATCCATGAATGACGGTAATCGCGTTCGAAACGTATGAGGCTTATGTTTGATTTCTCGGACGGTTCAAAATGCTGGAAGCCGCTTGTTTAACACTAACTCGTAATGGTCGAAAAGTGAAGTGCGAAATGGTAACTCAGCGTTTAGGTCACCAGCTTGGATAACACGGGGTAAATGAAGGTTCCTGGTTGTTTGAGATGAGCGGTAAGTGAAGATATATACAAAGTCAAACCTGATCTTTGTTTAATATAAAACCTAACCTGTAATCCATCCCCTATTCGAGTCAAGACAAGTATTATGCATTCAAAGTCCCATTCGGGCTTAAAAAACTCAGCACTCAACCTCATTTCCAATGGCTCAGAACAGTATCTAAAGATTAAGCATCTAGCATTACATGATTCGAACTCCTAAAGCATGGCAAGTATTGACCAAAAGGAACAACATTAAATAGCATTAAACCCTTAGTTCGAAGGTATGGAACCATAAAATGCAAAGACTGTATCATTTAAACAAGAGGACAAACTCGTCAGCAGAAATTCCAAGTAAAAACCGCTTTCTCAAGAACCCCTCCCTCTTCATAAGACATGAGGCTTAGCTACATCCTTGAGTTGTCATCCCTAAGGGAGTGCTCATGCACTGAAAATGAAAGAGTTAAAGAGAGAAGAGAGCAAATGAAACTTAAAATGAAAGTCGTGGAAACTTTCTAAAAAATGAAGTCAGTTAGGTTACAAGTTCGCTGGGGGTTTATATAAGACAACCCTAAAGTGTGAAATACAAAATTGCCTAAAAATACTGCTTACATAAGGGCCAAAATGGTAATACATAAAACTGGTCAAGTCAGGGATCAAGAATACTAAAATCACAGGGCAAAGCACTCACACGCAGGGAATTTCACTGATAATAAAATTCCTCACAGCAGTTAGTTTAGCTTAAAATTCCTCATTAGCCTACTTAAAATTTCGCTAGCCCTTAGTTCTACAGAGACAGTCGAAATCAAGAATCCCTCGCTATCAACACAATTTTCATAGTTAGCTTAAATTCACTAGCCTGAATGGGCCAGTGAGATAGCCAAATCGTAAAATTCTTCCTAAAAAGAGCAATAACAAATTCGTCACAGCCAAATTCTCGCCAGTGCCTCACGAAATTCTTCTCACTCACAAGAGGATCGCGAAATTTTCTATCCTAGCGAAATTCTCGCAATCATAGCGTAAAATTCCTCGCTTTGCTCACTCCGGGCCCACTTTGTCGCGCATCCCCACATATCCTCCTTCCTTCAAAACCACTCTATTCCTTCATTTTTATGGTTGATGACATCGCGGAATCTTCAGCATTCGCACGTATCTTAACATCATCGATTTGAACTAAATGGCTGAGGTACACAAAGACCTGCAAAATTACCAAAAACAAACTCGAAATGGCATCGCGGTACCTGGTGACCTACTCACGCCACGCTTCAATTGATATGAGGATTAGCGCGGCAAAAAGCACTCAAAACCATTCGAAGGTGGCTCAAAATAGCACTGGGCAATAATCACACCCCAACCGACACGCTGGTGCTAGTCCCTTAGCAATGCTAAAACAATAATGATATGCTGATTTTTTAAGAAAAGTATGTATGAGAATACCTTTAAATGAACAATTTACACCTCGTCAAACCGACATACAAAGAGAACAAAAACCATATAAGAACAAGTTTTGGCAATGCCACACTCAAGGAAATCAACCCGACTTCCACCGAAATTCAATTATTCCTAAGGTAAACAACTGGGGCCGAGCCAATAAATTGCAAAGTTATTCCCTCCCCCCAACCTAGCTACTGCCATGGCCTTTTAAACTCCGGGTCGACTCAACCTAAATAATAGATTAGCTACACTCTTATTTCCTTTATTTGACTAAATTATAAAAGAATGCTAAAAACTCGACTTCACCATCCGTGTAATCCTGGTCCACCGATGACTTCCCAACCACTAAGGTTTGGGCGCATCGCTTCAAAAGGATCACTCGACCACAAAATCCGCAGTGCTTCACCCCGACCGACGACTTTCGAATCACATCAAGTAACACGCCTTAAACTCTACCCATCCACCCGTGTAACTAACACTAAGTCAATGACTCCCAACCAACTAAGGTTTGTAGTGGCATCTAGCTTAAAAGCGTTACTATATACCCCACTTAATCGTTCTGCTTCACAAAGCTCACTCGCTTTTATTTTTCTTTTTTCTTTCTTTTCTTTTCTTTTTGCTTTTTCTTTTCCCTTTGAAGACTACATTTGCCTTCATACAAGGTGAGAAGAATACTTAACTCACATGGTCACAACAAGCTCAAGGCTTCGCTTTGCAAAGTGAAAGGAGGTACATAATTTGCCAGCCCTATTGGCACAATCCGGTGTGCGCAGTGAATTAGTCAAGGGGGAATGTTCAAGGTTGAAAACGCCTAAAAATCTCAATTGACCAAAACTAAATCATGGCATGGACTTGTTCTAAACAGGTAACAAACAAGGTTTCAAGTTTTTTTCACCTAGTGCCATCATTGTTCAATTGGGGAAGGCAACGACCATTCCAATTGAAAGCAAAAGTAGATAAGCACAAAATAAAGACACAAAAGAATTTCTTAAAAATATAAAGAATGAAGTCAGGTCATAGGATTCAGATAAACTGAAACTCGAATTCCAAAAAGGAAAATTACTTTCAATGTGCCAAAGATGGGAATGCAAAATCAAGAGTTGATGTGATCGTACTCAATCTCAAATGTGATGGTCGAGTAGCGGCATTTATCCGCTTCTGTTACTACAACCGCCAACAAAAGGAAACCAAACGTCAAACTCGATTGCTACCATTTACTAAACAAAAGGAAATTTAATCGATTCAACAATGAGAACAGAAGCGCCGGATCACAGAGCACAGCTCCAACGTAGGCCGAGATTCAGGAGGGTCCAAAGAGAGGCTTCTCCCACAATGCCAGAAACACAAGGCTTCACCCCTTTGTCCATCGACATCATTCTATCATCATTTGGATCACAGAAGTCCACATCAACCAGCCGGGTATGTTTCATCGAACAATGAAATTCGACTCGCCCATCACTCAGTCGCCTTCCAAATAGATGCAGAAGTTTCGAGTCATGTTAGAGAGGACTTGGTCCCCTCACGAAATTCTCTTCCCGCTTATCATTTGTCGCCATTTCTTTGATCTTTCCTTTGCAATCTTCTCGAATTCAAATAGAGACCATTTTAGATTTCTTCCAACTCATCGAGGTCGAGACTCATTCCGCCTAGATCCATGTTTTAGCTTTTTGCACTGCTCCACCATACCAGAGTATTCGATCCCATCGGAAGGTGACACGCTTTACCATAGACCAACCGATAAGGGGACATTCCAAGGGAGTCCAGTGGAAAGTCGCTTCAGAAGCTCCACATAATCAAGGTTTCATTACTATACTGGGCCTTTTCATGCCATTTATTATCACCTTCATCGATTTATTCCACTCTCCTCGCAAGTTCCACTCGACCACTTGTTCGAGGGATGGTAAGGTATACTCGTGTTTCATACACCATATTTAGCCATGAGGTTTTCAAAAGGTTTGTCATGGTAAATGCGAACTTCCATCACACAATGGCCTCGGGGCACCTCAACCTAGAAAAAGATAGATGTTCGCTGCTTAAGAATTTTGGCACCACTCGTGGTCATTGGTTTTACTGTGAATGCCTCAACCCACTGGGATTGACACATAGTCTACTCCCCACCAAAATGTACGACCATACGATGGAAGAACTTTATGAAATCGATGCCCCACACACGAATAGCTCAACTAATAAATCGGGTTCAAGGGCATCACAGATAGATGACACTTCCGATCTTTTGTGGCATCTATCACATACACAAGACATTCTAAAGCTCATTAACAAGGAAGGTAGAACTGCATCGCAAAGACCTTCATATCACGTCGGGAAGCAAAATGACCACCACGCACCTCATGCATAAAGGCTCAATTCCCACTTATTCCTCCCAAAGTGCCATTTCATTAGTTTGATCCTCAACAAAGACTGGAACAAGCAAAGCCGGGTTCTTCCCCAATAATAGAATGGATCTTCGCAAAGAAAACTCGCATCCTCGTTTTTTCCACTCTCCCACAGACTTCAGGAAATTGGCAATGTGAGCATACGTGAGCTTTTTTTCCTACCGTATTAGGATTCTTCTTCGTGTGGAATTCTGATGGGTGGGCTATGAGGTTTGGCAGGTTATTGTTAACTTAGGAGATGATCCGCTACTACATTCTCTACTCTTCGGTTTTTAATTCGCAAGTTAAACTCCCGAAGTAAAGAACCTATCGGATGAGCCTTGCTTTCGTGATTTTGCTCGTCAGAGATTTCAAAGGAATGGTCCGTAAAATGACTATATCGTGACCCTGGGACCAAGTATGCTCAAATTACCTAAAGCATACACCACTCAACAATTCCTTCTCCTCGTACAGTGTAATTCCTTGCGGCTTCATTTAAGGTTTTGCTTAGATAATGTGACTACATGAGGTTTCCATCTTCGCCGAGCACGCTCCGATAGCAAGATCATTTGCATCACACATCACTTCAAAAGGCAACCCGCCGCCAGGTGCTCTGTATTTAGCTGGGGAGAATAATCGGACATTCTCACTCTTCAAAGCTCTCCTGGCATTCTTTCTCCCAAACAAATTTGGCATCTTTCTCTAGGAGCTTCAGACACAGGGTTTAGCACCCCGAAGTCTTTAATGAATCTTCTATAGAAGCCCCGCAGCGACCAAGGAATTGCCTAATCGCTTACATTCATTGGGACTAAGTTTGGAAATAAGTTCAATCTTTGCTTTATCAACTTCATCTCTCACTGGAAATAATGTGCCCAAGATAATTCCTTTCTGTTAACCATAAAATGACTTTCTCCCTCAGCTTAAGGCCTAAAGTCTTCATGCACCTCAGAGGATGGCTCCATGCATTTAGTCGACATTCCTTCACCGCTTCCATATACAAAGATGTCAACGTGTAGATACTTCCATTGCAGCCCACCATATCACGAACATGCTGGCATACATCCTCCGAAAAGTGGTGGTCAGGTGTACTTGTAAAGACCAAAGCAGCATCCTATAAAGACTATACCAAATGACAGCAAAGGGTCTTTCCGATCCTTCCTGGCAATCTCTATCCGAAATACCCTCGAATACCCATCCAAAAAAGCAATAATCCGTGTCCTAGAACCCTCTCAAGGAGCCGATCACTTAATGGCACCAGAAGTGATCTTTTCATACTCCCATTAAGCCTCTCCTATAATCTATGCACACTTTCCAACCGGTAGTGAGACGGGTAGACAATCTTCACCCTTTTTCATTTTTCATAACATTACTCCTCGACTTCTTAGGCACTACACTGAGTTGGCTCACCCAAGTGCTATCAAATGGGGTAAATGATACCTGTCGAGCAATTCTCAGATCTCCAATGAATCACTTCCTCGCAAGTGGGGTTCATCCTTCACGTCGCCAATGCACTTTAGACTCCTCTTACAGTAAATATGATGGGTGATTGCCGGGTTTATGCCTTTAAATCAGAAATTTTCCACCCTAACGCCTGCTTGTCTGCTATTTCTTGAGAAGGTGCAAGAGTTATTCTCTGAAGTGGTCAATAGTGATGAAATCACAACTGATTACTGGCCTGGTTTTCTTCCCAGCTCAGACATACTTCAACTCCAACCGGGAGGGCTCGAGCTCTAACCGTCGTGGTTCCCTCGGTTCGTCACCTACACTGTAGGCAGGATTTCATTTTTCTCCCTCCAATACCCCTCGTACTTGCTTCCATGCATCGAGGTTCCTCACTCTCCAAGGCACCCGCGACAACTCGGGTTAATATGAGAGATTTTGCACTTGTCGCTGCTAGCCTGTTCTTCAAGAATTGCATCTATCATACATACTTCTTCACAGTCATCTTCCTCTGAGTGCATATGTCTTTACTTCCGGGATGAAAGAGAACAGAGTTCCATGTTTATTCAAATGTGAGTTGCATAACCCCATTCCTGAGCTTTATTACGGCATTCGGCGGAATGCAAAAATGGTCTCCATATGACGGGGGTGGTTCCTGACACCTCACACTCCACACTTCCACACGGCCAGGTTGGCACGACAAAGTCCATCGGGTAGTAGAACCTGGCCCACTTGTATTAACACGCCCTTAATGGTCCCTTCGTATCTTAATAGACCCATTCGCCAGTGATGCTGTGGATAATGGGTTTGGCTCCTCCGCCCAACAGTTACTCGTATATGGAATACTAAGAATGTTCACACTACACCTAACACAGCTGCTTCTCTCCACGCCATCGCCTTCCAATATTAACCAGAGATTGCAGGAGTTAGTCCTTGCCTTTAAGATTAATCGGAGTCTCAGACCTCATCCAGTAAAGCACCACCTCTTGCTCACTGTAAAGGCCTTCTTGCTTACATTAAACCTCTTTTACAAAGGCATAAGTCCTTCAAAAATTTCGCATGGGCGGGATCGACGCCTGACTATATAAGGAGGAATGTTATCTTTTACTTGCCGCAAAACTCTAACATTTCGCTTCGTTAACGGAATTTTCTTTTTCAGAGCCCAGGGAATGGTAGGAAGTATGACCGCTTCTTCACCTTCTCTATTCACGAACATCTGTGGCGTTAAATATACTGCAATGATTTGGCTAGAGTCGACCGCCGGGTTCGCTTACTACTTAAAGTCACCACCGCTCTTTACTTATCAATTCTTGTATTCGGATTTCACACAATATTGGCCGAGTTTATTTCATGCACTCCGCTTCATTGCTGCTGCGGATCGAGGGAACCTTCCTTTTCCTCAACTCCTACGTACCGCCGGGGTCGACAACCTTGAAATCTCGAGTGCATATCACTCAGCTTTCCCTGAGTGAAGCCTCTCAATCAAGCCTAATTTTTCGTTAGTCCGACATTCAAAGACTCGTTTTTCAAATGTGCCTACCACTTTACTTTAAATTCAGATCGCCTCGCTTCAACTGGAAGAGGTATGCTAGTAGGTCATTGGTTAGGTTATGGAGCCAACATGCTCCCTTTAGGACATATGTGGGTTTTGGCCTCTAAGGATGTGTTTGGATAGATTTTCCAATAGGTTATGTGCTGCCATATGGCGATCTATGGTGGTTTATTTCGATTAGATACGGCATGCTTCTCGGCGTTGCTCCCAGATGACATTATTTGTCCGATAATCAAACAAGTCGGATGATGCACCTGGTTTAACGCTGCATTTCGGTCAGGCTTCTCATTTCCGTACCTCCAACCTCTCGGTCAGCTGTGTCACTCCCGCTTACTGCGGTCTTAGGAAAGCGCATAAATGCCCTCTCCCCCCCTCGTGGTTCAAGGCTTCATCTTTCTGCTTTCTCGATTCGGCTTTCATCCCATGCCTTTGAGGTTTCAGCCACATAGTCTGCAGCAAGTCCATGCCTCATCCGGTTTTTGCTCAGAAAAGTTACCTTCCACACATGGTTTTAAATGGTTGCTTCATGGTCGAGACATACCACTAGCAAGGTTCACTAGCATCCATGTATCAAAACCATGGTGTGGAAATAAGATGATGCAGTCTGAATGAATTTTCCTAAACATCATAAAACTTCATCACTCCGTAGTAGGATTCAGCCTTCTTCAAACTGTCAGCTGGCTCGTGGCAATCAAGAATTTCTTCAAAATTCAGGCTCGATCTACCACTTTTAATCGTTTTACTTCGCAGATTGAGCCAAATTTTGCTTTGTCCTTGAGTGTCGGGCGTGAAAGCCAATACAAATCCACATGCTCAAGTATATTTTCCTCAAAGTAGAGCGTATACCTCCTCAAAATCAGCAGATGTGTGAATATGGATTTTCACTTCATACCATGAAATGTGGGAAGCAGGCACTAGTAGTGGTCTTCATCATACATCCCTCACAGGAGGTGAGAGCAGGAGGGGGAACAACCCTGGGGGGGTGTATGTTCCCTCATCGACCAGATGCCGTTTCTTGATCTACGTGGAGGTGCGGTTGATTCTCGCTCCTCGTGATCCATTTCGTCAACAGGCACACCGATTTCGCAAATTTGTCTAACTGGGTGCACTCACTCTTTGCGCCACCGATGTCCGTCCCGTGCCGCATAAACACCGCATACAAAATTCGACACAACAAAGAACACAAGCAAACTCATAAAAAGGTCGTTGTTAGTTAAAACAAAAACTCGATCAAAGAAATGAAAACAAAGAATCGCCAAGTAGTGTAAAACTCCAGCTTTGATGTACCAATAAAATTCAAAAAGAATCAGTGTCACCTACACTGTAATGGATCATATAAGTACACATCAACCTATCATAATGAAGCTTCGCACTATCCCCGCGAACGGCGATTTGATTCAGCATTTAGGGATTTAGAATTAAACAATATTTGTATCCTTAGTTCTCCTACCGCAGCTCGGGCTACCGCAAAGATACGGTCTGTGTGGCCTAAATACAGAATGCGTCAGGTTTTCATCCGCTAACGATCGTCAGTATCGTGTTCGAAAATGCTATGAGGCTTTTGTTTGGATTTCCTCTGATTTGTCTGCAACAGTTGTTTGTTTACTGACTAACTGTAATGGCTGAAAGTGAAGTGTGAAATGGTAACTCAAGGTTTGTGTCAATATTAACACTTGCAATGAAGTGTCTCGATATTTCCTCAGATAAAGTGACATAGGTTAAAACAATCCCGATCTTGTTGATATAAACCTAATCCAGGAACCACTGTTTTCAGTCAGACAAGCATTATATATTCAAATCCACATCATACGTGAAAAACTAGCACTCAACCTCTCATTTCAATGGCTCGTAATGCAGAGTCAGAAGATATCGCGGCATCTACATTGGCACGACCTAACCCAGAAGCATGTGTGATAACTAAAGGAACAAATTATTATTAAATGGGTATTAAACCCTATGTTTCGAAGGTATGGAACCATAAATGCAAAAGATCAGACATTTAAAAACAAGAGATAAACCCCGCAGTAGCCTCAAAAACCACAAGAACCTCCTTCTTTCACACTACAGGTTGAGCTACATCCCTTTGAGCTGCCATCCTCAAGGGAGTGTTTGGAATGAAGAATGTAAGAAAGAAAGAGAGAAGAGAGGCAAATGAAAACCTCATAAAGAAACATGGGAAACTTTCAAAAAATGAAAAGTCACTAGTGGTTACAAGTTCGTGTGTGGGTTTTATATAAGACAACCTAAAGTGTGAAAATACAAAATTGCCTAAAATATTGGCTTACATAAGGGCCAAATAGAAGATATAAATTCAGGTCATTGGGATCAAGAATACCAAAATCACAAAGGGGCAAGAATTTCACTATTATAGTGGGAATTCCTCACAAGATAGCCAAAAATTCACAAATTTCAGCTTAAATTCTCACACCCTCTAGCTAAAGGCTCTATATATGCAGATAAATGTAAATCAAGAATTTCAAACATCAATCATGAATTTCGCCAGTCTACGAAATTGCGCGGCAGACAACGAATCGGGACCTCGCTAAAGATCAAGAAATTCCTCACACTACTAAAGCTAGAATTCTCTCACCTCATGAAACTTTAAGAACACTTCATTAGGGATTGCGAAATTTTCATATCCCAAATAAATTCAACTCATAGCGAAAATTCCCCGTCGCTTAATGCTTGGCCCAAATACCACACGTATCCCCTTAATTCCATCCTCCTTCCTTCAAATCCACATTCTCAGTATTCCTTCATTTATATTGATGACATCGAACTTCGTGATTCTAAAAGACGATTCACAGATCGATTTGAACCAAATGGTCGAGGCACAAAGATCCAAAAATTACCAAAACAAACTCCTAAATGGCATCGTACTATGGACCTACTCATCAATCGTTCAATTGAGATTAATACGTTAAAAGCACTCAAAACCTATTCTAATGTAGCTCAAAATAGCACTTCGGGGTACTACACCACTAACACCAGATAGAAGGGTGTTCTTCAAAATAACTCTATTCATTTCCTTCCAAGTAGCCCAAAAGAATCGTCATGATATACAATGTCCTCTATCCTTAGCTTTTTTTCTAACTAAAAAATGTAGCCTGCTTTGAAGAAGATCTTTAACAAAGAGGGTGTAAAACTGGAATAGAAGGCATTAAAAAGTAGAAAGTAGCTCCACCATCATTCCAAATTGAAGGATTAGTTGGATCAAATGTGCTCCACTTCTTCCTCCTCTTTTTCCATGTATGGTTCCTCCTCTTTCCACACATGACATTTGTCGCCAAGTGATAAAATTTCTTTCTTAAGTTGAGAAGAAGTTAGCACCTTGCCCCACCAAGCCTCCTAGGCAAAAAAACCAATTTTTGAAGGGATATAAGGGTTCTACAGCATTTTAGTGGGGACTGAATGAGGAGAGGCTACTTCCAAAAGCCTAAAATAAGCCTTTACCGTGAAACAACCAGAATTAGAACCATTCCATACCATTTTATCCTTTACCGTGGGGAGGCTAGAATTGTTGCTTGTTAAGTCATTAAAAGCCCTCCGACCGTATCCATCTCCCGGGCCATTGAAAGGACCCTAAACTCGATCCCATGACCTAAAATACCTTTATGCACCCACAAATCTGCAGTCATAGCCCCTTTTGTGCCAGCAATACTATAGAGATTAGGGAAGGCTTCACATAAGGGCACTCTTCCACACCAGTTGTCTTCCCAAAATTTGATTTTCCAATCATCCCCTATCTTAAAAACACATTTTTTGCCCATTTCCCCAATAAAGCCCTATTTAAAAGATCAAAGCTTCTAATCCCCAAACCACCTTTTCCTACCTTTGACCGGGACAGCTCCCAATTTAAAATGGGCCTTGAGCGTTGAGTGGTTATGCCTTGGCAAGCAAGATATTGTAGCTAAAGAGTGGTTATGCCTTAAGCTTAGGCTTGCCTTATGCTCTCCTTTCACAACTATGGTATTCAAGAAGCTCTAGAGGGAACTTAGATATTAGTTAAGGACTTTTTGGGTGTTCCAACCCCAACAATAGTCTAGCTTACTCATAGGAAGGAAGGTCAGAGTCTCCCAAATTCTCAGAGTCAAGATCGCTTCGGGGCATCTACCACACTACGCACAAGAACCTCGTGAAATAAACAAGAAGACGACGGTGGTGTTTCATCGTCCCTCCGATGGCAAAGTTAGCTCTTCGGGAAACTGAAAGCCAGAACTCGTAGTTATTCCCACCGAGAATGTCATACCTCATCCGGTGTGTGATTCTTTCTTTGCGGAGGAGAACGATCCACCTTCATGGAGAGTGGATTACTTCTTCCCAAAGATAGGGTAGCGTGGCTCTACTTCGGAAGGATGACTTATTCTTCTTTTATAATCGCCAAACAAAGCCGCTATTAGAGTGCTTTCCTATTCGCTGAGGCTGGGTGATTGATTCGGAGAACATATACTTATATCATGGCGAGCCGGTTGGATCACTTTGGTAGAGTCGATCGGAAAGAAAGCATCCGGGAGCGAGGCATCCAAAATTGGGCAGACGGAGAGGAGGCGTCCGAGGTGATAGGTATCCGGTCACCAGGGCGCATCGGGAAAGGAGGCATCCGAGGTGAGATGTGCCCGGGTACCCGGGCAAAGAGTCGCCCGGGCGTTCCTGGGCCTATTCACTATCCTCCGAAATGGGGCCGGTTTGTGGCCTCGGTCTCATCAGTCTCGGGCTGGGCCGGCGTTACGGAACCAGCCTGTGCCAATGGTACCAATACGCCCCCTTTTTCCCGCTGGGAGGGTAATCGTCCCCGGTTGGAAAAAAAGGAATAAGATTGACTGTCATATCATAGGGAATAGTAGACCATCAATGTTGTTGAATTTCAATGTGAATTTTGTAACTTTTTTGAAATTGCATTAGATGCTATATGGTTTCTTGAGTTAATCCTAAGACTGGAGGCTGCTATAAAAGGCTAGAGGGTGAGGAGGTTCGTTGTCTTACTGGTTATCCCCGCTCTAACGAGAAGGATAATTGAATGTTGTCGACTGCAACTGCATTGCGGGATGAAGGATGATCAGATCGACATTCGAGCTGCTTTCCAAGCATGGGTCGGGCCAGAAACTATATGGTTTGAGCGGAGTCGGAATTGTTCTGGGTGGTCTTTGGGTGGTTCTAAAACTTGAATGGAATCTTCGAGATACCTAACTCGCGATCTCTAGCTTCCACTTTTTCAAATTTCCATCACCATCTTTTCCTCCTTCTTAGCCTCTGCAGCAGCTTCTTTCAGCCCCATCTCCATATTTTCCTCCTTCTAGCCTCTCAGCCAGCCTTCTTCTCTTGCCCGTGGTGGATGCTTTTGCCTATTTTTCTTTATATTTCGTGGCCTGAAGTTAGCTTGGACGTATTGTAATATGATTGTTCGGGTAACAAGCATCACTATAATGTTGACACCTTTTGGTGCAATTAATAAAATCAGCGCTTTTAACGGTTTAGTGTCTTATTCTACTCGTGTATGACGTGATTCGAACATTCTGCGACCAGGCTAAGAAGATTACATAATTTGTTAACGGGTCGGCCGTTAACTTAATCGCCCGAGTGAAGGGCCCCTGGGCTTGGACCACCTTAGTCTACTGTGCCCTAGCACGCGAAACGTCGCGATGGTATAAATCACCGAGCAGACGGTTAGTCATCGGTGTATTAAATGCGACCGCAAGCCCTAGGCGTTGATATATAGATAGGCATCATTGTTGTAATTTTTCCTTTCTGTCTTTTTTTGGGGTTTATCTCGCTTCTCTCTCGCAACCATCCTGGGTCAGCGAATAGGCCGGGCTCCAACTCGCATTCGCTCGCGGGCCATTGTTGCAAGCACTCGCGCACTCCATTTCGGCAGTAACCACTACCGCCCTTAGTAATGTTGACCTGTGGTGAACGGAACGCGCTTCGGGCCAGTACCAGCGGAGGAGACACTGCTTATAACTTATTCCGGCCTCGGGGAATCCCGCTCGGCTCAGTATGCTCGTACTAATTGTATATGGCTGAGTCAACATTCATTTTCTCTTCTCCATTTGATCTGCTTGTAGAATGGTGAGGGGTCAGGAAGAGACTTCCACAAGTGGGCGCCCCGGAGGGCGCCTTTGGGCGACGCCTTCTTCAAGCAGCAGTATCTCGTCCCTGATGATGGAGGAGTTAATGGCTTATAGCGAGGTGCCCAATAACATTGACCTTCAGTTGATGGACATAACGAATGGTGCCCACTAGCGGAGAAACATAATGGTGTGTTTTACCCGAGCACCTTGAAGTCGGCCACGCTTCTCAGGCACCTAGTCTAATTTTGCATTTCACCCGAGCGCCCCTGGCTCTTATCCACCCCAACGTCATTCAGATTTTGATCGGTGTCATATGGTTGAACCACCGATACCAACTCGACCTCCTACTGGGTCGAGTCAGGTACACTTATTTTCTAATAATAAGGCCATGGCTGGGATGTCTATGTCGATTCTGAACCCCTGACTTCAGGTTGTTAATGGGCTCCTCGACTCACCTAAGACAGAGGCGAAAGGTGTATTGCTAGTGGGGGGACCCTAGGACGAGTCCCCGAGCTCCCCCGGGCTTCCGTTTAATATTAACCGATCTCAGTATTTTCCAAGTGTGTGGTCGGGTTAGACCTGGCCTGATGGCCTTTTCCCGGATATTTAGTGTGTTATGATGGACTAACCTTGGGTTACTCATGTAGGGAAGATCGGCGAGGGCAGTCAGAACTCGGTGAGAAGCTTTTAGCTTTAGAAAACTGACGGCTATCGAGATTTTCGAGCAGTGAGCGCTACTAAGGTTCTCCTAACTTAGATAATATATTCGCCGAGGCGCGCAACTGCCCCTTACACCCTCCCTTGCCATTCCCAATCGCGTTTCGACACAGGAAGGGAGCATTTTGTCATTGTTGACTTATAAGGCTCTGATTTCGAGTAGCGCCCGCCTTCCTCCGGCGCCCAAGAGTCGGTGCATCAAGTCTGCAAGTGTGGTGGCCGGAAGTACCGGGTTCGTCGACTTCCCCTAGTGAGGATTCTAGTTCTGCCCATCCCATTCCCAATCGGAGAACCAGGAGTAGTCGTCCCGAACGGTTCCCTTTGCCTGAGCAAGTGGCCGGATCTACCCCCCGAGTGATAAAGATTAAACCCAAAGGGCAATGCAGCGACTAATGCGCCCGTATCCAAGGGCGGGATTTCGCTCCTCGGGTTAGTGCCGAACATAAGAATTTCCAGGATTTAGAGGAGGAAACGATGACAAGGCAGTTAGACCATTACGCAGCCCGCAAAAGGAAGCAGCAGATGAGTTCCGGCAATGAGTCTGACATCGCCCCCGCCTAGGCTGTGGGACCTAGTCAGCCCACTGCTGAGGGAGGATCGGAGTGCCACATCATCACCGGCTCTCCCGACCGAGAGCCCACGTGATCAGAACTGAGTCACAGGGCCGCCCGGATAGAGTCGAAGGAGGCCGATCCGATTCCAAGTGTACTTCCGGTGATCCTCTTCCGACCGGATGGAGGCCAACCTAGCGGTGTCAAGTTTATAGGGTCCGGCCGCAAGACCGCCATTGCTGAGCGGGATTATAACTAACTATTATGTTCTCCGCGCGGCTCTGAGCTCTCGAGAGTGGAAGTATCGACTCCTGGGACGGACGAGGTGAAGCATATCTTGCGCCACTAGGAGCCTTTCCATCGTGGAGAGTCCGCGGCCGATCGGCTAGACAATTTGTATCCGCATTACGTTTTGATGCGTAGTCGCCGAGGCATGGGTCTAGCAAGGACTACTCGTGAGCATTCCCGCAAATAACCCTAAGGAGGACATCCAAATGATTATCAGCTGATAGGATTACAAGTCCGCACCCGTAATTCACGTCACCATTGAACCGTAAGTTAGCGAGTTTCATTACGTGACATTAGCCACGCACATTACCTCCGTATTTAATGGGCTTTCAGTCGTCACGTTATTCGAACATGGCGTCAGATCACAGTCGAGCTCCGGGCTACGGACGCCAAAGCAGTGATTATATGTGCACGTGAATGGCTGAGCGAGATGTAGAGGCTTCATTAAAGGAGGCCGAAGCCGTGTCGCCGCTGAGCCGGAGGCTACACCTCACAAAGAGCACTGGCAGAGGTTAAGAGGATGCGCACCACGCAGGCAATGCATGGCCAAGTTGGAGATTAAAGGTCGCACAATCGGAAAGATAGATGGAATCTAAGCTTACTCTAAGTTCAACGTGCCTTAGCGGTTATGAAGGCGCCACCGGCTGCCGGAGTCCCAAATATAAGCCGCCTGGCGGCGTATTGTCCCTAGTAAGGCGCGGTAATGGCTACGTAAAGAAGAAAAATAAATGCTGACTACTGTTTACTTCTGATTGAGCCAAATCATAAAGGATGATTTCACGCCTCCAGAAAAGGTCGCTGGCCGATAAAGAGGCGAAGCAGGCCGAAGTTCGATGCAAGCTGGGCGACATCGTTCAACTATGGCTATATTGCCGTTTACACACAACATATGTGGGAGCAAGCCTCAGATTCCGGATGGAATACCGGATCCTTCAGTCCCTTTAAATCCAGAGTTCATAACCCCCGTGCCCCCAAGCAATCTTCGGCCCCGCTCCACTGCATCCGTATGCCGTTAGTGATAACGTCCGAGAACGTTCTCAACCGTCAAGAGAGGCTGATTCTTCCAATGGAATTTGGCCACGGACGACGGGGTTAAGGATGCCGCTACTAATTAGGACTTGAGTGCTTTGCAAGGCGAGACTTGAACTATTCAAGCAGCCGTACTTTTCAAACAATTTACATCCCTTTGCTTTCTTTCATACTTTTGGTTTACGCCTTGTCGACGCTTTGGATGCTGCGCCGTCCGGGTTTGTATGGATTTTTGTTAAGCGCACCATTCGAGCGTGCATGTGGTAGGTAGAAATCATCTGTATGAAGCCGGATGGGCAGTCTTGTGTTGCCCGGATAGGTCATTTACTATGCTATCCGGGATTTTGCATCTCGACCAAACAGTGTTATCTATGCTCGGCCTGGAGCAGGGCCATTTGATCCAAACCATCCTGCTTTAGACTTAACCGGGCCTATATGTTATTTATGAAGCTGGCCTGAGTAGGGTCGCTTTTGACTGCGCCATCCGGGCTTTTAGATTTGACCAGCTAGATGTTATCTATGCTGGGCCGGATAGGTCATTTGACTGCGTCGTCCGGGCTTTTAGATTTGACCAACTATATGTTATCTATGCTGGACCGGATAGGTTCATTTGGCTACGCCATCCTGGCCTTTAGATTTGACCAGCTAGATGTTATCTATGTTGGGCCGAATAGGTCATTCAACTACGCCATTCTGGTTTTAGATTGGACCAGCTAGATGTTATCTATACCGGGCTGGATAGGTCATTCGACCGCCGATGAGCGCTTAAAACACTCCGATTATATCAAGGCATTTTGCATTTTCATGTTGATTTAATATTTATATAATTTTAGTGTTAGATTCCTTATTTAGTTTTCGTTGTGGAATGCAGTATAATGGCGCTTAAAAGCATCAACTGGAAGCCATTTTGGAGAAATGAGGGAGTATGCAAGGAGTCATCGCTTATCGCCGCGACGCCTCCACGCCGCGACGCCACCAAGTCACGAATGCGGGGCCAACAAATGCGTATCAACCACCACCACGCTATGACGCCACCACGCCGCGACGCTCACGTCAGCGACGCTACCACGTCGCGACGCCATCTCAAAAACTGCGATCTCATCATTAAATACGAGGGGCTCCTGATTTTTAGGTATCAAGAACGTATGATGTATGACGGAATTGGAGAACCCGCACGACTTCATATCTCCTTGGACTTTTGTATTGGTCTTTTATTATTGTTTGATTATTTTTGGATCACATGAGGATGTTCTTCACATTACATATTCTATTTCTTTCCTTCATGATGTTCTAAACTTATTTCTAGGGTTACATCAAACCCTGTCACAGACAATGGATTAGAATTTAACCTTTCATGTTAATCAATTGTTGTTAATTTATCATTATCCCTATACCCGTATGTTAATTATATGATAATATCCGCCAATATTAACATACTCTTACACCGTTATCCGAGATTCGAGACGAGGGTATCTCGTGTGGATCCGGCAGAGTACTTTTAGCCGATTCGTAATAGAGATAACAACCGAAACCTCGAAGGTGGTTTTTGGGGTTGAACATTAAGCATTTCTTTAATACTGAAATGGTGATAGAGATATACTGACTTATTCACGAAATAGCTTATCATACCTCGAGAGATATCTCGTGAGGGCAAGATCACTCTCGCCATTGATATGTTATAAAATAATTTGAATAACAACATCTTTAGGAGAATAATCCATCGAATGTGACAGGGGAGATTTCAACCTTAGGCTCCTACATTATCAATTCACAAAACCAATAGTTTAGTTACGCTTAGTATTTAAATTCCATCTTAGAATTCATTTATCTTATATCAGTTCAAAAGCTGAATATCTCAGAGTCAATTTGTTCTTCCCCTCGTGGATCGATACTCGTACACTAGTACACTATATTACTTGAGGCGACGCGTGCACTTGCGCGTATAGGCGTATATTTTACACAACACGTTTTCAGCCTGTCAAGTTTTTGGCGCCGTTGCCGGGGAAAGGCTTAAATTGATATAGAGTAGTAAGCATATAGATAATATTCTGAATTTTTCTTTATTTTTGTTATTTTTACAAGTACTGGTAATTGGGTTTTGTTAGTTTGTGGTACTGGTAAAAGACAGTTTTAGTGAGTACATGCGACAAAGAAACCGAATTAATCAACACTTCAGGATCCTGAGCTGTAAAGACTTCGCATAGATTGCGCCGAGAACAAGAGAATGTAATGTGCAGTAGAACTCCAATAGTCATGGAAAACATCAAGAACAAGATTTTGGCGTGGAACAACCGACCACGCAGAAGCCGAACTAGAAATCAAGCCCGTGCCATTCATACAAATCAGACGATCCGCATGCTATTAGGATGAGTTCGCTCTACCTCCAACCAGCTTATTCAAGAATCGGGACGGCCGCCAATTCAAGTAAACAATTTTGAATTGAAGTCACTACAAGACAAATGCTCGAACATATTGTTCCATGGACTACTCCCATGAGAACCCGAACATGCATTTGACTAACTTCCTCGGCTCATGATACCATCAAATACAACGGTCATCAAGAAGCCCTAAGATTGCGGTTATTCCCACTTCACTCGGGATAGAGCCAAGCATTGGCTAACCGGGCCACCCACCGACTCCATTACTACATGAACGAGCCGGGTACAAAATTTCACCAAATTCTTTCCATCGCCAAAATTGCAATAACCGGTGCAAGAAATCAATACGTTGACAACTTTAGCGAGAACCCGGGGCGGAAGCATGGGATGTGTTCCATGAGCATTATGAAGTGTCCTCACCACCGACCAACCGTATGGATGCAAGTCCACACCTTCTACAATGGTATGAGAAATACAACCCGAACAATGAGATAGATGCCTCAAATTGAGGATCATCATGAAGAAGACCACGTGATCAGCGTATGAGATATTGAAGATGTCGCAACCAACACTCAATCGGGCCCAGAGAGAAGGCTACACCCGCAAACACTCGCGGTGGCAATGTATAATGCAAATTCTCAAATAACTGCAAATCATGTGGCTCACCGACTAAACAACCAACAGGACAAATAGGAACAAAGACATGCCATACGCACTAATTCCATGGGAGTTGTGTGAATTATGTGGAGGACAAAGATAGTAGTGTGGAATGTCGGCCAGAAAACCCCATGTTGGAGCAAGCCCAAGATGTGTCCGTATTCGGCCGTGAATCAACCACAACAAAGAAGAATCGTATGGGGGAAACAACTACTGACCGACCGGGCTGGGGCATGTGAATAATCGTAAACTGTAATGGTCGAAAGTAATCATGATATGGGTGGCGGAATAATCGTAACAATTTTGCCATCAAACCGGATAGTGAACCACCTCCCGAAAAAGATGGACTTGCAGAAAGCAAGCCTCCTCGCACGAATGATGACCTCCCATTCTCGGGCTTCATGAATGAAACCAAGGCGAACATGCAAATGCGCTAGCAACTCCGCTTAAACAATCGATAAAGACAAATGGCGGAGTTTGAGGCACAAATGGCTAAATGGCGAGTTTACTTTACAGTAAAGGCAACCGGGGGTTCTTCACGAGCAATTCAGAGGCAAACCCTAGAGGAGTAAGGAAAGAATGAAAAGCCATCACTCTAAGGAGGAAGAGAATCGAGAACTCGGCCACAACCGCTGATACGAGAACTAGTAAATAAAGGACAAGACCAAGGCATCCCAAAGGACCGGGATGCAAGATGAGCAACCACGTAGATGCGAGGGGCGGCCATGATAATAAAGCAGGAAGAAACCGAAACGTACAAAAACAAGGTTAACCTGGCCATACCAATCCCGCACCCTCGTGAGGTTGAAGAAAGGTAAATCGAGAAGGGGCCAGAATTTTCTTGACATCTTCAAGAAACTACATATTAATATACCATTTTTGAAGCATTAGAAAATATGCCAAGTTATGTGAAATTCATGAAAAGATCTTGGCAAGTAAGAAGAAATTGGAAGAGGACCATTGCCTTAACCGAGAATGCAAAGGCCATCCCGCAAAGAAGCTTCCGAAACTGCAAGATCCGTAAATTTATATACCATTCTATAGGGAACCGAAAGTATCCGGAAAAGCATTATGACTTGGAGCAAGCATCAACTTGATGCCACTCTCAATGTTTAAAAGGCCTGCTGGGAGAACCAAAATCGACCACAATCAGCTTGCAACTTGCAGACAGGTCCTATCAGCATCCTCGGGTATAACTCGAAAATATCCTAGTAAAAGTTGGTAAATTGCTCCAAATAGACTTCTCATTATTCTAGACATGGAGGAAGACGACTCGCCCACTATACTGTGACCTTCCGGCCACGCCTGAAAAGCTCAAATCAATGTGCGTTAGAACTCAAATTGAGAGTCCAAGGAGAAGAGACTATTTTCCATGGTCTCCAAAATTTCATGAAGCATCCCCTCGGACGACGACAAACCGAAGATATCTCTAACCTCAAGATACGTGAGATTTCTCAAGGCGATGAGAAAAATTTCAGGGATAAACCGCTTGTTGCACAGCAAGACACTGAGAAGGGCAAGGGCATGTACAGAAGAGTATTTCATCCACCTTGAACATGGGGTGTGCACACTAAAAGGAGACGCGTAAAAATTTCCAACTTTCCTCTAAGAATATTGCACATGAGATTCAGGGTCGTCGAGCTAACGACATTAAACATAGCGCTTCTTGGGAGGCAACCCAAGTGTTCTTAAATTCTGTAGTTTTAAATTCTATAAGTTCTTTTCAAGAATTTTTGTTTCTATTGTGTTCATGATCAATGTTTTTGTTTGTTGGTTTAATTGCAGGACCCGGAAGCGTGGGTGCATGTATTACAGCGTGTCCAATGACCGGAATGAAGTTCACACGTGAGAGTTCTCAAAAAGCTGGTCGCATAATGTATCGAAAAATTCTTTGAGAGACCTTCTCTGGCCACGCCGCGACGTGACTCACGCCGCGACGCGGACTTTTCACGCCACATCGCCATTTATACACGCCGCACGCCAAATTGTAAGGTTTTTCGTTACCGCCGCTGACGCGGAGCTTCCACGTCAGCGAATAGCCAAATTATAAGGTTTCACGCCGCTGAATGCGGATTCTACCGCGACGTTAACTTCACGCCGCGATCGCCATTTTACACGCCGACGCCATTTGGTAATCTCGCGCCACGCCGCTGACGCGGAGCTTCCACGTCGCGACGTCATTTTGACATGCTCTCTGCCACGTCGCGACGTTGCTCTACACGTCGCGACGTCGCCTAATCAAGCTCTCTGTCACGTCGCGACGTGGCCTCGCACGTCGCGACGTGAGACTGGTTTTAAACCTAGAATCGGTCATTTTTGGCCTTTCACCGCACCATCTCCTCCCCGAAACCCTAGCCTCCTCTGCACGCCGGAGCTCACTGACCGATGAGATCTCCTCTCTGTACTGCCGACCACCGTGCAAGTCACCCACATTAGCCGGTTTTGGACCATAGTGGCTTCTCCACCACTGTGTGTCCGATTCTATCTTGGGTATATTAGTTAGGGTTCTTTTAGTGTTTTTGTGTAGCCTATATGTCTTTTAGGGGGTCATTTCGGGTTACCTAGCTTCATTAGGGTTTTTGAGTCCTCTTTAGGTCTCTCACTTATCTTTAGGTAGTGTTTAGTTAATTTCTTTTCACGTGCATATTAGGTGCTCGTTATTTGGTCTAACTTAGGATGTCCGCAAATGGCAAAAGCTGCTCAGTTATCAGCCACGAGCCCCGATCCCACATTCGATGCCTCGCGTTTTGTAAACGCGGATGTCGGGATCGGTTTAGCATAATTTGCAAAAACCGATCCTTCATTAAGGAGAAGGGGTTCCACCACCCCGACGATTTTTTTAGCAAAACTATTGCGGCTAAGGGTTGGCGTGCTTTGTGCCAACCCCCTCGCCCAGCTGCCATGAGCGTGGTTCGGGAATTCTACGCCAACCTTGCCTCCCACGTCCTCAAAAAGGTCAGGGTGCGAGGTGTATTGGTCGACTTCAGCGCGGAGTCGATCAATGGCTACTATGGCTCGAGTATATTCCACCGGGCTCCCATGATCGCCACAAGCACTCGACTACCATGAGGTCATCCGAGTGTCACTCAAAGGTCGCAGGTGAGCCGGGCGGATCATCAGCTGCTGGCCACGCAAGAAATTTCAAGGCCGCGACGGCCTACATTCCTAAGGTGTGGCATCACTTTATCACTCGCCTTATACCGACGACGACGCAGTGAGGTGATCGCCCGCCCTTTGCTCAACTACGCTATCTTACAGATATACCATTTCCGACGTCGGGCGTGCATCGGTGATGACATCCTCCCATAACCGGATGCGAAAATGAACCCGGGGCACCCTTTCTCGATCTTCTCGCACAGGTAAGCAAGTCGGTGCCCTTGACGATAATGAGGCCTCGGCTTCACCTAATTAAGACCATCTGGCCAAGCCGGGACACACCTGTGTCTCGCAACCCGAGTAGGCTTATGACTCGGGGCCATGAGCCCTCCCGACGAGGACGAGCTTCCGCACATCTAAGCCATGGATTCCCCGGGTGACACCTGTGAGGACATCGGGCGCCCTCGTTCGACCCTCCTCCACTCCACCCCGCAGCCTCAGCGACAATTCCTCCTAGTCCTTCCCGATATCGCGACCCGGTGCTCTCCCCTCAATCGAGCGCTGACGCGATTCGCGATGAGACCCAGGAGCACCGAAACTCAAGTATCAGACATGGAGGCGCCGCGTACGACATGCGCATACTCGCTAATCGTGCCGCAAGATTCTACAAAGAAAGAAGAGTTATGCAGCTTCCATCGCGCAGCTCCTAGCTTTTCACCAGCCACCGCCACCGCCACCGCAGTGATCTACAGGGGAGTCCCTTACCCTCTCTATTTTTATTTTACCAGTGGGGACACTGGATCTTTTGTTTGGGGGGGGGATATTTTGTTCGGATATTATGTTTTGCTTATCACTGCTTTATTTGCGCTGCTTTTAGTTTTAAAATAGTTTATAGTATTATTAGTCGCTCGTGATTGGGGTGTGTTTGTTTTTAGTATTGCATGCAATTGTAGGTAGTGTTAATATTTGTTTGAGTTATTGTGCATCGCAGATTTTTCTTATGTTTGTGAGTTAGTTGTTAGTTGTTTGTTGTTTTAGGATATTCATGCATAATGTAGTAATTGTATCTAATGAAGCATGTCAAAATTGAGGATCGATTTTTAGATCGAGTTCACTAAGTAGATTTGTTCAGATGCATACATTTGTTTGATGCTCTGCAATTAGATTGAATAGGTGAAAAAGACTAGTGAACCAATCCCCGGTAGTCAAGAAACCACTCTCAAAAAACTCTATCGCACCTCACACACTCAGTGACGCATCGAGCATGGGCATAAGTACCCCGAACCAACTCCTAAGTCGACCAACCTAGTGGAGATTCGAACCATTCGGAGCGACGTGGACACCTAAACAAAAGAGGATTGCCACGAGCCCCAACCAAAAGAGAAAATACAAAAACATGAGAAAAAGAGGTGAAAAAGAAAAAAGAAATAAAAATAGGTGCATAGCATAAGAATAAGCGGATCATCCAATCTGGTCCCGCACAACCGAGGGGCCTATCAAAGCCTAATGCCTCCGAGCTAACGGTCGGGAGTCATTGACTTCACCAGCCTGCTACATGGGACAAGATGGATCATTCACGCAACCTAGGCCACCGAAGTCTGGTTGGAGTGTTCGGGCGTAAGTTTGAAGCGTGGAACTTAATGCCCGGTGCCCTTAACCAATCAGCGGGAGTCACCAATGGATCCCCGCACAGAACACTCGCTAAAACCTCGCATCAGTTCCTCTTCCATTTTGTTTTGTACATAGGAAATTCTAGATATGTAGACATGAATAATTGGGTGCGTCTTATCCTTGTCTAGTTTGATTCTTCCTAATAGGTGGGTTGAACTTAAGTTTGGGGTATCACCTAACTCAGTATATTCGAGGCCACCTAACATGTGCACATGAGTTTCCTTTGGGAACGGCTATCAACACTATGGAGGGA
This sequence comes from Tetrastigma voinierianum, assembly GCA_016808115.1. Lineage (NCBI taxonomy): Eukaryota > Viridiplantae > Streptophyta > Magnoliopsida > Vitales > Vitaceae > Tetrastigma > Tetrastigma voinierianum. The sequence continues at coordinate 540,232 of JAEQBH010001618.1, forward strand.
TGCACTGAAGCCGGGCCATATACTCTCAATCGGGTCACCGAAAGTCGCGAATCAGATGCCTTCATTGAACATCGAGCAAAATAAAGGGTATGTGAACTACCCAAATTGATCTCCTATTTTCAAAGATGGAATTACCGCTCTTCGTGTGAGCTGTATATCGGTTTCCAAAGCGCATGGTCTCGCTTAGAGCTCGCTCTGCTTCTCGAGGCAAGCAAGAAATTAAGCCTGGGGTGTGATGAGTGCGAAAACGACTCGACATACTGGGCTACCTTGCATTTTCATGTTGATTCGCATTATTTATATAATTTTAGTGTTAGATTCCTTATTTAGTTTTTGTTGTGGAACGCAGTATAATGAGGCGAAAAGAATAACTTCCTGAAGCCATTTGAGAAATGAGAGCATGCAAGGAAGTCACCGCCACGTCAAGCGACGTCCCACGCCGCGACGTCACCAAGTCACGACGCGGGGGCCGCCAAACGGTCAACCAATCACCACGCTATGACGCCACCACGTCGCGACAGCCTTCCACGTCATGACGTCTACGCCGCGACGTCATCTCAAAACTGCATCTCATCATTAAATACGAGGCCTGGATTTTTAGGTATCAAGAACGTGGCGCCGTATGACGGAATTGAGAACCTCGTGAACACGCACTTCAAGGATCTCCGACTTTTGTATTGGTCTTTATTATCAAGTAGATTATTTTTCGATCACATGAGGATGTTCTTCACAATACATATTCTATTTCTTCCTTCATGATGTTCTTAAACTTATTTCAGTATTACATCAAACCCCGCCATGCATAATGGATTAGAATTTCACCTCGCATGTTAATCTAACAGCTGTTAATTTATCACATCCGTTTATACTGCAGATGTTAATTATATGATAATATCTCGCCAATATTAACATACTTACACTGAAGATCCGAGATTCGAGAGATGAGGGTATTCAGGGATCTGGGTAGAGTAGCCTTTAGCTGATTCGGGTAATAGAGATAGTCCGAACCTGAAGGTGGTTTTTTGGGGTTGAACATTAAGCATTTCGGAATACCGAGTCGAGATAGAGATATACTTTGGTCTATTCACTAAATAAAGTAATATACCTCGAGAGAGGATATCTCGTAGGCAAGCATCACCTCGCATTGATATGTTATAAAACAATTTGAATAACAACATCTTAGGGAGAATAATCCATCGACGTGACAGTGAGATTTAACCTTGTGCTCTACATTATCAATTCACAAAACCAATAGTTTAGTTACGCTTAGTATTTAAATTCCATCTTAGAAATCATTTATTCGTATATCGTCAGTGCCGAATATCTCGTAGTCAATTTATCTTTCCTCGTGGGATCGATACTTACACTCAGTACACTATATTACTTGGAGGCGACGCTGCGTACTCCTGCGCCAGTATAGGCGCATATTTTACACAACACGCTTTCGCCAATCAAGGCCATCCGGCTTAGATTTGACTAGCTAGATGTTATCTATGTCAATGGATAAAGTCATTTAACCGCGCCATCCGGCTTTTAGATTTGACCAAATTAATCGCCTCTTCCATGCCGGGCCGATAGGTCATTTGACTGCCCACGACCCAGCTTTTAGATTTGACTCGTATAATGAAAAATATGCTAAGACATGTGAGTAGCAAAATTAAAGATATTCTTTTATCGATAATACCTTCTCAGTGCATGGCATCTCCACATTCTGGTACAGGGTTCCATCTGCTTTATCTATAGGCGTAGACCCGACTTCATCGGTTCACGCCACGACATAAGGTCCTCCTCGCCTGGGCTGAATTTCCCGCAAAGTGGGGTCTACAGTATTTTCGAAAACTTTCCTCAAGACCAGATCGCCCGGCCGAAACACTCGAGGCTTAACCCGCCTGTTATAAGAGTTCGCTAAGCGGCGTTGGTAGGACGTTATGCAGATTGCTGCGGCTTCCGCTCATCACTCATGTATAACTCCCTAGCTATTGATTCCACATTTTTTGACTCGGGCGTAGTTGTTCGGATGGTGCGTACTATTTCGATGGGGGTAACGGCTTCCTTCCGTAAGTGAGCGCAAAAAGAGAGATGTCGGTTGGCTTTCGGGCAGTAGTTCTATAGGCCCATAGCACCCCGGGGAGTTCTTCTACCCATTTACCTTTAGCGGAGTCTAACCATTTTTTCAAGGCAGTCAACAAGGTTTTGTTGGAGGCTTCTGCTTGGCCATTGCTTTGAGGATACCGAGGGGTAGAGTATAAATTTTTTATCTTCACTCCCGGCAAGTCCCTGGGTGACTTACCGTCAAATCAAGGCCTATTATCTGACACGATTGATCTTTGGGATACCGAATCGCAAACAATGTTTTTCCTGCATAAAACCGAAAGTAACATATCTTATCTTTAATTGACGGTGAAAGCGTCAACCTCTCGGCCCATTTACAACACCTGTGGGCGACCAATAATAGTTTCTTTCGAGCTAGTGCAAAGGGGGAAGTGACCGACTATATCAATCCTCAGCTGAGCGAATGGCTACGGGCTAGAGACCAAGTCTTGCACCGATGATTTCAAGATAGGGGACATTCGGGCCGCAAGGGTCACATTTCGACGTGAATCGGGAGAAGGCCCGACTTCATAGTCGGGCCAATAATACCCCCGAGTGCGAGCCCTGTGCTGTGAGTCTCCGCCCGTATATGCCTTCATGCAATTCACCTAATACATACTGGCCTTGTTCAGGGGTTAGACACATCAGGTACGGCCCGCCCAGGGATCGTTTGTATAGCTGCCCGTCTATCATGGAGAATCTAGCCGATCAACTAACCTCGCTGGCCTTGTCTCGTCATTAGGTAGTTCCCCCGTGGCTATGTATAGTCGTATGGGGTCCATCCAGGACGGGGGAACTTCCTCTATCTGGCTTACTTGGGATGCAGTATTGAGGAGTCTGGTTGATAGTAGATAGGGAGAAATACTCGCTTCCTTTATCTAATGAAGCAACCCACGCTCAGCAACAGCGCATCGGCCCTCTCATTACAGTCCCTGGGGACATGTTCAATTTTCCAGGCCGAGAGGGTATTTAATTTCTACTTGACTAAGGAAGAATACTTCGCCATTCAGGGATCCTCGGACTCGACCCCACGCGAACCCGTCCGACAACTAGCCGTGAGCGCCTCTGCCCAACCGAAAGATTTGCCACACCTACTGGGCGAAGTGCCTCGAGTCCAACCATCATCGCTTCGCACTCTAATTCGCGTCAGGTACCAAAGCCCAACCGCATCGCCGCTCAACTTTCCCGCTGGGGAGGCGAATGCGCACCAATGCCCGCCCGGGCTTATCCGAAGCCCCATCTACGCTGGGAGCGCCCACTGTACCGCTGGAGGTCCAAGGATCAACCGCTAATCTGGCCGTCATTCCTCCAAGGCGCCCGCGGATGACCGCGGATGGGCCATTGGCCGGTGCTGATTCTCGGGCGACGGTTTACCGCAACAACACTTCCCTTGATCACGTTCCTACATTGAGAGCTGATAGCATCGTTGCGGCGACTAACTCCGCTTCCCGCATACGACCGCCTTACAAATGTAGCCGATCGTCTGCGTTACGTGGAGGGTACCGCCACGGCGCACAGCCCACCCCGTGACGGCATTGTATGGCCTCAAGTCCTACCACCGAGAACAAGATTTGCCGAAGTTACTGGACCCACTCTCGACGAAAGGCGATGTCCTAACTACTGCATCGTGGTAGCCCCATTAAACTATGACAAAATCCTTCCAGCGGAACTGAGATGATCAAGAGGGACTCTCATCTGCTTAAAGGTTGGGAGGTGTAGTAAATCGTCGCACCGTCGATCGGCGAGGACCCCGTGGCACATCAAAACTGCGACACCGGCGCAAGTACAAGTGCATCGAGCGAGGGGTAAATGACCCGGGTAGGTTATTGCGTGCAAAGGATATAAGGTCACAACTAATCGAATCGGCCAGGATGCTCTTCGCGTTGACGGTGTTCACCTGCTCGATCGAGGCGCCGAGCATTTTTCTCCTCTCGCTTTGACCGACATCGAAGCATTCACGTCCCCCCAATATAAAGTTGATGGCTAGCCGGGGGCCCGAGGCATGATCAATATCAACAACGACCCTGTAGTACCGTAGACCGAGCTAGTGGATCAGCCGGATGTGCAGGGTACGTTTCTATCTCTGCACTTGCTGACTAGAACGTGTTTAGATTAGGATGCATCATATTCATCATTGTTGCATCTTATGTGGTAGAATCAGCTCGAGGCCTATAGCTCTAGAAAAGTCGTCAGATGGATGTTCTCCCTAAGACTCAGTATAAGGAGAGTTGGTAAGATATGTCGGGATTGTGAGTCAAAGAGCTCAGGAATTCTGCTCATGGTGAACCTTCAGGTAGTAGACATATTGGGTTTTGATGTCATTTTCGGTTGGACGAGTTGATCACCATCTAAGAGCGAAGTGATTATGACCTAGAAGGTCATCGCTACACACCAAAGGTATTCGAAGTCAGGTAGGTTACATATACGTGGGTTTTGATGCGTATGTGGAATTTCGACATAATTCTTTTGCTGGGAGTAATGTAAGACCCTAGAAAAAATTTAATTTTTAAAAGGGTAAAATAATACCGCCGCACTGAATTTTTCTAGATCTCGGATGACGAAACGGATTTCACCGTTGAGAATCATCTCGCGAAATCTAGCTACCACGTCGAATTTCGCCAAATTCACGAATCCCCGAGACAATAGAATTTCACGCTTTTAAGGCACCGAGAGTAAGACGAGACGCCGTGATGTGATGGAGTGGCTCACGTTGTGCCAATGGTCAAGCGTGAGATAAGTCAAAAAATGAGCTCATGTGTGGGCCATAGGTGACATGTGGCATCATGTCATTGGAGGGAAATCCTTGGTAGATGGATAAGAGGATAACGTGTAATCCTAGGGGCCACTAAAAGTGTGACAAGTGGCAAGTGAGAGGACATCTCACTTGACTTCTATCTTCTACCAATCGGTGGGGAGAGAGGGGAAAAGAGAGAGAGACAGGCAAACCAAATTTGAGAGGAAGAGTTAGAGAGAGAGAGGCTCTACCTTCTCTCTAGATTTTTCGATGATCGGACCATCAGTTTCCGACGAAGCAAGAGGGAAAGTCTTTCCTCGTGATAAGAGCTACAAGTAGAGACCGAAATCAGGGAGTTTCGACAAACTCTAAGAGGTAGGTCTTCTCCTACTTTGGTTATTTTCTACCCTAAGGGTTGTGTGGTGGTGTCTTGCCCCAAGGGAGGTGTTTGGTTGAATTTTGAACCAAGGGAAGTTACCCTATTTTGATCATGCGCATTAGTCAGACTTTAGGACTGGTTTTTGGGTAGGAAATAAAAGGAATTTGGTAGTGAGTTCTTCAGGTAAATTATAGCCACATCAATGAACTTGATGTTAGCTGAACTCTCAAATCAGACCTCAGAGCTCCAAGTTATAGTCCGTTTAATCCCGAACAGTCTAGTGGAAAGCGTTGTTCGGCTAGGGTCCGTCTCACATCGGGTCCGATGGATCCGCCATCGGGTCTACCCGGTCAAGCTAGTCCCCGGAGTGGGTCTCGCCCGCTAGGTCGGTCCGCTAGGGTCAGCGTATGACCTCTAACTTCAGCGGCTTCATAACTTCTTCATCCGAACTCGCTTTGGTGTTCTTAGACTCTATGGAAGCCCATCGAGTCAAGATTCCAGCCATATGCTTGTGGAGTGGTAAGCTGGTACTGGAGCTAGCCGGAAAGGGATATCGGGCAGCTCGTAGGCCGCTGCAGGGCCGCCTATTTGCGTGACCTCCAACTTTGTCATAACTCTTCACAATCGAACTCGTTAGTGTTCTAGACTCATGGAAAGCCCATTGAGTTACGATTCCAAATCATATGCCCGCGGAGGGCAAGGTACCGGCTACGTAAATGGGATATCGTGCAAGGCGTGCTCAGTAGGCTAGCTGGGTAGGGTTGCCTATTCATGTGTGACCTCCAACTTCGGAAGGTCATAACTTCTTCATCCAAACTCAGTTTCGGGTTTTCTTGGACTCTATGGAAAGCCCATTGAGTCAAGATTCTAGCCATATGCCTATGGAGGGCAGTGGGTACTGGAGCTGGCCGAAAAGAGGATATCGGGAAGGGTAGGTCGGGTAGGCTGGCCGAGTAGGGCTCCCTATTCATGTGTGACCTTTAACTTCGGAAGGTCATAACTTCTTCGTCCGACCTTCGTTTCGGATGTTCTTGGACTCTATGGAAAGCCCATTGAGTATTCCATTCATTGCCTATGGAGGGTAGTTGGTACTAGAGCTGGCCGAAAAGGGGATATCAGGAAGGGCAGGTCTAGTATGCTGGCCGAGTAGGGCTGCCTATTCATGTGTGACCTCCAACTTCAGACGGTCATAAATTCTTCGTTCAAACTCTATTTCATGTGTTCTAAGACTCTATGGAAAGCCCATTGAGTCAAGATTTCATTCATGTTCCTATGGAGGATAGTGGGTGACCATAACCTTGCTGAAATCTATGTTTTTGAACCAAGTGTGCATGTTGTATGGTTACGTCGAGGTGAATAGCTGGGATATAACATGACCATTGCATGGCATGTGGGCCATCAGATGGGTATGGTAGGGTCAAGCCATGGGATACGAAAGGCCATATGGTTTAGTTCCAAAACTCAGATCAAGGATCGAGGATTTCTATGACGGGCTTCACACGCCCAAGATCAGGCGTCAGTTTGAAATCGCAAATTAAAAGTTTCTAGGTTTTCTAGTTGTTTGATGCTATGTGGATGATTGGAACCAAACTGGTTCATGTTTGTGAAGGGGCTGTGAGGTACCCTGTTGGATGGGTCCAAGATTTGTGACCTAGTTGTGTGTTATTACTTGTATGAATAACATGCAGTATGAATATGACATGTTAATGCATGCTAATTGATGTGTTAACATGAATGGTTTAAATTATATGAGATATAATTGTGTATGAGCCATTGGAATTGGATATATGAATCGGCATCATTGCATTCATATACGTTACATCGCTAGCCGAGCCTGTGTGGGTGCATGATATAGTTTTGTTCACCAACCAAGGACCAGGATGAGCTTCACAGACAGGGATGACTCAATAAGAGACTCATGGTTCAAATCATAGTATGTGTTAGGCGAAGCAAGAAGGGGGCCATTAATCCCCACAGGTCAAAGGCTCGGGATTTGGGTGTAAGAGACCCGAGGAGATATCCGAAAGTTCAGTATGGGTGTAAGAGACCCGTGGCATGAGCTGGTGCAAGTTTCAGACGGTATAAGAGACCCGCTGTTATCCGAAAAGTTCTCAGGTGGTGTAAGAGACCCGCAAAGGTAATCCAAAGCTCATGCTCCAAAAAGCTCATGCTCCAAAAAGATCAATATAATGATCATGGTTATCAAGAGATCGGTGCCAGTGGATGTAGGTGATAGGATTGACTCGGATTAGTTGCCCATCGGGCACTCAGATTGGCACCTTGAGCCAGAAGTATTCGCACATGTGTGTCATTGGTACTACTACGCGGTCACACTTGGCACAGTACGTGCGAGGAGTCTGGGTGGAGTGACTCGTGATATGGGCATGATGACATTTCATGCATGACATACTTACATTCATGTAGACACTTTCACTTGATGTGTATGGGTCGTTTGATCAATGCATTTGAGCACTTACGGGGGAGTAACCCTTTTGTAGGAGCTCATCACTATCGGGCTTTGCCTACCCTGTCAGGGGACCTCCTTTCGTGCACGAGAAGAAGGCGCTCCTTCGAGGCTGTGAGTATGAAGAAGGCCAAGTTGTGGCCTTGACAAGCATTTTGTAAAATATATTAGAACAATCTAATTTTAATATATTTTGGCATGTAAAAAGTGTATAAGAGTTGTACATCAAACTCTTGTGAGTTTTTATAAGAAATGCTGGTTTGTAAGAAAAATTATACAAGAAGAGGTCTCAATATATGAGACATGAGCGCTGAGACGCAAGACTCCGATATCCACAAGTGCTTCCATGGTTTATGATATACTGAAATCGGTCGGGCCCACTTTATTTCCTAAAGCCTAAATTTATTCAGTTATAATAAATGGGTCGGGCCGCTTTAGCCCATTTTTTCGGGCAATGACTACCAAATGGGTCCGATGTGGTCATGCTAAAACGGGCTAAAATTTTAAAAATGATAAAACTTGTAATTTATCTAATTTTTTTCATTCTTCAAATAAAAACAAACACAAGTGTTTAATAATAGTTAATGGCTAATTGATGGAGCTTAGACAATATAATAATATTTAAAGTCTTAAATAAACGTGAAATAATGCCAAACATCATTATAAATTTATAACCAAACTAACTAGCAAAATGGTTAAACAACTAACTACAATCACATAATAATTAGACCATCAAGTACCAACCACTAATCATCCAAAGCTCACAATAAAAATGAAACATCAAATCATAAACATGTCAAACTGTAATAAACAAAACTAATAAACATGCTCATATTCAAAGTACTAAAAAAAATAAAGCGACAAATAAATGATATCTTAAAAACTACAAATCCAAAGTTTCAAATGAAATCTACTATGCCCTTAATCTTCATCTTCATTAGTATGGTCACTATAGGATTTAGAAAAATCCCAATAAGTCATATATATATATATATATATATATATATATATATATATATATATATATATATATATATATATATATATATATATATATATATGTCATTTTTTAAAATTAATAATAAAAATATTTTAAAATATTCAGCTAATCGGGCCGCTCGCCTAACCCGGATGGGTCAGGGGCCAATAGGCCCGGATTTTACTGAGTTTACTACTGACGCCCTACCCAAAATATCAATAATTCGGCCGTACCCATCTGCCTCACGATATTCCTGTACTTAGTTGATGTTGTCAACCCGGACCCGATAGGGGCGTCACATGCATAGTAGTATAGTTTAAATTTCTCCCTTAATCATACATTTCACTAGTTAGAAATTCATGTTTCTTTTGAAAACATTGGTCTAATTAGTTACTTGTAATACATAATCCTTTTTCTAAGATGTGGGTATTTTCATTTCGCACTTCACACCCAAATTGACCAATTCACTTCTAAGCAGACGTGATATTGCAAGCCTTCTCCAACGTGGTTGTCACCTCATCCTTCAATACTGATTAAATTATCCATCTCCTTGATTAGATCTTTGCTAACACGGACCAACTTTTTCATCATAAAGAGATAAACTTCCGAAGTTATTAAATTGATATCACAACTATCCTCAAACCATGAGTAAGTTAGTGATCTATATGAGTAATCTTTCAGAGTTCATTAGTTCCAAAGTATTAGTCTACCATACCCACAAAGAACTGCTCTATACCCTCAGGATTCTCCATCTTTATGTCAAACAGAGGGCCTTCTGGAAATCAGAACAAGATACAAAACTTTATTTAGGGTACACGGTACTAGTACTTGGAACAATTAAGTTCAAAAAAAAATATCAATTAAATAAATTCAAGAATTCTAACTAAGGCATTCTTCCACTTTGTGCAGAAAAATAACAATCATCATTGACCCATTCCAAGAGGGAGCTCAACCTTTCAAAACTGGTTCACTCATATCAGTGATTAACTAATCAAGAAAATTAACTGAAAGTGTAAACGAACTGAAATAAATGAACTCCAGAAATTTTCCAAACTCCATTTTATTCAAAACAGTAATGAAAGAGAAAATTTTACAAGAAATTCCAACTCGAAGCTGCACATCAGTTCATTACTCAACTCTAGAAAATAAACATAAAACTGACTAAAAACTATTCTAAAACAGAATCGACTAAAATGGAAAAAAAATAAAAATAAAAGAAAAATAATATACAAAAGAGTCTTCAACTACACAGAAGTCCTGGAATTGCGGAAGCTCCGCACAGTGCCCTAGATGCGTTTATTTATAGACTTTTCAATGTGGGGCCGCACTTCAAAACTATGTTGTGGATCCCCAAATTTCTAGCCCAATTTGATTGATTTGTCTCAACATAGAAAGTTCTGTCGTGACAGTGTCTTTAGTCTTTATTGTTGGCTTTTGTCGTAGCATGTAGTTTTCTATCGTGATAGGTTTTCTGAGCTTTGTCTTTGATTCTGTTGCGACAGACTTTGATAATGTCGCAGCAGAGTTTTGATGTAGTAGTCTTGTTCTTGTTGCAATAGGAATGTCTTGTGTCGAAACACAAAATTTGTTGCATCCAGCCCTTTATACTCTTCTGCCTCTGGAAATTTTCGCAACATAATTTTCTTTGTCGCGACAAGCATTTTTCTCTTCAGCTTGTCTACTCTGTCGCGACAGAGTTTTTCTTTTGTCGCAACACACTTGTCTTGGCTGATCTCAGTTCTCATTCATTTTCTGTCACGACATAATTTTCTTCTGTCACGACAAAGTTTTATCACTCTGCAGCTTTTATTTTCGAGATAGAAAACTTCGTTGTCGTGACAAAGATCCCGCTTCACTTCTAATTACGCTGCACATGAATTTCCTTTGTCGCCATTCCTTGTATCGCTTACTTCTTTATCGCGACAAAGAATTCATGCCGCGTAATACACCACTCAACCTCATGTTTTGTTTGTCGCGACAAAGTTCTGTTGCTTTTTGTTGTGAACTTTGAATGTTATGTCGTGAAAGAATTTTCCTTGTCATGATAGAAATGCTTCCTTGAGCTGGATCCATGTTGAAAACTTTGTCGTAACAAAACGACACTCGCTAAATTGACTTGTGTTATATCCTTCTTTGCCATTTTCGTCATGATAGAGTTCATCCGCTTAATTCATATACTTTTTATGTCAAGAACAAAAGTAGGATTGTTGCAACAAAGTTCCTTTGCCATTTGCCTTGATCATTGTCGCGATAGAGTTAAGAGTGTCGCGACAGTCTTCTTTACATTCTTCTTCAACAATGTTGCGACATAAAACTTTTTGTCGCGACAGAGATTCCATTTCTGCCTTGAGTTCACTCTTTGACTTCTCATAGACATACACCGCCGGTCGCTACATAGTTCATCCTGTCCAGCTTTGAAATTATGTCTTACACACAAAACCATGTCACGATAGACTTTGCTGCATTTGCCACTTTTTTTCTTATTTTCTATTGGAATTATCTCATTTTTCAATTAGTGTACCTCCCTGAGTATGTAGTTGGCGTCTTCCTTCCCTACGCACTTAAGAAACGCAGCTCCTGCCATAAAGGGTCCTCGATGAACTGACTCTTGACGACCTCGCCTCGCAGTTTGGACGCCCTTGATCGCTTCGCAATGTACCATCTACCAAGTAATCCCATGGGGTCCATCTAGCCCTGCTTGACACGGGGGAGACTTCTCCCGCTGTCGACGCCATCGAGTGGTTCCTGGAAGCGTGCCCGATAGGCATCGGGCTCCGCCTGTGTCTTCTTGGGCGAGGTCATGCGCTTGCCAAGGCATCACCGGGAATTCTCCTCGTCTTGGTACATGTTTGACTCGAACTCGTATGAACTTCTTACGAATCCTCAGATCTTTTTAGATATAAGATCATCTTTCACCTCCGCCTCGTAGAGTCTTCTATCCGCTTTTTACCACTACCGAGTCGCGCACACCTCCAAATTGACCGCTCCATGAATGGGCGAAAGGAGCGTCCAAATGGCGATGTGCCTCATATTCGCCTCGTTATCGAGGCTTGAATCCGAATATGAGGGCGTATTCGTAGATCTATCCTGTCCGAGAGGTCGATCGCCCATGCATCGCTTCCTCGGGCAAGTAGCGTACCTGGCCGACCGATAATCTCTAGGTAGGAGGTCGGGTGCCAGCTGGGGTAGCCTCCCAGAGACTTTAAGAAGAGTGAATTCCATGATGAAATCTGCCAAGATTTGCCCTTTTACCGCTATCCTCGATTTGTACCTGATGTCAAATTCACTCAGCTCTATAGCCCACTTTATCAGCCTTCCGCAGGTTTCCGTTTACGCAGCATTCGCCCATCGATATCTGCTGGGACTCGAATCGCATGAGCTTGAAGCAAGGTCGTAGCTCGATGTGGTTACCAATGCCAGGATCATCTTTTCCATCTTTGGGTACTTCTCCTCGCTCCCTCAAAGGCCTACGCATTAGTAGACGGCCACGCAGACTGGGTCTCCGTTTCCTCTACTGTGCATGGCATAGTTGCAAAGTCCGAAATGGCTGTAGAGAGGAGTCTCCCTCTCGTATGGGCTTACTAGGAATGGGGAGAGCTCGTAGGTTTTGAGGTCGTGAACGCTCCTCGGGGCAAAGAAGGTCCCATTGGAAGGCCTTTTCATAACTCCTTAGAAAGAAAGGCCGACATTTATCAGCTGGGCCCTAAATACGAAGCGGCTCATGAATGCCATTCTCCTGTCGCATTGAACAAGTTTTAATGTCTGACTTGAGGTAGCACATCGTAAGCACGCCTTTATCTTACTTCTGGTTTGCCTCTATTCCTCGATTGTTGACTATAAAACCTAAGAACTTCCCCGGCGAGACTCGAGAGCGCATTTTGGCCAGTTTAACTTCATATCGCTTGCCAGACCTGAACGCCTCGACTAAATGGGTTATGTGGAGCTCGGCTTTTATCGATTTTACCAGCATATCATCTATATATACCTCCATAAATGTCCCCATTTGTTTCTGAACATCCCTGCTCACCAAATTTGCAGGTGTCCCGTTTTAGCCCGGGCGGCATTACTCGATAACAAGAGTTCCATGACCAAAGGACAAATGAGAGGCCCTTACGCTCGCCGGGGTCCATCACTAACTGGACAGGCCCGAGAAGGCGTCTATGAAGCTGAGGAGTTCATGACCAACCATGGCGTCTACTATGAGATCAATCCAAGGTAGTGGGCTTATCCCCAGCAGCCCCGCTGACGCCTGGTGGAAATCAATGCAAAGCCGCCACTTGCCATTTGCTTTTTTGACGAGAACAACATTAGCCAACCATTCCGGGTACTTTACTTCTCTAATTGCCTTTGCTTGGAGGAGCTCACCGACCTCTTCATTAACCACCTTCTGTCTTTCTGGGGCAAAACTCCTTCTCTTTTGCTTGACCGGCTTAAAGGAGGGATTGACGTTCAACATGTGGGTGATCACTGCCGGGTCGACCCTACCCATGTCTTCCTGTTTCCAGGAGAATACCTCCATATTCTACTCTAGAAAATGGCTGAGAGGGCTTCTGATGCCTTCCGCTAACTTGGACCCTATGTAGACGAGGTGTTCTGGCTGGTCACCGAGCTGTACAAGCTCTAATTCTTCTAAGGGCACAGGTCGGGTGGTTACCTCGTCTCGCATGTCAAACTCGTCCATGTAGATGTTGTCGACCGTGTTTTGCTTCATTGACGCTGAGTAACATTCCCTGGCTATGCACTGGTTTCCTCGGACCATTCCTACTCCATTTGCAGTTGGAATCTTGATAAGCATGTGATGTCGGAGGAACGCCCTTACGGCATCGGGCAGGTCTACCAAGAATAACATGTTATAGGCCGATGGGGCATCTACTATGAGAAATCTCACCGTTGTTATAGCCTAGTTGTACCAATCCCAGGGGCAATACTCTTTCTATTGAGAACCCACATAGGCAGGCGTTGACTAGCTCTAGCTTCTCCCTTCCAATGCCATTTTGTCGAAATATGATGCGAAGATGATGTCGACCGAGCTTCCGTTGTCGACGAGGACCATGTGGATTGTTTTATTAGCTACTATGGTTTTTATCACAAGCGGTCGTCATGGATGTTGCTTTCCATGTCGGTTCGAAAAAGGTTATGGTAGTATCCAGCCGAGGAAGTTTGGATACTGTTTGTACTTCTAAGGTTTCCCCCGATCTGATGTTGCACAAGTGGGCCTTCCTGGCTAAGCTGGACTCTCCACCTCCTGCAAACCCTCTGGAGATTACATGGATTTCTCCTAAAGGTAGCCGGGAGCGTCGAATCGGGCTACCGACGAGGTGCGATCCGACGTAATTTCGCCTTATCAGGATCGCTTCCTCTGCTTTTCTTTGCTCCTCCCAGTGGATCTATCCCCCGTCTACCTCGTCTCGGGGGGGCTCTGCCTCTCTTTTCACGCCCTCGCTCTTTCCTTTGAGTAGAAGAGCTTCTTTGCTTGGACAGGAGGGCTTCTTCATCATTGATATACTTCTATTTGGCGAGGACTCTCGCCATGTCACTCGAGGGTTCTTGGAGAGATAGAGAATATTAGGGTCTTTCGACCGCACCCCTGTACTCTACAATGAAAGCAAAAGTAATGGCGAACTTCATCTGAATATCCACCTTCAAATGACTCCATGTTAAACCTTGAACATATGACCTCAAAGCCTCCCGAGAGCTATGTTTTATGGCCTTAAGGTGATAACTCTACTTCCCCACGTCCTTGCTCGATAAAGTAGGAGCACTTAACGCGATGGAAAGTTCCCGTGAACGATGAGATGGAAGACGACTGAGTCTGCAACCAGCCACCGCCAGTTCCTTAGTGTGATACCAATGTTGGGCCCTTTTAGTGTGATAGCAAAGAAAGCTCTCTAAATCGTGCGGGAGATCCCGATATCGATGTAGTTCCGTCTAATTTTTGTGCGTATTGAGGTGGTGCATGGGGTCTTTTTGTGAGCGTCACGATCTTCATTGAACTGCGAAGGGGAGTGCCGGCACCCGGCGGTGAATGGAGATTCGGTTTGTTGTACCAGGGCGTCCATGGAGACTGGAGCTCGGCCCTTTACCGCTTCCTTCATGTGGCTGATTTCTTCTTTGGATGTCAGACCTCACCTGCTCTGACCTCTCTCTATCTTCATGATAAGGGCCAATCGCACTGTTGTTCTGCCATGCCTCCCTCGTTGTGATGGGGGGGTTGGTAGGATCATGTTCTGGTGTGGCTAGTTTCTCTTCTCACATCCGGCTTCTCGACAAGGGTAGAGGGTGTTCTTTCTTCTCGAATTAACAGGGTTTTGGTCTTTTTGGGCCTGTCGTGTCTCCTGGGGGCGTTGTATTTGCCTGGTGAGTTGTTCAAACTCTTTCAGCATGTGTTGGTTAGTGACGGGGAGCGCTTCCACCTCGTTAAGTATTTGACTGCCTGGGTTCCCTAACGTCCTCCTGGAGGGTCGTTTGTCCCAGCCACTTCAGTGGATCTTGCATCCTTAGGGATTGAGCGTGGCTCTGTATGTTTCGAGTTTATACCATCGGTCTTGAGGATGTGGGTTTTATTTGTAAAGGAGCTGTCGTTCCCACCGGATGGCGCCAGGCGGTGACACTCTGTATCGGGCTGGAAGGCGAGGCATCTTTGGTTTGCTGGTGGTGTGAGCTCTAGAGCGTTGGACTCCTCTGTAAAACAAGAAAGCAGAAAGGATCGGGGCTGCGGATTACTCTAAGTACTCAGTTGGTTCTTTAGATTGGAAGAGAATATCAAGCCTTGGGAATGAGAGTTTATGCATATAGTATGCCTTTCAAGATGGGGTGGCCTAGTATTTATAATGGATGATCATGATAATTTTCCTAATTGGATGATGTCACAGAATAGTATCTTTCCTTGTTGGAGGATGATACGATATTTCTCCCATTTGGTGAGATATTTTCTTTCCTTATCGTAAACCTCTTAATAAGGGATGATTAATAGGCAATAATTAGGAAATATCCTACTTTCCTGATTTGTGGAGATTGGGTGTTTTCCTCTATCACGGATTCATGACTGAGTCTTTTGCAAAGGGAGCGAGGGTTGGAGCCCTCATTTAGAGACTTACTTCAGGATCGTAAGGGTCATGCTAAATGCCCAGGCCCATTTAATCAAATGTTTGGGCTTCACGTCTTAGGCACTTGTACTATTATTCACTCTCCATGACCTAATAAAATATATTATGATAAAAGCATCACAATAAAAATCACTTTCTTTTCCATTTCTTTAAGAATTTCATTTAAAAAAAAAACCAAAAATCTAATCCACATCTAGATTATTAGAAATTGAAAATAAAATTAGAAGCAGGAAAATAAATAAGTACAAGAATTTTACATTAGTATAATTATTTATGATTTCTTTAAAATATTCCATTAACCCTTCTTTTTCTACATAAATATTAAATCATTAAGAATATATAGATTTCATGTGATTATATAAATATATTTCTTATATTAATTTTCAAGATATTACATTGAAAATTTGTTAAAATTCCTAAGGCTAGTGTTTATACACACGACATAAATAAATAATTAATATTTTATTAAAAATAAAAATCATTATAAATAGATTTGACCGGTTAAACCATCGATTCAACTGGCTCAACTCTTGGTTCTACCAGTTATGATAGATAATTAATATTTTATTAAAAATAAAAATAATTATAAATAGTTGATCGATTAAAACGTCCGGTTTGACGGTTCAACTCAGTTCAAAGCAGTTAAAAAAAAACACACAACTTTGAATCGAGCAGGTTTCTCAATAGTTCAGCCGCAAGGTAAAAGGATTGGTTGAGTTGAATCATTCTTAACATGGATTTATTTTGACATTACGCAGCAATGGGTTAGAATTGGCCAAAGTAAGGGCAAAGGACGAATATAGCATATGATGTTTATGGAAGGATTTGCAGTCAAGACCACTAACTCTCCAATCAATTGGGGGTCATGATGTGTTGCTAAATACCTCTTATGACTTGCTTGATTCAAGGGTTTAACCAAGTGACCAACATAACCAAAAGCCTAATAGGTCACGCACTTAGAAGTTTGAAGCTGAAATAAAGTGATTTTGATTGGATCCAAATTGAGGGTCATGCTTTAGATATGATTTGAACATGGCTTTAGAGAGCTTGGGCTCACTAATGGGCTTGAGGCCCGTGAGAAGCAAGCCCCATGTGCATAAGATGCACATGGCCGGCCCACCTCTATGGGTAGGGGTACTTTGGTCTTTTCCTCACCATAGACCAACAAAGTAAGACCATATTTGGTAAGGCAATGATGGTAAGTGAGAATCAAACCAAGTCAAGGTTCTCTTATGGAAAAGGAAGGTGAGAGTGATGTAGGCCCACTCTTCTTACCAAGACCAAGTCCATATGGCAAGCCTCTCTTCATATCACGCTACTTGTACCTAAATGGTTTGAACTAGTAAAATGATAATCTTGGAGGAGCGACCTACATCTAGAAGATAAAGATCTATAGAGACATATCTAATAGGTTGCTTGGTCTTTTGCAATCTACATGCATAGATAATATGCTAAAGAGGTTTAGCATGGATCGGTCCAAGAGAGGGTTCATTCCAATGACTCATGGGATTACACTCTCAAAGTGTAACACCGCCTGGCAGTCGACCAGATTGGCGGGTCGAGGCAGTTCGGGATGCTCGATAACACTAAACTTGTGGCGGCACGACTAGAGCTTTGGGTAACAATTGGGAGATTATAGCAAACTCTGAGCTTGGCTGTTTACCAAACTTGTTCTGGTATCATATGTTAAACTTTGTTTGAAAAACTTTATGATACCACATCAGCGTGGGACACTGATACTATTACAAACTCATGTACTTTGCTGAATCATTAAACATTGTGTGATATTTGACCAGGCTTACAAGAGAACAAAAATACATATACATTGAATGAGGTGCAGTGGACACCCCTAAGTGATGTGTGGCCTTTGACTGCCTTCGATGCGAGTTGTCACATCCTCTGGGTTTCCTCTTACATTTTCACACCATGGATGAAACATCCGTGCTAAGCTTATAGCTTAGTGGGAAATCATAATCATGGATGAACTCTAATAAGAGTCATCACACTTGACACATATACATATACATATAACATATCATATACTTATTTCGTATTCCATACTTGTCATATACACATGCTTATATATGTTTTATACATATAATTTACACATACTTATGCCGTCACTTTCTTATCATATCATATTTATTTCATGTGTTTACACTTTTCTTCTTATTCTTGTCAACATGTACTTGTCACTGTTTACATATCATCACATAGCAATGCTATGCTTCTCATATCATGTCATATAACATATACATCTCATTTGCGTATACTTGTCATTTGTTTTTATGTTTCATGTCTGCAAAAACCTTAAAAGTGGATAAAGAGGAAGCCGGGGGCCACGAAGGCGTTGTACTCCGCATACTGAAACATTTAGTACATAAGGGTCAGAAGGCAAGTATTATCATTGTATGGGGGCAATGACCATCTATAAGAGACTTTGAAGGTCTTTGTAATGACCAGCAAGTCAAGCGAGCATTATGTTGCATACTTATTTTCCTTAATAGGCATGCCCATCTATCCTCTACCAAGTTAGGAAAATCCATTAGTGTATTTGCATGTTGATACATATCTACGTATTCTGATGATTATTGTCGTTGGTGTCATATGTGATATTTTAAGCTCATTATTATTATCTTTGTTTTCATATTTCCATTATATGCATAAATAGCGTAGTTACCATGTATGCTTATGAGTTATTTACTATCATTCAATATCAGAAGCTATATAAGTATGGCAGTTCTAGACTCCAAGGGCTTTCCATAGAGTCGAGAACATCCAAAACGAGTTCGGACGAAAGTTATGATCGTCAGGAAGTTGGGATTTCCTATGAGCATTTGACCAGCGGAACTGCGGGGCCTACTATTTTTCATAATTTCTGGACTTAATATGAGTTTCAATATTATCAAGCTATATATGGATGGATTCTAGACTCAAAGGGCTTTCCATAGAGTCTAAGAACATCAAAGCGGGTTCGAGACTGAAGAGTTATGACCGTCCAGTTGGAGGGATTTAAGGTGTGCAGGGGCTACGCAATTGCGTGGAAGCCCTGTTTGCGTACCGAGAGCCTCAATTTTTAGTCCCAGCCACCTGTGCGTGGCTCCACACAACAGCGTGCCAAAGAGCTCCTTGGCAACTCCGGTACATGTCAATTTTGACCCGAAACCATCCCGAAACAACCCTTGTCTACCGGCCACAATATCCTCCCAATTAAGGCCACAAACACAGCACAAAACATGCCAAAAACACGACATAAAACTATCCTACAATCAATCCCAAAATCACCCCAAAAGTAGGAATAAAACCAAAGTTCAAAATCCCTACAAATTCTACACCAAAAGCATAGCCTCCATACAAGTTCTACCTGAACCTTAGTAAGTTCCATACTGCAAAGTCTAACAAAGTCCATACAAAATCAGAACTAAAAATCCATAAAAACTGTGCACATACTAAAATCCATCCTCGGAGGGAAGATTCCATACTCTAACTCAAGTAATCACACTCTTTAACACCTCGAACCTAGCTCGAGGAGAATTTCATATAAAGTACAAATTCACACCAACTTATTAGGTTTATTGCCCACGTAGGTGTTCGAATCGACAAAAATTTTATATCACGAGGATTCCTATTCTTGACGTAGCAAACTACTGCTTGATATAGTGGCATCTAAGTCGGGAACACGGGGATGGGTTTTCTTCGTGAGAGAAGAGTTGTAGTGTATTGGAAATGGTGTTTTCTCGTTGGATTTCTAAGGGTTTGTGAAAAACAGTGTGGGTGAATGGTTGGAAACTGGAAATAACTTGAAGTAAAAAGTTAAGAGAGAATTCCTTGAAGTCTCGGGAGCAGCTGGAAGCTTAGGGTTCTAGGTGGCTGACATGTCCTCGGGTCTTTTTCCTCGCGTTGGGGAGCATGACATATAGTCATTTTCGAGCCAGGATCTTCGTTTAGCTTTAAAACCTAAACCACCAAAAGTTTTCCTCTTGAAAGATGGTATTTAATAGGCATAAATGCTCCCTGACGATGAGAACACCTCTTGACCTACCCTTCGGTAACTAATGGGAGACAACTAGCTGGGCGCCGGTGGATCTGAAGTGATAAGTATCTATTGAACCCAGCTTACTTGAATACACGTTAGGGAGAGCATGCCTAAGGATTTAACCTAAGGTGAGGAAACGGGGAACCTGAATACCCTTAAATACATACATGAAAAGCATGAGAGCATGCGGCTGCCTGAAACTTGAAGCACCCGTTGCGCCTTCACAGTTCAAGGATGAGGGTTTAGCGAAACGTCCCGCCGTTTCCATCATCGAGGGTGTTTGGCTGAAAATGCGAAAATGAAGAGAGGAGAAAATCAAAGCCCAGCCGAGGGAGAGGAAGCTTAGTGTCAAAATTTTATTGGCCAGTTGATGGAGCGAGAGTTGATTGATTCTAATGAAGCGAGCTTATATAGGTGCTTTCTCGATTTAAGGGAATACAAAAATGTATAAAGGAACCCAAGGAAATTATTAAAGAGGCCCGAAGTTATGCAATGCCAAAAACAAAAGCGGGTCAAGGAGTCAAGCGGAGTGCTTGGGAAGGGTGTGCGAAATTTGCAAGTTCTGAACTTTTGCAACCTGAAACTCAGCGATCCTTCTGTTCTTGACATTTTTGCTCTAATTTCCTCACGGTTCGATCGTAAAAATCTTGAATTTGGCTCAGGAGTTCATCGTGTTTGAATCGGATTGAAGATAATGAGGTATTTGTCCTACAAAGCATTCTACAATAATAAAAACTCTGAATGTGATCGAGTAGCAAAGCCGGGATCTCGATGTATCCAATTGAGTTATTAAATTCGATTAGTACACAAAAGTGCTTAAAACTACACTTTATAAATAGGGCTTAAATAGCACTAATTGGGCACTAATAATCACTCCACACTAGCAAACACATTGCTAGTCCCTTAGCAATGAGAAAAAGAAGGAAGATCATGTAGGATATGGGTATGCAAAAAGGGACCGTCTTTTCAAAAAGTGTGTGTATAAGTGAGGCATTACCTTCAGTATGAAAATTTAGGACACTGCATAAAAACCAGCTTGGAAGAATAAGCGCCATACATGAAAAAGTTTCAGAGCAGTGTTCATTCTAAGGGAATCAACCTGAAGTTCCACCAAAATCTAAGTGTTTTAGTGATCAGTTGTCACCCGATAAGTTTGCTAAGCTACTCTCCCTGACGAACTATTGCGTGCCTTAGGCGGTGACCATCCTAAATAGATTCAGTTCCACTCTTATTTCACACTTCTATTGTATTGTAGGGTGCAATGCTGAAAACTCGACACACGAAGTCCGTGTAGCGGATCCACTGACGGCTCTAACCAGCTGGGTTTGGGGCGTCGAGAGTGAGATCTTTCGACCACTAACTCTACAGGTTTCACCCCGGACTTCGAATGATTTTGAGAATCCAGCACCTAAAACTCACTAAACTCCACCCATCCACCCATGTAGCGAGCATTAGGTCGGTGGCTCCTAACCAGTTGGTTTAGGGCACCAGCTAAAGGCTTTAAGAGTCATAGACCCCTCGAGGCCAGGTATACGGTTTCAAGAAGTAGCTCTGCGGCTTTTTCTATTCTCTTTTCTTTTTTCTTTTCTTTGTCTTTTCTTCTTCTTTTGGAAGACACATTGGCCTTCATTCTTGGGGAACTCTAACTGTACATAGGGGAGGCGTCAGCGAAGCTAAAGATTAGATTTTGCAAAGGGGTATGCGACTTCTCAACCTATGAAGCGGCGAGTATTACCTTGTGTGTGTGTGGCCTGAATGTGTGAGGTGGAAGACAGGGTTGATTACCATGGTCTTCAATTGACCAACAACTCAATCAATCATGGAACTAGTCTAGCATTGATGGAAGCATACAGTGCTTCAACTTTTCAATTTACAGGAAAGGCAAAATGATGAGTGCAAAACTCATCTATGTTTTAAGTTCATTTCACATGTTATTTTGTGAATTTTATATCCATATTCATGTAAAACTCATAAAATTTCCTCTAAACTTGGTTTTGTAGGATTATTGATGAAAAGCAAGTGATTTGGCAAGAAATGAGCAATATATTTCCAAGAAAGTCAATAGAGTCTCACGGCGCTACTGGGAAGATTAATTTTTTCTGTACCATCTGGAACATCCCAAATGTGGAAATTCCCTCATGGCTGCATTCTACATTCAGAGCTTTCCAACGAGTACTCACATGCCCAAATCAGAAATTAAAGCAGAAGAAATTATGGCCTGAGCAATTTAGAGAAGAAAAACCGATTCTTTGTCGGAAAATTTGTAGCGGGAGAGTATAGCGACCGAGGGAGAAGTATGTCGTGACCGTGTCGCGACGAGGAAGTATGTCGTGACCGATGTGCGCGACGAGTGAGCAATACGCGCGACAGAAAACTGTGTCGCGACGGAAAATCTCTGAGAAACGAAAAGGCGAAATTGAGTTTTTGACCTAATTTCAAGCCCATTTCACCCTAGGACCATATATATACTCGTTTTTAGGTAAAGAGGCAAAGGGAAGATTGGAGAGCCTCTCTCTTGGGGTTTCTCTCTCTAGACTGCCCGTACCAGGTTTTACGTAGATTTTTATTTGTTTTAGATTTGAGAGCGGTTTGGAAGCTGATTTTGTTTCTATTGAAGAGATTTCGGTGCTGTATAATAGAGATTCGGATTATTTAAGGTTCGGACAAGGATTGGGTAAAATCTGGATTTTAAAGCTTTTCTCATGGGTTTCTACTCTCTATTGCTCATTTTTCTTGGTTTTCTTACTTGATTTTTATTTTTAATAGATCTTAGAATAGTTTTCGAGCGGATTTTTATTTCTATTAGAGAGAGATTTTGGTGCTGTGCACCAGATATTCAATTTATTTCTGTTGAGGCGAAGATTTAAGCTCGAATGCGGGTTTCTCTTCTTTCTCTTGATTTCTTTCTTTCATTTTTCTTACTTTTGTTTGATTAGTGATGATTGGAATCGGTAATGGAACATTAAACACCCTCTAGGGTTGAGGGTTTAATTGTTGAACATTCAGATTTGCGGGTTTTGGTTATTTTACATTGAGTTTTGAATACTGAATTTATAGTGGTACTGTTCATATAATGAATTGTTCGGAATATTAGTAGCTTATACCCCAGAATTTGTATCTTTGCTCTAATTTCGGGAGGCCCTCGGTGACACGGAGATGGAGATTCTGAGAGTAAAGAGCGGTGGCAGAAATTATGCTAGACTAATATCTTGGAACTAATGAACTGCGAAAATTACTTTGATAGATCACTAATTTACTCATGGTGTGAGGGATTAATTAGATGATGTATCAATTTAGTTGATCGGAGGTTTCTCCCTTGGTGATGAAGGATCACTTGATCCAGTGTTACTTCAGGAATCTAATCAAGGAGATGAAAATTTTTATTAGATTTGAAGGACCAGGAATGCAATTACATTGGAGAAGGCTTGCATTATCACAATACATGGGCGAGGAATTCTTGAGTCTAAATGGTTGTGTGAAGTATTGAAAAGAAAAAACAATCAAATCTTTAAAAGAGTGCAAATTTTACAAAGAGTAGCTATTTAGACCCATTTGTCTTGAAAAGGAATATGGATCTCTAACTAGTGAAATGTATGGTGTATGGAGAAATCCAAGCTATACTACATTGCTCTTGGAATGAAATCCGACATTCAACTCACCAAATGTTGCACTTTCAAGGAAATGCAAGCTGTTTTGTAAATAATAATTATCCCCCATCCACCAGTGACTCTCTTCATACCTTTTAAGAATTAAGTAGTTGTTTTATTTGGTAGATTTTAGGATTAGTTTTAAATCAGTTTTGTTTCAAATTGATTTTATTCGGCATCTACTTAATTAAGCCTAAATAGTAGAAGGCTATATGTCGGAATTGATCAGAATTCAATTAGAACCTCGATCCTCGTAGTGCGATGTGGGACTCCTAGAGTCCTTTATTACTTGTATGACGGGTGCACTTGGAAAGGGTTGAGTGTTAGTAATAATTTTCATTTCGATTTTTGAGTATACTTACTTTTGAAACTTAAAATCAAGTTTTTGAGTATTTACCCGCATTCACTCCCTTGACCCATATTTTCCACATATACATCATTTGGTCTCTTTAACGAGTTTTTTTAGGCGCCGGATTCTTGAGGATTGGAATCAAACAGAGTCATTGGTAATAACGTCATAGGGTGTTGTGCTGTCTTTGGTCTCTTTACACGGAACCACACTAAAATATGAGAGCGAAATAGGATGCCTGAGTGTAGAAAAATAGAGGTTGTATTATATATATACGGTGTATTTCACAAAATTTTCGGCTTTGCGAAAAGTAATACATCAAGCCATTAATCATCTGAAAATGGGCTTTTCTTGAGCATGTGGTACAAAAGCGAAAACTAAAGTCGATAGTATGAACATCGCTTCCAGCACTAACTCTCACAGCGACGGAACGAGAAGAGAGTTGAAATTTGGAGGGTGTACCTCCTCGATCGGTGGCTGGAAGAATCATCCTCGGCTGGAATGTTTGAGTCTTTGTTAGATGGAAGCGGTGATGCTTCGCCCTGCGAGGCGCGAGCTGCGAAAATTTCTAACTGGGAAATTCAAAGCAAAAATTTGGTTCCCCACCTTTGGAACACTGCCAGTGAAACCTGAGACCAAAAATTAGGAAGATTAGCTTGAAAATGAGGAAATTTACAAAATTTGAAAATTTTAAGGATATTAATGAAAATCCCAATTTAAAACTTGAAATAATATAAACGAAAATTCCATCAAAATTTGGAGTGGTTTCAGGTTTACCGCGAGGACCACTCCAGGTTGTGCACAGTTAGAAGTTTCATGGGAAATTCGGAGGAGAAGCTCCTCCATGCTTGCAATGAGGTGTGTGCTCTTGATTGAGTTCGGCTTTCATTTCCTTATTTTAAGCCTCCTGCTCTACAGTGAAGATGCGATGGGATAGTACGATGCAGGAGATTCTTCATTAACTGCTTCATTGTTTTTTGTTAATTCTTCCTGCAGTTTTTGAGCATTGTGCTTTCCTACATTTGCACCACTCAGGCATACTTCATCTAAATTCTGCTCCTCATCCCTGTTGAAACTACGCTGATACTCGGTGAAAAATGTTGAAGTGCAGGGTCATGTTAGAAGGTGAGGTACATGACTCCATTCGACAGTTTGATTATGGCATTAGATGTGGCCAAAAATGGTCTCCCAAGTATGATGGGCACTAGGTTGGTGCCCTTTGCCAGCAGCTTTTGTATCGAGAACCACAAAATCACGGATACATTAGAATTTATTATCTTTACCAAGACATCCTCAACTATCCCTTTTGGTATTTTCAGCGATTGATCCAATGGGGATAAGGTGATCTCGGTGGCTTGTGCTCCCCCGAGCCTAGCGCATACCGCTGGGTGTGGCGTGGGTTGACCATGGATCCCAAATCAGTGATTTGCTATCTATGCGGTCCACTCGTATTGACTAAGATAGTAGGGGATCCTGGATCTTTGTATTTCACGGGTTTTGCGTGGATGATGGGCGACTTGTTGGAGTCAGCAGAAGGCCCAGCTTCTTGTTAATGCCCAACCCTTTCTTGATTATGCATAGGTCCTTTAGAAATTTAGCGTAGGTTGGAACCTGTTTTATCATGTCAAGATGTGGGATGTTCACGCACTACACAGCGATGAGCTTAAAGTAATATTTTAGTCCATTTTTTTTTTTTTTTTTTTTTTACGCGAATTTTGCTTATCAAAGAGACGATTACTTTGCGAAATATGAAGAAGAGCTCACCCATTTGTTATTAAACTTGGTAGAATGGGAAAGAAAGAAAGAAAAGCATTAGAAAAATGCAGAAATAAAAGTGGGAGACAAAAGTGAGTGGCGAGAAGCGAGAAATAAAGAAGCGGCTGAGTCATTGATGCGATTTTGGGGGGTTACACCGGTCGATCATGAGGTCGCGACATCAAAGGGAAATTGAAGGAAATCGTCTGGTCGCGACATGGATAACCAGATATTGAGGTCACGACCTGAGACTGCTCATGAGAAAGCTGCAAAGAAATGGCGAGGTGGCGGCGTGATGAGATCCGAGTCGTGACATCGAGAACCACGGATCAATTTCACGAGTCGTGGATCGAGTGCGACAAGTCGCGATGCCGCATCGAGGAACGAAGTAGTTGAGACTGTGGAGGCATGAGTGATGTCGCGACAAGAGTTGATGCCGCGGCTGACAGGAAGCGTCAAAGGAAGATACAGAGTGGCGACAAGATTGAAACGGCGGAATCGGTTGATGTCACGGCGACATATTGATAATGGGCATCATGAAACTTGATTGAAACACAACGAGATCCTTTGGTTGATGTCATGACAAGATTGAGTCGCGACATCGAAGACAAGTTGAATCACTATGACGGGAGGCGACGTCGCGGCGTGAAATCGAATCGCGACATCCAGGCGACCCGGTTAAAAATATACAAAGGGCGTGACTAGATGTCACGACGAGAAGTGTGTCGTGACACCTAGAATAACGGGTTGAGGCTGAGAGGGCTAAGTCGATGTCGCGACGGAGATCGATGTCGCGACATGGGGAACCTTCAGATGAAAAGCGAAGAAGTGAATTCTTTATCACGACCGGTCGGAAGTCGCGACCACGGGACACCCTTGATTGAAGGATGAAGCTTCATAAAGTAATGTTACGACAAGAGAATGACAGCCAGCGACATCGGGAGCGACATGTGAGCCCTCGAAGTGAGCGGGCGTAAGGTGGCGGGAGGAATGATGTCGCGACATCACTGTGATGGGTTAAGACTGTATAGCCAAGAGGCTAAGGTCGCGATGGTCGAGGTCGCGACATGGATGATGTCGACGAATTGGTCGCGACTTGAGCAGTGACGGGCTGGATACTTTCACAAAATCGGCGGTACATTGGGATTAGGGCGGCGAAAACCCTATAAATACGACTATCGGAAGCGGGAGGTAGCTTGAAAACGGCCTGAGGACGAGAGGTCGAATAAGCGAAGAGCTCATTTTTTAGTTTTTCTTTCCTTTCTTTTATTTCCTTTAATATGGATAGATTATATTAGATTTATCGTTTCTAGTTTTTCTTTATTTCACAGGATTGATGTTATCGTTTGAGCTAAGGCCGAATGCGGAATTCATTTTTTCAATTACTACGGAATGTTGAAGTTATTTGAGACAAATTTAAGGTCGGCTTCTCCAGTTTCGAAATGCAGTTATTCTTATGATCGGAGGAATACTGTAGTGTGTAATTCACGTGAGGAATTAGGGAACCGACTTTCATTAAGAGAATGTTATTGTTAGAAATTATCACTTTCCTATTGTTATTTCCGACCAAGTGCGAATTTCGGTTTATGAATTTACTTTCGGTTATGGGTTTGGGTTTTGATGAATGTGGGGTTTCTTATACGCGTATTATTAAGAGCAAGCGTTTCATTGCTACGATTTCAAGGAGAGTCCTGCGACACAGAGATGACAATCTGGGAGTTATGAATACT
This sequence comes from Tetrastigma voinierianum, assembly GCA_016808115.1. NCBI lineage: Eukaryota > Viridiplantae > Streptophyta > Magnoliopsida > Vitales > Vitaceae > Tetrastigma > Tetrastigma voinierianum. The sequence goes on from JAEQBH010001618.1 coordinate 567,502, forward strand.
TCTTGAAAGTATATTAACTTTGCTATTAGAGATCTAATGAGCTTTGTGAGTTTACTTGATAAATCCTCTTCTCACTTGAAATGAACGAGTTGAATGAGTTATCAATTTAAACAAAGCGGAGAGTTCACCTCGGTCGAATAGTGTAGCGATCGAGTGTTAGTGAGATCTAATCAAGGAGAGGTGATACATTTTTAATTTGGAGGAAGAGTAACTTTGGAAGTTGTATATCCTTGTGTGGAATGGCAGGAGCTAAGGTGTACGAGTCCATAAAATGGAGTATGAAGTATTGCAAAGAAAATACCCCGAATTAGGAAGTCCTGTTTAAAGTAGTTATCTAATTCTGTATTAGAGAATCGGGTCAAAAATTAGATAATGAAATGTGAGAATGTGGAAGATCGAGTGAACTATTAATGCCTTGGGCCAGTTTTGAAAGCTGAAAATTCACAGAAAAATTTACAAGTTGACAATAGAATTGATGTATGACTATGATGTTCTTAATCGTTCTCCCGAAGCGATAGTTATTCAATTTCTATTCATTTTCTAACTATTAATTATTCTTTATTCTTTATATTCAAGTTTATTGTTCATTTCGATTTATTTCCCTTTGATTCGTTTAATTTTCGTACCTTAATCTTTGAATCTTACTATCATTTAATTAGTCCGAATAGTATGGAAATTGAGTGGTCGGGGTAGTTGATTTAAAATTCTTGAATCTCACGTGGGATCGATATACGGACTTAAATCCATTTATTACTTGTCGACTGTGCCTTGCAGAATATCATACGAAACGAGCTTTGAAAATGGTTACTCTAGGAGATATTTGGTTTTATATAGTATAATGTCAACAAGTTTATGTAAGCGAGATTGCGAGGATTAGTCAATAGTCCTTAGTAACAACGTCATGAATTTCATATATTTGGTACATCCAACAAGTTTTGTAAATGTAGTTGCGAGTGGATAGTCAATAGTCCTTATTGCTGGCGTCATGGTGTATGTGTTTTGGTCTCTCAATAAGTTTTATGGCGCCGTTGCCGGGGATCGAAAGAATTTAATAAATCAATACCGGATGAAAGGAAATACTAATTTGGACATTTTAAAGAAAAAGAACAAAAATAGATTTTCAGCGTGGTTCATTTGTACTTAACCTTTAGCGAAACACATTGAATATATTTGTTGATTTGACTAATCCTATTAATGGGAGTGTGTTTTGCTTTCAGAAAAACTTTGATGCATAGGAAGCGAACAACGTCTGATTCAGTGACAAATAAGAGAGGGCGCTCGGAAGCTTGAGAAGACCGAAGTAGCCCGGCCATGGCGCGGATGAAGGCGGGATCGAGGTTGAAATACATATAGAAGAAGCTAGAAGGCCTCCGATCCCAACGTCTGATGGAGGATTTCGAAGAATGATGTCTGAAGAATACTTTCAGCGATCAGACGGCTGCGAGTTGATCTTGTAATTTTAGGCCCCGAAGCCGTGCGGTCCTGATGGTCAGCGGCATCGGTTCTTTGGTCATCCCACTTGAAGATCCAAATGAGCACACAGGAAGATTCCTCGGGATTAATTTATCACAGTTAAGGCTGAATGGGGTGAGACCGGAAGTCGTAAAGCTAAATCTATTCCCATTCTCTCTAAGAATCTGACTGGTACATGGTATGAATCTTTACCCATATGGTTACGGTGATACTTGGGGAATTAATGGTGACTGCCAAGGTAGATTCTTTCCCGACCCTCACCACGAGAAAGAAGGAAATCATTGTTTTCGGCGAGAAATGAAAGCTTGTGTAGCAGGAAAGATTAAGCGTTCTTGAGAAGATGTCCCGATGCATGGGATAGATCACGGCTTTCGGATGGACATTGTATATTATGCTTTGAATGATATATCAAAAGGAATCATTGATGCTTCATCTTGTGGAGCATTAACGAAAAAGTCTTGAAGAAGCGAAAGAGTGATTGAAGACACGGCTAAATGTAACATGAAAACTCCCTGCGAGCTTTGAAGCTTGACGAGAGGAAAGGGGATCATGGAGGTGAGCAAGATGACTGACCATGGAAGCGAGTTGGATGCCATTATGCACTGAGTTGGATAAGCAGAAGAAAAGACACACCTTTGCTCATGAAATAGGAGCGATTGAAAGGGAGTTATTGAAGGAAGTCTTGAGAGAGATGCTGAAGAAAGTTATGATCTTTGAAGAGGTTAATTATTTGGAGTGAGCAAGGGAGCACATTTCAAAGCCCGATCACAACCTTCCGGCACATTATCGCCAGCTCGGGAACCATGAGAATTTCTCGTATGGTGGAGGGGCTTCTCGAGGCGAGGCGGGGGCGAACCCTCGACAAAGGGTGTCAGCCCGGCCACGAGGTTCCGGCGACGACACGGAAATGAGCACGGGAATGAATACGAGGGGTCGGAGGAGGGCTGATCTTTTGAAGAGCAGTGCTACACATTTCATGGGGGGATAATAAGAAGGCACATTGAACCTCCATGAGCAAAAGTTGCGAGTTGGAAACAACTACTACCAATTCTGAGATTTTTAGGAGCACCACGATCACATTTTGAAGGAACACAGAGACCTGAAGTAGGAGCGGTGGCCTGACCACAAAGCCTTGGAGGAAAGATGCCTTTCCAAGTGACACAAGGAAGAACCCCGGCATGGTATGCGGCTTAGAAGCGGGAAGGAGAATTCAGAAGAAATGAAAGAGAAAGATGGCGCTGCAGCCAGGCGTCTTGCAGAGATCGAAAGGGATGAGGCGGAGAAAGAAAAGAAAGAATAGAGGAAGAACATCCGGGGATCAAAGTGCAGTCCCATTTCTGCGAAGTCGAAATGGAAGAAGCGGTTGCAAAGGTTCTTGAAAACCTTCAGAAAAGTAGAATAAGTATGCCTTTCTTGGTATTAACTCTAAATGCCGCTATGCAAAATTTAAAGGAAGGACATGCGAAGCGAAAGAAAAATAGTAGGAAGGAATAGTAAATCTCAACGCCACTTGCGGTCACGATGTCGAAGAATTACGATGCGATCTGAAGGACCCGGGGAGTTTACAATTCCTTGTATTGTCGGAGAATTGAATTCGAGCTCTGTATTTCGGGAGCTAGTATCAATCGATGCCTCTTTACATTTGCTAGAAACTAAGTTTGGGAGTTGATTCACGACTGACCACTCTTCAAATGGCGGGAACTGGATCGATGGTAAAACCTGAAGGAGTCATTGAAGAATCTCTTGAGTCCCTTTGTTGGGAAGTTTGTTTTCCCATTAGACTTCATCATTACGGACATGGAAGAAGATTCGCAAGTACCCACGCTATTGAGAAGACCATTCTAGCCTCTTGGGTACTTACTGATTGATATGCGGAGTTCTCATCTTGAGGTTGAAGAAGCTGCTTGCATTCAATTTGATCAAAGTATACAAAATAGACGGAGATAGGAAGGGGATGCAATGTAGGCGATTTTGTCTATCTTCCAACTCTGTTGTTAACAATGATTGTAGCACTCCGATTTGCTGATGAAAAAGATGAATTCCCGATTATCTGAGTCATCTGATGCGAATTCCATACAGTTTCATTCTATAGAAACTGTGTTGAGCTCAAAGCAAAACAGAAACGACAATGGGGAAAATGTTGAAAAGCAGGAAATTCATCAAGAAACCAGTGCAGAAGGGCTAGTTTTAAAGAAGTTTGCTATATGTTTAAAGTATGCTTATAGATTGCAAAGAAAAAGCCGGTGATCATTTCAGCCGAGTTTAAGTGAGGGATGAGGAACAAAGATTGCTGAAAATATTAAAGGAAACATAAAGAATCGCTAGCTTGGTCCATTGAAACACAGAAGGTATCAGTCCATCAATTTGCATGCATAGATTACGCTAGAAGAACTTCAAAACCATACGTAGAACACCGGAGGAGGCGAATCAGTGATGAAGGAAGTAGTCGGGAAGGAAATTACTAAAATTGTTAATCTTGGTTTATCTGTGCTATCTCGGATATGGTCATGGAGTGCAGGCCCGATCCATGTGGTTCAAAAGAAAGGGGTTTCTTGTGATCGAGAAATGAAAGAAAGCAGTGCAGTTCCAACGAGAGCGATGTGAGGATGGAGGTATGTATTGATTCTGAGAAAGTTGAATACGGCAACGAAAAGATCATTTCCCTTTGCCTTTCATGGATCGGATGTTGGGCCAGTTAGCGAGGACACCCTCACTGTTTCGGATGGGTATTCGAGGATACAATCAGATTGCTGTGCACACAGAGGATCAAGAACCACATTCATGCCCTTATGGTACATTGCCTTGAGAAGAATGCCTTTTGGGTTATGTAATGCTCGGCTACATTCGGAAGGTGTATGATGTCCCATATTCTGAGATCGGTTGAAGAAGTGTGAAATTTTTATGGATGACTTTCGTGTGTGGATCCATTTGATCGATGTTTAAACAATGCGGAAAGCAATTAACTGAATGCAGAGAGACAAGCAGTTAGCAACGAAGATTGGGAGAAATGTCATTTTATGGTAACGAAGGAATTGTTCTTGGGCGCCAGAATTTACGCTCTTGGACTGAAGTTGACCCGATCTAAGGTATCCATTATCAAAACTCTTGCACCACCTACTACGATAAAAGGAGTAAGAAGCTTCTTGGGGCATCTTTAGTTTCACGGAGATTCATCAAAGATTTTCAAAATAACAGGACCGTATGCGATTCTTGGAAAGATACAAGGTTCAATTTTGATGACTCCTGCATGAATGCTTTTGACGAAATCAAGCTCAAATTGGTACAGGCACCTATAATGGCTGCACCAGAATGGGATCAGGGATTTGAAATAATGTGTGATGCCAGTGATTTTGCTATGGGAGCGTAAGGGTAAGAAAAAGAAAATATTCGGGGCCATATACTATGCTAGTAAGACCTTGATATGAAGCACGAGAACTACTCAACAAGCGAAAAGGAGATGCTAGCCATAGTATTTGCTTGTGAAAAGTTTAAGCGATACATTTTGGGATCCCATGTGGTAATTCCTGCTTGATCATGCGTGATCAATGCTTGATGTGAAAAGGAAGCTAAGCAGTTGATGGGGTTAGGTGCAAGAGTTTGGTTGGAAATCAGATAAAGGGATGTATGACAATGTGATGGCGATCACGTCAGAGTAGTAGAAAGAAGCGGTGATGAAGAAGAAAATGTTCGATTAACGAAGAACTTCCCGGATGAGCAATTGATGTTGGTTTTTCTTTCCAGAAACTTCCATGGTATCACGTGTGTGAATTATCGACGTGGAGTAATGCCTTGAATTCAGCTACCAACGAAGAGGCTTCGGGAATTGACCGGCGGAATATTATATTTAGGATGACCCTATTATTGAGGTGTTGACATGATAATGAAAGATGTCTTTTCTTGCCGAGAGAAGGTGAACAAGGCAACATTTTAAATGAATGCCATGTGCATCCTGCATATGGGGACATTTTCTGGAGAAAGAGCATTTCACAAGATACTCCAGCTCGAGGTTTTGTGGCCTATCTTGAGGAGATTGTGCAGTGGGTGAAATTGTGTGATCGATGCCACAAAGATTGATCTCGGCAGTGGAATAAATGCCTAAAAGGTGTGTATGGGTGATATTTGATTTTTTGATGTTTGGGAATAGATTTTATGGGACCTTTCCTGTGTTGGAAACCACATACATCTTGCTAGGTAGATTACGTCTGAATGAATTAGAAGCGTTAAACTATCCAGGAATGATGTGCTTTCTGATTGTGAGTTTCTTGAAAGAATATTTTGACGGGTTGGAACCGGAACCATCTCATTAGTGATGGGAACTCATTTGCAAACAAAATATTTGCAAAACCTCATGTGATAATATGCGGATCAGCATGTAATGAGTTTAGCCTATCATCCCAGACCCGATGGACAGCGGAATTTCCAACGGGAGATCAAGGAGCTTGAAAAAGGCGTGAGCTCGGGGAAGTTAGTCTTCCAAACTTGATGCACTTTGGAGAAACTACGAGGGCTACATACAAGACCCCATTGGAATGTCCCATCTGAGTTGTTTTTAGCGAGCCATGTCATCTACCTCTTGAATTAGAATACAAGGCTGTGGGCCATTAGAAGTTAAACTTCGATTTCAAGCAAGGAAAGAAAGGTGCTCAATGTCTGAATTGGAAGAAATGAAGCTGAAGCCTATGATAATCTTTAGAATATCTGAAACAAGACAAAGAAATGGCATGATCGGAAGTCTTGAGAAAGAATTCGGAAACGAGGAGAAGCGAGGTTCTGCTTTTAATTCTAGGCGAAGTTATTTCCGGGGAAATTAAATCCAATTGGAGTGGGCCATACACAGTGATGTATCAAATTACTACGTTTGGGCTTGATAACAAGGCGATAATGGGGAAAATTGAGTCAATGGTTAAGTTAAAACATTATCTCAACGAGGAAGAGGAAATTGAAGAACTCCAAGCTGGTTCTTGAGGAAAAGAAGAAGTACCACAGCGACAAGTCATTTAGGACTCAAAGCGAAGCGACTAATGGGAGCTTAAGCAATGAGGATTTAAATTACGATTTTAAATTTTGAAATATTTCTTTTCTTTTGGTTGTTGATAAACTAGGTCAGATTTGTTTTTAGAAGGATAGATTTAATTTTAGAAATCGATTGTAGTTTAATTAAAATTTTCTTGCTGAATATTGCGTGATCATGGGTTGGGCATGGATAACGAAGATGACCTCAGAATAATTCTGCTTAGTACGAGAGAAGTCGTGAGGAAAAGGGAGTAACCTCTCCCAACAGTGCAATAGATATAATTTGAATTAATTGTTAAATCTTTTGCTTAAAATATGCCTGAAGGAAATATCTAAATGGTTGAGATCAATAAGAGAATTCAAGGTTTTTGAATCATTGAGTTAAGGGCTAAGGTCGAGACGGAAGGGTCTCGTAATCGCGACAAAGGCACATCTCTGAGAAACATTGATCGTGACCAGTTTGGAAAGAACAATTGAGTGAGTATAGAGGAAGGAGATACATGTGCGACTGCTGCTGAATAACAGCAGTGAATTAAGTTTCAAAATGGAAAGGATTGTGGCCCATCAAACTAAAATCTGAAGAAACCACTGTGTGTCGCGACATCCTAGATAATAAGCGACATAAAGCGACATGTGCCAACTACTCCTTCAAAAGCCTAAATTTAGAAATGATCTCTAAATAAAAGGCGGAATTGAAGTCGACGTATCTTAGTGGAAGCATTAATTAACTACAACGTTGATTGAATTGCAACGGTTGGAAACTATTTCGACTTGACCCGCATAACCATTCACCTTCGTCTTTCATACGAATCTCAACCTCCGAAAACCCTAGCATTCCAAACTTTCTGAAAAGCTTTCCTCTCGTTTCCAATGGCTGAAATTCCCACCCTGGTCCCTAACCTAGACGAGATTATGAGGGAACACGAACAATCAGAAGAGGAAGAAACTCGCCAAGGGGAACAACTAGATGAGATTCGTCGGGAAGAACAAGCAGGAGAAATACCATCAGAAGCACCCGAAGCTCCTGCGACTTCTCATGAAAAAGCAGGAAAAGGAAAGGGAAAGAGGAGAGAAGAAGAAGAAGCGAGAGATTTAGATCGGATGACTTATTCCCGAGTGGAGGAAGTATTATGCTATGAGGGTTTGTTGCGAGAAAGGAGATTCAAAACCACCTTGACTCCTTTCAAGGGATGATAGAGCAAAGAGGATGGGGAGGTCTCTGCACACCAAACGAGGGTATCACGGCCCAACAGTGAAGAATTTTATTCAAATATGGTAGGAAGGAAGGATGGAAGCGGAGTTTTGTTAGAGTCTGAATTTACAGAAGCAGAAGCCATCAGCAGGCCTATCAGTGTAGTGGTTCCTGGCATGGTTCCCAGGGTGTCAAAGGGTGTTGGAACGAGGAGTTTACGGAAGGATTGCGAAGAAAGCTCGCCTGCGGAAAGAAGTCTGGTTGGAACCCGAGAAGAAGGAAGACCGAGAACGGGTGAACGGAGAGCCTTCTTGAAAGAGAGGCTAAGGTATGATTTTATTTTTACGGCTTTTGTTACGGTCCCAACAAAACATGTATGCACCAGTGAGAGAACAAGAAGAATTTGTGTTCTTTGTGCCTCTATCTCAGGGAGTGTAGATCAATATAGGAGTTATCATCGAGGAATTCTATCATGAGATATCATGGAGAGAGACAAAGGTCTTGTTCTCGCGCAACAATCCTTTACGTGGCAGAGAATTTGAGGTCAAAAGGAATTTGGGAGGTCGGAAGAAGAAGTACGAGCTTCACCACTCCTTCGACGGGAGTTAGCGAGGACGAAGCTGAAGAAGGAGTCTTTGGTGGAGAGCAGGAGAAGAAGCCCAATTTGAAGAGCTGAAAGAAACTCAGGGTTGCGATCAAGGAATAGAGCACCCGAAAGCTCACGGGCAATGTGATTATGTTTGAGACAATGCAGAGCGAAGATGAAGGCATTGATAGACTTCTCCATCCCCTTAGCCGGTTCTCCTCTGTGCGGAAACGAAACTTCCCGACACAGGAGAAAGCTCGAATGAAGCCGCGAGAAGAGCTTGACTGATGCTGAAAGCTCTCCCGTGCCTTTACGAGAAGAGAATAGATGAAAGAGAGAAGGATTGAAACTACTTGAGGAATTGGAGAAAGCATTTATGAAAAAGAATTGAAAAAGAAAGAGACCATGATGGGAGAAGGCTAAATAGAAGAAAAGGGCATGAAGTGAGCTAATAAGAAAACCGACGAGTGGAAGAGAAAGAGTTGAATAGAAAGGAACAGATGTTAAGAATTTTAGACGACAAGGAAGAGTTTTAAAGAAATGAAGGGAAAGAGATCACAATCTATTGCGAGAAATAAACTCGATCATGAGCTTTTTTATAACAACCGGTTGGCGTGATTCTCAACTCTTAACTATGATAAGAAGAATCTGAAGCGAGGAAGCCCAAATTTGGGAGCAAGTAAAAGGATTCCAAGTTTTGTACAAGTCTCTACAAAAGATTTTGAGAAAGAAATTGGATGATAGAGACTAAAAAGAATAGATACGAATCCTATAGCGAGAAAAAAGTAATTTAGGAAACTTAGATACGATTAACCTTAATCTTACTAAATTCCTAGAGTTATATTTGAAATGGAAAATACAATAGTGGCAGGAAAATGGGATAGGTTGAGCAAGAAAGGTTGATCTCTCAGTGAGATTTTCTTGAATAACAATGGAAGAAGCCGAAGAAAGAAATAAGAAGAAATGAAAATTCACGAATTTCGGCTTACATTTAGAGTACACATTAGGCCTAGACCCACCAAACATCTTTTCTCCTTGCTATTTTAAAAGAAAAAAATAGACCTTCTCCCTGCCTAACTTTCATTACCATCACTTTCTCTCCTCATATATCAAATTCTTTTAATTCATCGATAATAAAATGAGAATTTTAAATTGAATTGTTTGTGTGCTCATTTGAGTTGTTTGGATTCCATGATTGTATTTGCTTTGTTTAGGTGATTACAAATCAAAGTAGAAATTGTGATCAGGCTAAAACCACTTCTTGATGTAATGAGCTAGTGAAAAGGAAGAGATTATAGTCAAACAAATAAACCAGTTAGTTAGAATGAGAAAATGTAGAATAAGGGCCAAATGATACAGTTTGATTGAAACCTGAGAGGTGCAAAAGTTACTTAAGTTTAGAACATTCGTCGAGAATTGAAGTATCTGATAGAAGGAACAAAACATATTTTTGAGTTTGTGGTATGAACAATAGATCAGGAACTGTTGAACATCAATTAATTTAAATGCTCATTAATATAAAATGAGTCTGAGTACTCCTATGGTTAGTCACATTTAATTCCAACCAAATTCTAAATTCAGTGTGATTGAGGCGAAATCCTAGGTGTCCCCAGGTGACAAAAGAGATGATGAGGCATTCTTGGACGGTTTAGTCATCCCAGCCATCCTGATATATCTTTGTGATTATATCTGAGTAGTTCAGAGAATTGAGCCAACAAGCCTGTCCTCAAAAAAAAAATAGACCAATGAAACTAGCTCATCCTAAAACATCGATCCTTGAGTAAAGAACCATGATTACCGAATTCAAGGAGGAAGAAGAAATGAGATTTGAAGTATATATTTTGAGGAACTCAAAAAGGAATGAAAAGAAAAGACAAAGAGTAGAAAATGCAATAGAAAAGAAAGTTTTATAAAGGATAAGTTTTATCTTGTGCTTCACTCTTATCTATATGATAATTAAGTTCTTAGGGGTGTTTTGACACCTAGTACCTAATGCCATACGGTATGGGAGCTAATAACCAAAGTTAAGCTGGAGTGTTGAAAGCCACAAAGTTAAAAAATTGCACTATCTCTGAATGATGACAAATAAGGAAGTTTCCCCGGTGGAATTACAGAGTGAGTATGGGGCATACGAGTTACGAATTGAAGAAATTAAAAGATGTCCCAAACATGAAGTTTAGGGGAGTTTTATTATAGAAACTAAAGAAAAAAAAAGAAATGAAGAGGAGAAAAGGTTCAAGGTAATCTTAACCTAAAAACTCCTTCCATCTACTATTACCCAATTCTGTAAAAACGAAAAGACTGATTGATCTTGAGAGGGGCTATAATCATCTACATTAGTATGGAGATCGTGTAAAGAACAAGCTGATTTGGAAGAATAAGAAAAAATCAAAATTGTGAAGGACTTTAGGAGTTAAATGACTCGAGTATATAATGAAAGAAAAATAATCTATTGTTCAACAGGATCCAATGAATATGTTGTTTATAAAACAATTTCAACAGTTTAGTTTGCATAAATGCAAGAATAAGAACCCGACCTTGAAATTTGGACTTGAAGCTAGATGTACATAAAATTTTGCATACCTTGCATTGCAATTGAATTGAATGCCACTGCAGAACAAATCAGAGAAAAATGTCCTTAAAATTTTTTTCTTTTATTTTGTTTGAGGACAAACAATTCTTTCTTTTTCTTTGTGAGATGACAAAGGTGCAGAAGTTTGGGGAGTTTGATGAGCAAAGTCATCTATTTTTAAGTTTCATTTTACGCCAATTTTCATATCAAAGAGACAGTGCTGCGAAATGAAACTCACCATTTGTTATTAGCGGTAGAATGGAAGAAAAGAAGAAGATTAAAATCTGAAATAAAATTGGAATAAAAGTGCGATCGATTGTGGAAGGCGAAATAATGGGCAGTCATTGATGCGGTTTAGAGATTACCGATCGATCATGAAGATCGCGACATCGGAAATTGAATCGATGCGGTCGCGACATGGATAACAAGATATTGAGGTCTGACACGGGAAGCGCTGCGTGAGAAAATTTCGCGAAGAAATGGCGAGATCGCGGCGTGTGGAGTCCGAGAATCGTGACATCGAACCCGCGGTCGGCTTCTGAGAGTCATGGGTAAATCGCGATAAATCGCGAATGTCGGCGACATCGGGAACAAACGATTGAGACTGTGGAGGCAGCGAAGTGATGTCGCGACAGGGTTGATGTCGCGGCTGGCCAAAGGCGATCGAGGAAAGATCTGAGTGGCGTGAAGTTGGAAGCCAAGCGGGAATGAGTTTGACCGTCGACAACATATTGATGCGACATCATGAAAACGATTGGTATACAGATCTTTAGTTGATGTCAAAATAAGAGATTGGAAATAATAGCGACAATACGAAGATAAGTTGAATCTTTTAGAAGGCAGGGGCTGGCATTCTTGTGGCGTGAAATCGAATCGCGACATCAGAAGCGACGGTTAACAAATATACAAAGGCGTGACTAGATGTCACGACAAAGAAGATTGTTGTCGTGACACCTAGAATATAACCGGTTAGAAGGCGGAGAACTAGAAGTCGATGTCGCGACAAGGGTCGATGTCGCGTGTCGAGGAACTTCTCGAATGGCGAAAGAAGTGAATTCTTTATCGACCGGTCGAAGTCGCGACGAAGCACCTTGATTGAAGGATGAAGCTTCATAAAGTAATGTCACGACAAGAGAATGACATCGCGACATCAGGAGCAACATGTGAAGCCTACAAAAGAAGTAAGCCGATGTCGTGGCAGGAGAATGATGTCGCGACATCTTGCTATGTCGATTAAGGTTTGTATAGACAAAGAGGCTAAAAGATTGCGACGTGAGATCGAGTGGCGACATGGATGTCATCGACAAGGGTGGTGTGACGAGCGGATGACAGGCACGGATACTCTAAAAATCCTGACGAGGCTACATTGGGATTGATTGGCTGAAAAACCCTATAAATCTGGTATCGAAGCGAGTGGCTTAGTGGCCACAGACGAGAGAAGTGCGGATGTATTTGAAGCTCATTTTTTTAGTTTTTCTTTCCTTTTCTTTTATTTCCTTTAATATGGATAGATTAGATTTAGATTTGTCGTTCTAGTTTTCTTTTATTTCTGGGATTGAGTATTTATCGTTTTATTTGAAATTTGAATCACGAAATTCATTTTTCAAAATTACTACTGAATATGATTCGAGACAAATTTAGGTCGGCTTCTCCCGTTTAATCTGATTGTGCATGATCGGAGGAATCTTTGTAGTGTGTAGTCGGTAATTGAGGAACCCGGCTTTCATTAAAGAATGTTATTAATTACATATCTTTCCTATTGTTATTTCTCGAAGCCAAATTGCAATTTGAGTTTATGAATTTACTGGGTTATGGGTTTAAGGTTTTGATACGAATATAGTTTCTTATACCCGTATTAGAAGCGTTTTCCATTCTCTCGATTTCAAGGAGGTCTCAGTGACACAGAGATGACAATCACGTGGAGTTATGAATCTTCTTGAGAATAATAACGCTATTAGAGATCTAATGAGCTTCTGTGAGTTTGCTTGATAAAATCCTCTTCTCACTTGAAATCCAAGAGCGAGTTGAATGGAGTTATCCAATTTAAACAATGAGAGTTCACCTCGATTCGAATAGTGTAGCGATCGAGTGTTAAATGAGATCAAAGTAAAGGGGAGGGTGATCTATTTTTATTTGGAGGAAGAGTAACACGGAAGTTGTATATCCTTGTGACCGATGGCAGGAGCTAAGATTATTACAGGTCCATAATGGGTATGTGATATTGAAAGAAAATACCAATTAATCTGTTTAAAAGTAGTTATCTAATTCCTGTGATACAAATGGTCTTAAAGTGAATAATGAAATAAGTAATGGAGAATCGGTGAACTATTAATGCCTTGGACAGATTTTGAAATCCGAAAATTCACATGAAAAATTTACAAGTTGACAATAGGAATTGATACTTATGATAACAATGTTCTTAATCGTTCTCCAAGCGATGATTATTCAATTTCTATTCATTTTCCTAACTATTAATTATTCTTTATTCTTTATATTCCAAGTTTATTGTTCATTTCAGTTATTTCCTTTGATTCGTTTTAATTTTCCATGCCATCTATCTTTGGATCTCCATCATTTAGTGGTCGAATAGTATGGAAATTGAGTAGTGAGAGTAGTTGATTTAAATTCGAATCTCTGTGCGGATCTGGACAAATCCATTTTATTACTTCATCGACACATTGCATGCGAATATACTATACAAACCAAACTTTGAAATGATTACTCTAGGAGATATTTGGTTTATATAGTATAATGTCCAACAAGTTTGTAAGCAGATTAGCCGGGATTAGTGTGGTCCTTGGTAACAACGTCATGGTGCATATCGTGTTTGGGTATCAACAAGTTTTATGGCGCAGTTCTTAGGGATTAGTCAATAGTCCATGTGTGCGCGTCATGAATTTGTATCGTGTTTTTGGTCTGTCAGCACGCCCTCAGTCTTCGGAGGATGCCTTCTTAGCGGCCTTAACTTTGCCTCTCAGTGCTTGGGGAAATGGAGGAGGCATGCTTTTCTTCATCGAATCCTCTTTAATCAATATGTGTTCTGGCTCCACTTTCTCTTGTTCTCTGGTCTTTCTCGCAGGTTTGGGCACCGGCTGCTCAATTTCCTTACCACTCCTCAAGGTGATAATGGCCTGGACTTCATCCATTTTTGTCACGAGCTCAACGCAACTTAGTTCATGCACTCCTAGGATTAGAGGCGGAGTGTCAGGAAGAGTCTCACTTTATCTGCACTGTTCTTTGATTAGTCGGGCCTGCGATGGTTATTGCAGTATCAATTTTCGATTAAGACTTTGTGGAGCCCATCAATTCTTTTGTCCATGGAGCTTTCTACCATTTCTATTCTTTGATTCAACTGAGCATTAATAGTTTTCCGCTCCTCTACAGAAAATTCCCCACCACCTTGCTCAAATTCATGATGGCTTGCTCAACGGTGATGATGAGGTTGGTGGGCTATTTGTATTGATGGGAGGTGGACCCATCTTGTTGTTCTTCTTGATGTGCCTGAGAGACATATCACAGGAGGTTTATGTCACGCCCCGATTCCCGGTCCTACCCAATTGGTGGATCTGAGGCAGGTTTCGACCTTGAGACCATAAGCGGGACTCTTTACGATTTTTTTTTAATGACTGTGCACATTGAACATATTTATCTTATAACGAATCAAAATATCAAAGGAACTACTAGGAGTGGTGTCCATCAAAATCTATACACATTTACCGAGTCCCATTTACAAATACAAAACTGTAATTTTACATTTACAAATCAGAGCACGAAACCTACATGTAGTGAACCCTTACAAGTATGTTGGCCCAGCTGTATGCGGAAGTTTTCAGATGTCTTCTCCTATACCTACACGGATTAAAAACACATTGCTAAGCTTTTAGCAATGGGAAACATATCTTATATAAACACATGCATTTATCTTGAATCACAAATAACATAAAAACGATGCTTGGTGCTCGGAGATCACGGGAATTCCTATAACAGGACTAATATATACTTGACTATCATATAACAATTTTGCATATCTTATCCTTATAACAAACTATACTTTTTCATATATCTCTAGAGTATGCAGTCTTGAACTTATACTTATAAACAAACATACTTACTTGGGTCTTACACTTATATCAGACTTATTCTTATTTGGATCTTATACTCATAGCAGGCTTAATCTTGTCGGATCTTATGCTTATGGCATTTAGATCTTCTACTTATAAGCGAGACTTATTCTTATACGTGGATCTCAGTAGGACACATACCCAGTCGGATTCTCGTACACGATGCGAAGCTTATACATGTCACTTGCATCTCCCATTAGAGCACATACTTATGCTTGTATCAGGAAGTATACTTGTTAGTCTCCCCAAATGACATATATATCGAGACTTATCTCGATACTTATCTCGGACTTACAGTGTCGGATCTCCCCGAAGGACATCTACTTGAACTTAGTGACCTAATACTTATCTGTACTCTATTTGTCTGAAGCTTATGCCTTGTTTGATCTCAGTAAGATTCTGAGCTGTCTTATACGAGAGTACTTATACACGTACTAGTATACATCTCGGATCTCACGTAGGGTTCTGGAACTTATGTATACGGGAGGCCCTTAGGTCTTCAGTGTCTTATACCATAGAGACATGTATATTACGAGATTACACACTTGTTTGGAGGTGCCATAGGTGTGAAGTGTCTGGAGCATTATCTTGGTATTGCGAGACTTATTCTTATCGGAGTGCCCGTAGAGTACTATAAAATATCTTGGTGCCATTATCTTTATGCTGTACTATGGAAGTATATCACAGTCTTCTGGAACTTATACTTGATGTGGACTTATTCTTGTATTTGGATCTTATTCATGTGCTTGAGAAGGTACGTAGGTGCGATAAGTGGGACGAGATCATCTTATCTGTGAGTCTATATCGGATATGGACATTTGTTTAGTCCTGAAGTAGGTGCAGATCCTGTGATTACATATACCGGATTCATACAGATTCGGAACATATCCAAAAACAAATAATTTTATCGGGTTTATATCATAGTCATATTCGAGTTACACTTGTTCGGAGGGTACGTAAGGTACTTCTTGGACTTATACTTATATTCTGAGAACATACCTTTTTCACCGTCTGAAGGTACCATGGGTACTACAGGCTTATACTTGTTTTAACGTCTGAAATTGCCGTAGGTACTACAGAGATTAATCAGACCAGGAATTGCCCATAGGTATTACAAGAACAGATACAGAAGTACATTCAGATCTTTATAAGTGTCTTTGTTGTCGAGGTGTCTATCCATATGTCTGTCTAACTACCTAGACCAATCATAAGAAATGAGTAGGACGCAGTACAATAAGTACCCGAAGGTACAATACAGTACTGAGGTGTCGTGCCTTTACCCGTGCGGGACGCGTGCACCTTGCATGAGTGTCGTAGCACCGGCGGGAGTGCGGAGCACCGATGTCGAGGACATCCTTCTAAACAGCAAGGGTGTCGTAGCACCGGCGAGGTACAGCTTACCGATCGGGGCGTACGCCTACGCGGTGTCTTGGAGCTGCCGGGAGTATCGGCTTACCGATCAAGGCGTGCACGCTCCACGCGGGAGTGTCATTGCTTGCAGTGAGGTATGGCCTTACGATCAAGGCGTGGCTGCCGCGCGGCAAAGTGTCGTG
This sequence comes from Tetrastigma voinierianum, assembly GCA_016808115.1. Taxonomy (NCBI): domain Eukaryota; kingdom Viridiplantae; phylum Streptophyta; class Magnoliopsida; order Vitales; family Vitaceae; genus Tetrastigma; species Tetrastigma voinierianum. Next base: position 584,012 of record JAEQBH010001618.1, read on the forward strand.
GCGCAGCCAAGTCTTGAAACCATGGGGCGTCCGTGTTCATTTTCGGTCTGTTAGTCATATGATATATGTCTTTGAACTCATAACCTATCTTTATTACATACGTGTTCGCGACATCTTCTTTTCATGTTCTTGTTCATGTTTAGTTCATTTTATATTCATATACTTATACGGGAATCTTGATGTATTCACATATTCATGTATTCTTGTCCCTCGACCATCTGCTTTTCTTAGAAATTGGAATCATTCAATTGAATCATTGGACGAAGTTATGGCATTTTCATGCCAACCGAGTAGTTTACCGGATTTTACCAAGGGACCAGGTTGCAATACTCATTTTTCGTGCCTTGACTCTATATTTGACAGTTTCTTTGTACTCCTTTTAGCTAGAGTGCTGGGTTTTTCTTTCAACTAGAATCACCCAAATCAGTACCTGAAACTCAAGTTACGTTCGAAACAACAGGACTACTCAGTCAAGGCGAAGCGGGAGGTGGCTGGATTATAGCCCTACTTTAAGTGGGATTTTGGACCACTTAGAGTCAGAATTTGATGATATCTCTATTTCTGGATGTTTGGTTTTCCTTGAAAGTCTAGTTTAATTGATCACATGAATCCACTCAAATCGGATAAGAAACCAAACTGGTCATGGCTAATACGAACAGATCAAAACACAGGGGTGTGCAGGTGCAGGTCGCGTGTGCAGGTACGGGGGTTCGAGGAATGATAAGGTGCAGTCACGAAAAATGCCCATAATGTGTATTTTTCTCCTGGAATTTTTTTAGTGTGTTGATACCCAAATCAACTAATACTCCATACCTTTTTATCAGACCCTCCGATTCATCCTTAAAATCTCATTTTGCAAAATCATCTTTCGTTACATATCTTTCCTCAAAAATCTTCTAAGATTTCTCCCAAAACAACTCTAATATAGGTCCTAGCCCATACACAAATCAAACCCAGAATTTGTTAGGAGTTTATTCTAAACCTAACTTTCAGTGTCATTTAACCATGAATCCAACCTCGAAAGAAGGGGGATTCCGCGCTCATCTTGTTCCTTGTGGGTTTACTTGACCTTAACCCCAGAAATCTAAGGTTAGGATACAATTCTATCAAAACCTAGATTTGGAGACAAGCTATTAACCATACAAAGCCTTAAAATTCATAGATCCTTACAATTCCATACCTCAAAGGGGTTGGTTTCCATACAGCATTTTGGCTTGGCTTCTCTTAACTCCTCTTCCTCTTCTCTTCTTCTTCTTCTCCTTCTCTCTTCTCCTCCACGGTTTGTTCTCTCTCAAAAATGAGACCAATTTTGGTCTTTAAATCAAAATATCTCTTAGGCCTTGTTTGGCTATCAAAAACCCATTTTTGGGTTAAGTTTCTTTATTTGCTTTTGGTGCCACATCGACTTTTGATCATTAGTATTCCAATTTCCTTTATTTCATTTAGCCTCAATGTTGTAACATGACTTTTAAGTCCCTTTTGAATAAATCACTATTTTATCCTTAAATCTTGTAAATTTCGGGTCTCTAGTTTCCATGTTTTAGCATTTAACTCCTGAAACATCCTAAGTATCTTTACAAAATACTAAACATGTCGAAAGCGACTAGGGTATGTTCGAGTGTTCACAGTTTAGGCTTCAGGGCTGAGTTGGGAATTGGTTCTTCCAGTTGGGATTATAGGTGATACATACTAAAAGTGGGCATCAATTTGTATTTATTTTACAGCCACAACATTTGTATTTTTCATGTAACATCAAATCCACTTCTGAGAGGAATGGACAATGTTCTCATGTGGCGAATGAGATGACAATTGGAAACATGGTTGACGGGCATAGATGTCTCGATCCAGCGCAGTACCTCTGCCCAGTTTCTGATTCAGGATTCTTCCATCCTTATGGTTAGGGTGGACAACTTAGCCTTTAGTTCCACATGGTCGGTGAATAAATGCGCCTCCCCTTAGGTTTCTTTGTGTGGTTAATTCTCTCTACCTCTTGATTGGGCTCTGTCCATCCCTTGGAGGTTTCAATGCAGTGGGAAGTCCATGGCTTCATCGAGTTCTTCTTGAGGAGTCCCCCGAACATGGTCTCTAGGGTTGTTTCTATGAAGGTTGTTCAATATCCATAAAAATGGTTATTAACATCCCGCGTGTCGAAGCCATGGGCGGGCATGCATTGATGGTTTCAAGATACCTTTCCCGGCACTGATAAAATCTCTCATTGTCATAAGCTGCAAAGGTGTAGATTTGCCTCTTCAAATTCTTGAATCTATGAGCGCTTAAAGAACTTCTTCAAAAGTGCAGTAGCTGCCCAATTCTGATGGTCCTTGGCCTTAGTGAATTAAGCCAAATTTTGGCTTTGTCTTTGAGGGTCAATGGGAAAGCTTTCAACTTCAGCATCTCCATATCGGTTGCACCCTCTTTGAAAGTTATGCAAACTTCCTCAAAATCCCGGATGTGTGTGTATGGATTTTCGTTTTCCATGCCATGAAAAGTCGGGCTTGAGGGCTACCAGGATAAGGCCTCCTTTTGCTACATCTCGTGGGTATAATGCATCGAGGAGTGCACTCACCTTTGGTGGGTGTGTGATCCCTCAGTGACTTGTAGGCATTAGGCTCCTTTGAACCCCTGTTGGCCTCTCTTGCTCTTGGGTGGGGTCTCCCGTCTGATTCTTTGTGAAGAGCTAACTTCGACCACCATTCGGATCACTAAGTCTTTCCAATACGCCTCTGAGGTTTACGTCCCCCTTTGCATGGTACACAAACACAACACTGTGAAACCAACAAAAACAAGGCTAGCTAAAGGGTTAAAGTTAGCTAAAATCAAACCAGGGGAAAACAGTTTGCACAGTAAAATTTTCAAACTCCCCTGCAGTGAACTGCAAGTGGGGAAAAATTGGTAAAATCAAAAAGAAATGTGAATTCACCAACACTTGTGATGTAAATCACAAGTTCATAGCTTCTCTTTCTCCTTTAAGGCACCATCCGAGCAGCAGCGCCATTGATTCTGTTATAGTAGGTGTTGAATCAGCAAAATTTATATCCTAGAAGTTCCTCTGCGACGTGGCAAAGCTCTTTGCTTGGTATAGTGAAGCTCTAAGTCGAACACGGGGATGGGTTTTCTTGATGAGAGAAGAGTTGCGGTGTATTGAAAATTGTGTTTTCGTTCTTTGGTTTTGAGGTTGTGAAAAAGGTGTGGGTGAATGGTTGGAAACTGGAAATAACTTGAAGTAAAGTTAAGAAAGATTATGAGTCTAGGGCCCAGCGGAGCTTAAGGTTCCTAAGTTAATAAACATGTCTCGGTCTTTTTCCTCGCGTTGGGAGCATGACATATAGTCATTTCCGAGAACCGGATCTTCATTTAACTTTAAACCTAAACCACACAAAGTTTGCCTCTTGAAGGAATGGTATTTAATGAGCATAAATGCTCCCAAGCGATGAAACACCTCTTAAACCTATCAGTAGCTAATGAGGCAATGTGGCAGGCTTCGGTGGATCTAGTGATAAGTATCCGTGAACCCAAAAAGCTTGCTACAAATACACGTTAGGGAGAGCATACTGAAGATTTAACCTAAGGTGAGAAGCGGAACCTGAAATACCATAAGCTTTATACTTAGAAAAGCATGAAAACATGCATCTTACCTCAACCAGCACCTAGTGGCCTTCGTTCAGAGGATGAGGGTTTTGCGAACATCCCTTGATTTGTCATCATCAAGGGTGTTTGGCTACCAAGAAAATGAAGAAAATGAAGGAGGCGGAGAGAAAATCCTGAGCGGCCGAGGGGATAGGAGCTTGATGCCAAATTTTATTGGCGTTGATGTTGAGAGTTGATTGATTTACAAGCAGGCGAGCTTATATAGGTGCTCAGTATGGGAAATTGAATATAAAGATTCAAGAGTACATTGAGACGAGTTATGGCCTTGAGCAAAGCGAGTCAAGGTCAGCACGGCGGTGGGAGTAGTGTTGCGAGAGTTGCAACTGCGAGAATTTGCGAGTTGCGAACTTTACAACCACCTGCTTTCAACGATCCTTCCTGTTCTTCAGCATTTTTGCTCCAAATTTCCTCTGGTTTGATCATGCATCTTCGAATTCGGCTCGGGTTCATGGAGTGTTTTAATTGGATTGAAGATAATGGTATTTGTCTGCTGAAAACTGCAATAATGAGAGCTACTGAAATGTGATCGTAGCAAGTCGGGATCTCGATGTATCAATTGAGTTATTAAAGTCGATTGGTACACAAAAAGATACTTAAAATGCTATAAACAGGGCTTAAAGCTAACTAATTGGGCCTTTGTCCTGCGACCACGTAACAATCCATACAAACATGCAAAATCTTAGTTTCCATACCCAAAACCATACTAATTCCATACCTTTGCTCTTTTTGATCCTTCATTCTTTCTTCTTCTCTTCTCTTTTTCTTCTTCTTCTTCTCTTTTTTCTCTTCTCCCCTTCTCTTCTCTTCTCTACATTTTTGCTCTCCAAAATGAGAGACGAATGAATATTTTGAATTTAAAATAGGCAATGTTTGAGAACTTACATGTGAATTCTTTTCCCACATTTTCCATTTAAGTCCTTCGGCTATCATCTATTCTCAATTCAACTTTCATCTAATTGCAATCTTGAAGCTTATCTTATTTTCCTTTAGCATATATTCTTATTAAATTATGACCCTTAGATTCGAATTAATTAATATTAATTTACCCTTGTCTTTTGTATAAATTCTGGGTTTCCGAAATTTTCTTTTTAGCCTTATTTTATTCTGGAAAAATATACTTTTACTTTTATTATACCTTAAACATGTTATAGAACTGTCAGGGTATAATTTGAGGTGTTACACGAAGTCCATGTGTCCCCAAACACAAGATGAGATGACACACTTGAGTTTGATCCCTTATGCTTCGGCTATAGGATCAATCATGTATGCTATGATATATGCCCCAGACTTCCGATGAATCATATACAAGGTAATCGCAGGCATATACGATTGAACCCTGAGGGTAGATGGATGATGTAAATATCGCCAAATGCGGGACTTCAGGGTATTCACGATATTATGAATAAAAACTCATGAATCTTCTGATCTTGAGGGGCGAGAAGGATGACAAATGATCTGATGAATTATATTATATTGATCAGTAGATGGATTCAGATGATAATAGTTGATTCACTCATCGGATGTGTTTCATCTTCCATGTGTGTTGCAAAGATAGTTTCTTATCTCTTTGTTCTTCAGTATTGAAGGAATTGGTATGCATAAAATACAGGACGATTCCGCCGAGGACGCGGTTTCGGACACCTTCAAACGGATAAATGTTCTGGGTTTCAAACCGATCAGTGGCCCGGACACAACACCGATCAATATACTATTCCAACCTTAAATGTTCTTGCCAGTGATTACTCCAGCCTACCTTTGGCGTATCGTTGATAAAATGTGTTGTAAATAATATTTGTGGTTGATTGCATGATTGTATAATAAAAAATTGTTGTTTATTGTTCATTTTGCTAAGGTTTCTGAGTGTTTTTATTCATAAAGACTGGATAAATGTAATAACATGGGTGAAAGTGGTGCCAGTAATATAGACTGTTCAAGTCTGTTTGTTATGGACGATCGGGACAACCACAACGCACGGCAAAGAAGATGAGGTGATTAACAACCTCGTAAAGTAAGATAATCTAAAGTCTGGACTTAAACGTTAATATCGAATTGATCCAGTTTTGTTGTGTGACGACCTCTTGCCGGGAAAAAATCATCTTGTGAAGTGAACGTTCTTCCGTCGAAGGATATCGATTCCGATAGATGTTATTCTTCTTTCGTCGCGTGTTGATATTGGTGGACCAAAAACATCCTATTCTGAAGCGTAACAAAACCGCCGACCGAACTCACCGCGGATCATGAAAATCGATTGCGATCGTTATTCGACGAATCAATAACGCGATGAAACGTCGAATGGTTCTGCCGATGCGTGACGGGATATTAGTGCGATGTTCAGTGACCAACTGTTTATTGTGTGATCGACCAAAAAGAGGTCGTCCCGGATGTTCTGGCGTGACGGTTTCTCAACGCCGACAGTGTTGGACTCCCGGTGATGAAGGTGACTGGGACGACTGTACGGTTACCAGCTACCTTTTCTTGCAGGAAGAAGATATCCGATGGAGGAAAAACGGGTTGTTGCCATGCTGGGATCGTACCCGTCTTTGCTAAAGTGTTTCGCGTCAGATGCGCATTAACGTTACCGCTGATCGCCGATCGAATGCTAGACGAATCTCTCGTGGGTGGAATCTGCCGTTAAATCTCATTGTTCAATGGACGATGGACGATTGGATCGAATGATGGGCGATGACGAAGTATGAGTATATTCTGGTTGAACGAAGGTAGCATAGTTTGGCGGAGTCGGAAATGTCGGGGGTTGTTGGGTGGTTCTAGAACTTGAATGGGGTTCGGACACCTCTGTGGAATTTACGGGGATCACCTAACACCCCTCCACGGCCTCATCATCTTCTTTTACTTTTCTTTTTTTTTTTTTTTGCCTGCCGGCGGCCTGGGGGCTTTGCTTCTCGTTCAGCCCCATCACCATCTTTCCCTTCTTCTCGGCAATGGCCTCTCCTTTGGTTCCGGCGGCGAATGCCCTGCCCGTTGTTCTTTTGTATTTCGAATGTCATGAATTGTAAAACCCAAGAAATTCCAATTTCTGGAAAAATGGCAAAATCGTAATTTCGGTCAAAAATCCGAAATTTATTCTCTAGATCTCGGATGACAAAAGCAGTTTCAGGTTAAGAATGTCTAAGTGAAATCCTAGCTAGCACGTCGAATTTTGTCAAATTTCGAGACAGTCGAAGTTGGCATGTTTTTCGAGGCATCGCTTTCACCGTTGGTCATTTTGAATTTGATTAAATGATAATGAGACAAAACACTCAATAGTGTCGTCTCTTACAAATGGAAAAAGGGGAGAAGACATGAAGGAGAAGGGGGGACTTACAGTGGAGTTGCAGATTATTTTTTTTAGAGAGAGAACATCTTACTTCTCTCTAAAATACCGGGCGATCCAACCGTCGGAAGTCTTCGGGGCAAGAAGGAAAGTCATTCTACGCGGCGAGGGCAATGCGTGGGCACCGGTTTCTTGGAGTTTTGACAAACTCCGTGAGGTAGGGGTTTCTCCCTACTTGAATTTTACACTTTGTTTAAGTGTATTTATGATGCTTGAGTTATTTGAAGCCTTAGACTAACCATTTGATCGGTCCCATCTGCTTCAGGATCGAATTATTGAAAATTTAGAAACCCAAATGGACAGCCCGTGACTGTCCACAGGCTGTTTGGGTTGGTCATGGTGAAATGTGTTCTTTAGATTGTATTGTGATGTGTGTGAGGCCGGAAATGGCCATGAAATTCGGGTTCCCAAAGTGAACCGATGAATTGATGAGTGAATGGGAATAGTAAACCCGAGGGTTTTACTGTTCATAGGAATAGTGACACGAAAATAAACTTTTGTGGTGAGCTGTGTTTGGTCGAGTAATTCAATTTGATTGCCTAAGTGTTTGATACCTAATTTAGTGAGCTAATTTTGGTGTGATGGAATGTGTAATTACATAACATGTTTGTGTTCATGTGAATATATGCATGATTATATGTTGCATGTGTTATAAATTGTAATGAAATTGGCGTCATGCGTTAAAGTATTGGCTGGGCGCTACAGAACAGGAGTGAGTGCATGAGGTGATTCTCGAGAGAATAGTTTAAGGAGTTGATAAATAATGTATTGCTCGGAGGGTAGTCCACTATAAAATATCAATGCGTCGAGTCGGCTTGATTGATATAAATCGGATGTCCACTAAATATAACATGGGCAGTCCTATTATATCGGAGGGTAGTCCACAAATAATAACAAATATCTTTGTAAAAAAATAGTAACTCATACGAGGCTTAGAGCGAGTGTGGGGAGTCGATGAAGACTGGGGTATGGGATTATGCGGAAGACATTCAAGTAGGATGTGCATTTGCTTGAATGTGTGTTTACTTTAGAGCATTGCATATGCACTTAGGTGGAGAGTAGCCCATTTAGGGTGATTCCCACCCTCTGAGCAGAGCGTAGCTCCTGCTGTCGAGGAACATATTTTTCGGTACGGGGCGCACGAAGAGAGAGACGGCTCCTCATAGGGGCGATTTTGAAGAAATTCGGGAGTGTGGCTTTAGGATTTTATGATGTATATGTATTAGAACTTTTGATTTTAATATGTGTTGTATGAGAGTAAACTTTTAACTCTTGAAAACATGATATGTAGTTGATGTATGATGATGGATATTGTAGTTAATGTATGATGATGGATATTGTAGTTGATGTATGATGATGGATATTGTAGTATGGGCCCAAGAGGCCGTTTTTATCCATATATGTATCATGTGATTAATGTTGGGACGGTGATGGTGATTAGGAAACCTACGTCTGAGAGACTCGGCCCGATTTTAAGTGAAGATGTGGTCACCCGACCTTCACGAGAATCGTTTCGCGGGTTGACGAGGATAGTCGGCGAACCCCGGGATTTGGGGCATCAGTTTGGTATCGAGGCCTGAGTATGGCTACCTGGGGGCCCGAGGGGGTTTGGAGGCTTGGCCATAGTGTGGGTAGAACATCACCGCTGTGTGTGGTTCGATGTGAGTTAGGTATGAGATTACCTAGGAAATCACAGAGGCAAGCTAAGTCTTGCATCCATGTGTTTGGTGTGTTTTTTGTGTGATTTGGTAAATTGTGTATGAAAAGTAGGCATAACATAGATTGTTGTACCATTTGTTGATTGTTTGTGTGCATAGTTAGCATAGGTGTGGACAATTTTTTGAGTTCTCACAGTGTGTGGCTGGAAAAAAAATTAGAAAATATGAAATAAATTTTAATAAATTGGATAATGAAATAAGATTTTAATAAATTTTATTTGGTTTTAGAGGTGAAAGAATTATTTTCTAAGGTTTACAGTGTAAAGCGAAGATAATTAGGCAAACTAAATTTTTTCAAATTTATTAGAGTATGCAGAAAATGAGAAAAAAGTATGAGTATATTTTTTTTTAAGTATTTTCCAGTGGCTGGAACAAATGCAAAATGAAAAAAAAAACAAAAAAACAAATAGTGAAAAACGAAAAAAAAAAAATGTGTGTTCTGAGCCCAGTTTGTTTCTTTACTTGAGTGTATTGCAAGAAAGGGAAGTGTATTGCAAGAGAGTGCAGTGTGGCTAGGGAAGAAATTGTATTGCAATATAGTTTAGTGTTGTAGCTTAAGGGTGAGTTGTTTGCAATCTGAAGGGAAGGAGGTGTGTTTGCAGGGAGGCGGTGTGTCACGATCTGGAATTTTGTATCGTGAGGCGGCTCTGGCGGCCAGGCTAGTGTATCGCCATCTGCATGAATTGTATTGTGACTAGAGAGCAGCGTGGCCCAGGCGGGCGTTGGCGACTGGCGATGTGGCGTGTGTGTGAGGCGACGGGGCCTTTCATGCCAGCAACAACTGCTTGACATTATCACTCTTGAAACGAAGGCCAAGGGGCGAGGCTGCGACCTGCGCCGATCTTGTGTGACCATGCTGTGGCGCTTTGTCGCGTGCTGTCTTGTAGGAGCTGGGCCAAGTTGATTGCAGTGCACCTGGTTCGATCGACTTCGGCTGTTTGACCGGTTTTGAATCGATTACTATTCACGAGTCCGATTTTGGGCCTTTGTTGCGACTGCGTTCATGAACAACGTTCATGAACTTCGGTTCATGAACGCATTCATCAATATTTTTCGGAGAAAAATTAATTAAATTAAATTAAATCAAATCCAAATCAAATCAAACAAATTGGACAAAATTTTGAAAAATAAATCATACAGAAAAATAAAATTTTGTTGTCCGTAGTTGTATCCTCTGTTGGATAAATGGTCTTGTTATGTGAAGCAAGGGATTAACCTCACGCTCTAATTACGTATTATGAATAGTGTCCTCGGTGTCTTATGCCTTAGAATCTTGTGTGTGGTGAAATTGTATAGATGGCTAGTCTCAGAGGACGAGGGACGTAGAGAGGGCGTCAAGGGGTACTAGTCGGGCACCATGGCATTTGACCGACCACCGGTGTTGATCGACGAGGCCTTCGTGGGGCATTTGTAGGTACGGCCCGGTAGTATAGCCTGGTGATATATCAGGTAGTCAGGAAGGTTTAGTAACCTCCAAAGGTTTAGGGCGCATCATCCTCGGAAACATTTCTGGGGGAGGAGATGATGGTGTGAGACCATTGGTTTATGCGGTCGAGAGAAGGTGTTAGAGGCCATGGAGATTACCTCACGGCCGGCAGGGATCGAGTTAAGGCTGTTCGTGAAGGTGAGGCAAGTGACAGGATGGGCGAGGACCTCTAGAGACTTAGAGGCTATGACATGGGCGAGTTTAGAGCATTGTGGGTAAGTACTTCCAGGTTCTTGCCGAAAGGGCATGCATTTCGGGGAGTTCTAGAGGTGGAAGCAGAGGGGATGACAGTGATGGATTATGTGGTTGGGTTCTGAAACAGCAGATTCTTTGATGATTAAGTGGCCACGGTTGTAGCCAGGTTAGGAGATTAAAGGGTGAAATTTGAGGATTGTGTCGTCGGGCCGAGTTGTGAGCCTTGTTGTAACACCCCAAAATATGCCCTTCTTGATTTTTCGACATATTTAGGGTGTTTTGTCAATAATTTGAGACTGTTTCGTGAGTTAAATGTGAAACATGGAAAGCAGGTAAGGAAATTTACAAGAATTAAGGACAAGAGTGGCAAATTCTAAAAGGACCTAAAAGACATGAATTGATGAGTTTGAGGCCACAAGTAAATAAAGGAAAGTTTATTTATAAAATAGAATGAGTTATGGGCTTAAGCGAATAAAGAAAAGAACCCAAATGGGTTTTATTTAAAGGTAAACATAGCCTTAACAAAGCAAATAAGTTAAGTGAAGACCAAATTTGGTCTCCAAAAGGAGAAACTTGATAGAGGAAGAAGAGAAAGAGAGAGAAAGGAAGAAGAAAGAAAATACAGCAGAGCCAAGAGTATAGGAAACTAAGCTTGTAGTTAACAAGATTCTATATGATTATCTAATAATTTCCATGCTTGTTTGGTTTATTAGCTTGTCCCCAAACTTGGGGTTTGCTAGGAGTTTCATCTTAACCCAAAATTATGGAAAGTAAGGTGGAGTAAATTCCCCATATGGCCTGAATAGTTATGGAATCCTTCCTTTTTGAGGATGGATTCATGGTTGGTGAAATGATAATTGAGTTAGGGTTTGGAGACAAGCCTAATAACTAATCATCATGTTTGGTTTTGTATATGGGTCATAACCATATGTAGAATGATTTTGGAGGAATTCATGAAGAAGTTTGAAGAAAGATATGTAATTGAAAGATGAATTGAATAGAAAAGAGATTCGAGTGAATTTGAAATAGTTTTGATGTGTGTTTGAGTATAGAGTTGAATGGAACAAAATATCAGACGTGTAGGAAAACACACATTCGGGCATTTAGTTGAAGTGTGCGGTACACCACAGGCACAATACTAAGTACACTTTGGGTTCTAGATCATTTTGGCCACGTGTGCGGTGCACGTTAGAGTGTACCAGTACACCATTGCATTTTCGGCTTCGACCCGGTTTTCATATTTTGGCCATAACTTGCTCATTTTCTTATCGATTTGAGTGGCATTCAGTGTGGTGCGATAAACTTCAGGAGAACCAAACATAAAATAGACATTGTCAAATTCATTTCTAAGTGGCGAAAAAATTCGGCTCAAGTGAAATGTGTGTAATCGATTCTGCATCGGTTTGATCATAAGTGAATGCGGAGTTGTTTCGGGCGTATCTTGAGATCCGGTGCTCTCCAGATAGGTGATTCAGGTTGGAATAGAACCTTAACACACCTTAAATTTAAAGGATTACAAAGAACTAGACATGTCAAATATGGAGTCAAGAGCACTGGAAGGAAATAGTATTCAAACTGTCACCCCTCGATATAAAAATCGACAAGCCCAGGCTAGTTGGCATGAAAATGCCATAACTTGAGTTTGGATGATCCGATTTGAATAATTCCAATTTCTAATTAAAGTTGATTCATAGAGGAACAAGAATACATGAATGATGTGTGAATACGTAAGTATTCATGTATAAGTATAAGTATATGAAATGCCATATGTAAGGGGCATGAAATAAGGAAAGTATAGGAAATGCAATATGTATAAACATGTTCATGAAACATGAATTGATGTGGCTGTAAGCAATTGAAATGTGAACATAGACATGAACATGAAAATAGCAATATGTCATAAAAACATAATGTAGCTAATAAGGCCCCTATTATAAGATAGTAAGTTCTTTGAACTAAAATAATTGTAGAATTACTGGGCCGATTGTGGAATGACATGACACCTATGTTAAGTGGGCAGGCACATTAGTGCCCGGTACTCTCGTTGTGGCACTCTCGGCCAGTGCCCGGCACATTTAGTGCCCGGTACTCTCTGAGTGTACTTGGTACTCTCGGATTAGTGCGTGGCACTCTCGTAGATGCCCGGCTGTGTGCCAGTACTCTCTAGGTAGTAGCCCGGTGCTGCAGTTAGTACTTGATCTCTCGATTAGTGCGGCGGCACCTCTCTGAGATTCTTTGGCACTCTTTGCTTTGTGCTCTGATACCTCGATGTATCTTTATTTTCTTCCAGTTACTTATTATCTTTATTAATCACACTCATTTCGTATTCTCTTTGGTCAAATGATCAAGCAGTTATATGATAAGACTACGAATAAAGAATAAGAACAAAGGAATTAGATATGGTAGAAGATGAGATGTACCTCTGAGATACCTCACGTATATGTTACGTATTTACTCTGGGTTCCTACGCATTTATTACGCCAGTACTGCTGGGTAGCACATAAATCATGGAAATTACGTAGTACCTCTGGGTGCCAGTATCATTGAAATAAGTACAAGTTCTGTAATATAAGTATAAGTCCAGTAGTACCTATGGGTACCTCCGTATAATGAATATGTGTAGTACCTACGAGTACTTTTGTACAAGTATAAGATTCGAAATACAAGAATAAGATCTGATATACAAGAATAAATATAAGTCATGTGGTTCCACTCAGTACCTCGTGTCTGGTGTTCTGTAGTACCTCTGGGTACTCAGTATCTGCTTAGGATTACATGGTACCTGGGTACTCCTGTATACGATTAAGTTACGTAGTACCTGCAGGTCACTCACAATAATACGATTATGACTCTGTAACTCCTCTGGGAGTCCCGAGGAATGATAATAAACACATTAAAATTATAAGTTACAGGAATAAGAATAAGCTCGTAACTCCTACGAGTCCGAATGAACATACGTGCATTATAAGTATAAGTTACGTATAAGGCTCTTAGCCAACTCCTCACGGAGATCAGAATAAGTATAAGTCAGTAGAACCTAAGGGTACTCGTGTCGATTAAAATAAGTATATGTATACGACATGATATTTTTGCTATGGACTAATGTTCATACACGACATGCTCTCATTATAAGTCGATTTGTTGGAAGCTTATCGTACCCTACGGATACCTTCGCACATGACTAAGATCTGAAATACAAGAACCAGTTTCGTAACACAAGCATAAGTTTCGTAAGACCAGTATAAGATCTGTAAGACAAGTATATACGCTCTGTAAGACATGTATAAGATCTGAAATACATGTCTAAGTTTTGTAATACCAGTATAAGATCCGTAAGATAAGTATACGCTCTGTAAGACATGTATAAGATCAAAATACATGTCTAATTTCTGTATCTTGATCTCCAAGATCAACAAGATAAGTATAAATCTTGTAAGACATATATAAGATCTAAAATACATATGCAAGTTCTCAATAATATATTATAGTCCCATTAAGGATAAGTATATGCTCTTGTAAGACATGTATAAGATACAGAAATACATGTCAGTTCGATAATACCGCCTTGAGATCGAAATACAAATATGTGCTCCCAAATACCCAGTATAGGATTCAGTAAGACATTATAAGTTTTATGGTACTTACAAGTACTTCCGTATAAAGAATAAGTTACGCGAAAATATCGGTATCGTTCCGTAATTTTACTGCTTGATACCTACAGGGTACCTCAGTCAAGAATTCAAACTCCGTAGTATAAGCATAAGTTCAACATACGGAATCGAAATAGAAACAAGCTTGAAGGATAAGTATAAGTACATGTATAAGCTACGATTTTGCTTTTTCAAATCTGAATAGTATAAGATCTTAATCGGGATAAGTCTTGCCATAAGTGTAATTTACAGGTAAGTATAAGGCGCTATAGTATAAGTTCGTCAAAATGATAGTAGGACATGCGGACCTTGAAGCTGGTTACAAGGCAAATTATATATGTAAATATATGATGAGATTCACGAAGATTCATTATACATTTATACTTTGTTTTATGTTATTTGTGATTTGAAGTAAAAGGTATGTGTTTTACTGTATAAGATATGTTTCTGACTAGCGTGAGCTTAGCACGGGTTCAAACTCAGTGTAGGTACGAGGAAGACATCAAGAAGACATCGCATCTGTTTGAGTATATCACAGTAAGGGTTCATCCTGGGCAGTCTGTATTTCTGAATATGTAATTGGAATGTAAGTTGTTTTTGTATATGTATAAATAAATGGGACTCGGTTATATGTGTGTCTAGATTTTCCCAGTGGACACCACTCAGGTCAGTGATTCTTTTGGTTGTATATAATGTTACGGTTCTTGTTATAAGATGTGGGCATACAGTGCAGGATCGACTTTTTAAAAAAAAAAATCGAATTAAAGAGTCCCGGTATATGGTCGCACCCGAACTTCGGTCGGATCCATGATCGGGGTCGGTAGGGATCCAGTGTGACGTCCGCCTACGGGATATGGACTCCGTGGTTGGGACAGCCACGACCGCAGAGAGATGGGGATGCTCGAGCACTGGGATCGCGAGTGTTAGTGAAGGGAAGGATGTCGGTCTTCTTCCAGTTCGGAAAAAGGTGAGAGCTTCTAGTTCGCGTGAAGTTCAGTCGCGGCCATACGGGCCGAGACGGATGAAGTTCTTGGTCGGGGCGGGGCGAGCGGTGTCTCTGTAATCAGCATTGACCTGTGGAGGGATTGCACTAGAGGCGGGGATCTGGGTTTAGGGCGCGACCTGATCCCGGTCGATGAGACGGGGAGAGGATACGATCACGTTCACTGACATGAGTATAGGCCCGAGGCGATCTCGGGTTTGAAGGGAGCTACATGGGCACCTCCATTTCACGAGCGGGCAGAGGCGGTAACTGGGTAGAGGTGAGGACAAGGCCTGACCGGTTGAGGGTTCAGAGTATACATGCCATCTGCCCGTGAGGCTGAGTCAGTGGTCGACCGATTTATCTGAGGTACGTTTTGCTATCTACTTTATGGTAGTGTTGTTGGTCCCGGTGCTTCACATTCATTCATCGTGCATCGATTTGTGATGAGTTGGGCTTGAGGTTAGGACCTTAGAGGAGCCTTTTGTATGTTGAGTTCTCCCCTAGGGATTAGGGCGAGAATAGGGATGATATGTCGAGGTTGCGAGCTAGAGATCTCGGGGACTCTACTCACAATGGACCTAAGGATCATGGACATGTCAGAGTTCGATGTCATCCTAGGGATGGATTGGCTGACAGCTTACAAGGTCGTTATCGATTGTGAGCGTAGAAGGGTTACCGCCTACACGCAGGATGGTACTCGTGTGGTATTTCAAGGGGACAAGCATGATATTTTGCCCCATATAGTATATAAGTCCAGGTGTCAGGGACAGTTAGCGGGTTAACTAGCCAAGGCCTTACTGGGGGCGGAGAGACCCCGGACTTAGATCTACAAGTGGTATGCGAGTATGTGGATGTTTTCCGGATAAATACGGACCCTACCTCCACAGAGAATTAAGTGGGCTCATTATCAGATTCCACTGCTACGGTACTTCGCGTCTCTGCCGAAACCCACATAGGATGGCACCGAGTTGAGTTGCGGGAACTCGGAGACGTCCGGCCTCTGAGAGTTACTAGATAAGGGTTCATTAGGTAGAGCACTTCACCATGGGTGCTCAGGTTCTATTCGCGAAAGAAGGACAAAACCCTTGTGCATTGAAGTTATCGACAGGTTGAACGAGGTTCTGGATGTCGAGAATCGAGTTACCCATTGCGAGGATTGATGATTTGTTTGATCGGTTGAAAGGAGCGAGTCTACTCGAAGATAGACCTTATGATTTTATCAGTTGAGGTCAGGAGACGGATATCCTAAACGGCGTTTAGGGCCTTATGGGCACTTTGAGTTCACGGTAATGCCACTTTGGATTAATAGAATGCGCCAGGTGCTGATCATGGATCCTTTATAGGATATTCTGACCTATTTAGATCAGTTTGTAGTAGTCTTGGATGACATTTTGATCTACTCCCGATCAATTGGAGCATGAGTATCACTTGGTCGTCTTCACGATTGTTGAGACCATCGGTTATGCGCTTGAAGTTGATGAAAGTCACGGTTTGCGAACTACTAAGGTGAGATTTTGGGACTGCGATGGTGTCGGCATCAGGCGTGTCGGTGGACCCGGAGAAGGTCGGCGATGAGTTGGGAGGCGAAGTCGGTCTTCGGGGAATCGATAGTTTCTTAGGACTAGTAGGGTATTACAGGAGATTCATTGAGGATTTCTCCCGGCTAACAGCACCTATGACTAGGTTGCTCGGAAGGAGGTCAAGTTTAGTGGGATGACCGATCACGAGGAGGCATTCTAGGAGTTGAAGGAACACTTCAGCTCCCATCTTGATAGTCCTCGGGCGGGGAGACGGGTACCTGATGTATTGTCTTGCCTCGAGGCGGATTAGGATGTGTTTGCAGTCACGATTTTGAGGAGGTAGTAACTATGGTTCGTGTCAGTTGAAGAATCCGCAGCGAATTACCCCACACGACATACGCTGGAGTTAATGATAGTAGTCTTCGCCTTGAAAGATTTGGCGCCACTTATCGCGGGGACTGAAGATGCTGGATGAAGTCTGAAGTATATTTTTACTGTGAGACCTCGACATGAAGCAGTGAAGTGGATGGAGTTCCTAGAGGATTTATGACTTCACTTTGCATTACCATCCCGGTAAGGCAAATGTGGTGGGCTGATACACTCATTCGAAGTCCACCGGGCGTTGGCTAGTGGCTTCGAGAGTGGCGGATGCTCGAGGCGTAGGGACGGTTGGGCTGTCTGACGAGCAAGCTTCAGGTACCTTAGGGGAGTTTAGTGGCTACCGCGCGTCTGCGTTGGCGGTGGTTGAACCCGGTGGGCGGGGCGGAATGAGTGTCCGTCGGGGGACCGAGAGTGCGGTCGGTCGCAGTGGCGAGAAATTTGGGCCAGTTCACGCGGATGGTAGTCTTCTTCGATGGGGGCGGGCCGGGTAGTGGTTCCCTAATTTGTGAATTTGAGAGAGGAGATTCTCGAAATTTCTTTGCTCTCGGAGTTGTCGATGCATCAGGAATACTGAAATGTGTACCCCGGGATCTTAAATCATAGTATTGGGTGGGATGAAGAGACACGTGGGGACTTTGTTCGACGATGTCTCACGTGTCGATGGAGTTAAAAATTTGACACGAAGCGGCGAGGCTACCGACCATTGGGGTGCAAGGTAGTGGAAGTGAAGTGGCATGTCGATGGACTGTGACCAGCTTGCCCGCGAGCGGCGAGGCATGACGGTATGGGTGATGGTGGACGGCTCCGCGAGTCGGCACATTTTTCATTTGTGCGGATGACCTTCACCTTGGAGATTACCTTGGGTTGTACATTGAAATGAGCCAGAGCTGGCGGGTACCGGTATCCATGGTGTCGGATAGGGACGAGGTTTCTGACGCACTTTGAAGAGTTTCAGCTATGAAGCGCGCGGTGGCGATAAGTACGACTTTCCACCCTCAGACGGATGGTGATCGGAGAAGGACTATCAGTGTTAGAGGACGTATTTGCGAGCATGCGTCTGGATCCCATCGGTAGTTGGAAGAGTACTTGCCCTTGGTGGAGTCGCCTATAACAACGGTTATCGGGGCGAGTATACGTCTTTCAGGAGGCATTGTATAGAGGCCATGTAGGTCGCGGGTTATGTTGGATCGAGGTGGGAGAAGAGCTCGAAAATCAGTCTGATCTGATTAGAGACAACTCAGAAATTGAAGCTATCTGGCAGTATCTCCTCCACGGCTCGGGTAAATGAAATTATGCGGATGTCTGACTGTCGACCCTTGGGTTGAGGAGTTAGGGATCAGTTTTCTTGAAAGTGATGCTAAGAGAGGAAGTGATGAGGGTTCGACGAGCGTGGGAAGTATCGTAGAGATTCGTTGGGCCTTCGAGGATACTTTCGAGGAGGATAGGCGTATGGCGTACGGTTGAAACTGCAGCCCGAGCATATCAGTGTCCACGAGGTGTTTCACGTCTCCGTAACTCGGGTATCTGCGAGATCCGGCTCATATGAGTGGTTGGGGACAGATCGAGGTTGACACTAATGGGACCTTTGAGGAGGGACGGTGTGTATTTGGATAAGCCGTGATCGGGGTTTTGTGATGCAAGGCAGTGAGAGGCTAGTGGGGGAGTGCTATGGTGGCACTATGGGTAGAGGTCACATGGGGCGCGAGGACACGATCACGGGCCACATATCACAGCAACGTTTTAGGAATGAAAGTCGTAGTTTAGTCGTTTAATAATTAAATGGCGAGTTTATACATGGTAGAATGCATATTTGCATATGCATGTAGTGATATGAATGTTGAGAATTTAGGATAAATTCCTTTTAAGAAGGGAGAATGTAAGACAGAAATTCAATTACGGAAAAATGGTAAAATCGTAATTTAGGTCAAAAATCAAAATTTATTCTCTAGATCTCGGATGACAAAGCAGTTTCAGATTGGAATCGTCTCGCGAAATCTAGCTAACACGTCAATTTAAGTCGGTCAGGGACGGTCGGAGTTGTACGTTTTTCAAGGCATCGCGTTTTGGGTGACGTAAAAAGATTTTCGATGCGAAAAAAGTCACATATAACACGTACTCATGT
Source organism: Tetrastigma voinierianum (assembly GCA_016808115.1). NCBI lineage: Eukaryota > Viridiplantae > Streptophyta > Magnoliopsida > Vitales > Vitaceae > Tetrastigma > Tetrastigma voinierianum. The sequence goes on from JAEQBH010001618.1 coordinate 603,048, forward strand.
GCCATAAGTGGCATGAGTAGAGAAATGATGAAAATGGACGGTCGAGATAGTGCCAAATGTCAAAACTGGGAAAATAAGGGACAAAATGGTCATTTTGAATTTGATTAAATGATAATGAGACAAAACACTCAATAGTGTCGTCTCTTACAAATGAAAAAATGGGAGAAAACGTGAAGGAGAAGGGGGGACTTACAATGGAATTGCAGATTGTTTTTTTTAGAGAGAGAACATTTGACTTCTCTCTAAAATACGGGCGATTGTAGTCGAGTCTTCGGAGCAGAAGGAGAAGTCGTTCTACGCGGCGAGGGCAACGCGTGAACACTGGTTTCTTGGAGTTTCGACAAACTCCGTGAGGTAGGGGTTTCTCCCTACTTGACTTTTACACTTTGTTTAAGTGTATTTATGATGCTTGAGTTGTTTGAGGCCTTGAACGGCCATTTGATCGGTCCCAATACTTAGGATCGAATTATTGAAAATTTTAGAAACCCAAATGGACAGCGTGATGTCCACGGAGCTGTTGGAGTTGAGTCATGGTGAAATGTGTTCTTTAGATTGTATTGTGATGTGTGTGAGAGTAGAGATGGCCATGAGAGTCGGGTTCCCAAAGTGAACCGATGAATTGATAGTGAATGGAATAGTAAACCCGAGGGTTTTACTGTTCATAGGAATAGTGACACGAAAATAAACTTTTATGGTGAACCGTGTTTGGTCGAGTAATTCAATTTGAATTGCTCGTGTTTGATCATGAGCCCAAGTGAGCTAATTTTTGGTGTGATGGAATGTGTAATTACATAACATGTTTGTGTGATTTAAAGTATGTGAATATATGCATGATTATATATTTTGCGTGTGTTATAGAATTGTAATGGAATTGGCATCATGCAAGTACATATGCCTTTGGGAGCACCACTAGAAGCAATAAGTGAGTGCATGAGGTGATTCTCGAGAGGAATAAGTTTACGAGGGGTTGACTAAATAATAATAATTATCGGTGAATCGTATAAAATATCAATCGTCGGAGTCGGCCCAATTGATATACATCGGAGGGTAGTCCACTAAATATAACATCGAGGCTTGAGTCACTACTTATATAGGAGGTAGTCCTGATAATAACAAATATCTTTGTAAAAAAAATAATGTTTCTCATCGAGGCAGGCGAGTGTGAAGTCGAGTGAACTCGGGGTATGGTATACGGGGGAAGACATTCAAAGTAGGATCATGCATTTGCTTGAATGTGTATTTACTTTGGAGCATTGCATATGCACTTAGGTGGAGATGGCCCATTTAGGGTGATTCCACTGCGGGCATTGGATTCACCTGTCGAGGGAACATATTTTTCGGTCACGGGGCGCAGCGAGACGGCTCCTCATAGAGGCCGATTTTGAAGAAAGTCGGGGTGTGGCTTTAGGGATTTTATGATGTATACATGTATTAGAACTTTTGATTTTAATATGTGTTGTATGAGAGTAAACTTTTAACTCTTGAAAACATGATATGTAATTGATGTATGATGATGGATATTGTAGTATGGGCCCAAGAGGCCGTTTTTATCCATATAACATCATGTGATTGATGTTAGGACGAGGTGATGTATTTGGGTAGAGCTCCCGTGCAAAGGGACTACGCCGTTACTCGTGAAAGATGTCGGGTCACCCAGGCCTTCCGCAGTGTTCGCGGGTTGACGGGTAGTCAACGGACCCTCGGGATTTGGAAATACATGAATACTAGTTAGTCGTGTTGTATTATAATTGCTTGGCAACAAGCATTGCTATGTAACGTCGAACACCTTTTTGGTGCAATTAACAAAATTGTAGTTTTTTATTTCTTTCGTGCCTTATTGCAATTATGTGTGGATATTTTATATTTTTATCTAAGGCTAATTGTTTATTATAAAACTTGTTAGTGGGTCGGTTTTTAGTCAGAGAGAAAACCCTTGGGCTTGGCCCTGCTTAGTATCTGATTGCCCTAGAGTGCGTCCAGTTGTGATGGTTGAGATCGAGGCGATCGTGTCGATCATGCCGCATTAAATGCGACTACATGCCCTAGGCGGCGATATATATAGATAGGCATCATTAAGTCGTATCTTTTTCCCTTCCGTGTTGTTTTGGTTTATCTTCTTCTCCCTTGGCGACCAACCACTGCGAATAGGCTAGCTCTACCTTGCGTTCGTTTGTGAGTCATCGTTGCAGGCATTCGCCCCTTTCATTCTACAAGTAACTATCATTGTGCCTTAGTAGCGTTGGTCCTTGGTGGTGGGTTTAAACATTAAGCACACGGAAGAAGGGAAGAGTCTTAATACTTATTCGCTTGGGGCATTGTGCCAGGACAAATATTCTTATACCAATTTGGTATATGCCTAAGGTCTAATATTCGTCTTTTCCTCTCCTTTTGATCTATTTGTAGAATGGTGAGGGGTCGGGAAGAAACTTCCACAAGTGGTCGTCCCGGAGGGCGACCCCGAGCGAAGCCTTCTGCAAGTAGTGTCATTGCGTCCCTAACAATGGAGGAATTAAAAGTGTATTGCGAGGTGCATGATAACATCGACCTTCGATTGATGGAGAGGGCGGACGATTCCACTTTGGGTGGAGAACACAATGGTGTGTTCTTTACGAACATCGCGGTCGGACTACGGCTTTCCGTGCGGCCGTAGTTAAGCGGTTTTGCATTTACGGCGCCCCGACCCTCATCCATCCCAGCGTGATCCAGGTATCCTAATGGCGACTCGTCTTTGAATCATCCCCATGCACCAGCTTGATCTTTCTTTGGTGGAATTTTTCATTGTTACTTCCCGAGCATGGTCGATGCCAGGATGTCCGCATGTTGGTTTTGAGCCCCAGGTCACATGGGCAAGAGAAAATCTAATTTTCTCAAAAAGGGTAAAATCATAATTTCGGTCAAAAATCCTAAATTTATTTTCCATATCTCGGATGACGAAACGGATTTCACCGTTAGAATTGTCTCGCGAAATCTATTTGCCTGCGTCGAATTAGAGGCGGTTGGAAATTGCTGCGTTTTTCGAGGCATCGTTTCGGTGTCGTAAAAAGCGTGTTCGATCAATGACAAAAGTCACATATAACATGTACTCATGTTACACAAGTTGCATGAGTAGAGTGATGATCGAAATGGACGGCCGAGATCGTGCAGTGTCGAAATAGTGGAAAGAAGGGACATAGATGTCATTTTGAAATTTTAAATGATAATAGGACAAAAGCTTGAATAGTGGTTGTCTTCTCCAATTAGAAAAGAAGAGAAAAACGTGGGGGATGCAGTGGGGAGGCAAAAAGCTGGATTTTTGGCATTTTAGAGAGAGAAGGATCTCCTTCTCTCTAGATTTCACAGGAGAGATCAGACGATTAAAATCTTTTCGGACGAAGGAAAATTGCTCTACGCGGAGGAGCCTCTGCGTGGGCTCCGGTTTGAGAGTTTCGACAAATTCCGTGAGTAGAGGTTATCCTACTTGGGTTTTACACTTTATTTAAGTGTTTTTGTAATGTTTGAGTTAGTTGAGGCCCGTGAGGCCGTTTGATCAGTCCCGAATCTTGGAAACAGAGTTGTTGTAAATTTTGAAACCAAAATGGATAGGTCGTGCGGTGGTGAATTTGTTTGGGCTCTTATGGTGGTTTATCACAATAAATTGTGTTTTGTGTGTATATGAGGTGAGAATGGCCATGGGAAATTCGATTCCACAGAGGAGGCAGTGTAGGAGAATTGGGCTACAGTGGGCTGACCCACTTGCTCTGATATGGGGCTGTAAGCAGTCTCGGTTGTATGAAATTGACCATAAATGTCCATGTGTTTTGGCATTGGAATTGTTTGATGTGAGTGGCTTGAGTTGATTAATTAAAGAAATTAATAGGTTAATGCTTGATGTGTTAACGTGATGCCATAATTATATAGAATATAATTGTGGGTGTAGGCCATTGGAAATAGAATAGTGATTAGCCCAAGTGAGCAAAATTGGGAATTAGTAGGTTAATGCATAAGCTTGAGGTGTCAACATGATGTCACAATTATATGGAATATAATTATGTGTGTATGCCATTGGAGATGAGATTATGTTTAGCTCAAGTGAACTAATTTGGGTGATGGTTGATATTGTTGAATTACATGTGGTGTAATTGTAAATTATGTAAATATATGCATGATGGTATATTTGCATGTATTGTATATATTGTGTGAAATGGCATAATGCATCTCATATGCACTGGGGTAGACTAGAAATTAGGTGAGTGCATGACATGAAAAATTGAAAGAAGCAGCGTTTTTGAAAGGAATTTCACAGGATGAATTTCTGGAGAATGGGGTTGGGAGACGGTCCAACAAATCATTTCAGATGAGGACCATGATTGTTTCGGAAGGTTCTCTAACACATTCACCTCGGAGGGTAGTCCCATATTTTTACCGATACTTTGGTAGTATAGTTTCGAAAACAACAAGAATTGTTTTGAAGAAGATGTTTTCTCATACATGGCTTAGCGAGTGTGAAGTCGGTGAGGACTGGGACATGGGTTGGTCATTTAGACATTCAAGTAGGATCCTGAATTTGGCAGATGTGTTTACTTTAGAGCATTGCATATGCACTTGGGTGGAGAGTAACCCGGCAGGGTGATTTCTTACTAAACTGATAGCTCACTACAATCGAGGATATTATTTTTCAGGTACAAGGAGCGTGCGAGGAGACGGCTCATCCTAAAGTCCGATTTTGAAGAAAGCCGGGTTGTGGCTTTGGTATTTAGTTTGTATGCATGTATTAGAATTTTATAAACTTTAATATATGTTGTATAAGAGTGATGTACTAACTCTTGAACCATGTACTATATTTTAGTTGGGATATAGTGTTGTAGTGTGTCTGAGGGCCCAAGTGGTCATTTTTACTCATTATAACTGTATATGAGACCCTTTGAGGTCATTGTTGATGTTTGGGACAGGTAGTGTACTATGGGTAGAGCTCCCCGTACAAAGGGAGACTACGCCGATTTTTCGTCGAGAGAGGTCGGGTCACGGAAACATCCCGCAGTGTTCATGAGTTGTGGTGATCAACGGACACCGATTTTAGGCGTCTGATTCCGGGTGTCGGCTGGGCTTCCCAGGCTTCGCCTAAGACGGTGAAAGGCGTTACTAGTGAGGGGTCCTTAGGATGATGAGACCAGGGTTCCCAGGCTGCCATTTGTGTTAGGTCCAGTCTTTCTAGGTGTGTAGTTAGTCGGGTCCCAGTGTCGGTCATGCCACAGGCCGGCTTGTTGTTTTATAACGAACTAACTATGGTGATGCCTGTAGGGAAAGCCTAGCGAGGAAGATTGGTAAATTTGGTAGAGAAATCAAGAGTTTTGAGAGGAATCGCCCGACTCACCCCAGAGGTTACGGCGGGCGCCCTTGTAAAGGACCACAACGTGGCCGGAGAACATACGTGCGTGAAGCATAACCCGGCTCCCTATAACCTCCCGGTCATTCCCTGCCCTTTGCCGCGGGACGTTGTTGAAGGGGAGCACTTAGTTGTTGCCGACGTACGACGTTTGGTTTCTCGTGGTACGAGTTCCTCCAGAGATCCGGTAGTCGAAGCATCGAGTCAAGTGCAAGGCGTTGGAAGCGTGTCGGGGGCATCTACTTCCTCAAGCGGGAGTTCAGTTCATCCGTTCCGTAGGGGAACCAAGAAGATTAGATCCCGAGAAGCCCGCCCTTGCTGTCTGATGTCAGGCAGCCCCGGGTGTGGGATCGGAGGAAGGGGCACCGACGGTATGTAGCCAGCCCAGGGATCGAGGGAGGACTTTGTGCCTTGGGTTCCTGCCGATAGCGAAGAGCCTCAGGATTTGGAAGAGGAGGAGCGATGGGAGAGAATGACGGGGCTACTTGATCGCTATGCTACCAGCCGAGTGGCGGGTGGTTTCAATGAGTCGGATCTGCCCCCCGTCCATAGTGGGGCCGATCTGTAGGCTAGATGGTCGACTATCATCGGCCGGAAGTTCGGGGGACCCGGTAGTTATCATCCGGCTCTCGAGACTAGAGCTGCGGAGGACGAGCGGACGGTCGGCGGTCAGAATCAGCGAGGTGATCGCTCAGCCTGGCGCTCAAAGCCGTCAGCCTTGGTCGGGCGGAGCAACGAACCATCGAAACTGCAGCGGTCGGGACTACTGGGCCCATCGTGGGACCCGGGTGATAACCCGAGACTACCTTCCTCCCCTCGTGCGGAGCCCAGGAGTGGAGGGTGTCGACCCACTCGATGGAGGAAGTGAAGAAGACATGCAGCCGTTGAGAGCCCTTTCATCACGGAGCGTCCCATGACGATCGGCTAGATAATTTATATCCGCTTTATATCCGGTGCGGTAGTCGCGGAACATAGGCGCCATAAGATTACAGGTCGAACCCGCTGACCGTCCCGGTCGGCCCAGAGGCGGTAAGATAGAGGCGATTTCATGGGTGGTTTAGCATTATTGCTTATTTTCTTAGTTGCTAATGGTTCTCTGTGGTAGTAAGCGGTTTGTTCGCAACATGGCTGCGACATCACGGTTCGAGCTTCGGCGAGGGACGTCGGCGTGGGTGTATGTTTAGGCGGGAGCGACGAGCGGAATCTGGGCGCCTCATTAAAGTGACGGCGTCTTGTAGCTTGGAGGCGGAAATTTAGAGATTTACTAAAGACATCAGATGGAAAGTGAGAGAGATGTTGTGTGCCATGAGGCGACGATGGCTAAGCTAGCGTCGAAGAAGTACATTATGCAGACACAAATAGAGTTTGAACGCTTTCCCGGTTGGCGTGCCTTGGTGCTGCGAAGAAAGCCATGGTAGTCCGTGTGGAGCCTCGGGGCGTTAGCCACGTGACTTGCGGAAGGCGAAGGCGGCGGATTTTCCTGGTGAGCGAGGACCCACCACCACCCTAACGCCTGATCTCTGCGGAGGGGCGCTCAAGGCGTGAAGGATAGGTTCGTCGCATTAGGAATGCTAACGGAGAAACAATGGAGACGAGTTCGATTCAGTGACGCCTTTGTTCAATTACGGTATGGTTGTTGCGTTTTTCGCCACAATGACATTTGCGGGAAACAAGCCTAAATATCACGGATGGAATGTCGGATCGCGCCGGTCCAGCTCACCCCAATTCTTCGCCAATCCTCGGCCTTTAATTAATCTCATTAGCGCTCCCACCTTGGACCGCATTTGTAAGTGAGGATGAACATCCAGGGGAGTAGCAGATCGCTGTGGGGATCGGGGCATCGGGTGCATAATGTGAACATCTGAGGGCGTCGGCGGTGGTGGGTCGGCCGCCTCTCCGATGATTAAGTCAGCAATATGGAGAGGAAGAAGGAGGAGGTTGAGATAGTAGGAATTAAATCGCCTGCCTTACGTGGGGATCTTCGATTTATAGGGTTCGGTTCCCGAATCTTGGATTCTTATTTTAGGAATAATATCACATTTTTTCCTTGCTCGAGGATTAACCATTTTTAGCGGATAAGATATGTTTTCCTTATCGAAGATTATCCTTTTATGGGATAAGATCATTTTCACCTCCCGAGGATTATCCTTAAGGGATAATATATGTTTTAGCTATGAAGGATTATCATACCAAATAAGGATTTAAAAATTAGGAAATTTAAAGGGATAAATATATCTTTGCGTATTTTAAGGTATGTGAGGTGAATTAGTAGGCTAGGGGACTCGGGATCCCTTTGGGTTTATTCTACTTGTTTGGTGGGTTCTGTGTGGTTTTAAGTGTCGTCGTCTTAGGGCACTTCATAGGCGGACGACAATGAAGCTATATACAGGTCTTTGGGCTATTGAGTAGTGGTTTGGGCCTAAAAAGTCGTGGTACCCACAGTCAGTACATCTAATGAAAAAATATTTGCTCTTTGGTTAAAAAGTCAAAGAGCACAAAATTAATACCTAAAATACCTCTCTTGTCTTTCACACCATCAACACGGTTTCTTCTTCTTCTTCTTCTTCGTTGACTTTTTAAATTTGTGCTTTTAGACTTTTTGATCAAAGAGCAAATATTTTTTCATAGGGTATACTTGCCACCCTAAAAGTCGTTCTTCATCACTTATGTCTAATAATGTTTCTGTAAGTGTATTGAAACCAAGGAACAAAAAATCGTTAATAGCAACCGATATATTGTCAAAATATAGGATATCGATCGATACCGATACGATTTTTCCAACCAAAAGTCGGTTGGCCAAAAAATCGGTAAAATCGCCAATATTTCGCGGAAATATCGAGAGTGTACCTCACAAGCGTGTGGGCTTGAATTTCTAAAAAAATATCGGATATATATCGACGATATTTTCAAAATATCAACCGTGCCTTTGACTTCTTGACCATAAAATCTCATTATATTCATTTCTGCTTTGATCGAGCCCAATTTCATATGCTTTTAAAGCGTCAGAAACATATAGTCTATGATCAACAGATTGATTTTATATTTGAACCTTGATCTAATGATTTAGATTGATCTCTAATGGATATATGATGATCAGCGATCGTATTTGAGATAATCGAATCTGACGGTTAGGAATTAAATCGCGATGGTTTTGTGATCGATGACTATTTTAGCCTTCAAAATTCTATAAATACCCCTAAAATCATTACAATTCTTTTATTCATTAAAATGCAACATCCATTTCCCGAATTTATTCTCAGAATTATTTTTTGATTTGTCTCGATATTTTGAAGATCTTGGTTTTGAATATTATCTTGTAAGATAGGAATCTCTTCGTGAAAATAATGTAATCAGAATGGCATTGGTCTTCAATTTTGGTTTTAAAGACTATTATAATGTATTTTTGATAAATTTTAATAAATATCGTATTTGACAGTGTATATCTCTTGTTATGTATTTTTTTATAGTTTAACAGTATTTTCCATGAATTTCAAACGTTGATGTGTTTGTTAAAATATCATGGAATATTTAGATATATCTGTAAAATCTAAAGTATTGATATATCATTAATTCTTTTGATATTTGATCGTTGATTGAAACCCTACTTTTCATACCTGTAGCGTATATTTATCTTTTAGGAAAAACGTGTTTTTGATCCCCATTGATTTGAAGCAATTATAAAAAAATAAAAATATAAAATACATAATTTAATACAATTTTATAGAAAATATTTATGTTTTAGGTGAAATAATACTTAAATACTATCTTAATAAATTATAGATATTATAATAATGTTATAGGTTTTACCATAATAAACCGTGTTTAGGATTTATTAAAGTAGTATACCTAGGTGATTACGAAACATAATTAATTTCTATAAAATATATTTTGCATTTCGTATGTCCTATTTGCAAATATACCCAAATCATTGGATTTGATGGGAGTGAAGCACAATTTGCCTCTCTTCCTAACGCTATCATCATCTATATATAAGTAAATAAAAATTATTGTAAAAAAAAAAAGTAGAAAAAGAAAGCTAAGGTATCAGGAGGAGAGAGACGCACCCATTCCAACGTGGCAAAATTCCATTGGCTGACCTGATGTGTTCCCGTTACATCGCATCGTCTGTTCTGGCGGTATATAATCGGAACACATTGACATAGCCCCTGGATTGATTGCTTCGGGTCATTGCTTTCGGATCTCTTCTTTCCGTCAGGTACGTGATCAAACCTTAAATTACCTACAAATTATAAATCGAAAAATCCTTCATTTCATTTTCTCAGATTTCAACCTCTTAAGCCCATTTGAACCCTAATTGTCGCTGCTCTTCTACTAGGTTCTTCGAAATTTTGATTTTCCGCATGAAACCCTAGATCTTTCTTTGCCTGACTGATTCGCGGGTTTGGCGCATGAATTTTTTTTAAAATTATGTTGGGATTTTGAATTGCGCGTTGAATTATGGATAGTAATAAGGACGAAGCATTGAGATGTGTTCGGATTGCGGAGGAAGCAATTGCTTCTGGAAATAAGCAGCGCGCGCTTAAATTCATAGGAATTGCGCAGCGGCTCAACCATACTCTGTTGGTTGGTGATCTTTTGACTGCGTGTGAGAAGCTTGGTGCGGCTGCGGCGCCACCCCCACTGACTGTGGATAGGAGTGGTGTTGATAAGAATGAGTCTGTTCGGAGTAAGGTTGGCGAGGTTTCAAATGGGGAGCGGAATTATACTGAGGAACATGTGGAATTGATAAGGCAGATTAGGAGGAACAAAGACTATTATGGGATTCTTGGTGTAGAGAAGAGTTGTTCGGTGGAGGAAATTCGAAAGGCTTACAGGAAATTGTCCTTAAAAGTTCATCCCGATAAGAACAAGGCCCCGGGCTCTGAAGAAGCGTTTAAGAAAGTGTGCAAAGCTTTCAAGTGCTTGAGTGAAGAGGAGTCAAGGAGGCAGTATGATCAAACGGGTATGGTTGATGAATTTGATTACAATCAACTGCACAACGTTAGGCGGAGGAGAAGAAGGACTGGTCATGATTTGTTTGACGATGATTTTGATCCTGATGTGATATTCAGGTCATTCTTTGGTCAGACAGAGATGTTCCGTGCAAACTATGTTTATAGGAGCAGAGACATGGATGGTCAACAGAGAGAGAATTTTCAAGGCGGTGGACCTAATATTATGGTTCTTCTTCAGATATTACCCTTCTTGTTAATTTTTCTGCTTGCGTATCTGCCCTTTTCGGAGCCAGAGTATTCCTTGCACAGGAATTATACCTATCAGTTTTCCCAGAAAACTGAGAAGCATGGGTTGGAATTCTATGTTAAATCTTCAGAATTTGATGAGAAGCATCCGCTAGGCAGTGTTGATCGAACTAAAATTGAGGACAATGTAATAAGGGATTATAAGCACATGCTTGGGCGCTATTGTCACATAGAACTCCAGAGGCGGCAGTGGAATAGAAATCTACCGATTCCCCACTGTGATAAGTTGCAGAACTTTGGAATAGCATGAGGGTTAGCTAAGCTTTCTCTTTGCTTATTAACAGAATATTGTGTCTTTTGTTGATTATATCTTTTAAAATGCATGGAATGTTGTTGCGTGAAGTTGATTGTGGATATTTTCTTAATATATATTCATGATGAATGATTTTCCTTATCCTTCAGATTAAAACTCTTGTCCTATTCCTGCCTTAGCAAATCAGGTTTTGATTTTGTTTTGGAGTTTGGATATCAGAATGAAAGAGAAAAACTTAAGAAAGAGGAGAGAGGAACAGTGATGGGCACTTTTATGGTAGGGTTAAGAGCTTCTACTTCTATGCATTTCTTCAACAGTAGAATTCATACATTTGGAACAGAGGAGTTTTTTAAGTTAGCTGAGTTGCTGACAGCTCTACCGACTCTTGCTGACTCAATTAACTCTGTAAAATGCCTCCTCAAGCAAAGCTGGAAATAGAGAAGTTGGGTTAGACAATTTGCTATTTCCTCATATGTTAGAATACTTTGTACTTTGCCATGACTTTCACTTTTATGGAATGCACATCAATTTTGGTATACTTGGTTCTCTCATGAAACATTGTTGCACTAGAATTTTCACACCACAAAATTGAAGTATCATTAGTTTTACTCTCTAACTCTTTGTTGTAGCTTGAGCCAAGGATTTTTTATTCTAATTCGTCACAAATCTTTCTAAGCACAATCCTTTAGTTGCTAGTTTGAAGTGTAGTACAGTTTAGGTCTCTAAGAATCCTTTTACAAGTTTCTAAACAGAAGAGCCTTTGAGAACTGTAAAAGTTTATTCCAAACATTTCAAAGCTCATCTTTGTATTTATCTTTTTAGGATTGGGATAGATTATACATTGGGAATGGTTGTGTTAGCTCGTGGGCATTATGTGATTTCATTAATTGGTTGGGATGTAAGTAAGGTGGCGATTATTGTGTTGTCCCTTTTCTTTTTGGCCTTAATACCTTGTATACATTGAATATACTTTTAGGTGTACTTCTTCGGACATTCTCTTTTATATATTTGCTTGGGGCTAGTGGGAGCATGGACTTAGATGATTCTTCTGTTTTTTGTGTAAACTTTTCCCTTTCCTGTTTGGTTAAGGTTTCTAACTTGTCATGCCCCAAATGATTGCAAATGAAGATAGATAAGTATCCCCAAAAGCCTTGGAACTTCCGACCTTCTAATCTGAGACTATGCACGCTCTTCTTGACTAATAGTACTTGATCCAAAGGATGATACTCTTCTAGCACTCTTGGATGCATCCTTAACATTTTGAGAATTTTGAAAATAATATTTTGATAACATCCTATCACATACCTGGACACATATAAGACATGTCTATATGATTTGAAAATAACTTTTTGATTTTGAACACATCACGAGACAACCAGCACAGGGAGGGCATTCTTGGTGGAGGCATAGAGATTTTGTTTTGAAATTTTTGAGAATTTGATTGCGTAAGTTTGGAATGCTTTGTATCTGAGGGGGTACCTTGTGGATCTCAATGCTTCCACTGACCCACTCTGCATCCAACCTGCCGTTTGTCTGTTAGATGCAGAAACTGATGCACCTTGCACACCTTTTAAATGCGTCCCTGCATCTATATCAATATCTAACCTGAAACACAATTGCTTAATTAAGAATTCAGTACTTCATAATTTATATATATGGACACACACACTCGCTTGACTGCATGGTCAATCTTTGTCACAGTAAAATGCTGAGTAACATATGTTATGGGTGCATTGTTTGTGGTGATGTTGTAATTGACTTGTGTGCCCTTCAGTCAATTTGTTTGTTGGCTATGTAATGTAATTACAAATTGTGTGGTACTGCAATTTTTCCTTTACTAATAATAAATCACATGCTTGTGTTCTTGATTGAGCAGGGGGGGCCTGTGGATTGAAATATATATAGGATATATAGCTTAAGTGGCTGGCTCTGTAATCTGTATGATCAGCAGCAGCAGCAGCAGCAGCAGCCTAGAGTCAAAGAAGCATTGGGTCAGTCAGTCATCAGTGGACGAGAAAAATAATGGGGCTTGCTGGCGCGCACACACCCCACCCCCCAAACCCAACCCAACCCAACCCAACATTTATGGCTCCCAAGTGGACGCTTTGGTCATGCGAGAGTAGTGGTAGATTGGATTTTCAACGCCCAAATCATCATGCCTTCACTGAACTTTTACTTTTGGTAATGTTGTGATTAAACTCTCAGGCTCAGCCTAGCAGGCTGGCTGGCTGGCTGAGAGTACAGTTACGAACGTAGCAGCGTATGGAACTCTTAACTATTTCACTCTGAAATGAATTTGCCTAGATTGTTTTCATGAGATTTGACTTGTTTTAATTTCCACTTATTTATTTGAGTATTGGATATGTGGTGTGACAATAGCATTCAGTCTAGTCTAGTCTAGTCTAGTAGTCGTGGACTTAAATTTAAATGTCCGCCATTCTTACAAGTTTATGTTCCATTCTTGACAAGTACTAGCTAGGTAAGAGGGGGAAAAAATGCTCTAAGGCTAAGGTTTAGTTAGTTCCATAGAAAATATAAAAGCTACAGCTACAGACGTAGAAGAGAGGTTGAAAATTATGAATGCATCAAGACGGTGAAAAAGGGTATGCATGAAGCATACAAACACAACTTACCCAAAAGCTAGGCTAAAAGATCAAACCATATTTCTCACTTAAGCAAATAATCCAACAATCATTGACAGGGTAGTAATGCATAATTCATATAATTATACATAAAATAAAAAAAATATCTAATGTCTTGGTTGTTCAACATTATTAAATATTCTTTCATTTCTTTCCTTCCATAAGTTCGTTGTAAGAATAAATAGTCCTTCATGCCATTTTTTTCTCTTGCCGACAACAATATCACACCAAGTCGAGCTAATTAGTTTTAATTAAGAAATGCAAAACCCAGAGAGAAGTAGAATACCAAATTTCATAAGATCGTTGCCTTCTTGCGAGATTAAAAGAGATGGTAAAAGGATCATTAAAGATCCTCGTGAAAGAATGATATCTAGTCGAAGAAATACCATTTCTATGCTTTTTTTTTTTTTTTTTTTGAAACAAAAATGCCATTTTTATGTTAAATGAGCTAGATAAGCAGGTGGTTACATGGCTAAAAAGTTTTAGCCACTTAACCTACTTTTCTGGCTCCTTTGACAGCCAAATCCGTCCCCTTCCAAAACTAAGCTCTTCTCTCATTCTTTGTAATAGATAAATTAGGATGGATCTGAAATGAATATCCTTCCTTTTATTCTTATTCTTTCACAATTACTTGATATTATAGCCTTTCACACATCTAGAGCACAACACTCCTTCCTCAACTTAAATTTGCCATGTTTCCAACAAAGTACAAACCTTCAATACCATTCCCTAAGCAAAGCAAAGCCTTATTAAGGGCCAGCTCTCTCTTTTATGTTTGAAAACTGTTATTTTTCTAAAAATAACATTTAAAGAAACTTATATTAGCTAAATAAATAATAATAATAAATAAATAAAAACGGTGTAATTACATAATTTTAATAAATCATTCTAATCACCTCTCTTTCTTTATCCCTATTCATCTTTCTCTCCTATCACAAAATAAGTCGAGAGAGATGGCAAAAACACTAATTTATTTTTAGGGGACAAAACTCATTAAAATAATTTAATGATAATTAAGTTAAGTCTTGTGATCTACATTCAAATGAGATTTAATTTAATTTAGACCTTCATTGGAGGAAAAAAAAGATCAAATAATGGAGACAAGCGCGTGCAAGCGTGATCGCATCACAACTCACAAGTAAGATTTTAGTAAAGAAAAAGTAAAAAACAGAGAACCACACAAGACAAGATGCCAAAACAAAAGAGAAAAAAACAAATTTCTTTCAGAACTCTGAAGTTCAACAACCGCCATACCACCACCAGCAGCAGCATCCAGAATCCAGATCTGAAGTTCCCATCTAGAAAGACAATAATACCCTCGACATAAACTGTAAATTACAAGTATTATACAACCATGAACCATGGCATCACTTCACTGATCACCCCCCCATGAAAAGTAAGTAAAAATACTATCTAATACGTAGTAGTAGTAGTAGTAGTAGTTTGTACTCTCGTCTCTTGTAGCAGCCGGTGGGGTAGGGCGTATTAATCAGAGAGAGAGAGAGAGAGAGTTAGTCGGAGATCAAACCCTAATCACCAGAGTCATCGTGTCCACCGAAGATGGAGACCTTATTGTACAAAAGGAACAAGATGAGGAGCAGAAACAGGGCAATCCCAAAGGGTGAGCCGCTGGCCCTGTGAAGGGAATCGGGTTCGCCTGTGGAGAAGATGGCAGATATGAATGAGCCACGATCGGAGGAGAGGAAATGGATGACTAAAAGGAGGAGGATAGGCAACAGGAGGAGACCAATTGGGCTCAGGAGCTCCGAGAATGCTTCGGTTATAGCTTCGCCGCCCAAAAGGAGCGGAGCCACCACTACTGTGAACACCACCACAGCTATGAGGATGGCGTGCGGTGGCGCTGCAGCTCTGCGTTCCTCTATCATTCTGTTCTGACCTACTGCTGCTGCTTCTTCTTCTCGGCTCTATCTATCTATCTATCTATGTAGAAAAAAAAAATCAAAAATGGTGTGTACGCTGTGTTGGGAACTTGGGAAAGACAAACAGGAAAGTGGAGGATGCAGGTTGAAATAGCAGCTGCTTTAGACGCGCTTTGTGTGGAAATAATATGGGACTTTTTTTTTTCTTTTTTTTTTTTAAATTTAAAAGAGTAAGAGAAAAAGTGGAGAAAGATCGTCCCTGATTTATAGATACATTTAATGATGGTTAGGGTTTTATTATAGGTAAAGTACTGCACCACAACCAGAGTTAGATCGAGATTCGAACTAATTTTTTGTTTCTTTAAAGGACAGTAAGTAAGACTAAAACTCTTCTTCTGTCCCATTTTCAAATGCACAGTTAATTTTCACAATACAATAACAATTCTCTCACTGCTTTTACTCGTAGAGAGAGAGAGGTCTGTCCTTCTTCTGTCCCATTTTCAAATGCACAGTTCATTTTCACAATAATTCTCACTACTTTTACTCGTAGAGAGAGAGAGAGGTCTGTCCCTAGTCCCTAGTCCCTAGTCCCTACCATTTGATGCTGATTGCTCATGAGGAGTGAAGAGTGAGGAAGGAGGATCATCCCAGCTGTCAGAGCCGCGTTTGGAGGAAATTACAATTGTATCTTCCTAAATCCTAATTGGCTAAATAGGCGGGCGTTGAACATGACACACCCACCCCACCTACCCCCAAGAAGAAAAGAAAGAGCATGCGAAGAACGAAAGCCAGGCAACGCAAAGTTTGGTGGTCATTTCGAAGAAGATCAGAGTATATATATTATATATATAGCACTCTTTAGGAAAGGACTTTCTCCCTTCTTCGGCCAGTACTAATGGTAAGTTAAGCTTCTTTACTCTCAACCTTGGATATATCACATAGCTATGCAATACTGAAATTGATCGTAGTGGTGGGTCGTATTAGCATTTTAGCTGTAGTACGGTTGAGAATGAAGGTGAATGAATTATGATCTCATTCCCCCCATCTCTATTCCAGCTTTAACATAAATATATTAAATGTCAAGAAGTTAGCATGGAAGAACTTGCTCGGTTGGAATAGAGTTTCTCTTGATTGATTAATAGTTTGATATCATTCCTGTAAGCCATTGTAACCTATTCACTTATGTCTTCATCAAACCTAGCTCCTGCACTGCATTGCATGTGCTAGCATTCTGATTTTTTTCTCTTTTTGTTTGAGCCCTTATTTCAACTCACTACATATTGGACTTTCTTAAGCTACTTTCTCATTAGGATCATCAAATAAGACTATTAACAAGTGAAATAAGCTGCCAGAGAAAGGAACCCAATCTGAAAGGATTTCAACCTAAAGAAAAAAGATAATGCTCCACTTATTTTGTCTTTTTGATTTTTTTTCTTTTTCTTTGATAGGCAAAAAATAAGTATTATTAACAGCACCTATTCCAAAGAGGGTGCACCAAAGTAAACAAGAAGCATATAAGCGTGCAAAAAAACAAAGGTAATTAGACGGAGAGATTAACATAAGACCTCAATCAATCAACAAAATTCAGAATGGCCTGAGGCATCATACAAAGACTTTCTTGCTCAAGACTAGATAGGGTATCGTAAGAAAGAATTTTTGAGTCTAAAAACAAACCAATGGATCTTCATAGATAAATCTCCAGTGTTTCTTCCCTATTTCCTGTCTTTGTTCTTGACTCTGAATCTCTCTATCTCCTTTAGCACAATAGTGAAATGGATAGTAGAATCAGAAGATTAAAAGGCACCAGGTGCCCCCATTAAATGGCAGAGAACTAGTGAAGATAAAGTTCACAGCCATTGACACATCCCAAAATTTGGAGCCATGGCATTTCTTAAGACTCAATGTAGAGAGAGTTCACTATCAAAATTCCCAAGTGCAACAGCCACAGCTCAAATATCGTGGCAATCACTCTATGGTTGAGATTAATAATAATCCATGACGACACAATGTACACTATACAGAAACACTACCAATGATTTGCCTGGATTTGTCTAGAAGAATGCCAAAATCAGTAGTAACATGTATCAGTGAAGAAAGGGAAATAAAGGTTTAATAAACAATGCTGAGCATTGGTTTCCACAGGGTACATGCTGGCATTCCCAGGCAATTTGTGCAGAACACAGATATCCACTCATTTTAAAAGCAACACAATGATGATTCGGAATTTAAACTTCTTCCACACCAAGTTTCTGTCAAATGAAACTGGGAAACTCAAATTGTTATTCAAAAGAAGTCCAGAAACTAATACTTGTGTCTGAACACTAGTGATGACTGCTCTGAACACCATCTTCACCTTCCCCTTTGGCCTTGCGTGCAGCTGCTCTTATTTGACGCTGCTCCTCTTTATATACTCGGTTTCTTCGTTGGAACTGTCATTAAATTTCCAAATCCATAGCAAAAGTATCATAAACATGGGCCATTCTTGAATAAAGATGTGTGCAACCAACATATAGTTGAGAAAAAAAAATGGTTTTTGTTTTGATATTGCTAACTTAAATGGAAAGGGAAATAAAATAAAATCTTGCAGCATTTTGTAGTTTTTGTGGTTGAAGAAACACATCATATTTTATAATTTTTGCTTTTTAATCAGCAATCAAGATAGCTTGGGAGGATTCAAGACCATTACAACCAAGAGAGTCCAATTCTACATTAATACATATAGAATCCAATGGATAAATGCATTGGAAGCCAGTACAACCTTCCTTGCATCTACATTCATATATGCAGCAGAAATTAAATGTTAGGATCAAATCTGATAGGTTACCTAAGCTCAATAGGAAAGTCCAACCCAAAAAACCGGTCTGATAGGTGGAAAAACCTCCTAAGCTTAAATACCCTCATATGGAGCCGATGTGGGATCATATCCTTTTCCAACCCTAAAGAAGCCAAATCGTGAGCAATTTCGTGAGCTCTTGATAACTTCGCTCTGAGCTGCAAGGCGTCGGGTGCCTCTTTCGAGTAGTCATTTCACACTCATCGGTCACCATTAAGCCTTGATGATAGGTAAGCGATAAGAAAGCCCAACCAAAAACCAACTTAGCAAATGCAAGCCACAATCTCATATGAAGCCAATGTGGGATTGGCATCAACCAAATCGTTTGTTGTTGCTTCTAGTATGCCTCACCATCAACCACACAAACCCTTACAGGAAGAATCATCAGTGCTCAGCCAATCCATTTCAACGACTTATCATCCTGTTCTAAAATGGTGAGAAATAATACTGCTATCTTTACCCTCTGCGGTTGCAGCTAGGCGACTCATTGATGTTCTCTTAAACCCTAAGGTACCTTTTTCTTATAGACAACAAGACCATTATAAGCGCCTAAGTTTACTGAATGATTTTAATTACTCTTGTCTGAAAAAGGACAAATTCTAAAGCTACAGGGAAACTCAGGAGGGAGCATCGACCAACAAGATCGACATCAGATTCATTAGATTAACTTAGACCCGAAATCACAGTGCAAATTCAAATTTATCAATATCATTAGATTATCTGTAATCGAATGGGATTGAGATCGGATGTTCCTATTACCTTGAATCTATCCATGAATCAAACAATTAAACCTGTAAGAAATATCGGAAGGACCTTGATTGAGGGTTTCAAAGAATAAAACAGAGTTGTCCCAATTTTCATAGAAATGAATATAAATGAAGTAAATAAAGAGAAAATAGACCTCTTTGGAATGGTGAAGGCACTCAAGATAGTCTTCGCGGAGAAGAGAACAGTCCTTTGGCTCTCTGCAACGAGACATACATTCGCTGAAATCAGTCCAGAAATCGTAGCACCTCCCTTTGTTCCCGGTAATCCCCCAACCAGATGCCATCTCTCTCCTCTCTAGGGCTCACTCGCATCTCCCCTTAGAAGACGACGGAGTTTTGACTGACAAACAGGCTATTGGGCCTACTTAGTAAATGGGCCGCTCACGAAGATTAAATGGTATAGAGGCAGCTGGGCTTCAGAGATAACTGTGAAGCGTAATTAGGGGTGATTTGATTAAATACGTTTCAAAACTCAATTTTGGAAATTTGATCCTTCCACACCAAAATGTCTTTCCTCTTTTCTTGCAAAACTAATTCCTTCTTTTAGATGATAATGTGAGTGTGCATTAAATGCATAAGGACATTTTTGTTCAAAATTAGTTATTTTTCAAGAAAATTTTTAATTTATTTAATATATTTTAATCAAATATTTCATTTAGATTACTCCATCTTGACTTTTTTTATTTTTTACTTTTAATTTAATTTAATTAATAATAAGAACATCGGCGTCACCTGCTTCCGAATGATATAATGTTCAGCGTTTAAAAAGCAGCAGCGAAGCGAAAGGAAAGGTTACAGATTGATGCCGATTAAACCTTGGCTCGCCGAACTTCCTTCTAGAGCGCACAAGTTTTTTTTAATTACTAGGATAGCCTTAGGAAATGTAATTAACATTAAATAGGAAAATATTAATTTTATTGTAAATCTAGAGTTATTACATGCCGTGATTGACCACATGCTTGAACATTGTAAATAAAGCAAATGACCACATTCACTATATAATCCATTAGCCTTTATGCCTCGTCTTTAAAATGAGTAATGAAGAGTCACTTTGTATGCTCTCTATCTCCCTCTTTCTTTGTCTCTATCTCCCTCTCTCTTTCTTTTTATCAATTTTATCTCTTTTCCATTCTCTTTTTACCAACAATTTATGTATGATACAAAGAGAGTTATATAAACTTCTCTATAATCATACTTTGTATTGCTATCACATATTTAATCACTTATTCACAACAATATTTAGATTTTTCTCATTTTGTTAAGTAGGTATTTTTTTGAATACATTAAGTTTTAAGATAGTAAATTATTTATACTATGATACATTTTTCTTATGTTTTTTGTTTATTTGAAACAGTGAATGTTATATTATTTGAGTTAAACATGATGGGTTAAGTTGGATAAAATAAAACACTTGTAAAATGAACAAAATTGTCTCATATATTTAAACTTTAAATTCATTTAAAATATTTATACAATTTTAAAATTATTAATTGGCAGGAAAAAAAAACATTTTTTGTTTGAATTCCAATGTCCATCATTTACAATAAAAATAGAGTTAAAAATATAGAAAAAATAAGGACAACGTTGAGAAAGAAGATATCTTAAAAAATTTCCCACCAAATTCTATAATGTGATGATGATGATGTTGTTCTCCCACCAAATCCTATAAAATAATGACGATGTTGTTCTTTAAGAAGTAAATAAATTTTGAAGTCCTTTAACAATAAAAACATCCTTGAAACGGAACATGAAGATTATTTTTTCCCTTACACGAAAGATTGTTTCCAATATCACGACGGTCCAACAACCAAGTAGAACTTGAATAAGAAGGGAATGGACCCATCACGATGTGTACATTGAAAAGCTTGTGAGGAATCTAACTGTTTGAACATGTCAATTCAAGCTTTTGTGAAGCTCAAGCATTTTACTGATCATCTCATGGATTTTTCTCTTCTGATGTACAATATATGTTCAATATCAGGCGCCTGCCTAGCTTCACAAAAGTAAACTAGCTAGCTTAGCTAGGCAATTAATTGGGGTTCAGATTTCAATAATGATTTGATGTAATACGAACAACACCCAACCCAAGCAGCAGGCAAGAAATTAACTCAGCAAATGTCAAAGTTAAAAGTACTGCTTAGTTACAAACCCCATATATGCAAGCAAAAGTACAAATCTAGGATGCTTCCTTCTTGAAGTTGTGGGGCCGTGCCATCACTACACTAGCTCTTTTCCAACGCCAGCCATCCATGGGTTTTCAGAAAATATAGGGTTGGATCAAATTGCTAGGCGTTTAGAAAAGATGGGTTGTCTCTTTCTTTTTGGTAGGTGTTAATGGTACTGTTGTATCATGTGATTTTGATCTAATGCGTGTTACAAGTTAGAACACCTATAATAGAGTTTGTGGGTTTTTCATTTATGGTGCTCGTGACAGACAGTGGGTCCAACCCCATCTGTTCCAAGAACCTACCACCGGATCAGATGCCATTAATATTAACCATGCATTCAGTTCATGCTAAGGAAAAAGATAATAAAGGCTGTATTTTTTTCCTTTCATTTATTTATATTTTGTGGCTTCTGATGTGGGTGGGGTTGGGGTGGAGAAGAGAGGAGAGGATTGTTAACAGGGTCAGGGTGGAATGGAATTTTTTTCGTTGTCCTGGTTTTAACCTGTAGAATGGGTTTGGGTAGACTTCATTGACAACATGAGAGAGACTGCTCTCTCTCTCTATAGTATTGCATAGGGTTCTTCTGCTGCCATGGGTCGGGTCACTTTCATGACAGCCTCAAGAAGGTCAGCCTGATTAGCCCTAATAAAAAATAAACAAAATTGAAAATGCAGCAGAACGTTGATTCGAAAGGGACAGGGACCCACAATTTGTGAGGTTACCTACCTACATAAGAAATCTTAACCTCGGGATTCGAAATTGTGCCCTTAGATTTCCTTGATTACATTTTATTGGGATTTGATATGGGTGAACCGACCAAGATAATATATATATGGTAAATCCATGCATCTCTGACGAGTCAATTAATACGCACAGTTCTTAAGACTTAAAAGCCCAAATATACAAATCATAGAACTCAATATGGGGGGATATCATATCATATCATGTTGTTATCATAATCTTGATGCCTGTCATGAAGAATTCTCAAAGGATGATTTTTTGTAGCTCACATTGATAATTCTTGAGATGAAAGCTCAAGAATGTTATCTTCTCCCTCTACTGGAATTTGGAGGCAACGGCTGGCTGCTGGTAGTTTGTCTGTAGCAGCAATTGAAGAAGAGAGGGACCAGTGAAGTTTGGAATTTGGCTGAAACAGTCACGAGCAAATGTTCTATTACTCCAAACTCCGAAGTCCAAAGTCAGCCCCCAACACTTGTCCATGACTCTCTTATCCTTAAATTAAATAGCACTCTATTTTTTTTTTTTCTCTCGTGAAACTGACATTTCTCTGGCCAACGCGCATGCCTTCCATCTCTTCCTTGGCTTCAACTCATGATCATGATCATGATCATGATCATGAGAGGCTGGACCTTCAATCAATAAGGGCACTTGTTGTTTCAGTCAATCAGCACATACATGAAATCTTGGCCAACGATGAAACCAGGAAGTCTTTGAAATTGAGATGCAGCTCAAACCTCAGGATTCAAAACCAGGAGTTCTTCGAGTTCTCCGAGCACGCCGTTATATCAAATCTTTACTGGGGTATAGAGAGTGTTGAAGCAGCAATTCAGGCTAAACGGCCAGATGAGAAAGCCTCCCGATTGAAGAATTCAGAACAAATGCTTCAAGTCCCAGCATTGCTTGATGAGCAAGGAACCACAGTAGGAATCTCAAACCAATACATAGTTTGTTGCTCCTACTTTTACCTCTCCATAGTCAGAAAACTCCAAAGAGACGAGTGGCAGGTGGCACTGCATTTTCTCCAAGCTTTGATGGTTTCCCCAAGGCTACTCCAAACAGAATTTGCTCCTGGACTTTGCAAGAATCTCTTTCTTAGACGCTCTACCTCAGAGAGGCCAAATGTAGGTGGAAGAAGCTTTAGTTCAGTCTCTCTCATGAATTCTGGTGAGGATAAGCCTAGTGAAGCAATAAGAGAAACAGCAAGGAGATACAAGAGCTGGTTGATGTATTATCAGGTCATGCAATATGGTGAGACCCCTCAAAGGCCTGGTGGATACAAAGATACGCTTTCCTCTGCAATTCAATCACCATATAATTCCATGTAAGTTTTCCCTTGGTTCCCCTTCATGAATTATGCACAAGGAAGACTTTTTTTTTTTTTTTTGAAAAAAAATAACCAGTCTTATAGCTGCAACACGAGATTGGGAGTTCAAAATTCATGAGTCTATACAAAACTATGGCATGAAAGATGCAAGATTCAGCATAATCAACAATTTTCTAATGCACATCAAACTTAACACTTGGAAGAGTTCTGAAACTACTAAATTATAATTAAATACAAAAGAGGACCTTACAGACCTGGCGCAACTCAGTCCATTGCCTCTGGTTTCTTTAGTTAGAAGTTTAGATCTAAATTTAAGACCCAAATAACATGAAAAGGTGCATGTATACATATATTGTTATAACAGCATTAGGGTAGATGACTTTCCAGTAACTTCACACAGAAAGTTTTCATTTACTTGCCTTGAATGAAAGAAATTCTAGGTTGGTTCCTATTTCAACACAACTTCAATCCTAACCTCGCAAAGAGTGACAAGAAACCAAAGTATCATTCTTTTGAAGTAGTGGGATAGATCATTATGTAATCCATTTGCAGCTGTACACCTAAATTACCGAGAAAATATCCTTATTTACTAGGAACAACAGAATGGTATCTTATAACTTTCCACATGTCATTTCCTTCTTTTATTATTCTATTCACTTGATTTACAGAAATCTACTGATATACTATTGTTCAATCAGATTCTGAACCTCTCCTGCAATATCTAAACGTCTTCTGCTCTTCATGAACAGGTATTGGAAGTCTAGCAGCACTAAATCTTCAAGTTCAATCGCACATGGAAACACCTTGCCAACTTATCATAATGTAAGTCATAACTTAGATTCATTTCCCTCAAGTTCCACTCATTGCTTCACCGGTGAGCAAAATTTTAGACACCATGTCCTGTATCATAATTTCGTTATCATATCTATTAAACATAAATCCACCGATGAAAGGTGTGAGTTCTCATTGTATAGGCTATAATAAAAATCAATGCAGTTCCAGAAGGTGCATCCACTTGATCCTCAAGAAAGAATAATTGTCAGTAGAGGAGCCAAAGATAAGGCATCCAGGGACAATACAGAGATTCAAGATTATAGGAAAGCTTCTAACAATATAGGCCAGGTTAGCAGGCAAGATGTCAAAAGGACTTTAAATATCAAATGCCTTCAGGATATGTTGATGGAATCCCAATCAGATACACC
This sequence comes from Tetrastigma voinierianum, assembly GCA_016808115.1. Classification (NCBI taxonomy): domain Eukaryota; kingdom Viridiplantae; phylum Streptophyta; class Magnoliopsida; order Vitales; family Vitaceae; genus Tetrastigma; species Tetrastigma voinierianum. The sequence continues at coordinate 627,481 of JAEQBH010001618.1, forward strand.
AACTTCTGATGATTCTTTCAATGACAGTGATTCTGCGGATGGTTATTCAGAGGTAATTCTTAACAAACAACATATAAACCAGGAGGTAGAAACGGTGACGAAAGTAATGAAGACAACCATCATGAATGCTCATTTTCCTATATGCCCAATTTATTAAAATATATATTCCCTGATTCTCGTTCAATTCTTTCTGAATCAGGGATATCCAGATGAGGCTCAAAGCTCAGCGGAATCTGCAAGCATAGAAGTGGATCAAAGACAGATGGAAATTTCTGATCAGTTCGGTCCATATTCATTCCACACTATCATTTTTGTTTGATATTTAAAAACCTTGCATAGAGAAATTTATAACAGAATTATTCTTATTTTTCGAAATGCAATACAGGAGGTTCCAGAACCCTTTCTGCATATCAACAACTTCCCCACCATTGCATAAAGAAACCAATGAAGCAAATGTCAATAAGTTATTTTCTGAAAGATTGTCCAGTTCACTCAATGATCTAAATCTATCAATTTTGGAACTTGGAGATGAGAAATCACATACCCTCTGGAATTGCCATGCACAAGAAGAGACAACTTGGAGGAGATTAGAATCAGATGACTTCCAGATATTGAATTGTCTAGCTGCTACATCTCTGCAGAATTATATGGTCACACAGGTGGAGTATAACCAAGGAAATGCTGGAAGAAAAAAACATATCTCAAGCAGCCAAAAGATCTTAAAGGAAGTTTGTTTACATCCAGAAAATGATTCCCATGGAGAACTATTGAGTGCACTTGACAAAGCAATTTCAAAATTATGTTTTTCAGATGGACAAGGAATATATAATGAAGATTCAACCTCGGAAGTTACAACCATATATGAAATGCTGACCAATAAAACAGGGGTCAAATACCATCTTTTAAAGGATGCCATACTGGATCAACTGCTGAGTTCTATTTCAACTTCCAAAAAAGAGGGAGTCGTGAGGGCATCGGTGTCTATTCTCTCAACCATCATTGCAGGGAACAAGTCAGTTTTAGAAGACATCAAGAAGAAGGGTTTACAGTTGGGCCATTTGGCAAATGCCCTAAAAGGAAATGTGTATGAGGCTGCCACTCTTATCTACTTAACAAATCCTTCTCCCACAGAAATTAAAACTCTAGAACTTCTACCAACACTGATGAATGTTGTGTGCACTTCAAACAATTATGTGGGTGGCCCTACGTCACTTCTGACACCTCCTGCAGCATCATTGATGATTATTGAAGCATTAGTAACTGCATTTGACTATGCTACAAGCAGCATGCATTTGGCTGAAATCAGTTCACCCCAAGTTCTTTCAGGGCTCCTGGATGTTGCAAGAAACAATAATCTGGAAGAGATTATCCCTTTGACCGCTATTCTTGTAAAATGTATGCAGTTTGATGGACAATGCAGAAACTATATATCACAATTTACTCCTATAGCTCCATTTATCTATCTCCTAAGAAGTAATGAGAAGCGTGTCAAGCTCATTGCACTTGAATTCTTTCATGAAATTCTTCGCATGCCACGGTATGAGTAATTGCTTTAGTCTCATCAATTCACATTTGTTTACTGTATAGTTTCAAGCAAAATCATAGAACACAAAAGCCCACCTGAATCGTGACAAGGAGAGCTTAGTGTTCCTCTTACATCATAAGAAATAATTTCCCTGAAATTTCACTGTACTTTTACACCTAAAATAACCTCTTCAAGTGGATGTGATTATTACTTTGCTGGTGAACTAGAATGAATTTAGTCACATACATAAAAAGGGTTTCAAATTTTAATGCGTCTCTTCTCTTTGTAAGGATATTCGATGGTACATTTGTTTAATATTTTTTTCAGAATCCAAAGTTGTGAAAATTCCCAGAACAAGATCCCAGTCCTATGATAGTCTTCTGACATTCATTTCTGATTTCTGTCAGGTCCTCGGCGATTAGTCTTTTACAGCAGATGAAAGAAGAAGGAAGCATCAATATTATGCACATATTGTTGCCCTGCCTCCAAGAATCACAAGCCAAGCACCAACTTCTGGCAGCAAATTTGTTGCTTCAATTGGACCAACTGGTGGGTTTAATATTTTGGAAATTAGAGTATTTTTATATGTTAAAGATGATGAAATGGCCCTTGCAAAATTATGGAGTCCTTATGAAAATCCTTTTATTCATCTAAATTCAATATGTTGATTTCATCATACTAGTTTTTTTTTTTTTTTGATGAAAGGAGTCTATGAAACAGAAACCATATAAAAGCTATTGAAGAAAGGGCAGTAATAATCTTCAAAAGTAAATCTGCAACATCTTTTGGAAAATTTATCACCGAATGATTGAATCTATAATACTAATACCTTTCTAAGCTAGATAATTCATAGTTATATTTGCTTCCTCATAAACATGATGATAATCATATATATTTAGATCCTAAGATAACTCCTAAATATCCTCGATTAATAACATAATAGAACTAGGAATATTGATTTTTTTATTATAGAAATCTATTACTATTTTTGAGTCATCTTCAATCTCTAAGTTCAAAAACCCATTGTTCTTGGCAGCTAATACACTATCTCTTAAAGCCACACATTCTGCAATAATTATTGAGGACTTGCCTATATCTATTATCATCAAAGTCTCTAATGTCCCATTCTAATGCACTTTTATTCACTACCCTTGAACCATCAAATTTTATTTGAATCTTACATTAATTGAGGGAATCCAATGAAAATATTTTTTCGACCATTCGAAGGACATTACATCCTTCATCTTGATGATAGGGGTCAATCAAATAATCCTAAAGATTTTGAAAGTTTAAGATAGCTTTCCAATGACGAGAAAGGGGTTGGGTTGGATCTTCATAGACAAAACTTGAATTCTCTGAGTCCAAACATTCCATATGACTATGACAATCTTTTCCGTAGGACAATTGAACAATTTGCAATGAATTTTGTAGTTTTCTTATATCATTTCTAACCAAGAAGGAAAGTCACCTTCATACAAGAGAGGTGTAGCACAGTCATACTTAATGCAGTCCCAAATTCCTTGAATAAAAGGACAGTTTTTAAAACCATGATCAATATTTTCAATATTTTGATTGCAAAGATGGCACATATTTGTAATTTTACAACCATAACATACTAGCTTTGATTCTTTCAATAGTCATTTATCTCAACAGGAAAAACAAAATTGTAAAACTAAAAGCATAAGAGATACACTAAGATAATAACAGTTAATATTAGAAACTATAATGTTGATGGGAAACTAGAGTTGATAATCAACCGGGCAAAAGATTTTCCAGCAAAGGAACTACTTCATGTGCAGTGATACCAAAAACAGCCACAGGATGAGTGAAACAAGATGACTTATGTTTGGCTTCTACAGCTATGACAATGTGGCATACTTTGTCCACATCAATATAAGGACATAAGATTACATTAAACCATGTATGCAGGCTTCTAGAATAAATATTAAGAGAAAAGGATTTAATTAACATTAACAAATGATGAATTTGGGAGGGATGTGTGGTGTGGGGATACACCCTTGTGTGTTTCTTACCTTTCCTTATGGCCTTGGCAAGTTCTAAGGAAGCTTTGGGTAGGGGAGAGTTGGAGTGATGCTAGAGAGGGAGAAGGGTGGAACCTTTATTTACCAAGCCCTTTAATAATTGGGAAATGGAGGATGTGAAGAGGCTTTTATTGGGACTTGGACGGTATGTTTTGCATGCGAAGATTGAGGACATAGTGAATTGACTAGAGATGGGTTCAATTAGATCCTTGTATTGTGCTTCACAACAGAGCCAGACATTTTTTTCCCTTGCATATCATGTGGAGAGTTGTGCGCAACCTAAGATAATCTTCTTCACTTGGGAAGGAGCTAGGGGAAGAATCATGACTCTTGAATCTTGATCAACTTCAGAAAAGGGGAATGGCTCTTGCCAATAGATGTCTTCTTTGCTTGGAGTGTGGAGAGTTTGTGGATCACCTCCTCCTTCACTGTGCAAAAACGAGATTGTTGTGGGAGTTATTGTTCTCATTGTTTGGTACTACTTGGGTAATTTCGGGGTCAATGAAAGATACTTTATTGAGTTGGAGCAGCTTTAGGGTTGGTAAGAAATGAAGGTGTGGCAATCCTTCTTGTTAATTCTGGACTATATGGAAAACTACGAATGAGGTTGCTTTTAGGAATAATGTTTTGTCCATACAGAAACTCAAAACTTCTTTTGTTTCGTGTCTTTGGTCGGAAACTAAGTTGTTTGTAGAGAATGGTCCTTCGACCTTAGTGGCTTTCATTGATTGGTTGGGGTGTAAGTGAGGGTGAGGCTTTTGTATAGATTGGGCATTTTTGTTCAGTTTAGAGGGGGTCTTTTTGCTCTTCTTTTATATTCTTCTAATCGGGACTTAAGCGGCTTTTTCTAATATACTTCTCTTTTACTTATCAAAAAAAAAATTGCAGGAAGACTCATCTAGCAGAAGCATATTCAAGGAAGAGGCTATTGAGGTCCTCCTTGGGCAACTGTCGTGCGAGGAGAAATCTGATACACAGATATTATCTGCCTTCATTTTGTCAAATCTTGGAGGAACCTATTCTCGGACCGGAGAACCATATACAGTTGCATGGTTGGTAAAGAAAGCAGGTCTGACCTCATTGTACCACAGGAATATGATAAGAAACTTTGACTGGTTGGATCAAAGCCTACAGGTGAGAAGGGCTGAGAACTTCAGATGTGCATTTCATAAATATCCATAGGATTACTTTAGCAACAAATTAACAATCATACAGATGAAAAGAAATGGCATCTACTTGCAGGATGCTGGCACTGACTCATGGTGCAGCAAGATTGGGAGAAGCATCATCAAATGTGGAATTCCTCTTTTCCATGCTTTGGAGAAGGGTCTAAAGAGCAAGATAAGGAGGGTTTCTCGGGACTGTCTCACAGCTATTGCATGGCTTGGATATGAAATTGCAGCAAGTCCAAATGAGCTGAGATATTCTGCATGTGAGATCTTATTGAGTGGAATTCAGCAATTTTTGCACCCTGGACTGGATCTTGAAGAAAGATTTCTCGCATGTCTATGCATTTATAACTATGCATCTGGTAAAGGTAATGCCTCCTTTAGAAATTATTGAAGTAAAAACTGTGAAACATGAACACAAAGAACAAAGAATAAATAAATAAGAATGAAAAAATCTGTAGCAAGTACAAACTTGACCCTTGGTGTCTTAAGTATATTGACAGTGATTATAAACTATTAAATATGATTTTCAAAATTCATGTAGGTGACAACCCCAACATTTCTCTAATGAGTTATTTTGATTCCCTCCCTAAGATTCCTCGATCAGCACCTTCAATGCCATGGAAAACAAAATAGAAAATTCCATAGACTGCCTTACAATGTCAGAAACTATGCAAAAAAAAAAAAAAAAAGCAGCAGCAAGAGAAGAAAATGTAGAATTCATTACTGATATAGAAATGCTACAAGTTCTTCATTAGTTGGTGTAAAGGACACGTGCATGATAAACATTACTGAACAGCTACACACCTGATCTCACTATGTAGATCATAAGCCCTGATGCAGGAAGACACTAAGACTAAATCGTTGTTTTCTAACCTAATTAAGATCATGAGTGAACAGAGTAGTGAAGTATGCAGTTTCCACAGATGGATTTTCTATGTGCAGGGATGCAAAAGCTAATACATTTCTCAGAAGGAGTTAGGGAATCACTGGGACGCCTTTCGAACATAACCTGGATGGCAGAGGAGTTACTGAAAATAGCTGACTATTTCCTGCCCTATAAATCGGTTAGTCTTCCAGCACACTTCTTGTTTCAATCTGCTATGTTTTCTTTTCTTTTAGGCATGAGTCCCTTATTTCCTTCAATTTCATTGTCAATTTTGTGCAGATATAAAGCACCGTTTACTTTTCCTTTAATAACTACTGAAATGCCTGAGCATCATACATGAATTCGGTTTTTTTTGTAAGTTAATGTATTACAAAGGCGCTAAAGTAGCGATTTGGAAATTACAAAACAACAATAACCAAGCCCAAAAAACTGCACAAAACAGCTAGGATACACAAAAAGAATCCCCACCTCACTTACAACCCACCCAATCAATAAATCCATCTAAAGTCGAAGGCCCACCCACTATGGACAACTTGGTCTCCAATCACAGAAGATAAACAAAATGTTTTCAGTCGCTATATAGAAAACACCTCATCCTTATAAGCAACCACATTCCTAGCCTTCCAAACTGTCCACAATAAACAAAAAGGGCTTGCTTGACAAAAATGAAAGAGAATTTCTGAAATATTTTTGTCTACTCAATTCACTAAGAGAATTACAATATATAGACGTCAAGAATGATCAAATCCCTTGATTCTAGCCCTAGTTTAGGAAGAAATACAGTAGTACAATTATCTGATAAGAATGAAAATCTTAGAGAGGTAATTAAGGGATATACAACTATAAAGAAGACTAAAAAAGGAGAGGTAATCAAGGGATATACATATAGGATATACAACTGTAATGAAGACTAAATAAGGAAAAAAGAAGATATTGACATTCCCCCTCAAATTGATGCGGGTAAGTTTACCAGCATCAATTTGAGGGGGGATGTCAATACCTTCTTATCAGCATCAATTTGCTACTGAGAAACTTGTGTCGTTGGCATGTCCAAGCTTTCGTAAAGACATAAGCTATTTGAAGATCGGTAGTAAGATGAGGAAGAGTACTAACACCTTGAGTAAAGGCCTCCCTAATGTAATGACAGTCCACCTCTATGTGCTATGTCCATTCATAGATATAATTGATTTGGTAAATTTTATTTGAATGGCGTCAGATATCACCATGAAGCAGAGTAGGATTAGTCAGAGGAATCCAAGCCCTAGAAAGAAGACCACGTAACCACACAATTTCGTAACAAGCCGCAAACATGGCCCAAGTACTCAAATTCCTCCGCGGAAGATTTAGAGACACAAATCTTGCTTATTATACTTCCAAGAAATTAAGGCATCTCCATGAAAACGCACTACCGTTGTAGACTTCGAGTATTCTATGTACCAACCCAATCTACATCACTATATGCGCCAAATGAAGAGCAGATTTTGTAGGAAACAACAACCCACTCCGTAGGTGCCCAATTAAGCACCCGATCTCGTGCTACGTAGGTGATTCTGAATCAACAATATTTAGTTCTATTCTCCTATCACAGAATGTTTCATCGCAGACAGCTAGTCAGTAATGAATTAACACGTAATGGGTTTTCATCCCACGTAATGATTAGCATCGTTGTTTGAAAATGGTGAGGCTTTTGTTTGGATTCTTGGATTTTTGTTAAAATAAAGGGGTTGTATGATCACCACTAACCTGTAATGGTTTAAAGTTGAAATGTGAAATGGTAACTTTGAAGGCTCCAATACTAGCTGCCCGACAACATGGGGTATTAAGGTGTCCTCAAGTTATTTCCTCGCATTAGGCAAATGACCCATAGTCAAAGCCAAACCTAGATCTTTGTTTAACTATAAAACCTAACCTCAGAACCACTCCTATTTGAGCTCAAACCAAGACTTCAAGATTCAAAGTCCTATCTGCTTTAAAACCCAAAGATTTAACCTCATTTCAATTTACTGGTGAACAAGAGATTTAAAAGTTAATATCAAATAAGATCTAGGCATTAAGCATGCACGAACCCCTAAAGGCAAGTATCGACCAAATGAACAACATTAAATGGCATTAAACCCTAGTTTGAAGGTATGGAACCATAAATGCAGTACCTCAGATCATTTTATAGCATGAGGACAACCCGCAACAACCCCAAAAACCAAGCTAGCCACCCTCTTCAGCTATGAGGCTTAGCTAAGCATCCCTTTGAGGTCATCCTCAAGGGTGTGTCGGTACTTTAAAATGAAAAGAAAGAGAGAGGTTATGTTAAATCAAACCCCAAATGAAAGTCATGAAACTTTTATAAATGAAAAAGTCAGTTTCAAAGTCGCCGTTACAAGTTTGTGGGGCTATATAGTACAACCCAAAGTGTGAAACTACCAAAATACCTAAAATATGAGATTACAAGGGCTAAAATGGTACATCAAAACGTGGTCGCTTAGGATCAAATATACAAAAATCAATAGGCAAAGCATTTCAAGAGTGTAGATTACTTAGCATAGCTTAAAATTCATTAGGTTAATAAATTCCTCGCTACCTAGCGAGTTTTACGTGAGATAGCTAGTCTGAGAAATTTCATATCAACAAAGTGAATTTGCTAGTTAGCTAAATTTCCTCGCTAGCCTAGCTTAAAATTATTGTGAGATAGCAAATTGCAAATTTTCGCAGTACGTAGATTTCTCTAGTTAGCTAAATTTCTCGCTAGTCTAGCGAAATTATCAATTTCGCTAGATTTAAATTTTCGTAATCCTGGGCCAATTTTCGCAATCATAACGAAAACTCGGGATCGCCCTGCTTTGCTCACGTATCTCACCCATCTATGCATTCTCTTCCTTCAAAATCCACTTCAGTCTAATTCATTTTTGATGGCTGAAAACATCAGATTCCAAGATTCGCAGCACGTATCTTTACGTGACTTGAACTAAATGACCGAGGTACTCAAAGACCCGCAAAATCACTAAACAAGCTCAAATGGCACTGGTGGAACTAAGTGGACTCGCACATCAATTGTTGATACTGATAGGATTAGTGCGCAAAAAGCACTCAAAACCTATCTTGGATAGGACTCAAAATAGCACTTTTTGGGCACTAATCAGTACCGAATAATGCGACGAACTGAAGCAAGATGAAGATGACAAGGTGAGTGCATAAATTTGCTAACTATATGGATAGCATATGAGATATCGAGCCGTGTAATTGTTAGGTAGATAAGACTACCAACAAGTTGCCTATATAACAAAGGATCAAGCAAAAGCTCGCCTTTATATTTTTGGTATTTCACATTCACCTCCATTAGCGTATCAATAGTAGTAGCATCCTTTAAACCAGCTAGCTCAATAAGATCTTTGATATATTTATGTTGATTTAAGAAAAAACCATGATCTCGAGAGTGAACTTCCAGCCCCAAAAAATATGTGAGATGCCCAAGATCTTTCATTTGAAATGTACTATGCAACATATTTTGAAGCTTAGAGATCAACCCACTGTCATTACTAGTGATGATAATATCATCAACATAGACTAAGAGAAAGACCATACCAGTGGTTGTCTTGTGAAAGAAGAGTGATGAATCATATTGACTTTGTGTGAAAGAGAAGGTGAGAAGAGTGCTGCGAAACTTCTCAAACCAAGCTCTAGGTGCCTGCTTCAACCCATACAAAGAGCGTCTTAGCTTGCAAACTTCATGAGAAGCCATCATTGACATACCGTTTGGAAGTTTCATGTAAATCTCTTCTTTAAGGTCCCCATTCAAGAAGGCATTTTTTACATTTATTTGATGTAAAGGCCAAGATTTAGAAGATGCTCACTGTGGTCATCTTAGCAACTGGTGTGAATGTTTCTTCATAGTCGAGACTATATTCTTGTTTATTGCCAAGAGCAACCAATCGAAGCCAGATTCATCTAAAGAGCCACCAGACTTGAGTTTCACAGTATAGACCCACTTACTACCAATGGGCTTAACATTTGGGGGACAAGAAACAACGTCCCAATTATGATTTTCCTCAAGCGCTTGAAGTTCTGCTTCCATTGCTTTTTGCTAACACTCATGTTCCATAGCCTATGTGTAACAAGTGGGAATGGAAATAGACGACAAAGTAGTAGACACAGCCACAAGGGTTGAAAAGCCATACCTTTCAGGAGGTTTTTGAGGTCTAGAGCTTCTACGATGAGTAGTTGGATCATTGGAAATGGGTAGAACAAAATCAAATGCCGCAGGAAGATGTGGAGGAACCTCAGTGAGACTTGTAGGAGAATAAGATGTAGGAGGAGTATGTTCACGATAAACATAACTAGGTTTAAACCTTTGTACTGATGTTGGCAACTCAGGAAAATGTGGTAAAGCAAATAAAGAAGGGAATTCTGAAGGTTGTTTTGTGCTAAAGAAGGGCTGATTTAAAAAAATGACATTCCTAGAGACACGAGTTCAATGAGCATGAGGATCATATCAAAGGAATCCTTTTTGGGTTCCAACATATCCTAAGAAAGCACACTTGACAGATTGTGTAGTAAGTTTATTTCTCTCATGTGTAAGAAGGTGAACAAAACAAACACATCCAAAAATATGAAGATTGGAATATTTGGTGCATGCCAAACAAACGGAAATAGGGAGAATCATCATTCAAGGTGGGAGATGGTATTCTATTAATCAAATAAACAGTAGTAGACAAAGCTTCACACCAAAAAATGAGAAGGAACACAAGACTCAATTAGAAGAGTGCGAATAACATCAAGAAGATGACGATTCTTTCTTTCAACCACACGGTTTTGTTATGGAGTGAAAGGACAAGAACGTTGTGATATGATCCGTGACTTTGAAGAAAAAATTGAAATTCATTTGACATATATTCACCACTAATCAGACAGTAAAGATTTTTGATTTTAGAGAAAATTGTGTTTCAATTGGAAGCAAGAAAGACTTCTTAAATACAAAGAGAAAACCTTTACTTTAGACCGAAGAAAATACACCCAAGTAAAGCGAGTGAAAGCATTGATAAATGTAACAAAGTATTTGTAATGTTCATGAGAAATTATAGGTGCAATACCCCATACATTAGTATGTACAAGTTCAAAAGGTATGGTGGTGTGGGTTGTATGCAATGGAAAAGGAAGCGATTTTCTTTTACCAAGTTTGCAAGATGCACAATCAACAATATCTTTAGAAGAAGTCGAATTTTTATTTCCAAGTGAACGAGATTTAAGCAAGACTCAAGAGCAGAGAGTTAGGGTGTCCTAAACGTCTATGCCACACCTGATTATCACTTTGAATAGCATTATAAGCAACATAATTTGACATGGGAGAGGAAGATAGAAGCAAAGGAAAGAGACGTCCCACTTTAGGTCCCTTCGCAATCATCTTCCCAAACACTTGATCCTGCACAAGACAACCAGAATTTGAAAATTGAACAATACAATTGTTGTCAACTAATTGGCCGATAGATATAAGATTAGTGAACAGCTTAGGAGACACAAAAACAGTATTTAAATGGGCTGAAATATCACCAATAGCTGTGATAGGTAAGGAATTACCATCAGCAATATGAATCTGAAGATCTCCTTTATATTTTTTAACATTATTTAGAGGTAAGGCAGTGTTGGTCATGAGATTGGAAGTACCAGAATCAAAATACCAAGGCTTACGATTAGAATTTTTGTTACCTGAAAGGCCTAAAGCAAAAAGGGCAAAATCAATTACTGCTGACCATGTTAGGAGGATAAAAGACTGACCAAGACTAGGTCATTCCAGGACCAACCGAGGCATTGTAGGTAGTTTCAGATTTCTTTGAGGTCGAATGAACAATCTGTGATGATATACCCTGTTTTCACACACTGCAGAATTTTTTAGCATACTAGTGGCAATAAACAAACTTTGCACCATAGCACTGACATTAGTCATATCTCTATCGCCTTTAGATCTCCCTTGAGTAGCATAAGCAACAGGAATTGGAGCAGAATTTTGAGCTTTCTGCTCCAAGACAGCTTGTGTAAGGAGCAGTTGTTCTTCCCTTAGAAGCTCTCCTACACAAATATCCAACAAGGGAATTGGTTCTCTATTCATCAGGTTGGACCCGATTGCTTCAAACTCCCCCCTTAACTTCATTAAAAACTGATCACGCTTGCTAGTCTCCTGCACACTTTGAATAGCAATGAGTCATTCAGGAGGTACATTTGCATACACAATATCGGTGTAAGCAGCCCAAAATTTCCAAAGGAAGAATAAAACTCTTGGATTGACATACTCCCTTGACTGAGTTGACCCAACTCAAGTTCCGATTGAAACCTATGTGCTGTATTGCTTTGGTTATAAATTTTCTTCAAGTATTCCCACATTTCTCTAGAGAACTTATAAGGCTTGAGATTAAGAAGTATGGAGGGTTCCACACTTCCAAGGATCTAAGACATAATCTGAGCATCCTTCACCTCCCATTTCACATATTGCTCCTTCTCCTTCTTGTTGTTAGGTGAAGGATTTGTCCCATCAATATGACCCCATAATTTCTTTCCCTTGACAAAAATCTGAAATTGGAATGCCCAGGCATAATAGTTCAAGCAATTAAATCGAGCAAGAAAATGTTCAGATTGTTCCAAAGACTTGACTCAACCAGAAACAAGAACTATGGGATTAGGTCCAAAAATAAATAAAAAAATAGAAGAACACAAAAAAAAAATCAAGAACAAAACACCAAGATCTTGGAGCAAGGCAAGGAACCAAACACAAGATGAAGTGATCTCAGAGTTTGGGCTTTGATACCATGACAAAAATGAAAGAGAATTTCTGAAATCTTTTTGTCTACTCAATTCACTAAGAGAATTACAATATATAGACATCAAGAATGATTAAATCCCTTGATTCTAGCCTTAGTTTAGGATAAAATACAGTAGTACAATAGTAAATACAGTAAGAATGAAAATCTTAGCAAGGTAATCAAGGGATATGCAACTATAAAGAGGACTAAATAAGGAAAGGTAATCAAGGGATATGCTATAATGAAGACTAAATAAGGAAAAAAGAAGATATTGACATTGCTTGCCAAACCTTCTTCCGCTTCTTGTCGATCCTAAAACTTGTCAACTGAAGAAAGTGTCTCTAAGAGAAAAGGGGTTTACCCTGATCCCAAAGAGAGAGAAAAGGAGTTCTCACAAGGATATTGTCTTGATACAATGGATGTGAAGATAGTCCACATTTTCCTCTTGCTCAAGACAAAGATAACATCTATTGGCAAGGGGAATCCCCCTTCTCTGAAGTTGATCCAAAGTTAAGATTTTTCCCCATAATGCATCCTAAGCAAATAAACAGATCTTCGGCTGCACACAAGATCTCCAAAACATCAACCACGAAAAAGACTTAAGGGATCTAGGTTGCAAGGCTTTATATATCGACTTAACAGAAAAGACACCATCCTTAGTCTCTATCCAACAAAGCTTGTCTTCCACCCCCTCAACCACAACTTTTGATAAAAAAGCCTCTGAACCTCCTCCACTTCCCAATCATTAGTCCACACCAACAATTCTTCACCCAACAATCCTTCACCCAGGCATCCTTGTGCTCAACGAAAACGAAGCGCTCAAAGGCACCCCTCTGCACCAATTATCTTTCCAAAACTTGATCCCTCTCCCGTTGCCTACTACAAAAGAAGATGTAGAATAAACAAGAGACCGCCAGTTGCAAATTGCCTTCCACAACCCTACACCAAACTAGGGGTGTAAACGAGTCAAGTTACTCATGAGTTACTCAAGCTTGACTCGTAGAATACTCGAATTCAACTTGGAGTTAATCGAGTCAAGCTCAAGTTCAAGTATCTTAATACTTGACTAAAGTTGCTCGCGAGCTTAATTGAGCTTAATGGATAATTTATTCGAGCTTAAGTTTAATTTATTCGAGCTTAATCAAGTCGAACTCCAGTCGATTTTGAGTCAAGTTGAGTTTGAGTATAATTATTTATTAATTTTTAATTAATTCGAGCTTTATTGAGTCGAGTTCTAGTAGCTCGACTATTTTTCGAGTTATCAAACATTTGAAAAAAGTTTGATCGAGATCGAGTCAAGTTCGAGCTTCAAGTTTTTTAATCGAGTCGAGCTTGAGCTTGGCTTTGTATCGACTCGACTTGGTTACACCCCTACACTAAACCCCTCCCTCACCTCGCCGAAGTACCAACCCCCCTCCTCCTCCCCATACTTAGCCCTAATAACATCATTCCAAAAAGCCCCCTTTCTGTTGCAAACCGCCAACATCATTTGGAGAGAAAAGCTTTGTTCAATCATCCAAGGTCCTTCACTCCTAAACCCCCGCTTTCTTTGACTAAGCGCATAGTCACCCACTTCACTAGGTAAGGCTTTTTCTCCAATCTTGCACCACCCCACAAAAGAAAAGAAAAGAAATATATATATATATATATATATATATAGCTGATCAAGTCTAGACTTGACTATCCTTAGCAACTGAAAGATAGAGATGTAGTAGATGGGCAGGCTAGAAGGCATACTTCTAATTAGGATGCACATGAAAAAGACTAATGCACATGATCATAGGTCTTTTCCAAATCCAACTTACATAGGATGGCACCTTTATTGCTTCTTAAGACTGAATCAACATCTTCATTGGTAATTAATACAACATCCAAAATCTATCTACCTTCAACAAAGGCATTTTGCGTGTGGGAGATCACCTTGGGAAGCACTCTTTTGATTTTGTTCGCCAACACCTTTGTTACCGTTTATATAATCCCCCCACCAAACTAACAGGCCTAAAATCCTTAAGGTCTTCAGCTCCTTTTTTTGGAATTAGCACAAGGAACCTAGTATTTAGACTTCTAACAAAACGACCTCTCATTGAATCTCCTGAAGAAATTCATGATCTCTCATCCTTCAAAAATTCCCAAGAAAATTGCCAAAACGCCATTGGGAAACCATCCGGGCCTGGTGCCTTATCCCCCCTGTAACTCTACAACACTTTGAACACTTCCTCCTCCATAAAAGGGACTTCCAGCTCTTCAGCTTCTGCCACATCAATGCTCTCAAAACCAATATTAGTGACAGTCCTCAGCTGGGAACAAACTTTTATGAGCATTATGCACACCTTCACTAATCTCATTTTTTCTTCAGTAAGCCACACCCTATTAACCTTGATTCTGCTCATGTGGTTGGCTCTCTGGTGCATATTAGCTAGCCATTTTGTGAAAAAAGCGAGTATTTCTATCTCCCTCTTTCACCCAAACTTCCCTAGACTTCTGCCTACACGAAATCTCCTCTAAAGCATCCCAATTTCTATAGTTATCCCTAGCCTCTTGCCTCCTCTCCATCTCAACCAAAGTCAATCTACTGGAATTTTCCACTAAATCCCAGTGACTAACCAGCCGGAAAGCTTCATTCTTGTTCACATTCAAGTTACCAAACACCTCCATATTCCAGTTTTTCAGCAGCCCCTTTAGCACCTTCAACTTCTTCATTAGAACATAACTTTCAGTGCCCTCCATTGAGACCCCATCCCACCAAGTTCTCAACGTCTCTCTGTTAAAATCAACTAGATGCATAAGGGATTTCACAAGTTGTAAAAGAACCACTAACAGGTCCAACCCTCCTTTTTCCAGGAATGGTATCATCTATGCAATTGTAACACTCATTTTATGTGGTTTCTCACTTCTCCAATCATGATTTTTTTTTTCAAATATCTAACCATACTAGTGAAGACTATCACTTTCAGAAGGATGCATAGGTTCCATTTAGGAAACTGAGCCTTAGAACAACAAACCCTTTACGCATTTGCATGTTTAACTAAGAACAAATGATAGGAGTGGGGAAGAGGAGAGATGTGAGATGTGTCAAACTCCAATAACAAGGAGCAGATGCATCATAATGGTTGATGATACAAATGGTCACTAGTTAGAGAAAATAGGTGTCCAACATAACTACATAAACTAATGCAGTTGCTCAAAAAAACAAAATGAGAGGGAGAGAGAGATAGTCAAACACATACAACTAAAAAATCTATATCTTGATAGCCAAATTGACACGTGGCAGGAAGTAAACTTCAATTGGTGTTATACATCTAGTAACTTTAGAGATGGCCTATATGGTAGCATGTCAGTAACATCTTAATGTATTCGTCAATTAAGCTCAATTTCAACCACCTGTGACAAATATCCATTTACTATCTTGCCCATTTTGTTGTGCTGGTAAGAGCAGCGTATATCTTGTGTTCACACACAAATTCTGGAGATGGGTCGCAGAAGCAGGGGAGCTGTAACTGCTCTCATCTTCTACAGGGGAAAACTTTGCAGTGGATACTCTGATGGTTCAATTAAGGTATGGGATAATATCATGCACTTCATATTTAAGAATCCTGTTTTTGATCCTCTAATAACTTAAGCATAACGTTTTTGGCTTTGAAAATGGTAAGAAAACTGATGCTAGAGCTTGGGTTTACCTGATAAGTAACATGAACATGAGGCATTAACCAGAAGAATCCCCCAATCTGAAATGATATGGAAACATCTAACTGTGAGAAAAACAGTGAAAAACTTACAACGTGTTTGTGAATTAAATAGGTGTGGGACATCAAGGGACAATCGGCTACTCTAGTATGGGATATCAAAGAGCACAGAAAGGCTGTGACATGTTTTTCACATTTTGAACCAGGGGACAGCCTTCTAAGTGGATCTGCTGATAAAACCATCAGGGTGAATAAAACATTTAACATTGCTGATCTCTTTCTTTTTTCTAACTGCGTGGATGACAAGAATGAACTGAACTACCTCTCGAACTGCACTATTTTTCCTTCTACAGGTCTGGCAAATGGTCAAAAGGAAAATGGAGTGCACTGAAGTAATATCCATGAAGGAACCAGTTCAGAATCTTGATACTCATGGCCAACTGATTTTTACAGTTACCCATGGCCATGGAGTGAAGGTACTAGAAATAATGATGCTAAATTCTTTGAGCTAACAGTAAATATTCAGGAGATGGTCATATTGTGCAGTCTTCAATATTTGTGTGCGCAATTGTGGATATGCATATATTCAAGAGTAACGACACTATGACGGAAATATCAAAGCTTTAACCCACTAGCAATCAGTTTCAGGGCATAAAATTAATAAACGTTATGTTTCTCAGGTGTTTGATGCATCACGAAAAGTCAAAGATATTTGCAAGAGTAAACATGTAAAATGCATCAGGGTGGTTCAAGGAAGGCTTTATATGGGTTGTACAGATGCAAGTATTCAGGTTGGTTTAAGGGTCTTGTCTGATATAGAACTTGCACCAATCAAAACCATAACTGATTCATCACTGAAATATAGGAAGTAGTCATAGCAAGAAATCATGAACAAGAGATCAGAGCACCATCAAAGAGCTGGAGGATGCAAAATAGGCCCATCAATTCAGTGGTCATGTACAAAGATTGGCTTTATAGTGCAAGTGATATCATCGAGGGTTCAAATTTCAAGGTAAGAACTCTCTTCATTCCTAAATGCACACACTTCGAAGTAACTTTTCTCAAATTGGAGGATTGGTACAGGAGTGGAAAAGGCACAGCAAGCCTCGGATGTCCATGGCCCCTGATAAAGGAGCAAGTGTGCTGGCAATGGGAATCGTGGAAGACTTCATATACTTAAACTGCAGCTCATCAACAAGTATCCTTCAGGTGATTATGTATACTTATACACTGAGAAGCTACAATTGGTAATAGTAATCCAGGGTAGAAAGGGTTCTGGTTACATTAAAAAAATTATATGGTTATGATTATGCGCATATTTTTGAACATCCCTTTTCATGGGTAACTAATATATCATGAGGAGGAACCAGATATGGCTGAGGGGGACGCAGCAGAAGGCGGGAAGGTTATCAGCAGGCAGCAGAATAACAAGCCTCCTCACTGCCAATGACATAGTCCTATGTGGAACCGAAATGGGGCTAATCAAGGTGTGTGCATTTGACCCAAATCGTCCTAACATTGTGCAGTCTATTTTGCTAGATTCTTTGATAATCCTCACCCCCTAATCCTATCCCACCATTGACAGGGCTGGATCCCACTCTAGCTGAGCTACCACTTCCAGTATTTCTTTCACATTCTTCATCCAAAGCAGAAAATAAAATTGTTGGCAAAGGAGCATTTGCTTGATTTTGGTCTCTACACCTATGTAAAAAGCTGGTATACAAACATAAAAGGAGGAAGAGGATGGGAAGAGCATAATATGACTGATAGCAATAGCAATGTTCTGTGTAAAAATGTTTGCATACAACATAAGTTGAATATCAATAAAATATCTACTATTCCTCTCCAAGAAAATTAAAGTTCGAACTTTGACATTAATAGAAAACCTGAAAAACGGGAGAACCCATGAAATTTAAGCACTGGATTCTGGAAAGTAATGGAGAATGAAACATGAAAGATGGAAAAGAATGGGAGAGCATACTCTGAAAACTTCTTAGGAATTGGGAGATTCGTCTCTTTCTGGTTTCTACTGGATTTCCAACATGTAAAGCGAAAGTTCAGGGGTAACTTTGTTCAATACAACTTGTGCTGCTCTATTTTTTACTAGTACCATAAGTAGAACCAGTTATGTTAAAAGAAATTCTCGACCTTTCTTACCTTTTCATTTTCTGTTTTTTTTTTTTTTTTTTTTTATAAAAGTAAAATAAAGATGTATATTATTGATAAATAAATAAATAAAACAAATAAATCACTGAACTTAAACACGTCAAAACAAATAAAGATGTATATATACATGTGGGTACCCATTGTGGGTACCTTGGGCCCAAGCCCAGCATCCTGCGTCAGCCGATTCGACTCTAAGAAATTTCAGTTTATTGGGTTCGTTAACCGCCCACGAACGCCTCGACCGACCGCTGCGATACCGCGCGTAGATTATACTCGGCTACCGTCATTAAACGCCGGCTAATCTCTCCGCCCGAGCGCCCAAAGATTCATATCCTGAACGCCTTTTAACTGCCATTACTCGACGCAAGAACTCTACCAACTAAGCCGCCAACCATTCCACATTGCTATGCAGTTCACCAATGAACCCACCGTCACTCTAACATAACAGAAGTTTCAAGAATGGCTCTATTCGAAAGAAGACAGAAAGGAAAATGCTCATCATTTCGAAATAAGAGCCACCTTCCTAATGCTAAGGAGAGACAACCACTTTCTAAAAGACAGAGCTTCTTTCCTCCCTTCATAAAAGAGCAAGTCACACCAAATGAGCAGACGAGATGCACTAGACATTATTACCGTTTCTCTGTCTCCCAAAAGACTAACTTGTTATCCGAGGGCGACTTTAACACGATCGTGCCTTTGTCTGCTTTGCAGCCAGCCATCAAGGAATGTCTACGATCCACCGATCATGGTCTGCAGACCACAATACCACGAATTTAAATATGAGAAACCCAAAAAATTAAAATCATAGGTCATTTAGACTCTCTAAGTGTAAGGTTATATTTGGTTTCCAAAAACTTTGAGAAGAGAGGGAAAAAAATTTTGAACTCAAGGTTATATTTTATTTAAAAAATTTTTAAATCATAATAACCAATCACGATTTTAATTTTAAGTCTAAAACCAAAATTTCGTGGTTATAGTTTTGATTTTTTGATAAAAATATAAAACCATAATAACTAACCACGCTTTAAAAAAAAAAAAAAAACTACGGTTTTTAGTTTTAAAATTTGGGATTTTTTTTTTTGAAAAATATTATTTTGCTCATCACCTCACCGCCCTAATTAACGTATATGCAAAGCGGTATGGAATTGAAGCACGTGGTCTTCTTCATGCGAACCACGTGCCAGGTCTGGAACGCGGCTGTCGTTGGCAGTCGTGTAGAATTTAAATTATTGTCGCAAAAGAAAAACAATTTAAGAAAATAAAAATCCTCTCCTCTATTTAACCACGCACACGGCAGACGGCACAACAAAGAAAGAAAGAAAAAATTGAGAGGGAAAGGAAAAATGGCGGAAACGAGCAACACATTAGCATCCATCAGAAAGTCTATTGTGGACCACAAGCTTCGGTCTGTCGGTAAGCTGGTTTCAGATCCCCTTTTTTCCACTCGCTTCTCTTTCAAAATTATCATTCTTATTCTTATTATTTAGGTTTTTGTTTTGGTTGTGATGTTATGATTTTTTTTTTTTGTTTAAATTTTGGAATGTTGTTACAGGGTGTTTGTGGCTGACCGGCATAGCGGGTTCAATCGCCTACAACTGGTCTCAACCCAACATGAAAACCAGCGTTAAGATCATACATGCCAGGTACTCATACTTTCTTGTTATTGTTATTTTTAATTCATGCTCCTTTTTTTCTCTTTAGGTTTTTTGTGATTTAAAATTTGTTGACTGATTTATGGAGAAGAAAAAGGGTAAAGCTTTTTTGGCGTTGAGGAAAGAAGAAAATTTATGAGAGCTCAGATGTGGATTTGTGGAATCTAAGGGCTGTTTGTTTACGGTTTTTGTAAACTTTTTTCCGTTCTTAAAAACAAGGAAAACAGGAAAACATGTTTGGTTCCGGTTTGTTTTTTTATGAAAAAAATAAAAATTGTCGGTAGAAAAATGAAAAGAAAATGTTTAGGCTTGATATATATATTTCCTCTGCCCTTGTTCAATATATTCCTAATGAAGAATTTGAATTTGAAAATGTATGAGCTTTTAAATAAGTTCATTCTGATATGTGTTCATTGTCATTTCCATGATAAACAGAAAGAGGGAAATTGGGGTTGCTTCCTGCTCTTCTTTTCTCTTCCTGCTACTTTCAACATCCAAATGGAGATTAAATGTGACCTTATCCATAGAAAAGCCAATAGAATAACTGGTGTAGTTGTTAAGAGAGGCTCAAAATCAAGTTCTTCCCTGATTTGGTTCCAGAAGTTTGTTATGAAATTATATTATCATTCATAGAGATAAGAATTGGGGTGGACTGTTTATTTCTTTCATGGAGATACCATTCCCCAACAACAAAAGAATTTTTAGATATCTTCTTATCCAAATAGATACCTACTAAAGGTCACCGCTTGGTATGTAGTTGGTACGCCACCACCTGTAATAGATACCCATGAGTTAGAACCTGATGAATGGAACTGAACCTGGGCTTATAAGCTGGAAACTCTGTCATAATCTGGGTTGATGTTTATATTTCAGAGTCTTGTGATTCTGAAGATGCACAACTCCAATGATGAGCTACTTTGAGACTCAGATGGCATTGATAAAACTTAAAACTTAATGTTTAATAACTTAAGATACAATAAGTTTACATCCTGTTTAAGTTATTTAGTCATGTAAAATTATTCAGTTGGTGGATGTTGGATAAAATTTGAGTGATTACTTAATGACTTAGTTTGAGTTTAGGTTAAGTTGTTAACTTAAAACTCTATTTTTTTTTTTACTTTAAGTATTAAGGTTGTTTGATAAAGTTAAATTTTATTTAAAATCATCATTTGGCATGCTTATCCTTGCTACTTTAATGAATAATAATTCTCATTGATTTTAACTTATATTTATTTTTTGTTGATTCTAATCAATAAATTTATTTATAAACATCAACGTTTTAAAGTATTGTAGATATGGTTATAAAAAAAAGTATTGTAGATATATAAGATCATTATTAAACATTTATTACGAAAATAACTCATTGATGTGGAATCATAACTCGTAAATATATTCTCATTACATAGGAAAATGAGGTAAAATGAATTTGAGATTAAAAATAACTTAACTATATATATATATATATTTGATGGGTAAATAATTTTTTTTTGTCCACATTGGGACTTGAATATGTGACCTCCCATATCCCCAATCCCAACCCTCTACAACTTGTGCCAAGCCTCAAGGGCAAAATAACTTAATTATTTTACCAAACACGTTTAATTTATTTAATGAACTTTAATTAAGTTATTAAGTTAAATTGAGTCATTAAGTTGATTTATCACTCTTTTAATTTACTAAAAATCATTTTTAACTCTAAGTTGTAATATTAAGTTATTTTATTGAATATATTTAATATGCTTAATTACTTAAGTTGTTTAATTGATAACCAAAAACCCACTTGCTGTCATACTGTACCAATAAAAGATGGTGCTTGTCTGTTTATATATACTATAGGAACCAAATAAATATTTATGACCTCCAATGACTTTGGTAATTGATGATCGGTTATCCTATGTACAAGAGCTTTTTTTTTTTGAGCTGGTGAACTCTATGGAGAAGAAAAGCAGGAAGTTTGTCTAAATCAGCTGATAATGTTAAGCCATAGGCAAATCACTATTTTTATGCTTTGCGTTTTGGCTTTATTCCATTCTCTATATTCATTAAGAAGTTTCTAATGAGGGTTTTTGTTTGGTTTTAATATGTGCTGAGCTGATTCACTAAACTCTAGGTTTTATTGTTGAAACCCTCAATCTCATCATTACATTGTGAGTGTAGTTCTGAGTCTGATTGATCTTATTTCTCCTGGTGACTGGTCAATAGTCCATCTCACTTCATCTTACTGCCATTAATTCCCCTCCTGGTTCTTTACATATTATGCATCTTTCATACTCTCTCTAGAATGATTTATGACATTAGTCATCTGCCTGAGTTTTTGGGAATTTCTTAGACGGGAAAAATTGCATGAAGCCTTTGCTTTTTAAGAATTTTATTACAGTGTTTAATGCCACCTGATTATTCTCCTTAACATATTGAGTGGCATGAACTTAATAGCTTACTCTTATTATAGGCTGCATGCACAGGCACTTACACTGGCTGCATTGGCTGGAGCTGCAGTGGTTGAGTACTACGATCACAAAACTGGGGCAAAGGCAGATCGCTATACAAAGTTTCTCGACATGGATGCCCCTGCACACAAAGATTGAAGGAAGGACCTCATTGAGCTCACACAAATGCGGTTGATAAGAATTTTTTTTTTTTTTTTTTTTTTTTTTTTTTTTTGCAGTAACCCCAATACAAAACAGAATTCCTGTATGTTATATAGTTGGTAGACATGCTTCAATTCTTTGAAAAGATGACGAATATTATTCCAGGGCTTTGTGATTATGTTATTGCATAAGCAATTGGGGAAAGGCAGGGTAGGAAAATAAAATTTGTGGGTAGCATGGAGAATAAGCTATCTGACATTATTCAGGTTGTTACCTGTGTCGATCAATGGTGATTGTTCGATTTGGAGATTCAACTGTTTTCTTTCCATGTTGGTGAGGACTTCTTTATCAGTTTGGCTTTGTGATATTCTCGTTTCTTTGCTGGAGCTATGAAGGGTTTTTTCTTTTTGGTTTGAATAGCCTAGAATTGGGGTGTAAAGTTCAAATTCGTTAAATTAATTCAAAGTGTAAATTGTGGGCACTTATAGCCCGGCTCAGACTCCCTAGCTACTGGCCCACCCCAAGAGTCCTAAAGAGATTGTAATCGAAAAGCCGACTCCAGGAATGCCCGACGATCCCCGCCTGTGTACTTAAAGGATTGTGCCCAAAAGCCGATCCAGAACGCCGCCAATCTCCGCTCGAGTGCTAGGAGAGCTCATATCCTTTGGACAGCTTTTTTACCTAAAGAAAGCTTCTCTACCGATTGGTAACTCCACCAAACTAAGCTGCCAACCGGTTCTTCATGATATAAGTGTAAGTTTTTCCATAAATTGGCCTCCTCGATTCTAATAAAATGCGAAAGCACCTCACAATGGACCTATCTGGCGAATACGCATTCGAATAATGTCGCCATCTGTACAGAGCCACGCTCTCTCTAACACGGTGCAATCATTAACATGATATCAAAATAATAGATCGCAAAGACTGATATATCTAGAATCGGATTTTACTGAATATCTAAAATATTTCCAGAAATATCACTGATATTTTTATTAAAATATCTGCTATTAAATTTTCATATTTTAATTATATAGATTATGATAAATGATTCTTATCTTAATTAAGGTGATTAAAATCAAAATGGACAGAATTATTAAATTAAATATGTTATATTTAATATATTATTCGCATATTATTATGTTAAAGATATATTATTTATTTGTTTTTGCTATTATTATAAATATTACGTAGATAATGAGGATATTCAAAATATTATATAGTATAATTTTAAATTTTTAAACGATATTATTTTATTTCTTTTCCTGTTCAATAAATATTTTGATTTAAAAATATTTATGTTTATAAATTAAAATAAAAATAAAATAAAATATTATGTTAGATTATAAACAAATAAATAATAAGAGATATAAAAAAGTTTCATTATATATACAAGCAATAAATGGCTCATGGTCAGAGGTGCCATTTCTAGTGTTTCATGTTTAAATAATGCCAAGAATTTTCGCATACTGAGTTAGGAAAAAAAATCCAAGTAAAAAATCTATTTATTCGAAAATCGGCGATTTTTTCGCGATTTTTTTCCCAATTTTTCCATCCCAATATCTTTTCCAAGACCACCGAATCCGATTTTTCTCTCGAAAAATCTCACGAAATCTACGATTTTGTCCATGATCGTCACTCTCCAAAAAAGACGGATCATTTTTTCTCCCTTCATAAAAAGCAGTTGCTACCAAACGAGATACAAGATTTTAATCGATATAATCACGTTTCTAATAAGCTCGGTAAAAAAGACTTTAAATCTTTGCTGATTAGGCGCACGAACATCACCGCCGCTCTTCTTAATCATTGTTAAAATAAGCCATCCCAGAACGCCCGACGATCCACCGACTCCAGACCGCAGATCACATAAATACGTGAGATGAGGGATGCTCTTTGAACTCGTAAACTCGGGAAATAGTATTTTATGTTTCTAGCTATGAAGATTTTGACCAAAAAATGAATAAATTGTCAGAGAAATGTGATTTCCCAAATTTTGTTCTTTTTTTTTAATATAAAAAAAAAGGAAAAAAATTGTTTTGTATTTTTATCTTTTTTGCTTACCATTGTTTCTCGTTTTTTAAAAATTTATTTAATTAACATTTTAAAAAAAATGTGTATAAAAATAAAAGAGTGAAAAAATATAAAATAAATAAAATTAATTTAATAAATTAATGTACCATATGTAAACATCAAATTTTGGTGAAATAAGTTATTGCTAAATTATTATTAAAAACATATGACTTCCCTGTTTGATAAAAACTGTTATTAACAAGTGAGACGTGGTGAAATTTGTGAGATTATAAAATTCAGTCTTGCAAATAAAAATTAAATTTCAGATCAAAAGGGAATTAAAATAAATATTCTATTGACAAGAGAAAGTCAAAGACATATTGAATCTTAATAAAGAAAACAAGTAGTCAAAATCAAGGAAATTTTAGAGGAGGGTGACTTTTTTCAACAAAGGGATTTTTCCAAATCAACAAAAATGACTCTACACCCCTAAAAACTTCACAAAGGAAAAAAAAAAGAAAAAAGAAAAGAGTTTACTAAACCTTTTACCTTCCTACAGGTGTGAGAAATTATAAAAGTACAACATACATGTATTTTGCCTTTTGACAAAATCCCGCGACTAGGCTGCCAGATTTCGACTTAGAATGTCGAAAATAATAGCTTTCAAAGATTAAATCGTTTGCTTCTTTTTAAAATTTTCATGACTTATCAATAAATTTTAAAAAAGGCGAATAAAAAAGAAAATATCTTATTTTTTCTATCTCGTAGTTCATTTCACTAAAATAAAAACTCTATCACGCACAAGCAAGGCGGCTAGGCAATAAACAAAGAATAGTGATGACAATCTTAGTGGTTTGGATCGGGATACCCCATCCCGACCGAATTTATTTATTTTTTTTAAATTTCCAAACTGTCTTCATTTAAAAAAATTTTAAAAAATTAAATGTAGCGGGGCGAGGAATGAGAAAAATTCTCAAAACGTTAGTTGATTTTGTTTTATTTTCATTTTCAAAAATTTGCTTTTATTTTATTATATTAAATTAATATATTTCATAAAAAATAAAAATATTATAATTTTATAAATTATTTGTTAAAAACATTATAATAAATTATTATTATTTATATTAAAGTATAAAATAAAGTAATGAAATTTATTTTTAAAATATAATCGAGTAGGAATGATAGCAATCGTAGACCCGTCCAGAACCGTGCGGATTTGAAAACTGGCAAACATTTAAATAGATTATAATTAAATGATTCAAATACTGACTAAGAAGCAAGCGAAGCGTAGAAATAATTAAATAAGGTGTCATCGCTTATTAAATAAATGTTAAAAAGCGGCTTGACTTAATCTTAATGTTATTAAGTCTTATTTGACGATTAAGGCAAAGTTATATTCGGCATTAAGTAAAAAAAACTGGCAAAACAAGATTTTGTCTACGTTTCTCGGAATTGTCAAATTATCACCATCTGACCCTTTAGGTCTAATTTTCCTTATAATTTATACTAAAGAGGATAAAGACATTATATTTATATTAGTAATATAACAACAACCTTTAATTAAACATTTTTATAAAGTCAGTCCTATTTTTTTTACTTAAATAATCCTCCATCTTTTATTTTGAGAAGAAGTATGGGACCACGTTCAATGACATCCTATAATTAAGTATTTTAAATAAAATTTGATTTTTGAGTTCATTATATCATTGATATGGTAGAGGCTTTTAAATAGGCATGCTTGTATCAAAAGAATGAAATAGTTTTGAGTAATAGTGAGAATAATTTATTATATTATAATTAAAATATTTAATTATCTAAAATAAAATTTTATTTTATAATATATTTTAAAATTTCAAAAATTAATTTATTAATTTTGTTCGTTTTATTATGCGACATGAAGGGTCCAGGACTAGCTGACATTGGTCCTAAATCTAATAGAAACACTAGTGGCCTGTGACCTGATCAGATCCAACCAAAATGGGTTGGGTTAGACAGTTTCCCATCTCTATTCAGAGTAGTTTGTGGTGTAGGACGGTGGGCTACGAACCCAGAACCTGTATGCATGGGAGTTTCATAATTAATTTTTAGAAAAAAAAAATACTCTCTAGATTTCATCTTTTAAAAGTATTCACATAATTAATATTTTTACTTTTAAATTTTAGAATCATATTCATGAGATTTTAAAAAATTTGACCTAAAAAATAACAATTGATGAATGTGGTTTTAAGGTTAATTTTTAAAATTGTATTTGATAAATATGATTTTAAAAGTAAAAAAATCTAGTTTATGAATATTTAAAAAAAAAAAGAAAGTCTAAAAGTGTATTTTTTTTTAAAAAAAAGACATTATTATTACTTCAACTCGTACACGTGTATAGAAGTAGAAGGGCGTGGTGTCAGTCTCGCTATGACGTTGGAAAGGAAGACGTGCCAAGATCGACGGTGGAATTAGACCAGTGGAGCCACAGTCTCTGAAGAAGCTCAGTTTAAATCCTAAAGCGACTCTCTGATCTCTTCGCTCAATCCATGATGCACTTTGCTCCTCCTGATCTCAGGGTCTCTTTCTTTTCTTCTCCTTTATTTTCTCTAAAACCTAATTTACATGTATCTTCTTTGGTTGCAGATCACTCATTATCTCAGATGTAAAAATTTATTTACTTTGCCCAGTTTTCGTGTTTTCCCTTGGCACACATTCCACCTAATTATGAGATTGTTTTTTATGTTTGTTTTATTTATTGTATATATATATTTTGGATCTGATAAGAAAGGATTGGCTGAGCCATGGGTTTTGTGATCTTTAGACTGTTGCCCGCCTATTTTCGTTACTTTTAAGGTTGATATTCGGATCAGTTCATGGTTTGTTTTGCTTGGTTCAAGTTACTCGAGATTGAGGTTGCATTGAGAAGATGAGAGCTACTTTTAAGTTTCATTTAAACATAGTTTCATAGTGTAATATTTATTTACTAAATCAGGTTTGGCGGTGTTGTGTTTGATCTATTCTTTGAAGTGAGTTGTGTCTTCATCTATTTTTAATTATAGAGTAGTTAATTTTACAGTTCAGTTAGAATAACAGGCGTCAAGAAAGCACCTGACCTGTCGAGTCAATACTACGATGATGCGTATCATCAGCCTCAACCATTTGTGCTTGCCATACCAGTGTGTTTTTACACTTCAGTTATCAATTTGAGTTAATCCTCCCGAGATGTAGGGAATTCTCATATGTATAATTGTGCTTCCAATATATTCCAGTGCTAAATTTTAACTTTGAGTAACTCGAAAACCTTTGGGATTTGCTAGTTCAATTTAAAGCGTTATGAAGTGAAAAATGCTGATTGTGATTCTAGTGAGCGCATCTCATTCAGGAGGTTAAACTTTTGAGAGTGTTAGGTTTAGGCTAATTGGATCTTGTGAGTGTCTTGCAGATGACAACCGCATTGGAGGAAGCGTTGCTTCCTTATCAAGCCAAAATCTTGTTGCCCCTTTGGGCTTGGAAATAGAAGGTTGTTGGACAGGTTATAGATTCAGGTTATATATAAAATTAGGTTATATCTTGATCATTGCCTTTAGTATTTTACGTAGTGGCTGTGGAAAGTGATTATCAAACTAATTGGGTAAACTCATCTATTGATAGCATAGATAGGTAGTAGATAAGTTAGCTTTTGAATTTTTAAATTATTCCACTTACATGTGTGCTGTTGCTTTACTATTGATCATGTATGTCTTTGTTTCATCTTCAAACTTAACTTTCTATCTACTCAAAAGTAAAAGTTCAACTTTCTATGTTTCTATCATTCATGTGCTTTTACAAGTATGCAGAGATCAGAATTATTTGATTTCTAAAGTATAATAACATTAATTTTATCTTAATGATTGACATAATACTTTTTGAAGAAAAAAAATTGAATTTTATTTTCATAGAAAGTATGAAAAGTGGATTAAAGGTATTGAGTTCGCGTGCAAAGTAGGTGTTAAGGTCTAGCAAAATTTATTATCCTAGGGTTCCCTCTTTGTTTGTAGCGAGCTCTTTGCGATTTATGAGGTGGCATATAAATTCGAACACGGGGATAGGTTTTTCTTCGTGAGAGGAGTTACGATGGATTGAAAATGGTGTTTCCTCTTTGGTTAAGGATTTGTGTGAGAAAAAGCAGTGTGGGTGAATGGTTGAAAGCGAAAATCGTCGAGCCAAAAGTATAAAGAACTCCTTGAAGTCTCGAGCCAGGCTTAGGGTTCTAAGTCAGCCAGAGCATGTCCTCGGGTCTTTTCCTCGCGTTGGGGAGGATGACCTATAGTCATTTCGAGCCCAGGATCTTCAGACAACTAAACCCTAAACCTATAATTTTTCCTCTTGAACAATGGCATTTAATGAGCATAAATGCTCGCAGTGAGTGAAGCAAGCGCCTCTAAACCTACCTACAGTAACTAATATGAGACAACTAACTGGGTATCAGTGGATCTAGTGATAAGTATCAGCGGAACCCGAAAACACGAATCTGCGTTAGTGAGGGACGTACTGGGAGATTTTTAGCGCAAGGTGAAGCGAGGAGGCATGAAACACCCATAAATGCTTACATTAAAAGCGAGAGAACAACCCAGCTTACTTAAAGCGCGCCCGGTGGCCTTCCTCTTCAAGGATGGGGTTTTAGCGAACATCCCTTGATTTGTCATCATCGAGGGTGTTTGGCTAGTGAAAAGTGGAAGAAAGTGAAGGAAAGGAGAGAGAAAATCACATAGCGGCAGGAGAGAGCTTGGCGCCCGATTTATTGAGTGATTGATTGACTGAAAGTTTGATAGATGCCTGATGTTACATGACTTGAGCTTATATAGGTGCTCAGTATTAAGGAAATTACAAAAATGTGTAAAGGAACAGAAATTACATCAAGGACAAATTTGTATAAAACCACAAAAGCGGGTCAAGCGATCCCGACAACGAGTCGGGAGGAGCTTGATGTTCGCAACTGCGAAATTGTAGAGTTGCAATTTTCATATGATTGCAATTTTCGCAGCCTCTTCAAATTCCACTTGTGTCTTCCTTCTCTTACGCATTTTTGCTCCCAAATCTCCTCTAGGTCGATCATGCATCTTGAATTTGGCTCGGGTTCATTGTGTTTGAATGATTAGAATATTACAAGAGGTATTTGGCACACAAACTACAAAAATAGCTACAAAATGTGATCGATAGCAAAGTCGGGACCTCAGTATCGAATTGAGTTATTTAAAGTTGATTAGTACCTTGAAGTGTTTAAAGGCACACTTAAAGTAGACTCAGAAATAGCCTTTATTTGGTGCACTAATAACTCTCCCAGCCAGACACATTTCTTCAGTCCCCTTGCAATGATAAAAGAAGGGCTGATTTTGCGAGTTGTTGTATCACGAGGTATTGTCTGTTATTGAAAAGTGTGTGTATAAATGCCCCTACCCTCAGGTGTTATGAAAATTAGGACTCTGCATAAAACCCGGTAGGAGATAAATGCCATACAAGAACAAGTTTCGGAGGCAGGTGTCAATTCGAGAAATCAACACGAACTTCACGAAATCTAAGTGAAATTTAGGTGATCGAGTTTTACCAATAAGGCTGTTAAAATTTCCTCCCCCCTGACAGTTCACGCCCGATGCCTTAGATTCTTGACCCGACCTAAATAGATCTGTTCCTCTTGTTCACACCTCTCTTGTATTGCTTGGATGCAATCTTGAACTGAAGCTTCACAGTCAGTGTGCGGGATCCTGGAGTGACTCCAAACCAAGCTGGGGTTTAGGGCATCGAGTCGAAAGGATCTTTCGACCGCTGCTCTATAGGTTTCACTGGGACTCAGGAATGATTTCGAAATCCATTTTCTGACTCGCTAAACTCCACCCATCCGCACTCATGTAGTAGGCACTAAGTCGGTGGCTCCCGACCGAGTTAGTTTGGGCATCGGGGCACAAAGGCTTTTCGCCCCATGAACCCTCGGGTATGCTTTCGGGTTTCAAAGCTGACGTCATGGCTTTTTGAATTTTCTTTTCTTTTTCTTTTTCTTTTCTTTCTTTTTCTTTGGAAGACTTCATTGACCTTCTTTCATGGGGAACCTTAACTTCATTATAGGTGGCCAGAGCTGGAAGACGGTTTGCAAAGTAAAAGGGGGTATGCGACTTCGGCTGATGTGGCGGCCCAGTGCTGCTTGTATGTGTGGTTTTAGGTTAAGGTGGATGAAAAAGGTTGAATGCTCGGGGACCCCGACTAACCATCTACTTAACCATGCATGGAGACTATTACAGCATTGATGGTATCATCTGATGCTTCAACTTTTCAACTTACGGGAAGCGGAACCACACAAAATGGAAATGAAAAAATGATTTGCAAAAGTGTAGAAAATTGGGAGTTGTGTAAATCTCTCTGCTTGATTAGCATTTCACAAAATTTTCGGCTTTTTCAAAATGAAGTAAACAACAAGCCATTAACATCTGAAAATAGGCTTTCTTTGACGGGTGGTACAAAGAACCGTCAGTGAGTATGATCATTGCTTCGACACTAACTCTCCCCCGACCCAGTATGCCATTGTCATGATGGGGTGTGGTGGAAAGTTAATTTGGAGAGTGGTACCTCCTCGGTCGGTGGGTTGATGACATCGTCCTCGCTGGACGAAATTTGAGGTTCGCCAGGAGTGGCTACTTAGCTAATACTGTTTGCCAACCTGGAAATGTGAGAAATTAAATTTTCAAAAATAGAAAAATTTTAAAAGAAAAACAAGCTAAACAAATGATCACAAAAAGATCATTAACAAAGCTGAAACTTAACTAAAAACAATACTAAGCAATTAAATTATAACAAACTAGTGACTTATGAGATACTGCAGAAGCCCTCCCCAGCTAACTGAGGGTTTCATAGAAGTCAGAGGAAATCTCACTCCGCATGCACGATGTGCCCCTTTCGCAACATAGGGCTTCACTCTACGCGTGACCTTAGACACTCTATTATCATTTGGATTAGTGGATCCTCACCCCGAACCAGTAGAATTTATGCTTGTTGAATGATGAATGGTCGATCCATCTTGATTTGAGTTTGCCGGAAAAAGGTGGAGTTGGAGTCATAGAGCCAGAGACCGTCCCCAC
Organism: Tetrastigma voinierianum; assembly: GCA_016808115.1. Classification (NCBI taxonomy): domain Eukaryota; kingdom Viridiplantae; phylum Streptophyta; class Magnoliopsida; order Vitales; family Vitaceae; genus Tetrastigma; species Tetrastigma voinierianum. Next base: position 659,069 of record JAEQBH010001618.1, read on the forward strand.
GATTGAAGTTCTTTGAGCATGTTTGATCTGCCACTTCTTTAATTTGTCCTTCACAATTTTGAATTGGAAGTAAGGCGTCATTCCTAAACTCTTCTAACTCAGTACAGAGATCAAGGAGTCTTTTAAGACGGCTCTTCCATGTATCAGGATTCAATTTTTCCATTGCCCACCACGCCTTATACTCAGCAATTTCTAATTAGGTAGCATGCCTTGCCATAAACTAGGCGATAGAGAGGGACATTCAAGGAGGTCTTGTATCTTTATTCTGTATGCCCACGAGAATCCGAGGAAGCTTGAAGAGACCAATCCTTCTGTTTGGGTTCACTACTTTCACTCCGATATAGTCTTGATTTCCACTGATGGCTACAGCTCTACTTAGCTGGTTTGAGGATGATAAGGGTGGCCACCTTATTAACTTGACACCATACTTGGATGGGAGATTCTCGAAAGGTTTTATTTGCGAAATGTGAACCTCCATCAGCGATTATGGCTTTAGGGACTCGAATGCGGAGAAAATGTTCTTCTTTAAAATTTCAATGCGGTCTTGTGGTCTGGCGCTCTACACGGCCTTTGCCCGACCCACTTCGACACATAGTCAACTCCATGAGAGTAAAGTATATCAGGAAGGAAGTAGGAAATGGTCCCATGAGTCGATGCCCCGAATATCAAATATATATATATTTTTTGATGGAGTAAAGCAAGTATTATAATAAGAAAATTCCAAGAGTACACAGGAAGTGGAGCGAAAAGGCCAAACACACATAAGGCAAGAAAGAAACCACACAAAACTACTTACACCTGACCATGTGAGGAAATCTAAAGCGAGGTTGTGAGTATCATTGCAAACAGGTTGGCTGACTCTATGAGTGGAGATAAAGTTAATTTTGAGCGCTGGTAGGGGTGACCTTGTTCTCGAGCCTTGACGCAATTTAGCGCGGAGAGTCCAACGGACACATAGGTCTTCTTGTCCAAATTTTTTTCCACTTCTTTCCCACGGCGACACCTTGCCAGGCTAAAAGGGTGTGAAGGATAGGCGTAAACACCTGACTAATCCCATCGGGTGTGTGAGTCAGCAGCGTTTCGCGGCCTACAGTGGATCGAGTAAAATGGTTTATGGTATCTTCATCCTCCTCACACAAAAGCATCTCTGTTTACCAAAAACAATTCCTCGTGTTGAGATTATTGACGATAGAACTTTGTAGTAATAACTTCCCATGTAAAGATGCAATTTTACAGAAGTCTGATTGAACTCGAATCGAGCGATAAAAATCAAAGGCGGGAGATCTCGTAACGCTATACATGGCCTTAATTGGCTTTTTGCCTTAACTTCCTTGATAAGCATATCTTCACCGTTGGCACGAAATTTTGGTCATGTAGAGTCTGTAGGAATCTTACCATCTCTCGATCTCAATCGTTGAGAGAACTTAGGAAGGTTGGTGAGCAGCCTCCAGCCCCATCGCCGCTATCCCAGATGTCTGCGACCTTAGCCTCCTTGTTCAGAGCCAAATTAAAGGAGGAAACCTAACACCTGAAAGCCTCCCACCCGCCCAAACATCTTTCCAGAAATTGATCCTTCTTCCATGACACAGGGGTGAAAATAGAGATGCAGGAAAAATGCAGACCACTCTTTCCTGATCTCCTTCCACAAACTAGTTCCATATCCTCCTCTGAGATCGCGGGTATGCCAGCCTCCAGATGATTCGCCAAATTTACACCGAATAACCGTCCTCCAAAGCGATTTCCTATCGTTGGCAAACCTCCAGCTCCATTTGCTGAGCAGAGCCTTATTCATGTTAGAAAAGCTCTTAATCCCGATGCCTCCTTCGCTTATCGGTACTGCTGTGGCCCGTTTAACGAAGGAAATTTTCTTATCATGATCGCTCCCTCCCGAGTTGTCTTTGAATCCGCTTTCCGATCGGCACTCACTTTTGAGGCATCTGAAGAGAGATAGATAATAAATTGGAAGGAATTTCCGAATGAGTCTTGAATGGCGTGGCGAATCCTCATAGAAATATCTTGAATCTTCCCGAGATCTTTAGCTTTCTTTGGGAATCTCTCTTCGATCCCGAGGTCCACACTCAGAGCCTTATGATTGGCGCCCGAGGGAAGTCCCGGTGGGGCGTAGGTAAGGATCGACTTTGCTGCAACTGCGGCTTGACTCCTCACGTTATCCCCTTTGTTCCAATTGGAATGACTTCGCTCTTGTTTAAGTTAATTTTCAAACTTAAACAATGGCTTGAGTACATCAAATTCTAAGCTTAGATACTTTAGCTATTTCTCTGGTAGCTGTGAAAATCGATATCGTCGTAGAGAAGGTGAGAAATAACCGGATCCTCCCTCTCGAAATTTGCAATCCTGCTTCCGGTAAAATAATTTCCTTCCACATACGGTTTATTAAGCGGTGCAGAGCCATTCAAATTCTGAGAGATATGGAGAAAGTGCATGCATCTCGACCCGCCCAGAGCAGGAAGAAGCGGGTGGGGATCCGTTGAAGAGAACCGAAAAGGAGGCTGTGGAAATGCACCATTTTATCGGCTCAACCATAGATTCATAAGTCCATCACATTCATGACTGTTAAGGAACTCCCAGTGATACTATAGTATGCTTTCTCAATATCTAACACTGAGACCGTTGCTTGTTCCTTTCTTCTCATGGATTGATCCCTTAGTTCATTAGCAATCAGCCTTTGCATCGAGATACCGTCCATAACAAAGCATTTTGAGACTTAGAAATCACCTTATCAGAGACCCTCCTTGCATTAATTGGCTAGAGCTTTGGTAGAATATTATCCCATAAATCCACCGCAAGGCTTGTGAGTCTTAAATCATGAAGTCCTCTGCGGTTTGTTTCTTAGGAATCAACACAGCAATCGCATTCAATTGCACAAAAATGCTGCATGATCATGACTCACTGAAGAAACCTAGGACCTCCTCCTTCACGAACTCATTTAAAGATCGAGCTGTTTAGAATCCAGTCTGGACACAGGGCCTTGTCACTATTAAAGGTGAAATAGCGATCCAATTCTTACCCTGGGAGAAACTTCTCCCGATATGCAAAACTGCCAAGTCTGATCTGTTGATTTCTCCAGATCGGAAGGAAAGGGACTCCATCCACTGGAATGAAAACAAATTTTGGAAAGCTGCTCACTAAACCATCTTTAATCTGAAGCCTCCACTTTCTAGCTTTCTCCCAGTTGATGCTAATACTTTTAATGTAATTTCACTTCTCTCTTTGTGGTAGTTGGCGAATCTGTGAAAAGAACCCTGAGTGTTCTGTCTCCTTCCTTTCGCGAGTCTCTGGATTTTTGTCTCGGGAGATCTCCTCGCGGGCCTGTGAAGTCGACTCTCGCATTAACCACGACCCTCGACCCATGAGGTTAGTTCCTTTCCTTCTCAAGATCATCAATGAACTTACTACCTTGAGCATCCTTCTTGTTAGTTTCGCACATAACGTCTCGCATTCGATTCCTTGAGAGTACCTTCAGGCCTTTGGCTTTGGAGTGTATTCATGGATCATGAAGCAGATTTTGTACCACCCCTTTTAATGTACACTTCACGAATCGGCATGTTTCGGCCATCATTCTAAGCTGGAAGGTGAAGGGCTGTTCGGCTCCATTCTTAACGGGATTGGCGAATGATCAGAGGAGGCTGATCACCAGGAAAACTGATACGCATCACTTTACCTTGATAGCTCTCGATGGGAGCTACCGTCTTGTCTAGCGGGACTTTTATCACAGGTAAGGCCACCACTTGAGTGAAAGGCCACTTCACAGGCGGGAGTCTCTGTTGGTGCATTGGATGTCGGAGAAAATCTTCTCATGAATTATCAGTCACTAGATCTTTCTTCGGGATAGATAATCGCGTTAGAAGTCACCCTCCCACTTTGAGGGTTCTTTGAATGTGTGGGGCGGCTCCTCCCAAGATTTCCTCTGAGATTCTTCTGGCAAGACCGCCACCTGTGAGGCCCATTGAAACCCATCTTCTGTCATTTGAACAAACATGGGAGGCTGAAAACTCTGACAAAGCGGGTCACCATCTCTTTGATCAAATCCTATAATCAAAACGTGAGATACCCAGGACCCTTAGCGTTGAGCGAGTCAATTGGCTTGACCCACCGAGACTGCGCACCATTTCGATGTTCATCTCTTGAACCTTGGTTTCTTGAAGACAAACCCAGTGCGCCTGAGCTGCTGTTCTAATCAGGATTCTTGGTGTTACTTTCTTTTATCAGATCATTCACCCTCTTGGTTCAAGATAAATTTTTTTATCTTCATTATAACTTTATACGTGGATTCCACATATCCCTCCCACCTCCTTTGTTTATGCCTTTCGGGTATAAGTGTTGGTGTGCTCTTTGATCTTTGTTAAATTCTTTTTGTCTTTGTCATATTCCCTTTCTCCTTACCACTTTTAGAGAAGCGCTAAATTCTCGATAATTCCAAATCTCCTTCTCAAACCCTTGGTTGGAAATCTGAAGTGGCTGAGATTCGGGATAAGCTGCTTTCCAGGTTCTATTAAGTACATCTAGTTCCTGTGGACTCGTGTTGGCGCTTTCTCTAAAAACTCTGTAAGGCCTTACCTTGTTGCATATCAGTTGCTCATAATCCATCAGTGACAGATCTCTACTAATGTATAATGTCTGTCTTTCATTCAGTTCTGGGATATTGTAGGTGCCCACAGGACTTGAAAAACCACAGTAGCAGGCGGCCAAAACGGAGCGGGAAGAAGGAGAATTTGGTGGATTAAAGTTATCCGACATACCTTTCCATATGGGCCGATCCATCATCTTGAGCAGGTCTCTCTTTATCACCAGCCTTCTTCCCTCTGAGTTCTTTGTTGCCTCGCGATATTTGATTCAGCGACAGAGACTACGCCAAAGGCATAGGAAGCCCTCTTTCTGAAGGGCCTTGTTTGGCCCCAGACTCCTCTCCACAATCCTTTGCACCTCATAGCCCTTATGACCCTCGCGGTCGGCCCATCCCCGGGGTGGGCTGATGACTGCCGTTTGAGCCCAGACCGGTCAGACCCGATCCATGGGCGCTCGGGATTCGACCGTCCCAGATGGAGCCATGAGTGGGAGCAGGCCACTTGTCAGCCTGTGCACTCTAGTTGAGTTGTGCAACTCTTGGGTCAGGAATTGTTCATACACCTTGCCCGACGGGCCTTGTCCTTCTTTATTTGTCCTGGCACCTATCCTGTTGCTGCATTCTTCTGCAGCGCGTGTTTCACAGCTTTGTAGCCTCTAGCCACTATTTCTTTGGTGTCTCCCACAGATCTTGGAGACGGGGATGAAAGTTGAAACCCCTCTCACTTTGGATGTTGCAAAGTGTCAAATGCCTTATGGGATCTACGCCTCTTCTCGACGGTAGAAACCTCTTACCACACGACAGGCAGGAAAAAGTCATCTCTCATAAAACTTCTTTGAGAGGCGATTCCGTCAATTAAGTGAAAGTCCTTATGCACCTGTTACCGTTTTCCTTTAAAGCTTCCCATAGCGGTCACGCGCTGCCTACCTCTGCACAATTTTACTTCTCCTTCATTTGTTGTTGATCTCTTCTTGCCCCACCGTTTGTGTTGGAGTGTTTTCTTGAGGCTCCTTTCCTTCGCCCACATTGTCCTCACTTCGCTGAAGAGAAACGAGGCAATAGTTCTCTATACCTTTACATTTCCACTTTGATTCAGATCCTCCTTTTGCCCTCTCATCGTCAAACATTTTTCTATGATGAATGATTGGGTTGTTCACTAAAGTAGAAGCCGGGCTGGCTGCTGTAGTCCCTAAATTCCAGGCAGGTTTCAGTGACCCTCCTTCTCTTGGCATTTCAAGTCTTGTACTCTGATACTGTCTGATGACTTGTTTTGGCCTCCTCTATACAGCAGTCTGTTTGTTTCATTTAAAGGCCAGTTTGGTTGGGGCCCCACTCACCTTGTGTTTCTGCATTTGGGCTGTGGGACCATCTTCTCTGTTCCTTTTCTCCAGGAGTCAGCCAAAAGTTTGACCCTCATCTGCTGCCACTCTCGGGATGAAGTGAAAGTTTCTTTTTCTTTAACGTTCCGCGTCGGGCGTGTTTTTCCTATGTCTTCTCCACTTTGGGTTCACTGCCGAAGTGTTTGGTTACCTCAGGCCAAGCCTCTCCATTACCCTTAGTTGAATCTACCATGTTGGGGTTCTTTAGCCATTTGTGAGGTAGTTATTGAAGAGAAGGTTTCCGATCTGTCCTTCTTCCATGAGTTCTAGCCCGTCAGATCCTTCCTTTGTTGCCATCCATATCCGGGGCTTGACAACCTCACCTGACCTGTTTCTCTTTTGAGAATTTCTTATGTCCACGAGATGTAGGTAGGCTACACTCTGTCCTCTTCTTATATTCTTCTTCTGCTCTCCCTTCTGTGATTGGCAGGGATACATTAAAATATGGCTTCACACGAAGATCTTGCTCCGACCTCCATGGCTGGTGTAAAATACCTACAGTCTCAAAATCCCGAGAAAAGAGAATAGGTGATTTATTTGTTGAAACAACACTCTCCTTAACTGCCGGGCTCTTTTAGCCCCGAGGCTTCAATTCATCGGGACAGCTCTACTTTTTGATGAGATTTCCATCCTCCCACCATTAAGTTTTTAGCAATCCCCAATTTCCCTTTTGATATCGCTCTCGCTAATATCCGAGCCGGATATTAATCCTTATTTTTCTCTCTTGAGATAGATTGTTCCACTGCTGGTTAGGTTTTGGTTAATATGTATCCTTCTCGTGCGCGGGAAGGATTCGGCTTTCTTTGGTTTGCTATATTCTCCTTTATCTTCCATACGTCAGGAGCATGAACACCGCTTCTGAAGTTACCATTTATGGGGTCATTTCCTTCAAGAAAAAGACAACCCATACTTGTTTAAGTCTGAATCACGCCAGAACAAAGTATGAAATGCCTCCCCTGTTTTCGTAACTGAGACTATGCATACTAACTACTCCCTCCATTCAGTCCTTCGGTATTTCACCGCTGCTCCTTCTAAAAGACTCCACACCCTTAGATTAAAATCTTCTCCTTCTTTCCAAGGCTGGATCAGGAGCTCAGCCTTCCTTCATGATGAATACGAGCCTTTTATTTACATCTTTGCTAGGAAGGTTATAATGTGGGAAGGAACCATCGTCAAGAACACCCTCATCTCAGAAGCCAGCAGCTACTTTGCTTACCAATGTCAAATATCTCAACAACCGAGGAATAGGGTTCGAGTGTAGCATCATCTGACGACGAGATTTTCCAACCTTTGGCATTTGTCGCATTGTTTGCACATGGTATGACATCGCTTAAAAATAAGACGGCTGAGTATAAACTGCTAGAACCTTCATTCTTTGTTTTCTAGAATGAAATGACCTCCACAGACTCTTGTCATGCGTTCAGCTGAGTATCCTTCTTGTTCTCCTTAAGGCTTTTTGCTACAGATTATTTGATGTGACCTGATATTGTTAAAATAAGGTTCTTCCGATAGTAAGTGGACTTTGCATGGAAGAACTTCTTGTCCCGTGCTTTCCATTATGTTGGCAACTCCCCTATTACAAAGTTAGCAATGTGGGCAAACCAGGAGCCTGCATCCGCATGATGAGAGACTCACTGCGGGGTCGTCATAGATTGGAGGTTGTGGGTGTTGTGTGCTGTCAGTTGATGCGGAAAGATGATCGGCAACTAACCTCACACCGCTTCTTATCTTAGAATCTGTAGGTTGAACTCGTGATAAGAGGACCCATCGATAAGCCAGCATGGCATTTTGGCAAATGTGAATGTTTCATTAGATGATGCGTGAGAGATCATGTTTATCTGCCCACCATCAAATCACATATGAGAAACTTGTCTGGGCATAGACTCTGCAACAATTCTTTCTCGGGGTGGTAGTGTAATTTATAGGCTTCATTGATGTTTCTTGGCGTAGTAAACCACATACGATTTTCCTCTGCTCTTTGTCAGGAAGCTGCTCACAATGGGGTCAACACGCCCTTACATAACTGTGAACCATTTGCCAGTTAAGGGGCCTCACTATTGGTGTTGTAGTTTAAATAAAGCCATGAAGCTCTTAAACCTTTGTTGTTAGCATTCACATCCACTTTTAAACTTGTATCTTTTGAAGCTTTATAGGTAAACAGCAATTTTGAGAGAAAACTGTATAAAACTCATGAAGCACTTGCTAATTTACCTGATCCTTGTTTGTTGGGGGAGAGGGAGAGTGGGTTGAAATAAAGATAAATTTTAACTTTATCAGCTTCAGTTCAACTCTCTGTGAAATAATATGCCTGATAAATGCCACTGGTGAGCCATAAAGTAGCATTTCTCTCGATTCGGCGCCCCGGTTTCTCCTATGCATGCGGGACGAGTTTCAGGTTGATTAGGCACTCCTCAGGCTTTCCTCACTTGTTTGTATCTATAAATTATATGAGAGCTCCATAATGCGCTCTGCAAATCGCCGAAAATCGTACTGAGCATACATCTGGTGAAATGTGGCGGGGCATTACAAAGGCCGAGGCATCCTGCATGCATCGTGCCCAAATGGTATGAAGGTGAAATCTTTTTCCTAGTCCTGCAACAATCTCAATTTGGAAATATCTGAATAGCCATCAGGGGAAACAATAGAAGGAGTAGCCGAGAAATCTATCAAGCGGTTGATCCATGAATGGTAGAGGAAGTGAATGTCCTTAGGTATTTACTTCGTAGCCTTCGATAAATCAGTGCATGCCTCGGCCGTAGTGGCGAGTGGTATCTCCTCTCAACGCCTAGAACGTGCCTTAGTGGTTACCCTGGAATTTCTTGCGACCTTTACACAGGTCCGGACTCACCTAGGTGCTATCTATGGGGTATATGATGCCGGCTTGCAGCAACTTTAAGACTTCTGCTCTAACCACTTCTTGCATATGTGGGTTCAGCCTTCTCTGTGGGCTGTATCGGCGACTTTACTGCTCCTCTGAGAAGTAGATGTGGTGGGGTGCACCTTTCTTTGAGGCTAATGCCTTGAATCAATTAATATTCCACCTGGGGCTTGCTTGTTCTCTTCCAGGAGGTCACGGCGGGGCTACCCTCTGTCTGAGCAAGGATAGAATGACCTTTGAACCTTCCTCCTGCTCTTCCAAATAAGCATACTTGGCTCCACAGGCAAGGAGTTTGAAGCTCCATTTTACAGGACTCCATGATTCCTCTGGTACCAGCAGTGAAAATTTCATGTTTTCTTCTCTGAGTGTCCACACTTTAGATTCATGTCAACTTCTGCTGCTCTTACACACTCGGCCAACTCTTCAGTTAGTGTATCCTACATCCCCTGTTGATCGACTTGTTCCTCGGGATAGTGTCAATGGTACATACTTCTTAGGACGCTCCCCATGGTTGCATGTGCTTTTTACTTGGAGTGGAAGATGTTGGGCTGCTCTAGAGGTCATGTTTAGAAGGTATTGAGTTGCATGACACCATTCTGCAATTGATAATTGCATTGGAGATGGCGAGAATGGTCTCCCTGAGAGATGATAGGTACATAGTTCTGGCCCCTACGCTCTTGGTTTTGTGTAAAATTGCAGCAAATCCTCTTGGATAGTAGAATTTGTCCACTTTGCCATCCAGGACATCTTCACTGTTCCCTTCGGTATTTTGATTATTGCTCGTGAGAGACAACGTGATGGAGGTGGGTTTGCTCGACCAGCGCGCCCACATCGAATAGGGAGGAGATTCACCTTGCTCCCGGATCCTAACAAGTGCTTTCTCGCTACAAATTGCCTCCTATATTCCACTTTGAGATGGTGAATGACGGATGCTATATTTATTTGAAATTAACTGCACGTTGGATAATGGCATTGACATTGATCAGGGGCTTTCTTATCGACATTTAGCCCTGCTTTCGCGTGCCTGATCCTTTAAAAATTTTGCATAGGTGGGGACTTGCTTGATCATGTCAAGTAGGGGGATGTTGACCTTTACTTGCCTCAATACTTCTAACATTTCAGCCTGATTAATGACCTTCTTTTTAGCTTTTAATGCTTGAGGGTAAGGTGGGGATGTCTTATTTTTCTCAACAGCTTGCTTGATTACCACCTCTTAAGTTGGAGTCTCTATAGCTTCACCTTACCGGGTCTATTGCCTTGGGTGCTTGCTGTGTAAGCTCTTTGCCACTCCTCAATGTGATGATTGCCTTGACCTCATTCGGTGCGTTGGTCCTTCGGAGGAGCTCTTCATCACGATCCACAGGGTTTGGTTGTGTACGGAGAAATTTTCCTTTTCTTGCACTTCTTCTTTGGTTAATCAGCACAGGCCCGAATCTGCCAGGTCATCCCATTTTTTGTTGAGAGTGCGCTGATGTTTCCAATTTTAAAGTGATACGAGCATTCACGTCTTACGTTCTTCCACAGAAGTTACCCACAACCTTTCGGGGTCACGGTAAACGCTCACGGGGATGAGGTGGAAGTCGCTGCTTTCTTTGTGAACTTTGTGGGAACATAAGGTAGAGTTTTGGCTTCCATGATAAATTAGGATGATTCCTCAAATTTGGATTGGCAAGTGTTCCCATATGGAGCGTTTGTTGGTGGCTGCTGACCCGCTATGTTTACTGCTCTTGTATCCGATTCTGCGCGGGGAAGCGATTGAATAGTGATATTCTTGGTGACCCGATGGATTGGTCATAAGATTTGGAGAGGTCGCAGTGTTTAATTTATTGCTGTACCTTAAGTTGATTCGCATTTCTAGCTCTTCGACCTTCTAGTCAAAGAAGATAGCTTGGCTTTCATTTCCACATCCTCACGGCCGGTGAAAGTATAACTACACTCCCCTTTGGTTTTATTTAGTGGCCAGCTACATTCTCTACTCCCTTGGGTTTGGCTCATCTGACTTTGGAGTCTCGACAACATAGTTAAGAGTGCATGGCTTCATCGAGTTCTTCAGCGGGAAGTCCCACATGGTTTCTTACAATTTAGCCTTCATAGCGGGGGACATCCATCATAAAGTGATTTACCGGCATCCGAGGTATCAAAGCCATGTTGAGCGAGGCAGCGATGGTCTCATATACCTTTCCGGCCAACGATAAAATTTTTCCTTTGTCATGAGATTTGCAAAGGTGCAAATTTGCCTCTTCAAATTGTTAGTCTTGTGGGCGATGAAGAACTTCTTCAAAATTACGCTGCTGACTACGCGATTCACGATGGTACTTGGCCTTAGTGAATTCTAAGTCAAATTGCAGCTTTGTGCAGAGTCAAAGGAAAACTTCCAGCTCAACGACTCGTATGATTGCACCTCTTTGAAGTTGTGTACGAACTTCCTCAAAATCCACGATGTGTGTGTATGGTTGGGTTTTCATTTTTCCATCTGTGAAAAGTTAGGAACGAGGCGCAGGATAAGGCCTCCTTTGCCACATCCTCGTGGTATAATGCATAAGGGGTGCACTCACCCTTGGGGGTGTATGTGACCCCTCATTGACACATGGAGGCATTAGGCTCCTTTGAACCCCCACAGTAGCTCTCTTGCTCTTCGGTGGGAGCTCCATGGTTGTTAATACCAAGTGACCACACCATGTTCAGTGGGCCACTAGCCTTTTCAATCTGCTGGGTGTTTTAATCCTATTATAATTTGCTATAGACTTTTGTTAAGCGAAACCAGCAGCGAGGCTGGAAAGGTTGGTGTAGATAAAATAAAAACAAGGGAAAATACATGCAAACGATTACCGTTTAAAATCCCCCTGCGTTGAGCGCAAATGGGAAAAATGGTAAAATAAAGAAATGAGAATTCAACGTAGCTGATCACATATCCATGAGTTGACTCTCTTTCACCTTTGAGGTATTTATAAAAGAAGCTGGGTCGTTTGACAGTTCGGCGTGCGAAGTAGGTGTTAAGTCGACAAAATTTGTATCCTAGGAGGGTTCCTCTTTGGTAGCGAGCTCTTTGATGTAGTGGTATAAGTCGAACAGGGATGGGTTTCTTCGTGAGAGGGTTGCGGGTGGATTGAAAGTAAAATTGTTTATCTTTGGATTTAAAGTTTGTGTGAAAAGCGGTGTGGGTGAATGGTTGGCGAAATAAATAGAATAAAGTATAAAGAACTCCTTGAAGTCTCGAGCCCGCTGGGCTTGGGGACCTAAGTCAACGAGACATGTCCTCGGGTCCTTTTCTGACAGGAGATGACCTATAGTCATTTCTTGACAGGATCTTCATTTAACTTTAAAACCCTACAAACACTGCTAATTTTCATAACTTGAACAATGGCATTTAATGAGCATAATGCTCACAGGCGGTGAGACACACCCATCTAAACCTACCTCTGGTAACTAATATAGGACTTAGCTAGTTGGGTATCGATTGGATCTAGTGATAAGTATCCTTGAACAACTTATAAATACACGTTAGTGAGGACATGCACCTAGGAGATTTTAGCACAAGGTGAAGCGGGAACATGAAACACCCTTAAATGCTTATGAAGAGCAAGGGAACAATAAGCTTACCTTAAAGTAGCTTGCAGGTGACCTTCCTCTTGAGGATAGGTTTTGGCAGACATCCTTGATTTGTCATCATTAAGAAGTGTTTGGCTGATGAAAGTGGAAAGAAGTGAAAGGAGAGAAAATCACCTACCATTGGCCCAGGAAACTTGGCGCCGGTGTCAATTGATGGGTGAAGGTTTATTAGATGCTGATGTTACATGACTTGAGCTTATAGGTGCTTTCGATATCCGAAATTACAAAAATGTATAAAGGAACCAAAAATTCACATCAGGCAAAATTGTATAAAACCACAAAAGCGGGTCAAAAGCGTTCGACAACGAGTCTGGGAAGCGATTATCATGAATTGTAGTTGCGAATTTTATAACCGCTATTGCTTGTGTCTTCTCTTGCATTTTGTGATCTCCTCTGGTTCGATCCTTGCATCTTGAATTGGCTGGGTTCATTGTGTTTGAATGATTGAAGATAATGAGTATTTGACACGCAAAACTACAAAAATACTTCACAAAATGTGATCGATAGCAAGCTAGGGACCTCAATGTATCAATTGGGTTATTTAAGTTGATTAGTACACAAAAAGTGTTTAAAAACCTGCAATAAACAGGGCTCAAAATAGCACTATTTGGGTACTAATCAGGTATATGTATCCTTCTATAGTGTACTGCATTGTTTATTGCATATGCATCATATGATGCACTCAAGATATAGATTGACAATACATAGCGATTCCCATTGTGTCGTGTTATTTATTGTAAGTTTTTAATAACTCTCACTGCATCCATATGTTTATTTACATGGTGCTACGTTGTTGTTGCACATTACAGGAGGTCTAGGAGATTATACCTTCTAATGATTATTTTTACTTGGTTGATCTGCTGAGGTAATGTATATTCCTTTTCCATCAAACCAAAATAGAGGATACATTATGTGTAATTCATTGCTCGAGGTGATGGCGTCAATTCTAGGGACGAAATTGGTTTTGGAATATTATATATTTACCTTGTAGTGTGCCCAGAAACATATTTATCTGGTTTTTTACTTTTTTTCCTTGGGATTCCCCTTTTTTGGCTTTGCAGGTACTGAAAATTCAAGGATCCACGAGTTAGGGGGGGGACTCAAAATGCTAGTTATTGGATCATCAATTTTAACCAGAAGGCCTGTATGTGTATTTAATTGCTTGTAGCTGTTTTAAGGGGATTTTCAACCACAGTTCTGCTTGTTACATAATTATTCCATGCCCTTCTAAGCATCTCATATTTTGCTCTTATCTCTGATACTAAAATCCCCTGCACTTGCCATTGGGTCAGTGGCAGAGCTAGAAATGTAGTGTGTGTGTGTGGGAATGGGTGTTTTAAGTAGTTGTCTTTGCCTCTCCCCCATGGGAATACTAAAATTATTGGAATACCCTACTTCATAGTTGCCTTAATAGTATAGGACTAATCTCATATGCCAGAGGCATAAAGGCCATCATTTTCTTGTTTTTTGCGTGTCGTTTCATGTATTAGGGAGATCTTTGCTATTGAACTGCATTCATGCTCATTGATGTTATTGTTTTTTTTTCCCCCAGAAATGAAGTCAGTTTTCAGGTAAAAAGCACTGCCAGTTGTTTCCTCTTCCAGGCCATCTGAAAGGTTCGTGATGTTTATTAATTTAATTATTGTGTAATGACCGAGACTAAATTTTTTATTAGTTTATGTTGTTGTTTTTGAATTTTTAAATGACTTCTTGGATCAATGCAGGGGACTGGAGAAGAAAAGAAAGGTCGTGGCTAAAAGTCACGATTCTTGTTTTTGAAGTAAAAACATGTCATTGTTAGCTAATATTTCATATGTTTCGTTCCTACATTGATTTAATTTCACTATGACATGTAGGATTGACTGATGGCATGTTATGATATTTGAATTTTGCTAGATTTTTACCATTTTTAATGCATTAAAATCCCATCATGGATTATTCATATTCAACTTATTAGTTGTACAATATGCTTTCAAAGTGCACTTAGGGTTCTCCTCTGAATCTTATTAGATAATTGCAGTTCACTCACTGGAACAATTTTAGATTCTGATATATGTTCTGCATCTTTTTCCATCATTTGCTTTTTATTCTCAGTTGAAATCCTTGAAAAAGAATTACAGAGTTTTGGCTTAAAAGCTCTGTTTTCTAGGAACCTATCAACTTCAGCTATCATGGAAAGAATCCCAAGCAAATGGCCACGACCTGTATGGCGTCCTCCATGGAAAAATTACAGGGTAAGAGGTTTTTATTAATGACTGGGTTGGAAGCATTGTGTTGTTTTAGTTTGTTATTCAAATTCATCTAAGTTTTCCTGCCAACAACAATAATAAAAACAGATGTTTTCCTAGGTTTTCATGTTAGGTTGCAGTGTTCCCACAAAATATCCTGTTTATTCCTCTCCTCCACAGCCACCCCATGCTCAATTTCACGATAGTCTGGTGCTTTGTGCAGATTTTGAGTGCTGAAGCCTTTTTCCCTTCCTAGCTAGGTTCATACTTCATAGGTCATTGGCTCTTTTTCCCCCACTTCAAACAGTCTCATTAGTTGGGTGTGTCGATGCAACCTTGCCAGTTCACTTGTCCTCTCTTCTTCTCAGCCATCATATTAATCTCTCCTTTGTCATTGATGATATCACCTGTTGGCTATATTGAGGACTACATTCCTAGTGGTCTTTGTATTTTTTTATTTTCTGCCAACATGAACTGTTCTTTAACGTTCTTTGACCTTTGTAAATTCGTAGTGGTCATTTAGGATGGGTGAGATCCTATTGCATTCGATCCAAGCAATACATGGTTTTGTACTGGCTCTGCAGATCGCTGGTCAGGTAATGAAATTCACTTTGTTTGCTATACAAAAACTATTAATTTTAAACAACTGGATTCACATCATATTTTACCTATAAATGTTATTTTCACTGTGGATAATTCTTGTAAAGTGATTTGCTGTATGATGCTGCAATAGATACACAGTTCAGTAAATTACAAGTTTTGTGCTATTTGTAGTCTATATGAGTGTCACCTTTGAGAGAGAGAGTGGTGTAATACTGCAGGGAAGTGTAGTTATGTTTTTTTTTTTTTTTTGATAAATAGGAAGTTTAGCTATGTTTTATTTACTGAAATATTGAAAGGTAAGTTTGGACTGGGAGTTTGTAAAATGCTCTATCATCCTATCAAAGTCTTTAAAATTTGATCACAACTTTGCCAGCATCACTAATCTGGGCAGATTGTATCCATCGTTGCTATCTCTTCTGATCTATCATATTTTAAAAAGACTTGGGGTTTCCTTCTATGGAAAAAGCTTCTGATAGTTTTTGCTATTTTTCCTATATTTTAGTTGACAAGATATGGGATGTGGGAAGCGGAAGACTAAAGCTCACATTAGGACACATTGAACAGATACGAGGTTAGTTTGTTGTTATAATTTCCATTGGCTCTATTTCTGCTGGCTAACCATTCTGTGTTTACTTTTCAGGCCTTGCTGTTAGCAACAAACATACATATATGTTCTCAGCTGGTGATGACAAACAAGTTAAATGTTGGGACCTTGAACAGAATAAGGTTAGAAAATTTTTTGAACTCACTGCTAAATCTCATGGTACATGTAACTAAATTCATATGAGATATATTTATCCTGTTCAGGTTAGTGGTCTTATCATGGTCATCTGAGTGGGGTTTATTGTTTGGCACTTCATCCGACTATTGACATTTTGCTTACTGGGGGACGTGATTCTGTTTGCCGGGTATGAGTTCATCAGTGTGATAGAAATTATTTTTTCCAATATTCTTGCTGGTGCAGTATTTCAAGCTCCTTGTTAGAGGGTGCACTTGGTTGAAATTTGGAACAGGAAGATGATGCTCATGTTAATGCAACATTATTTCTCAGGTCTGGGATATCCGCAGCAAGATGCAAATTCATGCACTATCTGGGCATGATAATACAGTTTGCTCAGTTTTTACCCGACCTACGGTATGATCCTTCTGCCGTGGGAAAATATGATGGTTATAACATGGTGAAATTTATGTTTTATTACTTATATTATTCTGTTATCCTGGGTGGTGTATATCCACTAAGTTCATGCTGTATTTTTGTTTATTGATGTACTAGGAGACTGAATTTTGTTGGTGTTATAATTTTCTCCTAAAATTTGGTCTTTAGCGTGTGTCTACGCTTGGCTCTCAACAAACAAAAATTGTTTGTGGTATTCATGAAACTTGTCGAGCGTTAGTAAAAATTTTTGCTCACTAAAAGTAATCAGATATAAGGTCTGACATTGAAACATCTAAAAGAAAGGAGCATCATTTATTTAATAATGGAAACTGCCACAAGCACTGAATTCTAACATGGACCTTAGGTTCTAAAATCATGTGGATAAAATATAGGATTTTATTGGATTCTATTCCTCTTATGTCGCTTTACGGACTAACATACATTGTAAGCAAAGAATCCCTTTTCTTATGATTAAACATAAACATGGTCTGTATTCTTCCAGGATCCACAAGTTGTGACTGGCTCCCATGACACAACCATTAAATTCTGGGACCTGAGATATGGTAATTTATTTTCAGGATTAATGGGTTATGTTAGGTTGTTTATTTTCACTTCTTTGATTTTTGGCTTATAATTGCACCTGTTTTGCAGGAAAGACAATGGCAACTCTCACACACCATAAGAAATCTGTGAGGGCAATGGCACTGCATCCTAAAGAGTATGCACTTGTACATGGTCATTTGTCCTGTGTGAAATAATGGAGCTAGTTTGATTGTGACATTATGTCAAGTCCACATTTCCTTTTTTCATTCTTGAAAAGAAGTTAATGTGGCTATTCTTTGCTTTTTTTTTACAGGCATGCTTTTGCATCTGCATCAGCTGACACAACATAAAGAAATTCAATCTTCGAAAGGAGAATTTTCACATAACATGCTGTGAGTTTTCCAACAAACCATATGTTTGTATATTTTAAATTTCTAAAACTAGATAAATTGCTATTCTTTTTTGTTTTTTTGAGTAGATTCTTGTGATTTGAATATATACATAATGGGGGTTTTAGACTATTCACTTGACAGAACACAATGTGTATCCAAGAGCTGCCCTCCTTTACGAGAGTTTTCTAGCCTATTGGTGCATTTATCAGACAACTGCTGGAGTGTCTTCAGTATTTAGTAGCACACTGATTTAATGAATCCTTGCCTATTGTTTTCCACGTTTTACCTGATGATGTATCATCCATCATGTCGCCTTTCTCCTGATGGCTTTCCGGTTTGTGAAGATCATGTCAAGTATTTTCTTTGGATGGTAGAAATGACCGGTTCAGTGTTTTATTTTATTTTTCTATGTTTTTAAAACAGGCAAATGACTTGATTATTTCCAGATCTGTAGCAAGTTAGTCCAGCCCACAGGTTTATCTCCAATGGTCACTAGTTTGAGGTCTTACAGAGATCCTTGGTGGGTTATGTAATTAACTTTAGGGTTCCATGGGATTAGTCAAGGTACACACAAGCTGAGCCTGGAGCTGCATTTGACAAAAAAAATTAAAGCGCTTCAGCAGGGTTTTGTGTATGCTGATGGCTTCAAGGCGGGAGGCAAAAGGAGACCACATTATTTAGAGCTCAGTTAGTTAAATGGGCCCCACACCAGACATCAAAAGGTCTCTATCTAATCCATTGTCACTTACTTTGGGGAGCCTTTAACGGGGAGGATGTCATCTGGGATCTATAGAGTTTGATGATGATGAATATAATGAAGTCATTGTATGCTTGAAATTTCATGAAAAAAAACTAGTGGCCAAATTAGATATGATTTCAGGAATATGTTACAATTTTTAGTTGATTCTTCTAATAATAAACTTGACCTGAGGTTGAGCTTGAGGTTGTAGACCATAGCAAAATTCTTGCAAGGAAGCTGTGTAATTGCTGTGTGCGGAAGTCTTCCTGTGTTCCTGATTTTAAAAAATGAGGCCTCAATTTATGGATAGTTTTAAGCCTTCAAATATTATTTAAATTAAAAATTAATATTTAGAATACGTAGAAAAACATATTTGGATATTTTTTAATTCATTTCGTGAGAGTATTATTAACTTTTTCATACCCTTGATTCCTATTTTTGTTTGTTCTAGTAGTTCCTGTTTTAATTTGAAGGCAACCTCTCAGCCTGGTGATAGAATTATAGCCCAGTGAACATTTTGTTTGTTACATGTGTTATTGTATATTTTTAATATTTATAATGTGTAATGCCATATATATATATCATTTATGTTATCTTATGAACAGTGCAAGCATGCTGTCTCTCTATAAGGGATGGAGTATTATTCTCTCTTTTTCCACTATCATGTGGTTTTAGGTTTAGACAGCTTTTCATAAATCCTACCACCACCGAGTGGAATTTAGGAATCATTTATTGCATTAAGGTTGGTTGACTATAGGATGATTTAACCACCAGTTCATATTTGGTATGAAGAAATGATTAAAGTATGTGATTAATCATGGAGTTGTTTGAAAATAAGGTCTTTTAGGGTTTCTATTGATGACTTTTTGTTTTTATCTTAAGTATTGACCTTTTATAACAACATCAAAAATGTTTATATCCGACGGCTGATATATTCTATTCTTTTGGGCGATTCTCGCGAAGGCCTCGCCTAAATGCTATGACATCATTCAGAGAAGGTGATAGCTACAGCAGATTGTGTGACAAAGTCAAACTTTTTTTTTTGAGTTGCACCTGAGCTTTTATTACTGGTGGCATTGACCATTTGAGCTATTAATTCATTAAGGCGAGGGTGAGACGCATCTTTAGGAAAATATCTAAAGCTGTGTTTTTTTTTTGGGGGTTAATGAGGTGACAATGGGAGTTTGTGGTTCTGGGATTGGAAGAGTGGTCACAATTTCCAGCAGGCCCAAACAATTGTACAGCCTGGTATGTATCTATTGTGCTTGGTTATTGCCGCTTGCGGAAATGAGAGAAATATCAAATATTGATTTATTGTTTTGATTCAGGTTCACTGGATGAGGCAGAAGCTGGCGTCTATATCTATCCTACCTGTGTAGCAGGTTGAGGATTGGTAACTTGTAAACAGACAAGACTATTAAAATGTGGAAAGAAGATGAAAATACCACCCCAGAAACTCATCCTGGAGTTTCAAACTACTAAAGATGGGCGATTCTCAGTGGTCGGTCGTATGCTTATGTGATTTTGGTTGGTGCCGTTTAGTCTTTAGAAAATTCAAAGTAATTTATTTCTTGTGTTTTCCTTTGATGCCAGTTTGGCCCAAGGCCATGAAGATTTGGTGGGTAGAAGAAGTGTAGCCGAGGAGAGCCTTCCCTAGTTTTGAGTTGGGTTGTTAAAGGTCTGTTGTAATTTGGAAACTTGATTTCGGAGAAGCTGTATTCACTTATCTCCTGAAGAGGAATAGAAAGGCGATGTGCTTTCTTTTTATCTTTTATCTTTTATCTTTGAGAAATCATGAATGAACACATTCACCTTTGTTTCTAAAGGTAATATTTGCTAGTCAGGATTCATGAACTTGAGTTTTGTTCATATCTTAAGAATTGCGTGCACATTCATTTTGTTTATTTTTTGGCATCTGTGTTTAGTTCAGGGATGTAGTGAAGTGGTTTAGGGATGATTATTGGATTCTGGCACGGGTTAACGAATACATCATCGTTATATTCCATAACGAGTGATTTTACATCTTGTTATTCTAGTGTGTTCCGTTTATTCAACGATTTTTGCATCTTATTTATTCTAGTGGTGTTCTATCTATCTAATTAACCATAGCAGCTTAACTCCAACCAAAACACACGCATCACAAGCCACAAATCTCCTTGCGGCATGATATTTATTATAACTTTTGATTTATCTGAAAGATGAGGACTTCATTTGCAAAAGGCTAACAGTGTTAAAGATTCGTGGAAATGATTGATAGACAGCTGGTGTGTCATCAGCTGCGCAGAAACACACACACTCACGCACCGAGGATGATGAGTTGGTTCGTGGTGTGTGGGCGGATGAGATTAGGTTGAGTTCAGCTAAGCGGCACTGACGCGTTCACCCGCCATCACCAGTAGCCTGCACTTGCTTCTCAATACATTATTGAAACCAAGCCCAATATGTGGGTGAGATGTTTGGAGTTCTCAAACTTACCGCTAGTGATGATTGGGCACTTGTAGTTAATATTTGGTAGCAAAACTCTGCATGCTTGTAGTCACTTAGGGCTATATGTAGGATCGATTTGATGTGATATGAGCATTCTCGCGTGTCAGTGGTGTCTTCAAAGGCAATCATGATTAGAGCGCGAGTGCAATAGGTGGGTTTCAGCAGCGGCCTCTTCCCCTACACAACTGGGGTATGGCCCAAAACATGAATCTCTCTTCTGGGCTGGTCATCGATCATAGTATTGGGCCTAAAACACACGAACCAGGAACGACCTCGGGTCGGGTTCATTTCGGGATAGCCAAAATTTGACATACATAAGCCCTAGCCCTAGCCCTAGCCCTAGCTTCTCCTTCCCTTCTCTGCAGCGCAACATAATCCTTGAATTTTTTTGCTGAGAGTTGCAGAGCAAGGGGACCCTGATAATTAGGGCGGCGCAGCGATTTAGTCCCCAAAAGGCAAGAAGAGGGAGCCACCTTCGCCATCGACTAATGAAACGGGTTGAGGTTAGTCCATGGATATAGCGCCATGAAAGATTCCTTCAGGAGCGCATCGAGGTCGTTGGCAAGGCCGGTGCTCTGGGTGATTCCGTGACCGTCACGTGAAAGAGCAAAATCATCGTCACTTCCGAAAGCAGTTTTATCTAAGCGGTGCCTCTTTCTTTTTGCTATACCTCTTAACGTTTGTTGGTACTCAGGGAAATCGTAGGAATGCAAATGAAATGTTGAAATCATAATATAGCATTAGAAGGTCATTTTTTTTGTTGTTCTTGAAATTATTACAGCTGAAAGTTGTAGGTCTTATTAATGAGATTTGCAAGTTCTGTGCAATGCCCAACGCGAGAGATCGCTCTCTTTTGATTATTAATCATCAAGACAGGCTTTAGATGTGTTGTAGAGTGAAATGGGGACTGTATGAAGGTTATGGAGGAGCTTAGCTTTCTGTCTGTATTAAGTCTTCTTTTTTCTTGTTTAAGTAACAGTTGAGCCAGTTACCAGCTGCTCAGTCTGGCAGGGATTTTGTTTATTTGCCGGGTAAAGCATATACCCACCATCAGAGTTACATTTTCTTGTCTGTTGGAGCGACCTTTTTGTTTTGTGATTGAGTTGAGTTTAAGGGTAGGAAACAAGAAGTAACGCTATTGTGCTCTCATCCTGACTGTTGAAATGATGTCAACTGCCAGATTGTTGTATGCTGATGGGTTAGTGGCCTGGAATCCTGAAATTAGATTTGCGGCTCAAGTGTTCTTCATTTTTCTGGAGTTCTTCTTCCAGTGGATCAGTTGAGCCTGTGAAAGATGCACTAAGTCATGAGTTGTGTTAGAGGATTAAGGTTTGGGGTAGTTCCAGATTCAATTATCAATGGGGTTGGAAACTGCCGCCGCAACAAGACCGGCACCACCACCTACGACAACAGCTTCTAGATCTGTATTTTTAGGCTTTAGGGGCACAGCAGGCCAGGCACTCAAATGAATTAGGACATAGCTCAAATGCATACTGATTTTATAAAATATAATTCAAAACCTAATCCAACCAATAGAAAGTAGCAAGACTTCAGTCATTTCAAAGAAACATTCATCAAAAAAGTAGTTAAATTTTATAAATTTGAATACTGTTAGACGTTTCAAGACCAAGAGTATTTAAAAAGAAAAAAGTCTAAGGGGGCCTTTTAAAACTATACCTCTTTTCTATTTTAGAGGAGACTAATCCTTGACATATGTATTTTTTGTAGGATGTTTGCTTTTAGAAACTCACTTACCATTTAGTTTGTAAGAGTGATTTTATTGTTTTTTAATTATTTTATTTTCTATGAGTTGTTTTTGGGACTCTTTAAATATTAAGTTTCTAATATTGTAGGATGAGTTGCTTTCAAGTATATATGCTTGTCAGCAAGCTTGCTTCCTTGCAATCCAAATTAATTATTTTCCAGTTTTCGTTTAATTGTTTACCAGGAAAAATATAATAAAATAAATTAGATATTCATAATAACTAGTTTGAGATAAAAATCGTAATAATAATTTCCATAAAAATAAACGAAACATAATGTAATTGTTCCATAGATTTTTGCTATAAAAATTCTTGGCAATGTTTTTTGTTTTGTAAAAAATCATAGATTAGTTTACAGAAATTGTTTTAACTTATTTAAATCATTATAATAAAATATAATGTAATTGAATCCACCATATTTGCTGATTATAAATGAAAAAATATTACTATATGTTAGGAAAAAACATTCAACAATCAAGATTAATTATGACATATTTCTATATATTACAAATATTCAGGTTTTGATTAGATCTAATATTATAGTTATAAGAAAAGGAAAAAAAAAATATTCTATATATTGAGGCAAAATGATAACAATCAGACAAATGCATAAATATTTCTTCCATTACAATATTAGTTTGAAATTACATATTGATTTAAGTAGAAAGAAAAAAGTTCACTTTCAATTGCATTGTGGATTATTTGAAGGCATCAAAACGGCATTATTTGGTGTGGGGTTCCAGGCTGATAGCTGCATCACAGTACCAGAGGGAAAGAGTGGGTTCAAACAGAGGAGAGAGAGGGAGGTGGGAGGAGAAAGGAGAAGATTGAGGTATAACGGTGCCAAATGAGAGATTAGGATTCTTTTTATTTGATATATGTTTTAAAGTGATGTTTTCTATCTTTTGTACTACATAAGAAGCCTTTTAAATTTAGTTTTTACTTTTTGAGTTAACACCATATTTGGGTTTTATTCTTGGATATAACTGCATCTAAATTGCCTATCATGTTCATTATCAACCAGATCAGTTTTTTAATTTTTTTGTCATTATCCTTTTTCAGGTATCTGAAGTATTTGACAAAGAAGTCTGCCAAAACGATAACTGGGAGAGTTGGCCAGGTGATTGCTTTATAACAAGGACATGCATTATTAGTATAGATTGCGTGCTTCCCAGCATTGCTAAGATGAGGTGAGGATGAAGACTGAAGATCTGGATGAGTTGTATTGACCTTGTAGGCTTCTTTGTTCTCATTTATGGTAGAATCCTTCTTTGGTGATTGGTCTTGATTGTGGTTCTTTTTGAAATTTTGGACATGTTCAACCACATAAATTTGCATTCTCTTGATGCTCCTGTTTGGCTTGTTATACTCATTGCCTTCTGCGTTTTAATATTTTTTTATGATTTAGTTTCTCTGTTGATGAATAGAAGAAAAGGAGGGATGTTTAGTTTTCTCTGACAGAGTATACTAAGTTAGTAGGATATCTTGTGATCTCGCATCACATTTTCACCAAGTTGCTGACCTTGCCTTTGTGTTGGCAGTAATTGATAAAAAGTTTGGCACAATAGAGGCATGCATGCAAATGTGTTGTTTGCTTGATTGGGCATTGCAACCATGAGTGATGAACAACCAACCATAGTTTTCTTCTTTATTGCTTTCTTCAGGCGGGTGTTACTGTTACTCAAAGCTTTATATCTACATACTCATTTCAGATTTCCACCTGGCTTTTCGGCGCATGATTCCATCTTTCAATCTCTATCTCTGTATCTATCATCACCATTTTACATAGAATATGGCCTCTAGATGGCATGGCCATCCATATTTGGAGGATCCTCCTCTAGACTGACTATATCTTCCAGCCCGACCATTTGTTCATAGTCTGGAGCTAGGGCCAGTTTGTTCTTAAGTACTGCTCAGGTGGCTATATTGCTATTTTGGGTGACCAGGAAATCAGCTGGGGCAGTGGTAGTGCCATCTTAATTATGCTGAATTTCAATGCCTCCTCTCCTCCACATCTTTAGTTATTAGCATTAAAGGCCTGTTTATTAGTGTACAAGGGACGTTTGCAAGGGACTAGCCTTCATTACCCTTATCAAATGGGCAGTTAAATTAGAACATAGTGGTGCAAATTTGGAAGCTTATGAAAAAGGACTTCGAATTTTAATAGATGAGAAGATACATACAGTCCCAGCCAGCAGCATGTGCCCCAGACATTATAAGTTGAGGCTGGTGCTGGTAGGATATTGTTAGTACGTGGAACTATATTATTGCTTCTGAAATTGTGGTTTTAACCTCTTTTCATTTTAATGCAAATCCCATCTCCCATCTCCCATCTCCCATCTCCCATCTCCTATCTGATGCGAAAAAGCATTAGCCTAACTAACTACTGCCTCTTTCTATGGATATAGATTAATGGTATTACCAACGGCTATGCATAAAGACCAGTTCCTAAAGTAAATCATTCACTTGCAATTGCAAGCATATATGTTCTCGATCCATATTTGTTTTCCTTTGGTTAAAGAATCAATAAATTAAAGAAAAAAAGAGAGATCGAATTACAAATGGAAAATCTCTTTAGAACCAGTTTGTAATTCTTAGTTTTCACCTAATAGTTATTAAACAGAGTTCTTAGCTTTTTAAAGCTCACCTTAGAGAGAAATTTAAGGTGAGAAGAGCGCTCACAAAAGGGTATGTTACTTGTACTTGAGATTTTCTGAAAGTATATTTTCTGATCAGAATGATGTTCAGACTAAAACATGCTTTTTAAAGGTCCAGCAGCAATTAATAAGGTTGGATTCGGAAGGAATTAACTAATTAATGTGTAATATATATTAGCGACCTGCATGATACGGCAGCCTGATAGGGGAGCTTTAATTTTCTCCAATGTCATGGCTGTGTCTGTTTTGAATGAAATTGCTTTTGTCTTAGTATTGTTTGAGATTAGAGGCTGGGAGCTCGGTGTCTAACAACACAACAAATTAAGCTGGAGAGAGAGTACTTGTGTATGACAAGTGACTACAAAGGCTTTAAGGACCAAGCTCTTTTCATCGTTGTTAAGTTGACTCAGCTCAGATATCTCCCAATCAATTAATATGAATAAAGGAAAATGTTACAAGAAATATTACAGTCAAATCATTACATTACATTACAATTGTTTGTTTGTTATATTTAAAATCCGATGAACCCATCAAGGTCAAATTGAAGCTAGGGAGGGTAATCTGATGATCTCCCATCCACATAAAAACTATATATCCAGTGTGAAGTTAGGGGGGAGGGATATCATTGAGATGAGGAAAAAGGCTACATTCAATTTGATGATGAGCAACGGGACCAGAGGAATAGGGAATGCTCAGCCTTTTGAAAAGAATGGGGGTGGGGGAGTGAATGAAATGGTTTAAGCTAGTTGCAACAACTTGCAGCAGTGCAGAGCCCTCCTGGCCTGTGGGAGCAGCGCAAATGAAGCTTTCGAATGAGGGGACCGATCGATCAATTAAGCTTATGAAGGTTTGTTTTGGCCTTTGGGCATGGGGCTGACCTGTAAGTTGAACCCACCCACCCAATAAGGCTAAGGCAGGCGTACAGATCATGATTTTGATGGGGAGGAAAAATGAAGACAAAACAAGTCTGCTTTTAGAGAGACAGAGACAGAGACAGAGAGGAGATCTCTCTTTAAGTAGTAGTAGTAGTAGATTATAATAGCAGGCTTTATCAGAAAGAGTCAGAAATAACTGCAGCACCACACCACCATTGCCTAAGATCCAAGAATCCATCCCGCCCCTATAAATTCCCATGCAACTGAGCACCAAATGAATGAATTATAGCTGCAGTTTTGCATCCCATTCATTACTAATTATCAAAATCAAGAGCTTCTCTATCTAACCATAATAATAGCCATGGCGTGAAATCTCTTGTACTTTAGTTTGCATCTTGGCTGCTGTGGGTGCAGCTTGCATCCCAGTGGGTGAGGCCCTACTAGGCGGCATCGGTTCCATCTTTAATTTGATCCATATTGGAGGAAATCTGTTTTGCACACTGAATGGCAACATGGGTGTTAATGGCACAGCAACCCCTGTTTTTCCCAGTAAGTTAGTTAGTTAGTTATACAAACTGTTAATTCAACTTGCGGCGCTGCATATTAATTAATTGTTCTAATTGGTTTGCAGATGCTGGGATGCAGTTGCTATGTGGAGCTGGAAATGTGATCTCCAGTGCAACAACCAACTCGGCAGGAGAATTTTCAATGTTGTTGGATCCATTACAGTTCCTTTTTTCTTCACTGCTGAACAACTGCAACCTAGTTGTGAACACCCCACTCTCCACTTGCAATTCTGGCTTGCCTTCCACGCAGGATTCTGCTTTCCCCCTTAAAACTCGTCAGCAACATTATCCAGGGCCTCACCTCAGCATACCAACTTGGCCCCTTCTGGCTACTTTCCTTCCCTCCCTCTAGGCCCCTAGGCCCTACCACTACATTCCATTAATTCCAAGTTTGCAACTCAAGATCGACCTCGTCAATATCACTCTCTACTTATATATACTTAGAATAAGATTTCTTATTAGTACCAAATTCTAGCCGTTTGTCTTTTCAATTCAATCAGTAAGCTCTCTGTTCATGAAGCAGAGCATGCCGTCAAGTAATGTAATAAATAATTATGTAATATCCCTAGCTGTTTGCTATATATATATATGATCCTAGCTACTTGTGTGACCACTTATCTCTGCCTCTATTTTGCTGTTTGAGAGCCTCTCTATATATATATAGCGCAACTAACTGCATATTTGACAAGATCATATATAAGATTCCATGCCATTGGCACTTGGCAGTGACTAGTGGTAGTGAGTGACCAAGGCTATGCATTTTGCATTCATAAATTAATTATGAAACAACACAAGGAAAGAATATGTTTACTATAAAAAAGGCTATTCTTCATGGCTCTCAGTTGCATTGATCATACTTCTATTCTTCTTCTAACATACTTAACTATGAGACTATACATGTTTCATTACCACCCTTTCTTGTTTATTCCCCATCCATCGGAAGTTGTTCCACTAATTACAGTATATATTTATTAAGTAACAAGTATGGGCTCTTTTATCCCTTATGATCAATTAACTCTCTTATTAGTAATGGAATTGCCTTTTCAGCCATCAATTAACTATATTATAGTTGCAGTGTTATTAATCACCCTATTGTTTAATCCTATAATTCACGGCTAAACTAAAAGTAAAAATGATTTGTAATGTTCTTGGCTGAATGATATTTTGTAATACTCGTCAAAATTATTTGCCACGGCGATGTTCATTTGTTGAATAGTTTACGCACCTTGTAGCGCACCATGCTACAGGGTTCTAAGGTCTAAAACAATCTCAACACCACCCTGCAGGCTAATTCTGGCATTACTATAAAGATATGTAGAATGTAGGCTCTGAAGCTTGTATAGCTATATTAATAGTTTGCATGCTCCTTTAGTCTATTCCAATACTCATCATTCAGACACAAAATAAGTAATCCCACCAGTATTAGTATCCACAGGCTGAAGCCTCACCACTGCCTTTGCTTGATAAGCTCACTCTTCATGTAACTCTTATAGAAACACACAGAGTCCACAACCTTACCTTAACTATTTTATTTTGCATCTTCGAAAAAAAGTATTTTAATTTTTCTTTGGAATCATATTCACAAACAAATGGATTAAATAGCTGATAATCAAAAATTAATCGCACCTTAAAGCGGATAATATTAACAAAGGGTGGAACAAGTAGTGCTATTTTGGATTCGTATGGCTGTGATTCGCGTTTGAGGTTAGGGCATAGGAAGGGAGTCCCAGGAGTTCGACCACAGTGGAGACAGGTATCTTATATTATAGCTAAGTGTTTAGTTTTAAAACAAAAAACAAGGTTATTCTTTGTAAAAGAAAATAGTTTTCCTTATAAAAGAAAATAAAGTTTTTTTCCTTTTAGGGATTCTTTGAATTATTTTACTTTGATTTAACTTATTTTCAAAGGTCTATTTTAAAATTAATTATACAAATATGATAAAGAATAAAACATTACATATAAAAATTATTTTTAACAATATTTAAAAATATAACAAACAAATGAAAAATATTTTAAATTCTCTAAAAGAATTTTCTATTATAAAACAATTAAACTATAATATTAAATTATTTTTATAACTCTTTTAAAACACTTAATAAGCAAGCCAAAGAAAGCTTGACCTTTAGCTAAAATGTTTATTTCGTAGATATATTACCGACTAATATGTTTTTATGTCTAACATATGGAAATAACTAAATTAGATAAAGTATAATTAAAATACTAAAAATATGAGTAAAGTATTTTTTTTGTTTTTTTTTTGAAAAGAAAATAATTTTATTGCTTCAAACTAGAAAATATATCAATAGAAACATACATACTAAGTCGCTATAAACCATAGAGGATTTCACAACACTCTAGGTTAATACCAAAATAAATCAGCTCAAAGTCATAAGAATACCTATGACTCAAATTCTACAACATATCAGATGGCATGTCGATTAGTTGTATATTTGGCCAGATATGTTTCTACACAGTTTAGAATGGATAAAATACAAATGAAACGACCTGATAAGAGGACGAAAACAAAACATTGTAACAAGACGACGACAAACCAAGCGCCGCATTAAGACGACGACATCACGAAAACAAACTAAAATCTATATCTATGTGGAATAATCACTTATTTGAGACATATGTCGATAAAAAAAAAGTGTAGATAAGTGATTTCAGGTCAATATTGACAAAATGCCCTCATTGCTTAAAATGAAACTAGGGTTTTTAAAGATAAAACTTGTAGCGCCCCCGACCCGGCACGGTGTCAAGCCAGTGTCATTTTATTATTTTAAATAAGTTGATAACCTATAAGTTTATTCATTCATATAATGTTAAACATTTAACTTATCTTATATTACGCAATGCGGATTACAAAATATATACAAACTCAATATATGAAAGTATTTACAACCATTATTATTTACATTGTTTGGCTCAAAACATATATAAAAAAATAGACGAAAGGTCTTTGGTGGGCACCTAGTAGTGTGTTGGCCTTGGTTGCGACGTGGAGTGTACGGACTTCGTTTACGCCTCCACTTGTCTCTGCGGATGGCAAATCTTTAGCGTATAAGCTTGGTAGAATAAGCCGTGGGCGACCAACACGGATCATCACGCCACATCACATTCAGCATCTAACACATATCATATCATTTTAAACGTAGCTATACGTATCTCATATTTGCCCATCATATCATGTTTCATTTCTTATCAACGTTCGTATACATTTCATAACATTTTACACTTTGCTTCATGTTCTTGTCACAATATACTTGTCATCGCATAAGCGATGATATCTTCTCTTATCATATCATAATGGCTATATCGTATTCAAGTCATTATTTTATATTTCATGGTACCAACCTTAGAAAGTGGATAAAGGAAACTATAATGGCTCAAAGTTTACTCAATGTAAACGTGGTCTATAAGAATTTGAAAACACTTGTTATCATTAAACGAGACAATGGCCAGATACATAAAGAGTCCCCAGTGACTGCGATAGCTAAACAAGACCAGGCGATCCGATATCTTTTGTGACTTGTTTTCCCTAATAGGCATGCCTATACATCCCTCTACTAGGTTTCTAAGCGGATAATCCATGTGTATTTTTATGTAAATTATTATCTCTTAAAATAATTATTGTCATCCGTGTCGTATCACGATATTTGTCACGTTTATTTGCTTATCTTTGCATTTTCATATTTCATTATATGCATGAATAACTATAGTTACCATGTATGTATAGGCTATTTACTATCATTCAATTTCATCAAGCTATATATGGATGGGTTTACTAGACTCAAAGGCTTCTTAGAGTCCAAAAACTTCCAAAACGGAGTTCGAGCGAAGAAATTATGACTGTTCGAAGTTGGAAGCTTCCCATGAACAGTGGCTACGAGCAACACCAGCAGGGCCTACTGTTTTTCTTGATTTCTGGACCTAATATGAGTTCCAATATCATCAAGCTATATATGGATGGATTCTAGACTAAAATGGCTTTCCATAGAGTCAAAGAACATCCAAAACGGAGTTCGGACGAAGAAATTATGACCGTCCGAAGTTGGCGGCTTCCCATGAACAGTGGCTACGAGCAACCAGCAGGGCCTACAGTTTTTCATGATTTTTGGACCTAATATGAGTTCCAATATCATCAAGCTATATATGAATGTATTACAGGCTCGGAGAACTTCATGTCTAAGAACATCAACGGAGTTCGGACCAGATAAATTATAATGGATTCGAAGTTGTAGGCTTCCAATGAACAGTGGCTACGAGCAACCAGTAGGGCCTACTGTTTTCGTGATTCACGGGCTAATATAGTTCGATATTATTAATCTATACATGGAGTAGATTTAGGCTGAAAGAGGCTTTGTAGAGTCGAAGCATCTAAAGCGGAGTTCGAGACGAAGAATTATGACTATCCAGAAGTTGAAAGCGTTGCAATGACATCTCTAAATTCTAATATTTCCTTAATAAATATTCCTTGTCGAGGATTACAATCAATACAGTATGAGTCAAAACCGCCCAATATCACAAAGTAGGGTTCTTTTAAGAAGTAAAGTCGTAAAAAATGGGTTTATGGTTTGATTTTTCATCTAAGCATATAAGCTGTCGAAGTTAAATCTATGAGTCTGACATTCAAAATCACCAAATCATAATTTTTCATACAAAAATCTAGACTTCCATACCTTTATTTGACTTTCTTCTCCTTCTCTCCTCTTCTTCTTCTTCTTCTTCTCTTCATCTCTTCCCTTCTCTTCTTCTCTTCTCATCCGTTTTTGCTCTCCTCCAAAGGCAAAAAAAATGAGATATTTCTTTGGTCTTATCCTTTTATGATTTTAACTTTTCCTTTATTTACACTTTGGTCCCTCATCTTCATTTATTTGTAAATCTACATACATATTACCATTTGGCATATGAACTTTATTAAATTATGACCCTTAGTGGCAGATTGAAATAAATTTTAATTTACCCTTGTATCTTATACAAATTCCGGGTTTCGAATTTTTTTCACTTAGCAAAATAATAATTGCAAAAAATTTAAAATAAACTTATAATATACCCTAATTATGTTTAAAAACATTTGAGGGTGTGTTTTTGGTCCCTCATCTTCATTTATTTGCAAATCTACTTATACATATTCTCACTTTAGAATGAACTTGTCTAAATTATGACCTTGGGTCTTGAATTGGTAAATTACTAATTTACCCTTGTATCTTGTACAAATTCCGGGTTTCAAATTTTTTTCACTTAGCAAAATAATAATTGCAAAAAAATTAAAATGCACTTATAATATACCCTAATTATGTTTTAAAACAACTAGGGTGTATTTTGGGGTGTTACAATTCTCCCCCCCTTAAAATAAATTTCATCCTCGGAATTACCTGCGTTGAAGAGTTGAGTATTGTGCCCTCATTATAGGTCCCAGTTCCCATGTTAAACTATTCCATCTTGTGATGTTATTAAACACTTTACGAGAGGACTTGCTTGTTTAAATGGCTTGTCTTGTTATTTTACGATCTAGAATGGCTTTCAAGCTCATCATATCAGTGAAATCTTCTTGTACTTATATGTCTTGAGCGGTAATAGCTAATGCGATGTGCGAGCAGTGAGTATCTTGAGCATAAGACACATGGAATACATCATGTAATTTGGCTAACTCTAGAGGGAGTGCCCAACGATACGCTACTGGTGCAACTCTTTCTAAAATCTCGTAAGAGCCAATGAATCTTGGATTTCGATTTTCTTTTAGCAGCGGAATTATCTTTTCCAACTGAGATACTTTTAAAAAACACTCTGTCTGGGCTCCGTACTCATATCCTTTCTCTTCGTCGGCGCAAGACCTTTGTGCTTATCAGCGACACAGCTCTGTGAGTCGTCAGAGCTTTTTCTTAGTGTCCTTTACTAAATCGGGACTAATAATCTTATGCTCATCCAACTCTATCCAGCACCTAGGGTTACCATCTTCTTCCATACAAAGCTTCATATAGGGCCATGCAATCTTTGGTGATATAGGAAAAAATTCCATAGGTGGAACCATACTATCAACTTCGAAAAATCTAATACGATACAGAGCATATCTTCCAACATCTGAATCACTCTTTCAAACTGTCCATCTGTTTGTGGATGGAAAGCAATGCTAAAATTCGATCTCATGCTCCATGGTGTAATTCCTTCAGAATCTTGGCGTCGCTGGATCGCGGTCGAACACTATCGATAAAGGGAATCTATGTAATCGACAATTTCCGCCGCCCAGGATTACATTAGGCGATCCATGGGTAGTCAGAGTCGGACGGTGGAAGTGGCGAGACTTGGTTAAATACATCTCACAATTACCCAAACGGCATCAAGTTTCCTTTGGGTGAGGGGAAAACCAGATACGAAAGCCATAGTAATGGTATCCCACTTCCATTGGGGAATTAGAAGGGATTTAATCGCGAGATAGTACTTGGTGTTCGACCTTTACTTGCAAACCGCATTCGGGACCATCAAACACGTGCTGGATATGTCGTTTTTCATCCCTGCCACAGGAAAAAATCTTGTTTCATATCTGATATTCATTACCTCCGGGGTGCATAGTGAAAACAATGTGTGGCTTTCATATAATATCTTTCTTTCTCGAATCCATATCATTGATGCCATAATATACTCTTGTACAGCAAACCTCCACTTTCATCTAGTAATATCGGTCTTGTCTCAGCAGGTGACTAAGCGAACTATCTCTTGTAACTTTGTATCATTTTCTAAGCATCTACTATCATTTTGCTTTAAATCAATTCTTTCGAATTATAGGCAATGAGGCTCATGAATCCTGATCTCAATCATAATCTTTCAAAGTCAGCGAAATCATTTTTCCTACTTAGGCATCTGTCACTACATTTGCTTTTCCGGGGTGGTAATCAATTTATACACAATCATAGTCTCTTTAAACAATTCCAACCCATAAGCGTTACCTCAAGTTCAAGTCATACGAGTTAACAAATATTTGAGACTCTTATGATTAGTAAAAATTCTACATTTTCCTTCATACAAATAGTGTAATAAATCTTTAAGCGAACACTACAGTTGCCTAACTCAAATCATGAGTAGGATAGTTTTGTTCATGTTGTTTTAAGTATGCAGAAGCATAAAGCCACCGCACCACGTCTTGCATCAATCGCATCCCAAACCTATCCTCGAAGCATCAATGTACATAGTATAATCCTCTTGAGTAAATTTGAATCAACTCTTAATTGCTTCTGACAGTGCATTTCTTTTAACCTTTCAAAATTTGGATTAACACTTATCATCCCTCGAGCTTCACTCCTTTACGAAGTAATCTCGTAAGTGAGGGATGCTATAACTGAAAATCCTTGTACAAATCTCCGATAATAACTACTTGCCGAAAAACTTCTCCTCGGTTACATTTAAGAGTGACTTATAATAACCTTTTTGCAATTATCTGCAGCAGTTTTATAACATGTTTGAGTATAATAAAAGTAAATATATTTTCAAGATAAAATGTCACTAAAAAAATAAAATAACAAAAGCAAGATTAATAAGTCTAAGGGTAAATTGGTAAATTATAATAAATACCCATATGACATAAGAATAAAGGAATTGTATCTGACATTAGGAAATTGTAAAGTTTTTCAAGAATAGTGGCACTTCTATAATTAAGAAAAGTGGAAGGATGAAGTACGAATCCTTGGAAACTTTAAATTGGATTAAGGATAATAATAATAAATTGTGTAATAGTTCAAGGAAGCACAGTTTATACCAGATCTGGATGTAGAATGATTTGTTAGTTCAAAGTTAGTCTCAGAAGATCCAACATTTTCTGAAAAATTAGTTCAGTCAAGGACTGTTTGGAATATTTTTGTGATTTTCTGGATAGAATAGTGGGTGACTTCACATGGGATGAGTTAACTGAAAATCTGGATGGAAAATGAATTGAGAGTAGAGTTCATATAAAATAAGTGTTGAAAAATCAAAAATTTGAAGTGAAACGGACAGGACTAGGACATCTCATTATATATAAGATAATAGCCATGTGCGTGTAGCTAATAATAATAGCCAGATGGAATAGAATAAAAAGAATAAAAATTGAGTTAAGAAAGTAATAGAGATACGATGGATTACCAGGAAGCCGATATGAAGAAAAAGAGAATTTTGAGGAAACTTCGAGATCTTAAAATCAGTTATGATAATTTTCTGTGTGAAACTTGGATGATCATGCAGTGAGAGCTGATGAGCTACAATCACCGGGTTTTTATTCAGCTCAGGAACATGAAATTTTCATATATTAGTCTATCTAAGATCATTCATTAACGGTTGGCAGAAACGTGGAAAGTGAAATAAAGTGATCTCAGTGCAGTTGAGTTTAAAATTTCAAAATTTACCAGGATATTGGTACAGATTTTAGGTATTTTAGGATAAATGAGGTTAAATTTTTGGGATATTTGAGATGTCCAGGACAGGGTTTTTATGTTTTTGAGGTGTAGATCATGATACTGAGCCCGCGGCAAAATTCGATCATCACGTATCATAGTGCGGTGAAATTGGAGCGACCAGTAGAAGCCGGCTCCGCAGCTTGCTGTTATCCACTAGTTGTTCGCCATATAATGGGATCATGAAAAAAATACAAAGATACAAATAAATGATTATATCTCGCGTACTAGTTCACGGACGAGGGGAAGGTGTTCAGAATCATGGAATCTATCTAAAATTATCATCCCATGGTTATACTGCCAAATTTTGATGAGAAGATCAAGAATGGGCGCCCTCTTTCAGGAAAATATCGATGCGCGCGCTCTTTGATCAGAAATTATTTGTTGAGTCATTCTGGCGCATGGATATATAAGATCCACTGTTATTTTGACAAATTCTTGCGCTCCACGGGACCATATAGTTTTCACTTTTTTACTCCTTCAGTTATCTGGGCATTCACTTGTAAACAATGGCTGAATCTGTGCTGGGGTATTATGATGCATTAGAGGTATATGCACTTTATCAAATGACCAAATAAATATTGTGACTGGGGGCAGCGGGCATGAGAGTGAATGATGATGCTGAGACATTGATAAGTAAGACATAGTGTTAATTAATCATAGAGTAACATATTCTTTGAAGTATGATGTAATCATGTTGGATCAGCGTAACTATGGGTGTTGATGCCAAACAAGGACCAGCTAACATATCATTCCCTGGCATTATAGGAAGCTTGCGCAGGTCATTTCGTCAGCAACTGGGTAGAAGTCTGAGAAGTGGAAGCAAGTCAGAGACACTTCATCATTAACCAGGCTCAACCTCTTAGGTGCCCACCAGAAATATTTTAGTTCAGTACATTATATCTTTTTGTTTTATTATAATAAATGTATAAATGTTATTAATAAATCTGGATATTACATATCTGACCCTTTCTTGTTTTTTGTAATCAGCACTCTGAATATTTTGAGATTCAAATCATTAACATTCATACCTTAATAAGAAAAGCTTAAGTTTACCAGGTTTAAAACATTAATTATATAAACACCCAGAATTATGAGTTAGAATCCATGACAGTTTGGATCAGAAAGGCCTTCATTAATCAAGATCTATCTGCCTTGGTTTGGAGCATTGGAAAAAGCTAGGTTTAAGACTACTGGATAAAAGTGCTGATGAAAAGCATGTGTTTAATA